>CM057231.1:41080112-41705112 GCA_029891385.1 Erythroxylum novogranatense
GGCTCAAAGGTCTGGTCAGCTGTCATCTATAGATTTTAGATATAGTACTTAGTATAGTTTTCATTTCATGTAGAATCTTTTGATTAAAACAGTGTGATCACAGATGGTTTCTGTATTGTAAATGTATGGATGGTTTGTAACGAAATAACAGTGTAAAACATGTTTTGTTTATGAAATAAGATAAGTTATTTTTATGATTACTTATGATGTGTATGATTCTATATTAAGTGAATGTGACCGCTCTAACATGTGATTCCTGTTGGGTATGTGCTCAGATATTCTGAAGAATTTTGGGCATATATCCTATAGTAGTGGTTTGTTACAGGCTTGGCTAAATATAGGTAGTGAGGTAACAGTTTCTAAAAGCGCTTTAGCTACTTTTTCCAATGGTTCAAAGTATAAGGATTCTGTGTGGTATGATGTTGTTGCTATGAATACATGTCATTTGTTGTTAGGACATCCATGGCAATTTGATTAAGGGGTTACACATAATGGTAGAGCCCATATTTATAGTTTCATGTTTATGGGAGTAAAAATTGTGTTAGTGCCCTCTAAGGAAATTTTCAAGAAAAAGTCCACGAAATAAAATGTTGCTTTGTTGTCTTAGGCCAAGTTTGAAGAATAATTGTAGGATGTTGAGGTAGTATATACCTTGGTAGGGAAGGAGGTTGTTGAAAGTGTTGCAACGCTTAATGTAGTGGCACTGTTGATCACAAATTCCAGGATATATTTCCTAAGGAACTGCCCAATAGATTACCTCCATTGAGTGATATTCGGCACCATATTCATCTTGAGCTTGGTATTTCCCTCCTAAATCATCCTCACTATAGAATGAGTCCTAGTGAGTATGAAGAGTTGAGGAGCTAGGTTAATGAGTTGTTGGTGAAGGGGTTCATTCATGATAGTATGGTTTCTAGTGTGGGTTCAACCCTTCTCATTCCAAAGAAAGATTTTCCTGTCATATGTGTGTGAACTGCAGTACAATCAATAAAATTACTGTGAGGTACTATTTACCTATTCCTCGTTTAGATGAACTGCTTGATCAATTGAGTAGTGCCAAAGTATTTACCAAACTGGATTTGTAAAGTGGGTATCACTAAATTCGAATTAAGCTTGGGGACGAGTGGAAAATAACCTTTAAAATGAGGGAGGGATTGTATAAATGGTTAGTGATGTCGTTTGGCTTGTCAAACGTGCCTAGTACCTTTATGAGGGTGATGGACTAAATTTGAGGCCATTCATTGGCAAATGTGTTGTAGTGTACTTTGACGATATATTGATCTATAGTGCTAACTCAGAAGAGCATCTTCAACACTTAAAGGATGTTTTTAGTGTTCTTTATAGGGAGAAGTTTTATATGTTAGAGTAGTGCTCTAAAGACAATCACCTTTGACACTTTTGTACAAATTTTATTTTAATTAATAAAGAGAAAGGCAATTTTCATTAATTTGATGTTTTATTTATTAATTGATGTCATTCTTAAATCAAATTAAGGAAGTCCATGCTACAAAACATAGCAAGAAGGAAATTATGATGAGATCATGATAATGAGATTCTTATCATATGTAATTATATTAGTGTCTAAATTATCCCTATTCATAGGATTAATGAGATAGGACATTGTTAATGCAGATAAACTAGCACATGTTATACTCCTTGATTTGATCAAGCAGTAGATCTTATAAATTGGAAGTAGGGGGTTGTAGAATTCTATGGAAGTACAAACCTTGCTGAGGAAAAAGTTGGCTAGGGAGAACTAAAAGAGGGTTTGATCAGATGGATTGTCAGTCAAATAAGAGAATTGATTATGCAGTCTCACTTCTACAAGGTCTAGCATATCAGTGGTGGAAGACTGTTCCAAGCAGTGTCATTAGACATTGTAGTTTGACTTGGGAAGATTTTCTGAAAGTGTTTAAAGAGAATTACATGTCAAAGATTTGTCTGGATAGAAAGATGAAAGAATTTTTGGATCTGAATAAAGGAAGTCTCTCAATAGCAAAGTATAAGATAAATTTTAATTAATTAATAGGCTATGCAACTACATTAATCTGAACTGAGCAGGACAAGTGTAGGAGGTTTAAAGATGGGTTATATGGAGATCAGAACGAGGTTAGATATTTCTAATTTAGGTAGTTTTACGGGGCTCCGAGTAACATCAATTAGAATTGAACAGTTATTGAAGGATGGTCAGGGAGAGTATAGACAAGAGTCTACGTGAAAAGATAGAGTGAATCTTAGGCTAATTCTAGTAAAAGCTTCAGTAAATGTCAAAATAGATCATCTCGATTCTAGGTTAGATCGAGACAAACTGGGGATTTGTTCAAACGGGTAGGGGTAGAGGATAAGTACCCTTTAGGCAGTCACAACAGATGCCTGTAAGCACTGTGGTAAGAAACATGGTGATGAGTGTTGAAGGATATCAAGAGCTTATTTTTATCGTGGCTTTGTAGAGCATCAGATCAGAGATTATCCTGAGACTTTTGGACCACAGTCTGGAGTTAGAGGAGGAACAATGATTGAGATAACGATTCAGCAGAGTAGAGTTGTCAAATCTATACAAAGAGGTAGAACTCAGTCAGTAAGGCCTAATGTCAGAACTGAGGTGCAGAGGAACAAACCACAATCTCAGGCCAGGGTCAATGTCATCACCAGACAGGAGGCACAGAACTCCCCAGATGTGGTAGCAGGTATGTTGAATGTTTTTCATTTTAAAACATTTGCATTGGTAGATCCAAGATCTACACATTCATTCATCACACTACATCCGACATCTAGATTGAATTGTGAGAGAGAGATATTGAAATGTGGATTAGAGGTGAGTACTACAGTGGGTAGCACAATAGTAATTTGTGAGGTATATAAAGGGTGCATAGTTCGGATTGACCAAGCATAGTTAGAAGATGATTTGATTGTATTGCAGTTAAAGGAAATATATATTATTCTAGGTATGGATTAACTCACTACTCATCGGGCTAAGATAAATTGTTATACTAAGGAAGTAGTTATTGAATCCCCTAATCAGCCAAGAGTGGTGTTTCGAGGAGTTAGTTAGGTAGTGCCAACCTGATTAATTTCATTAATGAATGTTTTGAAACTGATCCGAAGTGGATGTGAAGCTTATCTGCTTCACGTAGTTGATACCCAGAATGAACAAATCATTTAGGATATTCTTGTTGTTAGGGATTTTTTGGATGTGTTTCCTGCAGAACTATGAGGTTTACCCTTAAAAAGGGAGACGGAGTTTACCATAAACCTCATTCCTTCATATAGGATGGCAGTTATAGAACTGAAGGAATTAAGGACCTAATTACAAGAGTTGTTAGATAAGGGTTTCATCAAGCCTAGTGTGTCACCTTACGGAGCTCCGATATTGTTTGTAAAGAAGAAGGATGGAACTTTGAAATTGTGCATTGATTATCGGTGGTTAAATCAGGTGACAATTAAGAATAAATATCCATTGTCAAGGATTGATGATTTGTTTGATCAGTTACAGAGAGTTCAGGTGTTTATAAAGCTAGACTTGAGATCGGGATATTATCAATTGAAAATAGTTGAGGATCGGGATATTATCAATTGAAAATAGTTGAGGCTGATGTGCCAAAAAGTGCATTCAGAACAAGATATGGGCACTTCGAGTTTTTGGTGATGTCATTTGGATTGGCTAACGCCCAAATAGCTTTTATGGCCTTGATGAATAAGGTATTTCAACCTTATTTAGATCTCTTTGTGATTGTGTTTATTGATGGCATCTTGGTGTATTCGAAGTGTGGACAAGAACATTTAGAGCATTTGAGATAGGTTTTACAAATAATAAGAGAGAAACAATTGTATGCCAAGTTCATTAAGTGTAAATTTTGACCTGATTCAATAGTACTCTTGGGTCAAATAGTGTCTAGATAGGGCATTCAGGTAGACCTAAAGAAAGTAGAAGTAGTGAAGAAGTGCGAGGCTCTGAGGAATGTGTTTAAGATCTGGAGTTTCCTTGGATTAGCCAGATACTACAAGAGGTTTGTCAAGTAGTTTTCATTGATCACAACCCCTTTGACTAAACTTCTGAGGAAGAATGTGTCTTTTAGATGGAATGATAATTGTCAGAGAAGTTTTGAAGAGCTTAAGCATCGGTTAACTACAACACCGGTGTTAGCTATTCCATCGAGAATAGGAGGGTATATAGTGTATAGTGATACTTCATATTAGGGATTAGGATGTGTGTTGATGCAGTATAGCAGAGTGATAGCTTATGCATTGAGACAATTGAGGTCTCATGAGTTTAATTATCCAGTGCATGATTTAGAGCTTACTGTTGTAGTATTTTCTTTGAAGATTTGGAGACACTACCTGTATTTTGAAACTTTTATAGGTATTTATTGATCATAAAAGTTTAAAATATTTGTTGAGTCAAAAGGAGTTGAATATGAGATTGAGGAGATGGATATAATTATTGAAAGATTATAATTGTACAATTGAGTATCATCCTGGCAAAGCTAATGTGGTAGTTGATGCATTAAGCACGAAGTCCAATAGTAGTGTGGCTCAAGTATAGTTATCGAGCTTATCGAGCCTAGTTTAATTGAGAGCACTGAATGTTGAATTAAATTTAGGGAAGAATGAAACATTGATAGCTACATTGCATGAAAGAATCAGAGAGGGTTAGAACAAAGATCTAGAATCGATAAAGTTAATTGAGAAGTTGAAAGTGAAATGGATTCTGAATTTGAATTAAGAGATGATACATTATAATTGAAACAAAGGTTGTGTGTACGCAATGTTGAAGATCTGAGGAAAGAGATTATGGAGGAGGCACATGTAACAGCTTATGCTATGCATCTTGGTACTACTAAGATGTATAATACGCTGAAGCAACATTTTTGGTGGTCAAGGATGAAAAAACAAATGGCTGAATATGTGGCTAAGTGTTTAACTTGTCGACAAATAAAAGCTGAGCATCAGGCTCCAGTTAGTAAGTTATAGTCTTTGCCTCTCCCAGAGTGGAAATGGGAGAGAATCATGATGGATTTTATTATGGGTTTGTTGAGGACTTCGAGGCAACATGATGTCATTTGGGTCATTGTTGATAGATTAACCAAGTCGGCTCATTTCTTACCAATGAGAGAGAATAACTCACTAGATCAGTTAGCTTAGAGATATGTGAATGAAGTAGTGAGATTACATTGGGTTCTAGTATCCATTGTTTAATAAGAGTAGTAAGTATATCGAATAACCCACTATGAGATTATCATATGGATGATCTATCAAATGTCAGTGATTAATCTCATCATAGCAATGGTGTAAATATCCTTATACTTGAGGTACTTAAGGATATCTTGGATACTAATCTTGTGTTTTGACATGATTCCTTTTTGTCTCAAGATGAGGTCACTCATAGGGTCGTGAATGGGTACAACTATTGGTATTCGAAGGTAATTAACTAGCTAGTAAAGGATTCACCACTCCTGATAGAAGGAGATGATAGCCATGACCTCTTGTCGAGGTCATTACTTGGGAGTCTCTAGCCAGAGCAGTTATGTGTCATGAAGAGAGTCTTCAATGACCTATAGATGTGACATAGTTAGTCTAATGAGAGTTGACACATAGACCATACTCCAAACTAAGTAAGGTATAGGATAGTGAAGGGACAAATTGCACAGTAATTCTCTATGGAAAGGTTCATAAGTCAAATAATTAACTATCAAAGAATTCATATGTTAATTCACTTATGTTATAGTAAATTGGCATCATGAAACCCTTCATGATTTTCTTAAATTAAAAGTTAATTCAAGTGACATGGAACCATTCATGGTATGCTCGGATTAAGAGTTCATTCAAGTGCCAAAATAACCGAGAACTTTAAGAGTTACACGCATAAAAGATCAGATGAAATACAAAGTGTGCATGGTTGTCATTTTAAGTACGTCATATGACCTACTCAATAGAGAGGCTAAGGGTCTAGAAGAGTTCTAGAAGTTGAGAGGAGTCATCTTGCAATTTTTTCATGCAATTTAAGCAATTGTTGTATAAGATTAATTGCATGTAACTTAGTCTTGATCTAACTCCCACATGAGCATCTTCTTGAACTCATCTTGTTTAGTGCTCTAACCACCATTACACACTGATTTTTCTTCATCTTGCGGGCTCTCTAGAGGTTAAGGAAGTTGTTTGGTGTTTGCTATAACCCAAACAAGGAGAAGATTCAAGTAAGGACGAGTATTTGCAAGGTATATATGTTTTAATTTCATGTTCTTATAACACATACACATAGATTCTGGATTTTCTGGGGATGTCATGGGCTTGGAATTTTGATTTTGAAACTTCTGATACCTTTCCATGTATGTGATGCTTGGACTCATGACTCCCCAACAATGTTATCAGAGCTACTTATGCATGTATAAGATGATCTATTGAACATGTGCAAACTGTTTGCTAGGTTGTGGCTGACATTCATGTTGATTTTGAAGAATTCGTATAAATTATAGAAAAATGGTTTTCTGATTTGATTTCACATAAATCTTTTTAAGATGTTATTTTTTTTCAAAGGAAATTTTAATTAAATGTCATTTTCTATTTTATTGCAAATTAATTTCCGGTCTATTCATATGTCGGTTTCTAGGAATTTCTAGAAAATAAAATACATGTGTTGATTTTGAAATTTTGTAATATTTTGGAAAATTTCTTTTATAATTTTCTTTCTCATAAATGTTTATAAGGTGTTATAGTATGTTTATTTCAAATGAAATTGCAATTAAGTGTCATTTTCTATTTTATTAAGATTTTAATTTCAGTTGATGCATGTATGAAGGTATGCGAAATTTTGGAAATCTGATGAATATGCATGCTTGTAAATTCCAGAATAATTTATTAAAATTTTGTTTTTATGAATTTCCTTAATGATCATGCACATATTATGTTGCCACATGTATGAGATGCATGACACTTGTTTTTCAAGTGTGATTATTCTAGATTTTACATGCATGCTGGTGGTGTATGACAAGTGTTAGTGGACATATGATGTGCTGGCCAAATTTACTTAGTTCATAAAGAATTCCTAGGAATTAGTTTCTGTAATTTTTTTATTAGGCACATTCAGAATGTATATAAGACTCTGGAACTTTTCTAGAATTAATTGAACTTGATTCAATTAATAGATCAAGTCAAAGTCAACACTAGTCAACTTTTGCAAAGCTGATGAGGCTGACTTTTGTGATGAATTATATGTATATGTTTCGGTTATAAGACCTTAAAATTTTTTAATGAGATAAAAAATATATTATTTTGATGCTATTAACTGCTAAGTGCATATGCTTGAAATTAGGGTTTCAGAAAATTTTTGGACATCGAATCATTCTCTTTAGTGTCTAATAGGTTAACTCATTTATCTTGACAATTTTAGACGTCAAGCTTTTTTTAGCTTGTGTTGAAAATTTCTTAATAAATTTGAGATGACCTAAGGATGTTTTAAATGACTAATTGATTTTTGGAAATTTTGGAAACCCTAAGGATTAATTTAGAATTAATCCAAGCAAAGCATTGCATTTCTAGTGTGACTAGAAAAGGCATGTGTATTAGAACTAAAGTGTTTAATTTGGACTTCAAAATAATTGAATTTTAGGGTTCCTAATCAAATCACATTCATAACTCGAATTAGTTGATATTAACCCTAGCACTCGATTTAGTTTAAGAGTTGAATCAAATCATGAACTTTTGATGCATAGTCAAGTCACAACCTAAATTAAACTGCCCGTGTGTGCTACTTGCATTAGATGTATTTTAAGGGTTGGTTAAATTGGCATGATAGGATGGTTATGGACATAGGCTCAATTTAATGGAAGTATCCATAATCATGTCATATAGTTATAGTAACTATCTGAAAATATATGTGAGATATATATAAGTCCAACTAAGTATTGATGAGACGTAAGAACAAATCCCTCAACCAAAATATTAGGACTTACGCCTTTTATTGATATTGCAAGAACCAAAGTTCTTTTAGTGTTGGATTATTGGGAAAACCCAAGCCCGCTCTACATGAATATGTTTAAATCATGGAAATCAGATTTTTAGATTAACGAGTTGGTCCTAACTGGAAGTGTTAATTTGTTAGGCATGCCCAAGGTCAACGTAGATAGAGGCAAAGTTAGGTAGTATACATGGGATGTATACATATCAAGAGTTGATAACCTAATGAGTGTGCTAAATTAATAGCTGATGGCATAAGTCGATAGTTGCACAATTAAATGCAATTAGTATGAATGATACCTACCGATTGACCTAAGGTGGCTTATTAGGCAAACCCAAGATCATTCTTAGTGATGTTCGATATCGACCCAATAGGAAAACTATAAGTTTTCTTGGATTCGTAGCGAGTACTATAGATTCAAATAAAATATTGGGACCTATAATGTGTGTGACTAAAGTCTTTATTGAGATGCATTTACATACATTCTAACGCTCTCTCTCATTCTTCTAAGTTATTGAATTGCCACGATGTCTTTATCTAGTTTGAACTTACGCTGTCTACTAGACTCTAACAAATTCACGGCACCAAACTTCTTAGATTGGCTATGAAATTTGAGAATTGTTCTCAAATATAAGAAAATAGGATATGTCTTGGCCACTTCCCGATCTCCCTACTGCCAATGCCTCTGATGAGGATCAAAACTTTTACAAAAAGCTATTGAATGATATTGAGTTGGCTAACTGTATTAATGCTAGCCTCTATGTCACCAAAATTGCAAAAGCAGCATGAGGCTATGGATGCTCATATTATAGTCTACCATTTAAGGGAACTTTTTGATGAGCAAGCTTAGTCTGAAAGGTTCAAAACTAAGCTTGCTCATCAAATAATTCCCTAAGATAGTAAACTATGGTATGAGAATTCATATCCTCATGTTCGAGACCTCGAGGTTTCTCTTTCACTCTAAAATGGCTGAGGGATCATCTCCAATGTAGTATGCGCTGAAGATGAATGGATACATTGAGAGGTTGTCTAGTTTAGGTTTCATAATGGATCATGAATTAAGTAAAGATCATGAATTAAGTATAGACTTAATTCTGATTAGTTTGACTGATAGTTATTCACAGTTTGTGCTTAACTATCAGATTATTCGATACCTGAGCTGATTAATCTACTCAAAGCAGCTGAGCAAACTGTCAGGAAGGACAGTAAGGCTATGATGCTGGTGGACTTTGCTTCTGGTTCTCGCAAAAGGAACCAAAAGAAGAAGAAGAAGTCCAAGAAGTCAGTGGGAGGTGTAGCCAAGAAAAAGGCAAAGGAGAAAACACCAAAGGGAATATGCTTCCATTGCAACAAGGAATGGCATTGGAAGAAGAACTGTAAACTTTATCTAGAGTCACTAAAGCAAAAGAAGGCATTAGATGCTCCACCGTCTACTTCAAGTATGTTATTTGTCATTAAGTTTAATACTATTTCTGATCATAATATTTGGGTATTAGATACCGGATGTCGCTCACACATATGTGTTGATATGCAAGGCCTCAAGGATAGTAGACCGCTTAGGAAGAGAGAGATGGACCTGTGTATGGGAAATAGAGCAAGAGTTGTTGCATTAGCCATAGGAACCTATTTTTTGTATCTTCCTAGTGGGCTAAACTTAATTTTGGATAATTGCTATTATATACTTGTTGTGAAAAAGAACATTATATCTGTTTATGTCTTAATAAAATAGGATCTCATTTAACATTTTCAAGCAATGGTTGTTCAATTATGTTTAATAAAATGCTATATGGTACTACTACATTATGCAATGGTATTTACATATTAAATATATGCAATCTAGTTTTAAATATCAATGATAATAAAAGATAAAAACGGGATAACTTAAAATCATCTTACTTATGGCATAGTCGACTTGGCCAAATAAGTAAGAGACATATATCTAAGCTATATAGGAGTGGTAGCTTAGGGTCATTTGATTATAAACCATATGACACATGTTAATCTTGCTTGCTACGCAAGATGGCTAAATTACATTTTAAAGGAAAAGGTGAATGAGCGAATGAGTTATTAGACCTAATACATTATGATGTATGTGGTCTGATGTCCATTCACGCTAGAGGTTGTTTTATATGTTTCATTACCTTTATCGATGATTATTCATGATATAAGCATGTGTATCTAATGCGATACAAGCCTGAAGCATTTTAAATGTTCAAACATTCAGACATGAATTAGAGAAACATCTCGGTAAAAGTGTCAAGACACTTTGATTAGATCGAGGTTATGAATACTTGAACAAGGAGTTTCTAAGTTATCTTAGGGATAACATGATTGTATCATAGTGGACTCCATTATACATACTACAACATAATGGTATGATTGAAAGGAGAAACCGAACCTTGTTGGACATGATAAGGTCAATGATGGGCTTAACAGATCTACTGAAATCCTTTTGGGGTCATGCGCTCAAGATTGCTATTTATGTGATAAATAAAGTCCCTTCAAAAGCAGTTGATGTTATTCCATATAAGATATGAACTAAAAAGAAACCCATATTTCTCATATAAAAGTTTGGGGTTATTCGACTTATGTGAAGCAGATTAAATCAGATAAGCTTGAAGTGAAATCTACTAAATGTCTTGTAGGATATCCTAAGGAAACAACTAGATATTAGTTTTACAATGCTTTAGAGAAAAAGGTGTTTGTCTCAAACTATGTTGTCTTTTTAGAGAAAGAGTTTCTTTAAGAGACGATAATGGGAGCAAAGTTGAACTTGATGAAGTTCATAATGCTCAAACAGATGCAGATCAACTACCTAAACCTGAGATTGTTGTTTATAAAGATGAGAGAACAATTGAACCTTCTGACATAAAAAAATATTCCTAAGTTAAGTAGGATACGTAATGTTCCAGAGAGATTTGAATTTCTCTTAAGTGAACATAATGACGTATTACGCATAGACGACGATGAGCCTACAACCTATGAAGAGGTTCTGAAAAGTTCAAAATCTAAAAAATGGTTTCAAGCTGTGAAATCCAAAATGGATTCCATGTTTGAAAACTAAGTATAGACTTTGGTTAACCCACCCGAAAGGCTAAAACCCATAGGGTGCAAGTAGATTTTCAAGAATAAAATCGACATGGATAGTAATGTGATTACCTATAAAGTGAGGCTAGTCACTAAAGGTTATCATTAAAGAGAAGGAGTTAACTATGACGTGACATTTAGCCCCATAGCCATGCTTAAATCCATTAGAATACTCCTAGCCATTGCTACTCAGTATGATTATGAGAATGGCAAATGGATATGAAGACGAATTTCATGAATGGAAACCTAATTGAGGATGTGTATACGATGCAACTTGAGGGCTTCATATCTAAAGATGGAAAAAAGATATGCAAGCTTCATAAATCCATTTATAGATTAAAGCAAGCATCTAGGAGTTGGAACATCCGATTTGATGCGACAATCAAAAAGTTTGGTTGCTCACAAAATTTGGATGAACCTTGTGTGTACAAGAAGGTTAGTGGGAGTGCTATCATATTTCTTATGTTATACGTAGATGACATATCACTAATAGGAAATGACATATTACAAAAAAGCCTCTTGAGGAAAATGAATGTGGAGGTACCTGGATTTAATTCTTACTCCAATTTACTTGATATTGATCCATTATTTTCTGACATTCAAGCAAAAATTAGAGTTAGTGAGAAGGTGTCATACCTTTTGTAAGATGGCTTTTTATTTAAAGGGAACCGGTTATGCATTCCCAATTGTAGCTTATGGCTACAGATTATCACTGAATTACATGGGGAAGGAAATATGAGGCATGATAGAACCTTAAAGTCAGTGCAAGTTTCCTATTTTTGGCCAACCATCTGAAAGAAAATCAAAAAGTTGGTGCAACGCTATCAAATCTACTAAGTTTTGAAGTGAACATCAACTAATGCAGGCTTGCATCGACTTTTACTAGTTCCTACAGAACCTTGGATTGATATAAGTATGGATTTTGTTGGGGCTACCAAGAACACAGTGAGGTAGTGATTCCATCTCCTTTGACTTGATACTGATCCATTCTTTTCTGGCATTTTGGCAAAAATTAGAGCTCGTGAGAAGGTGTCATACCTTTTGTAAGATGGCTTTTTATTTAAAGTGAACTGGTTATGCTTTCCCGATTGTAGCTTATGGCTACAAATTATCACTGAATTGTATGGGGAAGGAAATGTGGGGCAAATATAACCTTAAAGTCAGTGTAAGCTTCCTATTTTTGGCCAACCATCTGAAAGGAAATTGAAAAGTTTGTGCAACGCTATCAAATCTACCAAGTTTCAAAGTGAATATAAACTAATGCAGGCTTGCATCGACTTTTACCATTTCCAACAGAACCTTGGGTTGATATAAGTAAGATTTTGATACGACTACCAAGAACACAACGAGGTAATGATTCCATCTACATTGTTATTGATCATTTCTCTAAGATGGTTCATTTTATTCCTTGCAAGAAAACTATCGATGCCATGTTGTGGCGTAGTTATCCCTTAGAAAAGTGTACAGATTGCATAGCCTACCATCTTCAATTATTTCTGATAGAGATACCAGGTTTCTTAGCTATTTTTGGCGCAACTTATTGGAAATGGTAAATACACAGTTGAGTTTCAGCAGTGCTTATCACCCCCAGACAGATGGGCAGACTGAAGTCGCGAATCATTCCTTAGGTAAATTATTGCGAAACTTGGTTAGTGAAAACATCAATAGTTGGGATATAAAGCTCAACTAGGCTGAATTTGCACACAACCATGTGGTTAGTTGTAGTACTGGGTATAGTCCTTTTCAGATTGTGTATTTTGTTCTTCCTCAAGGTCCTCTTGATTTTTTACCTCTACCTAGGAAGACAAGAGCACATGGCAAAGTAGAAGATTTTGTTATTGGATTGTAGGATGTCCATAGGGTATGGCAATATGTTTAAGGTTTCCGATAAGTACAAAGAGGTTACGGATAAGAAGAGATGACATGTTGAGTTCGAAGTGGGTGACTTTGTGCAAGCAATTTTGATAAAGGATCACTTTTTGTTGGTTATTACAATAAAATATCTACTCGGAAGATTGGTCTTGTGGAGATCATCAAGAAAATCAATCCTAATGCTTACTGTCTAAAGCTAGCAAGTCATATTTGTATAACTTATATGTTCATTGTGAAGCATTTGATTCCCTTTTCTTGTGATTCATCATATGATGACAATTTGAGAATGAATTTTGTCTAGCCCGGGGAGAATGATGCAGTGTAAGAGATAGAGTGCGCATATCTAGACATATTTGACAAAAGGCAGTTGTAATTTTGTCGACTTCAAAAATAGTCAAAATTTTGTGTTTTCAGAGTCAATTTCGCATTTTTGTTATTTTTGGTAACTTTTTTATTTGTCATAACTTTTAGTAGGAATGTCCACTTTCAGCATTACTCATTGTGTTTTTCATATTTTTCTATCTATTTTCATAATAGAGATATTTTAGTATTTTGCTCTTTTTGGTAATTTTTAGGGTTTGACTATTTAAGTTACCCAAACTATGTATTTTGTAGTTTTGATTAATAATAGATCTATGTATTTCATAGTTTTGATGAATAATAGATCCTGAGGGTTGTGTGCCCTTTTTTGCCCTATTTCTTGGCATTCTTGTTCAATCAACAGGTAAATAGTGTTGTTATCAGTATTCATGATATTGTTTCGCATTATTTCCACTATGTCAACACCCTTGTCATAAATACATTTTTAATAAATACAATAATCTTGTTATAAATAAATATTAAAGTATATTTATATCATACTTTATATGATGTATGTTAACTTATAATAAAATAGTTTCTCTTAATGATTTGTGATATATGCATGTTGTAAATAATAGTACATTAATGAGAATACATATACATTAATTTCACCAAATGTATTTGGATGTATGATAATTTATTTAAATGTTTATAGTTACAAAATGTATAATTTTAGTATTATAGATACTTATTGTACATTAATTTTAAAATAATTAAAATTTATTAATAAGTAATAATATTCATATTTGTAAGTTGATTTAATTTTGTTAATAAAAATTTATTATCTAGTATTTGATGTACACAAAATTTAAAATAAGTAAATACATTACTAATTAAAAATATTTTAATATATGTGAACTAAATATATAGCTTAAAATATTATAGAAATTTAACATGCACATGTTTTAAAATAACTGAAGCTTATTTAATCATCTTTAATATTTGTAAATTGATTTTAATTTTATAACTAGGAACTCATTATTTTAAAATTATTGTTAATTAATTTGATATATATTTTAAATTATAATTATTATTACTAGAATTTGATACGGAGATTCTCCATAAATCTAACTCTTTTAATTTAACTCTTTCTTATATTGTAATGCATATGAGAATATTAAATACCTGTGAAATTACATTTTCATTTGATTATATTAGTGATTATGCTTGTTATATAAATAAGTTCTTGTTTTGTTTATTATATAGTTATATAGGTCGTTACAAATTTTGTTTATCATGTTAACAACTTCTTATTATGTTTGTTATATAGTTTTATATGTCTTATCTCTATCTCTGTTGTCATCTCTATTTATGAGTAATTTCCTGTTCTTTGCTATAATAAATTTATATATAATGACATTTATTGTATTATGACCTTTAGAGATAATAATGTATACACACAATTTTTTTTTGTTTTCACATGGTATAAGAGTAAAATAATTTCAAATACAAATATACAAATTATTCTTCCTTTTCTTGGTCCACCTCCACTACCTCAATTCACTCAAATTTATCACTAAATTAATTTCTAGATATTTCTTAGTTTAGAAAACACATTTATTTCCCTTATTAAATTCTCAAAATTTAATGAGTTTTTATGATGGCACTAAACCACAACCTCCTTAAACAATTATGAACAATGATACTCTTATTAAAAATCTAGCCTATCAAGAATGGTTTCAAAAAGATCAAATATTGCTTTCACAAATTCTTTCCTTTTTAACTTAAGAGGTCTTCCCATATATTATTAGACTTACGACTTCTTAAGCTACTTAGATGACTTTATCTGATACCTTTAAAATTATCTCTCAAATTAAACAATATACTACTTAATAAACTTAAGAATAATGGTGTTTCTATTATTTAGTATCTTCTTAAAGTTAAATATCTTGTGGACAAACTAAAAAAAACAAGTAAATCATTAATACTAGCCAAGTTGAATGCTATTATTTTCTATAAAATTGGATTTAAATTTTGAGAAATTGTTGTTGGACTTAATTTGTAGGTTACACTTATTACATTCAATGAAATTCACAGTTAGCTTGTTGCTCATAAGTTGTTGAACAAAAACTGCTTATTCGGGTCTTATTTGACCAATATTGCACATAAGCCACGCTTTTACCTATACCAATAACACATCTATAATATACATCATCTCAAATTGTAATGTCTATCCTTCATAACCAAAGGGTAACAACGTGTCATTATCAAGTTCAATTAAAGCTCATCAAATTTTAGTTCTAATTCTCCATAAGTCAATATTGGTTATCAATAGCCTTATGTCTGTTAATTAATCTCGCAATAACATGTTCTATAATTTACCATTACTGTAATTTAAACTTGGATCGCTAACATTTGTACAATGACACATATCACTCTAGACTTTGGGGCTCTCAATTTTATGAGGTCTCAATTTCTTAAAATTTTGGTGTGATAATTTTTTTAAAGTAAGAGATGCTTATGAGGTCTTTCTCAATTTTAAACCCATATTTAAATAGATATTTAATACATTTATTAATTCTTTCCATTTGGACTATGTTGATGAATATCGATGTTTGAATAAATTCTTTGCTTCTAATCATATAATTCACATAATTACTTGTCCATATGCACACACTAGTAAAATGGAATTATTGAACAAAAATTCTTCATATTATTGAATTGACTGACTTTATTAGCATATATTTCCTTTGACTTCAAATATTGGTTATTATGCTTTTGATACATTTATTTTTCTTACTAATGGAATGTTAACTACTTTTTTAGAACAAGTCAAATTTAATGAAACACTTTTACATGTGATAGTCACATCCTCAAGTCAAGCTCTTCTGCTTCTCATTCGGTTCAAAAGGATAATTCTCATTGATTGAAGTTGATATCAATTCATATTCATTTACCTTCTCTATGTATAACTTTTACCTCTCACCTATTGTCTTCTTCTCCTACTCTCTGTCTCTACCAACTACACCTTCTTTACTAACTCCAAGTTCAAATCCATGTCTATTACCTACAAACTCACCTCTATCTCCTACTTCTCAAGGATTAAAGCTAGTACTTGATTTTTCGTCTTATCATTATCCATCTTTAAGTTGAATCCACCGACCTATCACATCTATAACATCCACCATAAAAAGACATGTTGCATTATTGACTTAATCTTCTGTTTTAAAAAATGAACCAATCCCCCAAACCAAATCCCACATCTTTTCTCTCAAACTAACAAACATCAAGTTTGGTGTGCTACCATACATAATGAGTATAATGCTTTAGTAAAGAATAAAACCTAGTCTCTTATTCCATGACCTTATGAAAATAACATTATTGACAATAAATGGGTATATAAAATTGAACATAACCCACATAACTTTATTTCTCATTTCAAAACCCTCCTTGTTGTAACCAATAATATAATATTGATTATGAAAATTCATTTAGTCTAGTAATCAAAGCAACAATAATGTATGTCATTGTTACTCTTGCTACTATATGTAATTCGCATCTTCTACAAATAGACATCTCTAATACCTTTTTGTACGGAAATCTTGATGAAACTATATTTATGAAACAACTACAAGGATTCTGTAACAAAGACAAGGCAGATCATGGACACTGTTTGTGTTAATCTCTTTATGGCTTGAAACATGCATCTCTTACTTGGTTTCAATATATTAAACTCTTTCTTACATATTTTCAAATTCAAGGTACCAAAAGCATAGTCCTCTCTTTTTATTTTTCAGTAAGGTTAAGAAATTATGTTAATGTTGATTTATGTTAATGATATCATTACTTCCTCAAAATTAATTGATCAATTTCTATATTAACTTAAATATAAAATTCCTAGCAACGATATTAATTGGTTATAATGTGTTCTTAGTGTACAAGTCACATAAACTTCAAAGGAATTTAACTAAATCAATAAAATATGTTCATGACCTATTAGACAATTTGTAAGATGTGAAATGCTATCTTACACACATTTTACATCACTAACATTAATTTGAGAGAATGAGAATTTATATAAAATGCTCAATTTTATAGAAAAATATTGTGCATTACAAAATGGCGTGACATTGCTTTCATTATTAATAGATTATGTCAATTTATGTATTAACCAATTGATTTCTAAAGGAAAACATTAAAAAAAGGCTATTTTGATACTTAAAGCATACTATTCATCTTTAACTTTTCTTTGGTAAAGACAACAACAATAATATAATGCTTCTTTGATAGTGATTAAGGTGGATGTCCTACTAATCACAGGTTTACTAATGGATACACTATCTATATTAGCAAGTGTTTAATCTTTTAGAGTGACAAAAAGTAACCAATAAATGGAAGAGCCTCATTTGAGAATAAATACAAGGTAATTGTCAATACAATTACTGAGTTTTTATGAGTGCAATCTCTTCTAAAAGAACTTGATATTTTGGGTTTTACAAAGCCTATTCTATAGGTAGATAATATTGGTGCAATATAAATATTTTCTAATCCAATTTTTCATGCCTGTGCAAAATATATTGAATTAGACTATCACTTTATAGGAGAAAAGGTTATGCTAGGTAAATTGACATCTTCACCAAGCCTTAAGGGTAACAATTTTGGCATCTCTTGTAACATCCCGTTACCCAAGTTAAAGCTAGAATAGTAAATATGAGAGATTATTGACATATTAAAATGCATTTCATGTTCTTGCATAATATGACATATACATACACGTTATATATATATATATACATGCATTCATTAACATTCCGTATAATTGATTTATTTATGTGGAATGTGATTTTATTGAGAATTGTCATTTATTTGTATTGAAATTTGATTTTAGAGTGTATTTGTTAAATTAGAATTTTAGGAGAATTTACGAAATTGTTGAATATTATTAGACTAGGAAAAATGCCACTTGGTAAGTAAATTGATGAATGGAAATAGAAATAAAAATCAAATGATATTGAAGATATTTTTTTTACATGACTTTAGAATTTATGAGAAGATGATATTGAAGATTTTGGAGATAATTGGAATAAAAAGATAGGAGTTATGGGACTAGTTCAACAAGAACTTAGTTAAAGCCTTAGAAGTTAGATAAGTGACAAGTGTCACTTGTCTAGTTTAAATTTTACTATACAATTTCATTTTAAATGACCAAGTCATGTTTCTTCTATCTTTGAAAGACCAAGTCATTCTTTTTTTGTCTTGTCTTATTTCCCTCTTCGTGGCTTTCTTCTCTAAGCTTCATCTTCTTCACAATTTTCTCACCAAAGTTACACTTTGCTTTCATCTATCTTTCACTACTCCCATTTTGTTGTCTCTTTCTTTTGCTACAAGAAAACCTAACCCAATCCACCTTTAAGATGATGTACATGGGTTGCATGAGAATTAGGGCTTCTTGGAGTTTTTGAAGAAATTGAAGTTTTAACAAGTGAGTTATGCTTTAAATATCATGGGTATGGTTAAACGAAGCTAGAATCATGAGTAAATTAAGAGTGATGACTTAATTTTTTTGCAATGTGTATGTATGTGTCGTGGGTGATGAATAGTTTATGTAAATTTCTTGCTTTTGTATATATATGATGAGTAATAATTCACAAATTGTTTCAGAGATGTTTTAGAGGTAAAATGATCATCACAATGGTGTTAGGATGAGTGAAGAAAATTGATAATGAATGGTATATGCACATGTTTTGTTTTGAGTTAATGATCAAATATAGATAATGAATTAGTTTGTGAATGATATTGAGTTGAAATGGAGTTGAGAATGAAGAGTAATGTAGGAAAAGTGACCTTTGTACAAGTTAATTTAAGTGTTGTGAGATCCCACATCGGTTAGAGAGACAAACAAAGTATGCCTTATAAGGGTACGGATACTTCTCCCTTACAGATGCATTTTCCATACCCTAACGCACCTGATCCTATTAGAACTCTAAAGTTAAATGTGCTAGGGCAAGAGTAGTTTCAGGATGTGGGACCTCCTGGGAAGTTCTCAGAAAAAGCAAAACTATGAGGGTTAGACTGGGCCAAGGCCCAAAGCAGATAATATTTATGAGTGAGTGATCTGGGTTGTTACAGTGATATTAGAGTCGGTACCCGAATCATTGTGCTAGCTAGACTGGGCCCTAAAGAGGGTTGAGCTTTAAGGGGGTGGAAAGTGTGAGATCCCACATAGGTTAGGGAGGGGAACGAAGTATGCTTTATAAGGGTACGAATACCTCTCCCTTACTATGAGGGTTTGGTTGGGTCAAGACCCAAAGCGGACAATATTTGTGAGCGGGTGATCTGGGCTGTTACAAGTGTAAAATCTAGAAAATTGGAATATGATTGTTGAAAAATGTAGCAGTAACATGTTCATTGATTAAGTTTCTATTTTTTACCTATAGCTTGAGCTATAATCATCTAAATGAGATAATTATTGATTTGGATTAAAATAGAGACATGATATGGCAACAACCTAGAATCAACATCTAGATCATCTCCGTTTCAATGAATGTTCCCAAACCTAAATTCAATCAATCTAACAAGACCCTTCACCCCCAAAATAGCAAGGTAACAAAGAGTATAAATATTATAGGAATTGAATTAACGCCACAAGTTAGAACTTACTTGATAAGTTGAATCAATCCTTAAGGTAAAACAAACAAGAATTTGAATTCTCTCTTAAAGAATGCTTTCTAACTCTATTCATGTCTAATTTGGTGTTCATGCCTAAAGCAAGGGTTTAAATACCCTTATGTAATACAAACCTTAACAAAGATAACCTAAAAACCATAAAGAAAGCCCAAAACATCAAGACAGGCTTTCTTAAAACAAATCTACCCAAAAACAAATCCCACACAAATTTGGCTTCAAAACTAATTAAAATTGACTAATCCTAGTCCAAATCGGATAAATAAATAAGAAAATTAAAAGAATCGGATAAAGAAATAAGAAAATTAAAAGGCTAATTTAAGAGGGGTAGATTGGGCTTTTAAACTAGGCCCACACACTTGGTTCCTTAAAATAAAACATGCACATGACTTTTTAATGAAGCACATACACACTTAACACAAATCAGTCTATGACAAATCGCAAAAGAAGTCCACGTGACCTTTACAATATAAAATAAGCCAAAGCACATTGATTAGACTTGTGTTTGTGAAAATTGGCTAAGTATTAGCCCTCTTGGTTTGATGCCTCCAATATGCACACACACTTGGGCATCTTCCTAAACTTTTCCCCAAGCTTAATCCACAAAACTTCTTGAAGTTCTTGTGAAACAAAAGCTTGTGCATAAATATGAAATTGTGCTTTAAGATTATTGGAGCGTGACCTTGTAATTGGACCTATTGGCATCCTTAAGGCTCCATTGCCTTGGAGAGTTGCATCAAGACATAAGGTTACATTTTTCATGAAGACATCAAATTTAAATTTTGTCCTTAAAAGTATCAAATTTTGACATGAAATTGAGAACTGCGTGTAGCAAATTGGTGGATGAACGTATATGTTTAGGTTCTGTTTTGAGAGTATGAGAATATGTTCTGTTTTGAGTGTTTATGATCAAGTATGGAATATGAATTGTGTAAGATGATGTTCTAATATAGGAAAGTGATTTAAAATGAAATTTTGAGAAGAAAAATGAAGAATGTGTAGGGAATAAATATGTAGAAAAATGAAAGTGCAAAAAACGTGAAGGACATGCGTGAATTTTTCTATTTTAATGTTTAAGTTTTAATCTGGGATTTTTGGCTTTGTTTGTGGATGATTTGAGTTAAATGGAAGTCCAAAATGGGGTAGATATAAATTAGAAATGTTAGATTGAGAAAAAGAAAAGAAGAAGATGAACAAAATGCAGAGGAAAGTGTAGAAAATGAAGAACAAGCGTGGAGAATTTTCTAACTTTTGATATTTGGTGTTAATTATGGATTTTAATTTGTTTAAGAATGTGTTGAGCTGAATGGGAGTTGAAATGATGAAATGAAAATGGGTAATGTACAAAAAAAATTATGATCTTTAGAAATCATTTGGGAGAGATTGAGTGATAAATTTGGGACAAAAATGATGAACAGTTCTGAAAAATTGATGAATGTAGTATTTTCATTAAACATGCTTCGGTATTTGGCAATATATCAATCTGTAGTTATCCAAATGAAATGATTCTTAATTTACATTAAACTAGAGATATAGGACTAAATTTTTTTTGAAGAAATCGAATTTTAATTCTATCTCTAGAATTCCAGAATCTGACTTGAAGTTGAGCACAAGTACTATTTCAGTTTAAGAATAGTCCGAATTATTTGGAGTATAACTTTTGGATTACTGAACCAAATTGAATTATCTTGGTATCATTAGAAACTTAAGACAATGGAGAACATTTTTATAGAAGAAAGTGTTGCCAAATTACTTCATTTTCATTGTCAGATTGATCATGCACAGTAGACTCGAAAGTGTGTTTCAAGAAAAATTTTAATTTACCAAATGAGTTATGAATTTCAATTTTGATGATTTTATTGAGGTATAAACCTAAGTACAAATTATACTTAGGTAAGTTTGGAAATATGAATGTTTACGTGATGAGAATAATAAAGCGATACCCAGGATTTGTCATGAACATGCATTGTGCATATTTCATATACATAAATGTGCATCAACGAATATTTATGAAATTGTGCAAATTTGTGATACATATATGTATTGCATATTATAGTGGAGCAACTAGAATTTCAACATCCAAACGTTGCCAAAACTTTAAGGCAATAGCTTCTGAAGTGATCGGTGAGTAACCTAGATAGTTTCACTCAATTAATTGTTTGCTTTAAAATATGCTTTGAATAATGATATGAATGTGATTTGATTATGTTGATGCCGGACAGTGAAAGTCCAAGACTTGATGCATGAATATGATATTGAAGTGCTACTTGTATGTGAATGTGACGAAATAAGTGCTTCTTGACATAATTGTTTGAATATGAGAGATGCATTCCATACATGAATGCATGATCAAATAACAAGAGTTGTGACCTAAGTAGCCACCGAAAATGAGCTTAAAGCTCCAAATGTGATTAATAGCCAAAGGCTCACTATGTAAAATGAGTCATATATCTCCAACAAGTAAGGGATAGTATAAATGAGCCCGATATCCACAATAGATACGGGACAATTTATGCCCTCGATCATAACAATATAATAATTGAAAAAGAGTCACATGAGTATTTCATATACATTGATATACGTATGTTGACTGATTGAAATTCATGTTTTCTTACCTTTCAATGAGAAGGTGATGTGTGATAATTTATGCAAAGATGTGAAGTATATGTTACATGTGTGATGTGTTGCATGAATTGAGTGAACTATCAATAATGATTACCTCATTGAGTTCGCAAAATTCATCAAAATTGCAATGTTGATTTTTCAAAATAGAGAGAGAGGACTTTAGCTACTGAGAGACGCTATAAGAAGTATAGTCTTGTACTTTTTGAAAGAAGAAGAAATAGCTCAAAGGTCGATCAACTGGGATTGGAAAGATTAGACAGACTTTTTGTGTAATTTCCTTTTTTATGTAGCATATTTTGTATTAAGATATGATGATGTACATGTATAGGTGTTTAAAAACTATAATGTAAATACGTTCAGATTTATAAAATGAAATGAGGAAATTTTGGTTTTAAAATATTGTGATTTTCTTGATGATGTCTTATAAGAGAATAAAGATAGATGATGCCATGTTAAGTGATTGTAGTGACTGCTCTAGCTCACCATTATCATAGGTTATGTATTGAAATGTCCTCCGGGTGTTCCAGTATGTACCTATGGTATCGGGGCGCTACATCTCTTCTCTAAGTCATTGCTCACACACCATTGGCTTCACAAGAGTTGTTAAGGGTATGTTTATCACGTAAACAACTTACTGTTATGCTTGTTATATAGTTCTAGAGTTTGTTAAGGATTATGCTTGTCATGTAAATAACTTTTTGTTATATTTGTTGTTGGCCCTTGATTTTTTTTTAGTGAATTAAGCATGGTTTAAATTGAGTATGAGGTTTTGATGATTAAAATTTTCAGATTTAATTATTATGTCAAGTGTTAGTAGGATTTTATTATATGGTTTAGTTGTATTAAAGTAGTAAGAAGATTGAAGGGTATTTTTGGAAGATCACTTATGGTTAAAAGACATAAGGCATAAATGAAGGGCAAACTGGACTTTTGACACTCATTCAGGATAGAATGGGAAAAGGGAAATGTGTCTTGTTATTCAGAAGGAAGAAAAAAAAAACAAAAATAGAGAAGGAAGAAGAGAAAATACAAAAACAAGAAGAGAAGAAGTGAGGTTTCGATGGTTTGAGAGAAACGAAGAGAGTTGAGCTAGGATTTCATCTTTTCTAAGCTTTCTAGAGAGATTTTGAGGTTGTGCAAGAAGGGTAAAAGGTAGAGGAAGATAAGAGCTTCCTTTTGAGCCAATAATCTCTTCATTTGGTGAAGATTCAAGGTAAGGTCTTACTTAATTTTTTGGATTTTTGAAAGAGTTTTGGTTTATGAAGCTTAGGAAATGCTTGGATTTAAGTTTTCTAGAAATAATTTTAGTAAATGTGTTTTGTGGGTTTTCAATTTTGGAACCTTATTGAATTTAGGATTTTTCCTATGAAAAAGGAATCAAAAGAGACAAGAGAAGCAAAAGGAGGGGCACATTTGAGCAAGTTATAAGCAAGAAATTCAAGGTGGGTACATGTTTATAATAGAGTAAATAAGTCACTAATGTTTTCTTTGAATCAAAGAAGTTAATGATTTAAATTGCATCATAAATGTTGTATTTATTGCTTCTTGAATGAATTGAGAATTTGTTATATGTTGATATATGGATTGTGTGGATGATTTATGAAAAGACTTTGAAAATGATTTTTTTTTTAAATAACATGTTTATGAAATCATATTTTTGTAATTGGGTTTCGAAATATCTCATGTTCATGAAAAACAAGTTTCCAAAATGTGCCTTTTGGGCAAACCGTTTTCAATTCATGAATTACATGTTATGTGAGTTTGGTGTAGTTCCATTCAAGTATGTCACGTGCACATTGACTAAGTTAAAGGCTTCTCCCACCTGCCCGCTAGTAACAAAGAGCTCCTTCATGGACTCCCTGAAGTTTACGTCTACGTAAAACCACTATGTGGGATTACGATAGTATGTTAAGTTTACGATTACACAGGACCATTATGTGGAAATGTGTAGTTCGTCATGTTTATAGTTCTACCCAAACCATTCTGATATGCTTATGATATGTTAACAACTTTGATGCATACATGCTTTGTAGTTTGAGAATTTTGGTTATAAATTTAAGAACGTTATGTTGTATGAATTTAATTAGAACTTTGTATTAACAAATGAACATTTCAAAGGTTTCCATCCCATCTTCAGGTGACGAGCAAGAGATCAAGTAACTGAGAGGCATGGCATCACTCAAATTTTGCATCTTTTTGTATTTTGAAGTAGTTTATGTAATACCCAAGGCTTTAGCAGCATTACAAGTTCTTATCGCTCATATATATTTTGGTTATTTTGTATTTTGGATTATGAAACCAAGGATGTATTATGGCTTGAAATGCCATTAAAGCTTTGTAAAACTCTTATCTTTTGAGGTTAATGAAATATATTTCGTTTGCTCATGATTTTCCTAGTTTTGTACATTGCATCTTCAAGTTTTCATAGGGGAAAAAAATTGTATTCTCATTTAAAGGGACAATATAGATTAATATAGGCTGAATTAGGTAAAGATTTCTTTTAGAAAGTTTTAGTTTATCTATCTAGCTTTCCAAAGGTATATAGTACGTAATTTTTGGACATCATAGTTGGAAGTTATGATCATTTGAAGTTAGTGATGTTGCAGAGGATGTATATGTGGGATAGCTTCGGTTGCAATCGCACCAAGCACCCTTGCGATTACACCAATCATTCTTGCGATTACACCTTCCCTCCTCATGATCGCACCTCTCTCTTTGTGATCACACTGGCCTTCCTTACGAGCACATATTTATCCTAGCGATCGCACCTTTGTCCCTCGCGACCGCATCCGAAGGGTTTTTTAGCTCTAAATATGTTTGACTATTTTGGCCATAACTTTGTCATCCGACATCCAAATGACCTGGTTTTTCAACCAATGGATTCGTAACACATTTCTCTATATTTACATAAAAATTGATAGTCTTTTGTATTGATTTAAAAAGAATGATGGAAAGAAAGTAAGGGAATCAGTTAATGAATAGGATATTTTACTGAACATACTTCAATATTTTGATCAGATCTTGAACTATAGAGCTCCGAATGAGATGATTCTTCTTGAAACATAAACTAGAGACATGGAGCTACAATTGTTTTAAAGAAGACAAATTGTGATTCTATTGTCTGGCTGGTGTGGGCTTCCCCCTTGTGGAATGATGGTTAAGGAGATTACATTGAAATAACCCTATAGGGAAATACGCTCAAGTTTTAGGATTTTTCGCAAGAATTAGGCTCCAAAATCGAGGCCCAACATTTTTTATACATATAGTTCTACAGGTCTTATCTCTATCAAGATTAACATCTTATTCTTATACTGTAATACATCTATTTACAGTGTCATCTGTTGTATTATGAACTTAAAAAATAATAACATACACTCACAAAATTTCTTACTCTTCACAGATTAGTTTGAACTGCATATAAAAAGGCCAAGTAAAAGAGTTCATCTCTTAATAGTTCATGTAAAGTCCCATTTGTGTATGATCTTTAGAACTTAAAAAGATTATTCTAATGACAATATAAAAGGATTCATCTTTTAATAGTTCATATGAAGTCCCATATGCATATGATCTTTAGAACTTAAAAAGATGATAATAATGGTTTTCAGGTTTTTACAATATAACCCTTTTTAGGTAAGTGATTAGCTTAATTAGGAAATCATATCACATTAAAATAATAACTCATTCTACCTTTTCAAAGACTAATTATTACGGCTCTGCTAATCCCAAAAATTATTGGCTTGAAAATCCAAGCATAGAAAAGAAACTTTAGAGCTTTAAGAAACAATGTAGCTAGCTACCATATATTTAATGAGGATGATGATGACCAAAATGATCAGCATCTTATTCATATTGCTCTATATATAATGGATTCTAAATATTGAAGTTTAATTAAACTTATAAATAGGTAGTACTTACCTCTTAGAGATTTAGCCTAAGCTGCTTTATTATTATTGTTGTTGTTATAGTTATTGTTGTTGTTATTCTAATAATAATTATTGTTATCATATTAATTTTTTTCTTCTTCTTATTCCTATTCCTATCATCATCATCATCATCCTTTTTTCCTCTCTTGCTCTCTCTCTCTCTCTTTTCATGTAGGTCAATTGAAAATGGCCTCTGAATTAGTTAAGGGCAAGACTGTGTGCTAGTAGATCTCCCAGACTCTATGTATCGGTTAGATTCTTACTAGGTGTTGTTATTATTGTTGTTGTTATTGTATAACGGATTCTAAATGATTTAAACTATAATTAGATACATATAGCCACTTTCTACTCAGGTATACTTACCAGCTACTAGTATTACACCTATAATAGTCACCAATCATTGGAATGATGATGATGATGATGATAATGATGATGATGATGATGATGATGATAATAATGATGATGATGATGATATAAATATATTATTATTATTATTATTATTATTATTATTATTATTATTATTATAACGACGACGACGATAATTGAAAAAGGAAGAAAAAGGCAAAGAAACACTATTGGTGCAATGATTGTTTCGTGACAATTGTAATTCAATTTTGGGAACTTTGAAGTCCACATTTGCATAAATATATTAGACCTAAGCTTCCTACGACTTTTTTGTAGGGGAAACAACCTCTTGGACTCTACATATCAGTTGGATTCTTACTAGGTATTGATATTATTGTTGTTGTTATTATATAACATATTCTAAATGATTTGAACCATAATTAGATACATATCTTTCTCGTTAGGAATACTTACCAGCTACTGGTATCACACCCATGATTATCACCAATCATTGAAATAATAATAATAATAACAACGACGATTAAAAAAGCAAGAAAAAGACAGAAATACTGTTGATGCAATGATTGTTTCTTGACCATTGTAATTCAGTTTTGGAAACTTGGAAGTTCAAATTTGCATAAACATATCAGACCTAAGCTTCCTATGACTTTTTTGCAGGGGAAACAAGCATCATGATAATACACAAGTGATCTTAGTATCTAAGAGAGTAAATTAAAAGCCACACAAGCACATACATAAAGATTGTTGAAGGTAAAGAAGAGATTTTTAATAATTTGCGAGACTTATCATAGATGCTTTGTTTAACGAAGAAAAATAGGCAGGGAAGATGGGGTAGGGTGAGTGGGAATAGCTTGCAGCGGCGTACATGGGAAAGGATTGGACAATAGGGCGACAGAGTCCCCATACGAAACCAGCAACTTCACATGGCCCCGCTTTCCTCCCTTCCGTTGCATCTACGTACTCTCGATCACGTGCCTTTCTTCACCTCTTCTCTCCCGCTCCATTTTTTTTTCTATAAATATTTTGAGATTTTCCAACTTAACAATTATTTATGTTTTCAGTAAAGGAATTTATATCTCCTTTTATCAATTTTATTTTTATAATCAGTTTCTAATTCAAAAAAATAGATACATTAAATTTGTTAATGGATTATAGCTAGTAGTCAACGTTGGTGCTCGGGGCTAGTGATTATATATTAGTTGACTCCAAATTGGATTATGTTTCTAATAATTTGCAATAAGAAAGATATTTCTGATTTCTTTTCTTGTGATTTTTTTGGCCACCAAAGTTTGCTGCTGCATAACCGCATTGATAAACGTGGGGTACGTGTACATGCAACTTTAGACCAACATCACACAGCCCGCTTCACCAGAGGCCTACCAAGTAATTAGTAATACTGTGAGCGCGATATGATTTTACACCTTTCTGCTCATTGTGCCTACAATTCCTTATGTGATCATTTTGGAGAATGCAACAGGAGAGCATTGAAGCCAACTGCATGCTTTTATATATATGCATGAATGATGAAGTTTTTCACATGGTTAATTCATCGTCAGACTAACTAAATACATTATCCAGGTACATATTTGTGTTTGTACATAAGTTATTAAAACCGGAAAAAGGTTTCAAGTCCTTTCCCTACAAGAAAACAAGGCATTCTGTGACGTTTTTAAAACATCACAAAATGTCCAAAAAATGTCTCAGAATGTATTCTACGACGTTTTAAAAAACATTAAAAAAAATGTCACGAAATGTGATATAGGCAAAAGGTTTCCACGATGTTTTATGAAAAACGTCGCAGAAAATGCTGACATTTCGCGACATTTCGAAAAACGTCACTAAAAGGTTGAACAATCCGCGACGTTTTTAAAAAACGTCACAGAATCTGTAACATTTCGCAATGTTTTTAAAAAATGTCACGAAATGTTAGACAATCCTCGACGTTTTTAAAACGTCACGAAATATTAAAGATTCTGCGACGTTTTTTAGAAACGTCGCGGAAGACATTCCGTGACGTTTTTATTATTATTTGTATTATTTTTTATTTTTTTCCATTTTTCAAAAATCATATTAATTTAATAATTTTTAAATTTAAATAATTATTTTTTAAAATTCAAATTTTTAATCTTATTTGTTTAATAACTATTCAATATTATTTATAAACTTTATTTATTTAATAATTCTTTAATTTTTTAATATATCATTAATTTTAATAATTATTCGTGTATTACAAGAATTTCATAGCTGTAGACAATGTATTATTTAATTGCAATTCGCAAACATATCATAATACACTAATTAATATCAAAATACACTAATTGTAATTCACAAACATGCTATAATACACTAATTAATACACTTTTTGTAATGCCATGATGATTCCTCATTTAACCACACAATTAACAAGGAATACCATGCTTCATCAAACTGTCAAAAACAACAAATTCTCAGTAGAAAGGGGATTATGCTTGAAATATTTGATGAAACTGAAGATTCGGGCATTCTGCTTGTAGTTGGGTTTGGCTTGGATTGATTCTTGAAACTCTGAGAATTAAGCAACTCTTTCCTCATAGTTGTTGCTTTAGAAGTTGAATGCCCTTGTGCCTCTTCAGCAAGTTTTATGATAAGATTCATAAAAATAGGAAGAAACTTTGAAGAGATGGATAATAGCCCAGCCAACTGCCAACAAACCAATATTAGAATGAGACAAATAGCATAATTCTAAGAAATTTGTGCAGTTAGTATAAATACAACAGATTCCCCACGTATAGGAGTATAAAATTAGTAGTAATTAGGAGGCAAGATTCTATCTTCACAACTCACAGAGCCATGTTGGAACTCCCCCGCAATGTCCATCTGTACCTATAAAGCTTTCGAAAGTAGAAATCCAACAAACAGAATCATAAGGTAAAAAGGATTCCTGCCACATTAGCGGGAATGACACAAATCAAGAACAAAAGGAATGTAAAGATTTTCAAAACATGTTTGTAGGAGTTAAGATTTTGGGTTTGCAGTAATTACTTCAACAGAAACATAAACTCATTAAAGCTAAGGACAATCAAAGCATTGGAATCCACATTAAGATTTAAGCAATAATACAGATCAAGGCATACTTCAAAGCTCACTTTTACAAACTTAATGGTCTCAGGTGCAATGATCATACCTAAGTTCTAAACTCCAACCATTTTGAATATATTCCTCTCTCAAAACAATATTTAAAGATTTGCATGACTACATCTATCAATCACAGCATAATCTCAACTCCAAAAATGGTAAGAAAACACACCGAGCGTAAATAGCTTGAGGATCAAACTCGGTCTCTGCTTTGAAGCGCCTCCATATTGCCTCAGACCTTTGGTATAATCAGGTATCTTTGGAGAAACTTGTCTCATATTTGAGTCCTCTGTTAAATTTGATTTTACACTTCATGGCAAAAGGATAACTGAATAACTATCACTTAACTACTACAGAAATGCTTATCTCAAGAAACCAATCTCCACCACTCATTACCTCTTTCCATGTGCTGGATGCAAGGGGATGGATGCAAGGGGATCTGCAAGTTGGATTCTAGTTTCTAAAACAGAGGGTAGTGGTGTAAGAAAAAACCAAAAGAGGATGTAGTGGGCCTTGGGCTTTGAATTAAAAGGAGTAATATGATAGCCTAGTATTGAAACGAAATATCATATTAAGGTTAATCTAAGAAATTGAGTAATTTAATTCAAGCATCAGTTTTTCATTGAAAGGAGATGTATATGACATGCATCATATAGAGAGTTAGACGAAAAATTGAATTCTTCTCCAAGTTTAATAACAAGTAGAACGATGGTAAGTAAATGAGCAATACTTTACATTACAACAAAAAAAAGTAAATGATAAAAGCAATCTACATAATAAAATTCGAGTAAATTAATAAAAATGATGGAGGTGTATGGCAATATCATGCAATCTCACAAATTCAAAGGACCCAAGAGGCCATAATAACAAAACTACAGTTTTATCATCAGTGATGAGTGACAAGTCCATTTCAAAATGTTATGTTCACAAAAAAAAAAAGAAATGGCTTATACTTGAAGCATAGAAAAAATGGAGAAGTAGAGAGATGACTACATACCTGGCATGTCGTAAGAGTATTTTTACAATTATCAAGACTGCAAAAGAGATCCAAAACAAAAGAAAAAGGTATAAGACACCAAATTATTTGCACCTCAACAAGCAACTGAAAAACCATACTGCCTTTACCTTTAAAACCTTTAAAGGGAAAAACAATATAGTTCTAACAATACCTCTCACGAACGGATAAAATCATTGCAGTTTCTTCAATCTTCGTGTTTCCCTGCACAATAAACAAACAAAACATTATCCCACATAGGACTTGCGTATTTCAGCAACTTCGCAGCACCACCCAATGAGAAAGCCAAAATAGTCTCAGTTGCAGCATTCAAAATAGGTAAAACAGTGGATGTGCACAAATAACCAGTATCGAATCACCAAAAGGCCAAAACCTTGATTTCTTCACAAACCATTAGCCTTACAAAAATAAAAAATTTAAACAACTTTTTAGGGCCAAAACGGTCATCCTTGTCATCCTCTAGATCTCCAAAGGAAAGGAGCAAATTTAGAGCATGAAAGCAACTTTCAAGAGGGCTTAAAATGAAGTTATCATCAGGAGCTTCACCACCATAATACTTAACTTCCTGTTCAGCTTTGAATGAAGATGCACGAGAAATTTCAAAGAGACAATAGAAAATGCAATTAAAAGTCATGAAATATTAAGCGGCGTTGTGCATACCAACGGCTGAGATTGTAGCCCAGGTGAAGAGAGTCGAAGTAATGAATGGAAGACAACCAAACAAAAGCCGCTCGAGTGCGACGATGATTGAAGGATTCTCGAGCTGGATCCACTTGAACTGAAGAGATGCCCAAATGCCAATAAGAAAATTTGACTGAGCACAAAGCAAATCTAGACCTCCTTAAATCTCTGAGAACAAACTCAATACTTAATTAACACATGGAAATGGCTAACCTCAGCAATCTCAACAGTTCCAGCTTTCTCAAATAACATACAACATTATAAGGCAAATTCCCAACAAAGATTTTGGCATCCTTTGGCGACGGCTCAAAAGCTTTGTCATAATCTTCTTCACTCTCTCCTTCACCTCCAATGGCCTCAGTAACTGAATCCTCTCCCTCGCCTTCCCAGTCAGATGCTCCAATTGCTTCAATATCGCCACTCTCTTGATTTCCCCACGACGGGTCGTCTTGCTCAGGGTCAAACAATGTAATGGTAGTATTGTTGTCTTCTTCTTGTTAGGGCTAATCCGATGTCTGGGTAACAAAGGGAACAAAGGACGAGAAGTAGGTCTTCAGTTTGAGACAGAGAGTTGAAGAAACGGATTGAGAAAGGTTGAGTTTTAAGCGTCTGGGTGTGACAAAAAGAAGCAGCGATGAGGAGGGGGTTTTGGTTTCGGCTTTGAAATGAGAAGAAAAGGAAAAGAAAGTAATGAAGAGTCTCGAATGTTTAATTAAGCTTTCCGCGATGTTTTCTTCGACAAAACGTTGCGGTTTCTATTTCGCGACGTTTTATGAATAAAACGTCGCAAAAAGTGTTACAAATTTGCGACATTTTTATAAAACGTATCAAAAAATTGAAACATTTCGTGACGTTTTTTAAACGTCGCGAAAAGTTTGAACATTTCGTGACGTTTTATCCAAAAAACGTCGCAAATAGTATATTATTCTTATAGTGAGGGAAAAGGATCAGTGTTATTATATTAAGAAGTTTACTAAATCCTTTGTTATTATACTCTTGTATGTGGATGATATGTTGATTGCAAGTTCAAGTATAGAGGAGATAAATAATCTTAAAGGGAGACTGTCATCAAAGTTTGAAATGAAAGATTTAGATGCAACCATGCATATTCTAGAGATGAGGATTTCCTGAGACCGATCTACTAGAATTTTAAATCTATCCTAAGAGCAATACATTGAGAAGGTGTTGTCTAGGTTCAGAGTTGATGATGCTAAGCTCAAGAGCACACTTTAGCTAACCATCTCAAATTGTCAAAGGAACAATCACCCAAGACAGCTGAGGAACGTGAGCACATGGCAAAAGTGTCTTATGCTTCTGCAGTTGGGAATTTGATGTATGTTATGGTCTACACTAGGCCTGATATAGTACAAGCAGTGGGAGCTGTGAGCAGATACATGTCAAATCCAGGGAAAGAACATTTGAAAGCTGTGAAGTGGCTTCTGAGATACTTGAAAGGAATAGTTAGCACCTCATTTTGTTATGGAAATGGAAAGGTAGTACTAGAGGGTTTTGTTAATGCTGATCTTAATGGAGATGTGGATTCGAGGAAGAGTACTTCTAGGCATGTCTATACTATAGACGGGACAACAGTGAGCTAGATGTCTAAACTTCAAAAGTATGTCTCTATGTCATCTACAGAGGCTGAATATGTTACAATAGCTAAAGCTAGTAAGGAGATGATAAGGTTGACTGATTACTTGGAAGAGTTAGGTAAGAAGTAGCATGACAAGGTTCTCTTCACTAATAGTCACAGTGTCATACAATTGGTGAAGAACCCAGTACATTATTTTAGAACTAAGCACATCTGACGTAGATACCATTTCACTCGCAGTTTAGTGGAAGAAAGTGAGATGTGTTCGAAGAAGATTGATGGTGTTAAGAATCCAGCAGATATCTTAACTAAAGGTGTTGATGCTAAGAAACTAGGGCTATGCAAGGCCTTAGTTGGTCTTCTACCATAATGTGGGAGATGTTGCGGCTAGATGAGTTTATTGGGTACATTGGCATGGAGAATGAAGATGGTTGGGTTGACTGGATTAGTCTCCAAGTGGGAGAATTGTTGAGGTATGGAACCTGATAATATACTTGGACTTTACACCGGTAGGGGTTCGGGGGCAGTTATGTCTTTTGTATTCTCCTGGGCATACAAATGCATTATATTCTCCTATTGTATCGATATCGAAAACATTCACAGTGAAATAAAACCCTAACCACCTGTGGACATAGCCAAAAAACATTGGTGAACCATGTAAATCTGTGTGTGTTTGTTATTTCCGCAGTTGTTCTTTGATTATTGTGATTGATCGTTCATAACAAATCTTCTTTACCTTTTGAATATGTTGGAAGGGCTTACCAATCACCTTCACACACCACTGGCATTTCCTTATTTTGTCTCATCAAACTCATCTCCTACCAGCTCATATTCTCAAGCTAGAACAAATGAGAATTGGTAGAGAGTGATGGAGGATGAGTTGTAAGCCTTAGAAAAAAAATCAAATCTAGGAATTAACTAATTTACCACCTAACAAGCGGGCAATAGGCTATAAGTGGGTATACAGAGTTAAATACAACAATGATGGTACTGTGGACAAATTCAAGGCTAGTTAGTTACAAAAGGTTTTCATTAGGTATAAAGGGAAGATTACTATGACAATTTTTCACCTATTGCTAAAGTTGTGACGGTCAAAACATTTTTTGCTATAGTAGCAATAAAGGCATGGCATTTACATCAATTGGATATTAATATTGCATTTTTACATGGCTTTTTAGATGAGGGTATTTATATGGAATATCCACCAGGTTATATATGATGGCAAAGTTTGCAGATTAAGAAAATCATTGTATGAACTTAAACAGGCGTTCAGATAGTGGAATCTAGAATTTTCTCAACGTCTTCATCAGTTTGGTTTTTAAAAAATTGCTCATGATAATTGTTTATATGTCAAAGGCATAGGTCAAAGTCTTTTAGCTTTAATCTTCTATGTAGATGACATGCTTCTTATAAGTGCTTCGAAAGATGATATTTTTGCTGTCAAACGGTTTCTTCATCAACAATTTACTATCAGGGATGTATGCTCTGTAAAAAGCATCTTAGCATGGAGATTGCTTGATCATATAAAGGAATTTATATTAATTAAAGAAAATGTATTTATGATATTTTGGAAGATGTTGGTCTAGCATGTGCAAAGGATAACAAGTTCCTTTTCCACATTCATATAAATTTCTTACTAAAAATGCTCCCTTGCTTGTAGATTCAGAGTCATACCAAAGGTTAAATGGTTTTTTATTATATTTGGGATTTATTCGACCTAATATTACACATTCAGTCCTAATTAGGACAATCTGTTTAGTCTCTTACTGTTGTTCACTAGAAAGTTGTTTTTATACATTTTAAAGTATCTAAAAGGATGTCCTTCGAAGAGTTTATTTTATCCTTCATCATATTCTTTCAACCTTATCACATATTGTGATGCATATTGGGCAACTTGTGCTGTTACTTAACATTCTCTTATAGGTTATTTTGTTTTTCTTGATTCTTCTTTGATTTCTTGGAAAACAAAGAAACAAGCTACAGTTTAAAATCTTCGATAGAAGCTGAATTTCAAAGCATGGGAGCCACAACTTGTGAATTACAGTGGAATACTTATCTTTTACGGGTTTCTAGATTTCCTCTCCCTTACCAATCTTTTCGTATTGTGATAATCAAGCAATTTTACATATTACTGCTAATCCTGCTTTTCATGAATAGATGAAGTGTTTAAAAATTGATTGTCATATTGTTCAAGACAAATATAAAGCTAGTTTCATCCATTCTCATTATATTTCTTTTAAATAACAGTTAGCTGATATGTTTACAAAATACTTGGATGATCCTATATTTCACAATCAACTACCCAAGTTGGGTTTGCGTGATTGGTATCAACCTCTAACTTGAGAGAGGGGGGGATGTTACAGCTAGTGCAAAATGATGTTATGTTGCATTGTATGAAGTAGAAGATGCAAAAAGATGAATAGAGTAGTCTTTAGCAGTTGACAATTAGTTTTTTATTTACAACATAGGTTTACTTGTAATTTAATCCAATATGGAGACTAAGTTTGTAATACAAATAATTGTTTTACTGCTGTATAAACACAATAATCATGAATAACAAAGCAGTGAGTGATGTTAGTTTTCTACAAGTTCTCACTTTTAACTACAAAAGGGAAGAGGGGGAGAGAGAGATAGAAAGAGAGAGTTTGAGCACATTTAACATGCAATAAAGCATAATTCAATGAATGTTTACTAAATATGCCATAATCACATATCAACTATAAAATGAATATAAAGAAAACAAAGTTAAATATATTAGGTTTTGAATCTAAAAATGCGTATCATATTCGAAGAATTTTGATGGCATGCTTTAAATACTGTCAAAGTGTGAGAAATTGGCTTAGAAGATAATATTTTTAAATTCAAATTAATTAAAAAGAAGGCGGATTATCAATTTTAACCAAGTATGGATGGAAAAGTGATTATTAAAATACCAAATTCCATATGCCTAGAAGTCACCCAAGAGAAACTAATCATGCTCCATTTACTATCTTGATATTCATATTTTATCGAAACAATATAATGATCGACTCTAAGATAAAGCATAAAGCAAGATGGTCGAATACATCAAAACCGTATATGTTGTCAATTGATGACATTAGACCATAAAATAATTAATACATATTGAAAAGGAGAAAATAGGATTAATATGTAGTTTGGTGTTTGTATCAACAATTAATATTGATGAGAAAAGTTATATAAAAAAAAAGCATGGGACTAAAAGGACGAAAAGAAATGACCATCATAAAGATTGGAAAAATGAGGAAGAAAATTAAGTTATAAAAACAGATGTAGTTGAAAAGCTTTAATTATATAATAAACATTCAAAATTATATGAGCGGAAGTTAATTGAATATTAGATCTATCCAAACTTGTAAAAGTAAGAATTCAATTCGCATAGGTGAGAGACGTTTTTGTTAATTTTTGTTAATGACTCTCTCCGGAATAAAAGAAAAATAGATAAGACATGAATGAAACAAAACCAAGTTGATAAATATACAAACATTTCACGAGTAAAAGTGTTTGTTTTGTTACTAGGAGTCCACTTAGCAAAAGTAAATGAAGTTCTTGAGTTTCAAAAATCATGTGATCCAAGTAACTTGCAAGCTTCCAAGACATTTATATAGATAACCTGATATATTTATCTGAACAAATTAAGTAAAGGAATTGTCGAAAAATACAAATCAGTTATCTGTTTATAAAAATGTGTCAATGATTCTAAGAGATAAGTTTATATGATAAAATGTTTCAGTAATTAGAAGATATAAGTTTATATTTTACTTGAAGAATCTCATATTTTTAGATATGAATTTCTATACCAAAAACATGACACTAGTGGTAAGATATTTTGTTAGAACATTGTTTGGATGTATATAGCAATCAAAAGTAATTTAATTTGTAAATTTATATTCCTTATAATCAAATCCAAGTAGAAGTATATACATTAAAAATGTTTCACTAACAATTTAAGTAGAATATATAATAACTTTTTGTTTTATGTACAGACTTCATCCACCTTAATTCATGAATAGGTCATGCGATAATTAGTCAAATTGTGACAAAACCAGTTCGTATGAAAGATAGTAAAATAGTTGCTATTCATAACATTATTCTTATACATCGAATGATCAACCTGGGGATGCATGGAAATTTTACTTCTGAAATTCCAAATTTATAAATTTCAAGAGATGCACATATTTTCATCAACTCGTTGTTTCTATTAGAATTAGATGCATGTATTTTGTGCAATTTTCAATCGTAAGTACTCATTATAGTTGGGTTTTTCAATTATTTTTCACCAATTGTTTTTATAAAATCTGATCACCAGTTGGAAGCTGAACTGGGTGCAATTGGACGAGTCCAGATCTCCTGTCTAATATTATGGTGTCTTATTGTGTTCAATGAATCTCAGTTGTTTATTTATGTGGATCTTATGTAGGTTCCGAGTGGACCCCGCGTAAGTCACATAAAATAAATGATTGAGATTTTATGAGACAGAATAAGACATAATAATACTGGACAGAAAATCTTAGTTCCAATTGGACATAGTACATGGTGGGCCACCAAGTGCGGTAATGAAAATGGGAAAGAGACAACCATGAGGATAGCAGCACCGTGTCGTCATCTAACCCAGCAAAGGCTTAAAATTCCAGCGCAAATGAATCCTCTGACGTGTTTCTCTCCTATTTACTACATGAAACTCGAAGCAGCAAAATGCCCACCACCCTCCTCCTAGGCTTATTTTAGTACCCACAAGCCCAATCACACTACTGCTCTTCCCAAACATCACATATCATTAATAATACCTATCCGATTTTTGTGATACATTTTACCATTTTTTTCCAAATGTTTCAAGCACCTATTATCCAAAGCTCATGAACCAAAGCTAGCAAACAAAAACTTGCTTAGATATAGAAAGATAGAGAGAGAGAATATAAAGGAAAGTAAGTCTTCTTCTCTACAGCTAGACAGAGTTCGACTTGCAAAAAGCTTGTCAATATATGGAAGTTGGGAAGAAAATGGGATTCGATGAGACAGAACTCAGGCTAGGCTTGCCAGGAAATGGAGGGACTGAAGAAGAGGTGGCAAGGAAGAGAGGGTTCTCAGAAACAGTGGGTTTGAAGCTCAATTTGTCCTCAAAAGAAGAAACGATCGATCCAACTGAAAAGTTCAAGGGTTTACACGGGGAAAAGAACCTTCTTGCTGCCGGTCCAACCAAAACTCCAGCCAAGTAAGTTGCATGCTTTTTTATTCTTTTGGTTTCCTTCTTCTCCCGTGATCTTCAGTCATATTGGTTTCACGGTCATGTTACCAGCACAAATTACAAGATATTGCTAAGCTTAGGTGCTTGTTTAGGCCACTAACGTAGTTCAAAAAGAGAGATGGGGTGTGGGTAAGAAAGGGTACAGTTTTCTTGTATAACCAAATAAACTAGATTTTTTGTATGTGTAAAAGAGAATCATTGTTTAAGGAAAGAATGATTTTATTGTCTTTATGACTCTCTGTATATAGATCTTGTTGTATAGTTCAACGATGAAGCTCGAAAAACTCTACTGTAGTTGTTTAAATGTCCGACCTGAGATAATTACTTATGCTTCTCGACAAACTTTAGAAAATATATATGCATGAGGAGAGCTACAGATCATATCATGCATGTCTTGAGCAAATAGGTAAGTACTTCGTGTACTCTTCACCTCGTCCTGTATTAATTCCAACAGTACCTATATCTTGTTCTAGACTGCTTATCTGGGTAGATAAATTTACCGATATTCATCTATTATTCTTAATTAGTTTCAATCTCTGAAGAAAAATAAATGGTAAAAACTATTTAAAAGAAAAGGTCAACGGAAATTTTAGTTAAGAGTTCTCAAGAGCCTACATGTGGTTAGCCTTTGAAGGTCAAGAATTGTTTGTTCTCTTTATTTTTTTCTTGACTGAAAATAAGATACTTGGATGGTAAAAAAAAAAAATCGAAGAAAATTGACAAAAAGAAAAGGAAGAGATGAAGAGGGAATTATAAGGTCTCTAAGCTTGAAAAATACGAACACTAATAATTGTTTTTATTAATTAACAGTCAAGTAATCATTTGATAATTGAAAATCTTAATTCGTGAAGATTCTTCTTATTATTAATTGATGGTAATTCTAGGGCACAGATTGCGGGATGGCCTCCAGTTCGATCATCTAGAAAGAATATGTTGGCTGTCCAGAGGAGCAGCGCTGATGAGATGAGTGAAAAGGTCATTAATGGAGGTACCCCTACCTTTGTGAAAGTTAGTATGGATGGTGCACCTTACCTCCGTAAGGTGGATTTAAAGATGTACAAGAGCTACCAGGAGCTCTCTAACGCCTTGGCCAAGATGTTCAGTTCCTTCACTATAGGTACATTTAAGCATACACAAGTACGTTCTATATGGTATAAAATGATATAATATTACAACCATCTTTAATGTATATATATAGTTGTAAGTTGACATGGAATTGCTTTAACAACATTGAAGGGAGCATTGGGTCTCAAGGAATGAAAGATTTCATCAACGAAGGAAAGCTTATGGATCTACTTAATGGCTCTGACTATGTTCCCACCTATGAAGATAAGGATGGAGACTGGATGCTTGTCGGTGATGTCCCCTGGGAGTAAGTCCTTTATGCACTTCTTTTATGAATCTAGCTAAAACCCTAGCTAACGATACAGGTGACTAGAATTAATTAACAAGACAAAACAAGTAAATCTTATATGTTAGGGGTCTGAGAAATAACTGAAGTTTTCCGTTATTTCAATCATCACAGGATGTTTGTTGATTCATGCAAGAGGCTGCGCATAATGAAAGGAACAGAAGCCACTGGACTTGGTTCGTATCAGCTATCGATCTCCTATCACTTTGATGTAGTTTGAAAAAAGAAAAACTGAGAAGTGGTTAAATTATGATCTTTTTGTATACACAGTCACGATAGGCATGTTTGCGTTTTTTTATGCCTGATTACGTCATCTAGCTAGTTAGTGATTTACTTTACCGTCTTTAGAAATCTAAAATAAGGAAACTGATTTTTTTTTTTTCTTAACCATTTTGGGAATTCAGCACCTAGAGCCATGAAGAAGCGAAAGAACAGGAGCTAAAGCGCTACCGTGAATTCCTGCAGGGAAGTTAGAAATTTTGAGCAGGAAGAGGAAGACTTGATGATGACAAGGTGCTTCTGTATAATTAGTACGTTGGATATAGTATACGTGAGATACAACTGGAGTACTATGTATCTGTTATGGACATAAACGATAATAACTCTTTTACGTTATTTTCCATGACTTGGTTTATGTCTCTTATACACGATTAGTGTTGACGGTTTGCCTATCAATGACACTATTATAGATGGATATGTAACCAAATAGGTTAGTGTGAGCGGTTCAGCACTCTTATCCCTTAATCAGAGGTCTCGAGTTCGAGTCTTGAAAATGAAAAAATCTATTTGGCTAACATTTTATCTCTTACGAGCTGACCCGGTACGAGCGAAGATTAGTCTGAGAATGGATGACTTAAAGGTGTCTTCTCATAGTTGAGACCCTCCTAAAATACCTCGTGGGTTAACCAAAAAAAAGATGGATCTGTTCGCTGTAATCTTCCTCATATGATTATTTGCATTATTGTTGCACATACCAAGATATATATATATATATTATTGTCATATACAGCACTAGATATGTACAATCATCAAGTTTCTTGTAGCGTATTTACAGAAATCTAATGGGTATGTACAACCTGGACATTGATGTGTTCCATCCATGAGCCTTTGCCTATGTTAGAGGAGGGAAACAAGAGCATGTGCATGTTCATGGAGCATTTATTCATGCCAATCAAAGTAGGTTGCTTGTTACTTATTTTTTCAGATGGCTTGATAAAAGATGAAAATTAACTACTGTATATAATCGTATACGCTTCAGTAGTGGGATTAATTGCTCGAAATTTTGACATTGAAGTGCGTATTTTTAACTTTGATGGTGTCTTAAGGTAAGGTCTTAGTAACGATAGATAATTACCGAAAACAACAAACTTAGTAAACGCCATGGCTCTATCCAGCAACTATTCACGATGTGGTCCCGCACTCTGGAATCAATTATTCTGTTAATTCTGTTCATTAACCGAATTTTCTGACAGTCAAGTCGCAATTGTAATAAATTAGTATCATAAATTAACAAAAAATTAATTTTTATGGACAATGCAACTACAATTTTCTCTTGAACATATATTTTGTATCTGACAATGCTAGTCAAAATTCATATCTTTCTATTAATTAAAAATATTAATTTTCAAATTATTTTGAAAAGAAACAAATTAAAACTATTCTTAAATGGATCGTACGAAGTATATCTTTCATAATTAATAGATGGATGCACTCATTTATAAGTTAATCCCATTAATTAATTTAATTTCATCTAATTGCTAAAGAGTATTATTTAAATTAAAGTAATGATTTTATTTCATTGATTAGATTTTATATGAAAAATTCTTTCAAGTTCTCTTTGCTCAATAAAATTTAATTAATATCCAAATAAATGATATGATCCATAAATATGTGTTATTATATGATTAAATCCTATCATTTTTACTTAAAATTCCTACAAATAGTTAGAAGCAATCTTGAATTTTTTTAAAAAGAAAATTATATTAATTGATAAATAATGAAAATAATACATGGTAGACAAAAAGTTAAGGGGTATGCCCTTTACACTCCTTACAAAGATATGGAAGGAATAAATACAAAATAGAAGTCAGAAAATAATAGAGCAAGTATGCATATGTTTAGATGTTCAAAGAATATGATATATCAACTCTGCATTGCTGGTTAAGGTTCTTCACATTCAGCAGCTCACATATTTGTCATATAATGTTTGACTGAATGGAGTTTCCGGTTGAACTTTAATTTGAAATCCTTCTGAGATTACATTCTCTCCACAGTGTGTACACACAAGTCCTCAAAGCAAGAATAAAGATTATTTGAATTTATTTTTGACGAGTTGTGCCGGCTGATAAGCTTTGCATGATGTCAGGTATGGTGTAACCTACATTAATACATAGACATTTCCTCTTAATCTTCTACCATATGTTGAAGTTGAAGGGACATGTAACGAAAAGATGATCTTGGGTTTCTTCATGAAGCTGACACATAAGACAATTTCTATCAATTGGAAAATAAGGCAATCAATCGGAAGTGTTAAGCTTATTTTGGATAGCAAGCCTAAGAATGAAGGATAGTTAAGGAGTGAGTGCTTTGTTTCACACATTTTGGTGCCAATCAACTTTGAGGCATCTTCTTCTCAAGATATTCTTGGTAATTTTATTGCTTAGAGTGTGGATCGGGTAGCCTTTCTAGTAAAATATATTAGTAGAATTTGGATCATTCCTAGCTTTCTTTATGACATCATCATGCACCATGTCTCTCAAATTAAGTAGTTGATTCAAAAAGTGAGAATAAGAGGAGGTTTTGCATATTTTCCATATACTTTTACCTTGAAGAAAATAAGAGTGTAGCCATCTTATCCACAGTGAGTGTTTATCAATCAAAATCCAACAAAGTATTTTGAGAAGCAAAGCTTGGTTTATAGTTTTAATGGAAGAAATGTGTAGGCCACCTTCTTCCTTAAGGAGGCATATATCAATCCATCTGACCTTTGCTAAAACTTTAAACCATCTGGATGACTTCACAAGAAATTTTTTAGTAATCTTTCATTAGCTTTGATAATGCTTTAAGAGAGGAATACGTGAGAACTCCAATATGCAAAGAATTAAGCACATACTTTATAAGTCATAATTTAATCACATAGGGTAGAGTTTTATTCACCCATAAGCTGATTCTTCTATGAATTCTTTTAATGGGGGGTAAGCACTCCTAGTAATTGAAACGTTTTTTAGTTACTGAAAGTCCTAAATACTTTATTAGAGGGCTGGTGGGATACATTCCAGTAGCTTGTGTAACAAACGATTCGAGATCAGAGGCTATTTTAGAAAGTAAAAAGAGGATTTCATTGAGATTGATTTGCAACCTAAAATAGCTTTTAAAATTTTCAAGTGCCTTCATAAAGGTGTTGATAGAACTCGTTTGAGCTCTAAAAAAACGAAGGAGGTCATCTGTAAACCTAAGGTTAGTTAAAGTAATCTTTTTGCATTTGGAATGGTATCTAAAATTTGGATTAGACTACACTTCTTTTTTAATAATTGAGCTACAAATTTCTATATATAGAGGATCCCCCTATCGAAGACCCCAGACAATCTTAAAATATTTAGTTAGGTTACCATTTATAAACACAGATAAAGTAACAGAGGCGATGCATTACTTTAACCAATTGACGAAGATATCTAGAAATCCAATGGAGCATTATCTATATGAAATCCCATCTAATGCAATCGAAGGCCTAATGAAAGTTGATTATACAGTTGGAAGCATAAGTATAACGAGAATAGTCTTAAGCAGTTCTTAGACGATAAAAATGTTATAACCAATATTGCGATCATTCATGCAAGCACCCTGGTTTTCACTAATCAAAGGATATACTGCTCTCTTCAGTTTGATATCTAGGATCTTAGAAATGATCTTATACAGAAAGTTGGTGTATACTATTGAAGCAAGTTTTATTGTATTTAAAATCCTCAATATATTGCAAGCGCACATGTCGTGGGTGTAGTATGTGAGGTTTCGATCCCTTAAGGAGTTGTTGAACTAATGTAATACTAAGTTAACTAAGACTTAAGGGATTATTAAAATGAAAATAAAAATTTTACAAAAAAGTAAACATGTGAAGATGATTGATTGGAATTCAAATGTAAAATTAACACACAAAGAAAAAAAAATTAGGCACCATTAAATTCACAATGGAAATCACACAAAGAAGATTAGTTGACTATGAGAAGGGAGATTTATTCTATCATTAAATGCTATCATAATTACTTTTAAGTTAATACGGCATCAGTCTTAAACTTTCGAATGGTAAACTACTCTCTCGAATTATAATCATTAAAGCCTAAATCATAATCTCTAATCGAATTATAGAATTTGCAATCTCTCAATTAACAAAAAAAACCTACAATTCCAATCAGATTTTAAGCCCTTTAACAGACAACCAGGTCCTCACACGAGATCTCTTTTCCTTTAAATTTTCGATTTTATTATTTACATGATCTATTAGATTTTTTAACTCTCATTATCCAATCTAGTCATTTTGTTATTGGTTCACTCTCTCGATTTATTACTGAAGCATGCAAATACAACAAATAATCACAACACCCAATGTATTAACATCAAAAGAAATCACATTAATATTGATTCAAGAACAATCCCTAAAAATTTTTAAATAATCAACATCAAATCCAAATACATCACTATCAAATCCATCTTCTACATTCAAAAGAAAGAATAATAAAGATGAAAGAAATGTCACTTGGAAGGATTAGAATAGATCAGGAAGATGGTAACACTGTAGCCCCTTGTCCTCCTTCCTTTCTCCTTTTGTCTATTTCTTCCTCTCTCCTTGGATCTTTCTCAAAGTGACAAAGGTTAGAGCCCCCTTTTAGGTTTCTTTCTCTTTCTTTATATAACATTTTCCATTTTTAGTAAACTCTAGGATTTCTCGGGTTTAAAAAGTCCCAAATGTCCCTTAATAAGTTGCGTTCAGGAGGCTATCTTTGAGATCCCACATCAATTGGAAAGGAGAAAAAAGTATATCTTATAAGGGTATGGATACCTTTCTCCCATAAGACACGTTTTTTCAAGGGTGGGAAGAGCAAAACTATAGGGGTCTTTGCCCGAGAGGTAACCCAAAGTAGACAATATTTGTGGGCAAGTAGTCTGGGGCTGTTACAAATGGTATAAGACCCAGTTCTAGACCTGTTGTGCTAACGAGGACGTTAGGCCTTATAGGGGTGGATTATAAGATCCCACACTGGTTGGAGAGGGGAACAAAGTATACCTTATAAGAGTATGGATAACTCTTCCCTATAAATGTGTTTTTCCAGGTATGAGAAGAGCAAAACCGTAAAGGTCTTGGCCTGAGGGGCAACCTAAAGTGGATAATATCTATGGGAGGGTAGTTTGGCCTGTTACACTGTGCGTATTATTTTTCACTCAGGTCACGATCTTGACCAAAGATTTTTACTCTTTGTCACGATCATGGCAGAAGGAGTCACGATCATGGCGGACCCTCCATACTTTTTTCATGATTGTTACCCAAGGGCATGGGCCTTCTCCTAATTTCGTTCGAATTCTCTCTATTCTTCAATATTTGATCTGAAATAGTAAAAAACACATTAAAACACCTCAAATACACAAAATTTAAGCTCAATGACATGCTCTAACCCATAAACACTCAAAACACTGATTTCTAATTAAATAAGACCATCCTAACGTAAACATGTACTAATCATTCAATTTAACGCTAAACATATACTAAACTATCCATTAAAACATTATGCAATCTACGACTACCACTTACTATGGGTTTAAAGTCTCCAAATGTGATAGGGCTTTTAGGGATCTAGCAGAGAAAAATTCTATTGATATCCTTAAGAAGTGCCCCTTTAATAAAGAATTCTCAGACTGCCTATTTCATTAAATTCCTTATAATATTCCATGATTTTGGAAGAAGTAATCGTTGAAGCTATCAGGCCTAGGGGCCTTTGTACCATCCATATCAAATACTAATTTCTCAATTTCATTTTCCTCAACAAGTTTTGTTAAAAGGTCCAAATCATGAGGAGACACTTGTTCAAAGTGAGTGATCTTAGCTCAGGGAGGGAAGAAGTCGAAAGACTAGGGAAACCAAGAAGGTAGCTAAAATACGTTATGGCTTCCTCTTATATGTCTTGAGAGTTCAGGAGTCGTGAACCTACTTGAGATATGATAGAGTAAATTTTGTTGTAGTTTTTCCTTGCTAGGATTGATCTGAAGAAGAAACTTGTACTGTGGTCACCATCTTTGAGCCCATTTACTTTTGCTCTTTGTTGAGGTAGTGAATGATGGTTTTTCACAACATGCAAATATGTTGTAATTGCTGACCTCTCTCTATTTGAAAGTTGCTAATCAATAGGCTTCAAAGCTAACACTGATTGAGTAGCTTCTAGTTTTGATATGGTAGAGTGAATAACTAATATGGTGGAGTCTTAACATAGTATAATAATTTAAACTCATTCTTGATGAGTTTCAACTTTTGCACACAACATGTTGGGACCCGATTTTGGAGCTAGACTCCAATTGAAAAAAAAGAAAAACAGAACGAAAGAACGGACGAAAACAAAAGTGAAACAAATGAACGGACAAAAAGGATCCGAAACGAAAGAACGGATTCAAAATCAAGAGCGAAAGAATCCGAAGCGGAAACATATTGCGAAAGTCAAAGAAAACAAATCAAATCAAAAGGCATAAGAATCGAATCAAAGCACATAAACGATTCAATCGAACTAAATCATATTTCCGACATTCGTGAACTCACACTTTAGAAAAACATCGTGTTGGAAACCTTAGACTAAACCAATCCGAAATCGGTATAAATTTTTTTCTTTTTCATCTGATTCATCTTTATTCAATCTCATACAAAACAATCTAATTTCCCATTTGGAAATTTATCCTCAATCAAAAATCTCAATTTACTTGGTTCTTCATATTCAAAATCATAACCATCAATTTACCCAAAATCTTATTATTCCTTTTATTTTTCCAATAAAAACAATCACACATATCCATATACTCACAATCAAGCCAAAAACAAGAGCACTTCAATATTTCAGCTCAAACATCACAATTCATCGGACCTCCTGTCCGGAATCCCATCATAAATAAACGCATTCAATCATCATCATATACATAGCCCGACGTGTGTTTGCAGGTTATACCGCGGCATCCAACCTTAATCAGTATTGTCCTCTTTTGGAATCAGACCATGACCCCTCGAGGTTTTGTTGTTTCTAAGAATGTGTTCTTAGAAACAACAAAACCAATCATGATCGATTCCCAAAGAGACAATCTTGATTAAATTGAATCATGACAATCCAGAAACACACGTTGGGGTATAACTGTTGGACCCCTATTTTTAAGTAGAATTTAGAAATAATAAGTAAAAAAGAAATGAGTGTTATTAGGTATATGTTTAGGTATAAATGTATTTATACTTAAAGGAAAGTGATGAGGAAAGAATCGATGGATTTTGATAATTTTGGGATTTGAATAGATTTGTATGGTTATGAAACTTAAAGTGACTTAGTGGATTGAAATAGAAGTTAAAAATCAAGAAATAAAGAGTAACAGTGTGAAAATTTGGAGAATTGTGAAAGTTTGACTTTTTGGCCATTAAGAGTTGACTTTTTGATTTAGGCATAATTTGAGAAAATGATCTTCAGAAAACTTGTAGCTTATGTTAAGAGCTTTCCGTCGCCATAAAATTTGATATTTTTCGATATCGAGAGTAAAAGTTATGATCAGTCAAAGTTTGTTTTGTAAAAATGACCATAAGTGTATATTTGCATGTACTCGGCTTTGAGGCCACTCGCCGTATGGATTTAGTCTGAATTGGAGTAAGTAGTCTTCATGAAAGTTGTAGCTTGTCTGTCAATATTTTCGACTCTATAAAGTATGCAATTTTTGGATGTGGGAATTGGAAGATATGAAATTTGAAAGTTTGGAGTTTGTTTAGGTGATGTTTAAAAGGGCAGTATCTTTGACTATATTTTTGACCCCTTTAGAGATGGAATTGATTTTTGAATTCTTCATGGAAGTTGTAGAGCTTCCTTCAAGCTTTACATAGAGACCAAATTTGTAAATTTAGAGTTCAGAATCAATAGTTATGAATTTTTTAAAAAAAATTCTATTCTATGATATCGTTCAGCTTGCTTCACATTTTGCTTCTTCCTTCCAAATCCGACCCTTTTGCAACTTTTTGCTTATATCTTTTTCGTCCGACATCCGATTGACTTGGTTTTTTAAGCGTTAGATTTCTAAGACAATTAATTACATCTTCGGCGGAAATTTGTGATTTTATGAGATTAAATAAAGGATGATTAATTTAATCAAAGCGAGTTATGAAATATTCTGAGCATGGTTCAGTATTTTGTGAAATTCGGGATCTGTGGAGATCTGATGGAAGTGATTCTTAAGGAAGAATAAAACTAAGACATGGGGCTACAAGTCATATGACGAAATCGAATTTCAATTTTGCCCTAAGACTTTCAATTTCTGAATGGAAGTTCATATTTGTGTGCAGTTTTGGATTAAGAACATCTGAACGTATTTTGGCTATAACCTTTTCTCTAGAAATCTAAATGAGGTGATTCTTGATTTGGAGTAAAATATAAAGATAAGGCTAAATTTTTTCTGAAGAAAGTGAATTTTAATTCACTTTCTAAGTTTGTAAATTTTCGGATGGAAATAAAGTACTGGAAAATGTTTCAGCATAATGGCAGTCCGAGATGTTTGGACTATAACTCTTGGTGTCGTGCGCCAAATTAAACGATTTTTGTGGATTCATGAAATTAAGACATAGGGGAACATTTCTCTAGAAGTAAGTTTTAGCTAATTCCTTCAAATTGATGATTATAAAATGGTCCAAAGTAAGCATGACTTAAAGTAAAGTTAAGGGGCATATTGGGAAGTCCACTTAAGGACAGAAGTTAAAGGCTTTGAATGGAGGGGTAATTAAGTCATTTCTCCCTCATTTAAATGACATGGAACTAGAAGACTTGGTGGGCTGTCGTTTTCCTTTGAGATAGCATGACAATAAGAGGAAAAAACAAGAGAAAAAGAAAGAAGGGAGAAAGCAGAAGAGAGAAGCAACTTCGGTGGAGGTGGAGAAGAAGAAAGAAGGTGAGGGTTTCGACTTTTCTCCAAGATCTCAAGGGGTTTTTGGTGCTTTTCAAGGGGAAAAGTGAGGAAGAAGATAAAAACTTCCTATGGAGTCAAAAAGGGCCGAAAATGGAGGAGGAAAGAGGTGAGTTCAAATTTTTTTAAGTTGAGATTTTGATGAGTTCTTGGTTTAGAAACCTTGGAAATAATATGGGTATGTGATTTATGAAGTCAATTTTCATGTTTATGCCTTAGGTTATGTTTAATTTTGGATGGAAATTAATTAGGGTTTATGCCTAATTTTGTGATTTGGGTTTTTGGAAATTATTGGCTTAGAATCATGGAAAATATGATGAATTGGTGAAATATGATACCAATTTTGAAGATTTTGTTATTTATGAAATTGAATTTGGGTGAATTGGTTTTGGTCAATTTTAGAATTTGGAGATTTTGGAAATTAATGATTTAGATAGCTTGATTATATGTGGAGTTAGTGTTTTCTAAGTTTAATTTGAGGATTATGTCATTTATGATGTTGAATTTTGGTTAATTTGATTTAGGGAAAATTCAATTAGAAGAAAGAAAGAAGCAATGGTCAATTTGAAGCTAGGGACAAACTTCTAGTATCGATTCGAGGTGGGTAACATGTTTATTTTGAATTATAAGTTATTTATGATTTTGAAAATTAAAAAGTGAAATTTCAAATTATTATTTATGTTTTTGAAAAAATAAAGAAAAAGGGTTTTGATTTGAATTGTTTTTAATGTTTTGGAAAATAATTGTGATTTTGGATAAAATAAGAAATTTTCAGAAATTATTGAAATTGTTATAAAAGTTAGAATTATTGTTTAAAAATGTTTTCAAGAAATTGTTAAAATTTTTGAAATTACATATCTTGAAGGAATTTATTAATTATGAGATTGATGCAATTTGTTCATTTATTTATTTATGAACGATTTTGATTATTTATCAAAAGTATTGCATACTTTGTTTATGAAATTGCTTTTAAATTGTGATTTGCTCTATGATATGTGTTCGGTGAATTGTTACGTGAATGTATGTAATTAAGTGAATGTGAAGGTGTAAAATCGACACGATTTGAAAATGTGAAAATTAAGTTTTCGATATGTGCCTTGGGCATTTTGATTTTCAAGAATTATGTGTTATGTGGGTTTGGTTAGGTCCCTAAGTGAGTCGATTACTTTATCTCTTTTTAAATTAAAGGCTTCTCCCTTTGCCCGCTAGTAGCCTTTGGAGTTCGATTTCGGACTCCCATAAGTCATGGCTACACCAAACCGTTATGCAGTAAGGTGTAGTACGTTCCGTTCACGGCTGCACATGACCGCTATGCGGGAATGTGCAGTACGTTCCATTTTGGACTGACCCAAACCGTTTGATATGTTTTATGTTTTGATTTGTGATTTTATGCGATTGCATTCATGTTGCTTTTGAAATTGCTTATGATTTATGATTTATGAAAACTTAGAGAAAATTTAGAAATGAAAAAGTGAGCGTTCAACCGTGTAACTTGAGAAATTGTTTATGAGTGTTTTTGAAAAAAAATTCAAATTTTGAAAATGAGCTTTTGCTAAATTTCGACTGTGAAATGTTTTAAAATGACAAGCGTGCATTCATGTAGCGTTTGTATATACTGAGATCCCGGACGGAGGGTCCGGTGGATTTTCATAGTTGTGTGACTATTTGGGAATTTTAGAAATGTATTTTTTCCATTTGCAGGTTTTGGGTTTTTACAAATGTAGCCGTTATGTTGCCGAAATTTTGGTAAAATGGGTATAAAAATGAGTTTTGGGATTTATATGAATGTATAAGAAAATGTTTCAGAATTAAGATTTGCATGAGGAATAGTTTCCTAGAAAGGGAAAACTATATGGTTTTGATTAGTATGAGATTTGATTAAAGATGAATAAGAGTTGATTAAAGATGAATAAGAGGAGAAAAGGATTGACAAACAAGAAAAGGAAAAGAAAAAGAAAAAGAAAGAAAAAAAATTCATACCGATTTTGTTTGAACTAGACCGGACTTCGGATAGTTTTAGTCTTAGAGTTTCCAACGCGATGTTAGTTTTCAAAGATATACGCTACGGATGTCGAAATGTGATTTTCAGTTTAATTGAACCATTTGTTTGCTTCCGCTTCGATTATTCGATTTTCTTCGATTCATTCACTTTTGGTTTTCATCCGTTCATCTGCTTTTGTTTTGGCCCAATACGTATGCGATTCGATTTCGTTTTTGCTATTGATTTCTGCATTTTGCTATTCATGTCACCTTGGGATTCGAATTATCTGATGTACTTTCGATCTTTTGTATTCGCTTTTGTTCTCCGATTTCGATTCGCTTCCGAGAAAATTCTGTTTCAAATTCCTTCAATTTTTCGGTTCGTTTTCCGGTTAGGATCCGGTCTCGGGATCGGGTCCCAACAGTTATGGTATCAGAGCCCAGTAATAGGATCTTATTTGGGCGTATATATGTAAATGGCTTATATGAACAATTGATAAGAGTTTGTAAGGATAAGAGTGAATTAGTGAGAATATGTTAAGTGATCATTTGATTTGATGACAAGAAGTATGATTGACTTTAGGAATATGAAATTGATGTGCATGACTATTTGAAGAATTAAAGTGATTGGTTTGATTCGGGTTGACAAGAATTATGATTGATTTCAATGATGAGTTAATGAAATTGAGGTTTGAATTTTCTTGATGAGTAGGGATGAAGTGGAATATATATTTGTGTGAAATAAGGAATACTTGAAAGATGAGGAAATTATTGATAAAGATATAAATATAGAAATTCAAAGGATTGTTTTGAATGATGATTTGGTCCATATGAAGGGTCATTAAGACTTGGACCATTGACTTGTATACATATGTTAAGAGCTATTGATTTGTAGATATAGTGATTTTTGTTATGATATTGGAGGTATAAGATATAAGAAGTGAAATATTAGAAATAAGTTAAGAATATATGTGACAAAGAATTGGATAAGAAAGTGAGTGATTATGGTCATTTCGAAGCAAGTATTTGGAGATTTCATAAGTATGAATTTCGAGGACAAAATTTTTTTAAGAGGGGGAGAAATGTTGGACCTCGATTTTTAAGTAGAATTTAGAAATAATAAGTAAAAAAGAAATGAGTGTTATTAGGTATATGTTTAGGTATAAATGTATTTATACTTAAAGGAAAGTGATGAGGAAAGAATCGATGAATTTTGATAATTTTGAGATTTGAATAGATTTGTATGGTTATGAAACTTAAAGTGACTTAGTGGATTGAAATGGAAGTTGAAAATCAAGAAATAAAGAGTAAAAGTGTGAAAATTTGAAGAATTGTGAAAGTTTGACTTTTTGGCCATTGAGAGTTGACTTTTTGATTTAGGCGCAATTTGAGAAAATGATCTTCAGAAAACTTGTAGCTTATGTTAAGAGCTTTCTGTCGTTATAAAGTTTGATATTTTTCGATATCGGGAGTAAAAGTTATGATCAGTCAAAGTTTGTTTTGTAAAAATGACCATAAGTGTATATTTGCGTGTACTAGGCTTTGAGGCCACTCGTCGTATGGATTTCATCTGAATTAGAGTAAGTGGTCTTCATGAAAGTTGTAGCTTGTCTATCAATATTTCCGACTCTATAAAGTATGCAATTTTTGGATGTGGGAATTGGAAGATATGAAATTTGAAAGTTTGGAGTTTGTTTAGGTCATGTTTAAAAGGGCAATATCTTTGACTAGGTTTTTGACCCCTTTAGAGATGGAATTGATTTTTGAATTCTTCATGGAAGTTATAGAGCTTCCTTCAAGCTTTCTACAGAGACCAAATTTGTCAAATTTGGAGTTCAGAATCAATAGTTATGAATTTTAAAAAAAATTCTGTTTTATGATGTCGTTTCAGCTTACTTCACATTTTGCTTCTTCCTTCCAAATCCGACCCTTTTGCAACTTTTTGCTTATATCTTTTTCGTCCGACATCCGATTGACTTGGTTTTTGAAAAGTTAGATTTCTAAGACAATTAATTAGATCTTCCGGAGAAATTTGTGATTTTATGAGATTAAATTGAGGATGATTAATTTAATCAAAGTGAGTTATGAAATATTTTGAGCATGGTTTAGTATTTTGTGAAATTCGGGATCTGTGGAGATCTGATGGAAGTGATTCTTGAGGAAGAATAAAATTAATACATGGGGCTACAAGTCATATGAAGAAATTGAATTTCAATTTTGCCCCTAAGACTTTTAATTTCTGAATGGAAGTTCGGATTTGTGTGCAGTTTTGGATTAGGAACATCTGAACGTATTTTGGCTATAACTTTTGCTCTAGAAATCTAAATGAGATTATTCTTGATTTGGAGTAAACTATAAATATAAGGCTACATTTATTCTGGAAAAAGTGAATTTTAATTCAGTCTCTAAGTTTGTAAATTTTCGGATGGAAGTAAAGTACTGGAAAATGTTTCAGTATAATGGCAGTCCGAGATGTTTGGACTATAACTCTTGGTGTCGTGCACAAATTAAACGATTTTTGTGGATTTATGAAATTAAGACATAGGGGAACATTTCTCTAGAAGGAAGTTTTAGCTAATTCTTTCAAATTGATGATTATAAAATGGTCCAAAGTAAGCATGACATAAAATAAAGTTAAGGGGCATATTGGGAAGTCCACTTAAGGACATAAGTTAAAGGCTTTGAATGGAGGGGAAATTAAGTCATTTCTCCCTCATTTAAATGACATGGCACTAGAAGACTTGGTGGGCTGTCGTTTTCCTTTGAGATAGCACGACAATAAGAGGAAAAAACAAGAGAAAAAGAAAGAAGGGAGAAAGGAGAAGAGAGAAGCAACTTCGGTGGAGGTGAAGAAGAAGAAAGAAGGTGAGGGTTTCGCCTTTTCTCCAAGATCTCAAGGGGTTTTTGGTGCTTTTCAAGGAGAAAAGTGAGGAAGAAGATAAAAACATCCTATGGAGTCAAAAAGGGCCGAAAATGGAGGAGGAAAGAGGTGAGTTCGAATTCTTTTAAGTTGTGATTTTGATGAGTTCTTGGTTTAGAAACCTTGGAAATGATATGGGTATGTGATTTATGAAGTCAATTTTGATGTTTATGCCTTAGATTATGTTTAATTTTGGATGGAAATTAATTAGGGTTTATGCCTAATTTTGTGATTGGGGTTTTTGGAAATTATTGGCTTAGAATAATGGAAAATATGATGGATTGGTGAAATATGATACCAATTTTGAAGATTTTGTGATTTATGAAATTGAATTTGGGTGAATTGGTTTAGGTCAATTTTGGAATTTGGAGATTTTGGAAATTCATGATTTAGATAGCTTGATTATATGTGAAGTTAGTGTTTTCTAAGTTTAATTTGAGGATTATATCATTTATGAAGTTAAATTTGGGTTAATTTGATTTAGGGAAAATTTAAATGGAAGAAAGAAAGAAACAATGGTCAAATTGAAGCTAGGGACAAGCTTCTAGCATCGATTCGAGGTGGGTAACATGATTATTTTACGAATTATAAGTTATTTATGATTTTTCGAAAATTAAAGAACTGAAATTTCAAATTATTGTTTATGTTTTTCGAAAAAAATAAAGAAAGAGGGTTTTGATTTGAATTATTTCGAATGTTTTGGAAAATAATTGCAAGTTTTGATAAAATAAAAATTTTCTGAAATTATTGAAATTGTTATAAAAGTTAGAATTATTGTTTAAAAATGTTTTAGAAATTGTTAAAATTTTCTGAAATTTTGTATGCTTGAAGGAATTTATTAATTATGAGATTGATGCAATTTGTTCATTTATTTATTTACGAACGATTTTGATTATTTATCAAAAGTATTGCATACTTTGTTTATGAAATTGATTTTTGAATTGTGATTTGCTATATGATATGTGTTTGGTGAATTGTTACGTGAATGTATGTATTTAAGTGAATTTGAAGGTGTCGAGTACGACACGATTTGAAAATGTGAAAATTTAAGTTTTCGATATGTGCCTTCGGGCATTTTGATTTTCAAGAATTATGTGTTATGTGGGTTTAGTTAGGTCCCCTAAGTGAGTCGATTACCTTTTGTCTCTTTTAAATTAAAGACTTCTCACTTTGTCCGCTAGTAGCCTTTGGAGTTCTGATTTCGGACTTCCATAAGTCACGGCTACACCGAACTGTTATGCGGGAAGGTAAAATCGTTCGTTCACGGTTTGCAGGACCGCTATCTTGAGAATGTGCGAAGACGTTCCGTTTGGATGACTCAAACCGTTTGATATGTTTTATGTTTTGATTTGTGATTTTATGCGATTGCATTCATGTTGCTTTTGAAATTGCTTATGATTTATGATTTATGAAAACTTGGTGAAAATTTAGAAATGAAAAAGTTAGCGTTCAACCGTGTAACATGAGAAATTGTTTATGAGTGTTTTCGAAAAAAAATTCAAAGTTTGAAAATGAGCTTTTGCTAAATTTCAACTGTGAAATGTTTTAAAATAGCAAGCGTCTTGAAAATGGTTTTTGCTTATAGTTCATTTTTTAAATATTTTATCCACGAGCTTTATGCTCACCCCCCTTTCATCCCCAATCTCCAGGTATTCGAGCGGGAGATCGGATGAAAGAGTGCCAAGTTTGATTTTTGTGTAAATTGCGATTTTGATATTAATATTGTAAATGGCTTGCAATGCCGTTAAAGTGTGTTGTGTATTCATTTCGATAATGTATTATGAATTCTGGACATATGTATTGGATTAAGTTATGGATTGGATTGTGTATGGATGATTCTGATTAAAGATTGAGGCTTATTGAAATGTTTTAGATATAGGAGTGCGTTAGCATATACTGAGATCCCGGACGAAGGGTCCGGTGAATTTTGATAGTTGTGTGACTGTTTGGGAATTTTAGAAGTGTATTTTTGTCGTTTGCAGGTTTTGGGTTTTTACAAATGCAGCCGTTATGCTGCCAAATTTTTGGTAAAATGGGTATAAAAATGAGTTTTGGGATTTATATGAATGTATAAGAAAATGTTTCAGAATTAAGATTTGCATGAGGAATAGTTTCCTAGAAAGGGAAAACTATATGGTTTTGATTAGTATGAGATTTGATTAAAGATGAGTAAGAGTTGATTAAAGATGAATAAGAGGAGAAAAGGATTAACAAACAAGAAAAGGAAAAGAAAAAGAAAGAAAGAAAAAAAAATTCATACCGGTTTTGTTTGAACTAGATCAGACTTCGGATAGTTTTAGTCTTAGAGTTTCCAACGCGATGTTAGTTTTCGAAGATATACGCTACGGATGTGGGAATGTGATTTTCAGTTTAATCGAACCATTTGTTTGCTTCCGCTTCGATTATTCTATTTGTTTCGATTCATTCACTTTTGGTTTTCGTTCGTTCATCTGCTTTTGTTTTAGCCCAATACGTATGCGATTCGATTTCGTTTTTGTTATTGGTTTCCGCATTTTGTTATTCGTGTCGCCTTCGGATTCGAATTATCCGATGTATTTTCGATCTTTTGTATTCGCTCTCATTCTTCGATTTCGATTCGCTTCCGAGAAAATTCTGTTTCGGATTCCTTTGTTTCCGGTTGGGATCTGGTCTTGGGATCGGGTCCCAACATTTGAAATCATGTAATGCATCACAGTAACACACATAAGCACATAACATATTAGAATTTGGTTTGGGTTGGTCCATAAACAAAACGTACTGCACATTCCCTCATAGCGGTCCTGTGCAGCCGTGAACAGAACGTACTACACCTTCCCGCATAGCGGTCCGGTGTAGCCGTGAACTTATGGGAGTCCTTACGGAGCTTCAACGCCACTAGCGGGCAGGCGGGCGAAGTCTAAACAAGTGCACTTAACCCTCTTATAGGACAGAACCAAACCCACATAACACATTTCACACTTGAGAAAACAGATTGCCTAAAGGCACATTTCAAAAATCCAGTTTTCATATCATGTCATATTTCATACAAATGTCATTCACAATTTCAATATCAATTCACATAACAATATTTCAATCACACAAAGAATGCAACGTTTTGGCACATAATCAAATTCTTTAATCATTCAAAACCCAATGATTCTCAAACCTCAAAATCAAAGAATGCAACACTTTAGTAATTTCCAAATCATTCAAACACAATTAATTTAACAATTGTAGCAATTTCTTAAATCATTTCAAAATCAATGAAATTAATCATTCGAAAACAATAATTTACAAACATTTCTCTTCTTGATTTTTCAAAAACTTATAATTGTCTCATAATTCAAAATATAGACATGGTACCCACCTCATTTATATGCTTGTAACTTGTCCAAAGCATCAATTTCTCCATTGCCTCCCTTAAATTTCCTAATTCATGACAAAATCCCTAATTAATAAACATCCAAAATTGAACAATTTAAATCATGCAATCACCGAAATTGACTCTAGAAATCACAAACTCATACCGTTCTTAAGCTATCTAAACCAAAATTTCATTAAAAATCTAAAGGTCAAAAATCGTTTCTTACCTTAATCAACTCCAAATCTGAATTTTCTTGGCTCATAGTGGAGCTCTCTTCTTCCTCCACCTTTTTCTCTCTTGGAGCAACGTAAAAATCTTGCGTGAAACCCAAGAAAATCGAAACCCTAGACTTTTCTTTCTTCCCCTTTTTTTTCCACCAAAACTTCACTCTTTCTTTCTTAACTTGGTTCTTTTCTTCTAAAATTTTCGTGCTTCCTTTCTTTCTTACACGGCAACCCCCTTACTTTTCTTTTAATGAATGCAAAAATATCATTATGTCCTTCCTTATAAGCCTTGAAACTTAAAAGCTTAAGTACTCTTCCAACTTTGCCCCTATGCATTTCTAATACTTTAATTTCTAACACTTTAATTTCATTTAATCCAATCAATTTATCTCATATGCTCTTACTCAATTTAACATGCTAATTATTCACATTAACATGCTAATTAAATCCTCAAAATCATAAAATATAACAAAGTCTCAAATAACCTTAAATCATGTTTAACTTAGGACATTTTTCAAATCTTGCAATTGAAGGAATTTGTCAAAATTTCCTTCTATAGAAATGTTCCTTATTATCTCAATTTCATAACGTCACCAAAATCATTTAATTTGGTGCATTACTCCAAAAGTTATACTCCAAACATTTCGTCCTATTCTTATGCGAACACATTTTCCAATGATTTACTTCCATCCAAACATTGACATTTTTAAAGACTACATTGAAACTCGAATCCTTTAGAACATTTGTAGCCCTATCTGTCTAGTTTAATCCAAATCAATAATCACCTCATTTGGATAACTAGAGCAAAAGTTATGGCCAAAATACTTTCAGCTCTTATTAATCCAAGATTGAACACTAAAACCGACTTCAATTCAAAAATTGAAAATCTTAGGGGCTAAAATGAAATTTGATTCCTTCATATTACTTGTATCCCCATGTCTCTATTTTATTTTGCAACAAGAATCAGTTCAATTGGATCTCCACAAATCATGAATTAACCAAAATATTGAACCATGTTCAGAAAATTTCCCAAGTCACTTTGATTAAATCCATCATCCTCAATTTAATCTCAAAAATCATAAATTTCCCATGCTGATGTAGATAATTGTTTTAGGAATCCAACGCTTTAAAAATCAAGTCAATCGGATGTCGAATGGAAACGTTATAAATAAAAGATTGAACAAGAGTCGGATTAGAAAAGAAAAGGAAACAAGAGGACAAAACGGTGTCGCATAGAGAGGAGACGCTCATCCTCGCGAGACGTCGCCCTCGCGATGGCGAGTCTGACGCTCTCCCTTGCAAGACCTAGCGAAGGCAAGGTCAGTCCCTCGCCTGCTCCCATTTCAATTTCTTTTTCTTCTCTCAAATATATATATATATATAACATAATTTTCCAAAATTCATAACTCCAACCCAGGGCACCAAAATTGACAAATTTGGTATGAATAGAAAACTCAAAGGAAGCTCTACAACTTTCATGAAGAACTAGAAAACCAATTCCATCTCTAAAGTGATCAAATTTTCAATCAAAGTTACTGTCCCATTTAATGTCACCCTAAAACAGTAACTCACTTCTCATATTTCTATCTTTCAGCTCCAAGGTCTAAAAATTTCATACTTTACATCAATGGAAATATCAAAACATAATCTAAAATTTTCATGAAGCACTGAAAGACAATTTCAACCTCTAACTAGGTCAATCTTTCAATCAAAGTTTCTGCCCTGTTAAAAAATCACTTAAACAATATCCAAACTTCACACATTCACATCTTTCAATTCCCATATCCAAAAATTGTGTATTATACATCATTGCAAAGCTATGCAAATTCTCTATAACTTTCATGTAGACCACTTACTCCAATTCAGACCATATCAGTACAGAAATTGGCCTCAAAGCAGTACACAAACTTACTCTAATGGTCATTTCCAAAAAAAAAGCAAAATAATACTTAAATTCGAATAATCATAACTTTCAATCCTGACATTGAAAAATATAATACTTTATGGCGATATAAAGCTCTCAACAGTTTATAAAATTTTTCCTAGATCAAGCCAGAAAAATTTATGAAGTTTCAGATCAAATTTAGCATTTGCTATTACTATTCATCCTCAAAATTTCAGATTTTCACATCTCCAAAATCTAATACTTTCACTAATAAATTTCATAATACAACTCAAAACCTCACATCAATTTCATTAAACTCAAAAACACCCATTTCCTGTATTATTCTCAAAATATCATTTCAATTTGTTCAAACTAGAATTTGCTCACATAGAACATTACACATAATCATTCAAAATCATGAATTTTCTTTTCATTTACACATGACTAATTCACCACCAATTTCTCATTTCATGTCAAATTTTAACTCGCAATTCTAAGAAAAGTTCAGGGTTCAACACAACATAATTTTTTGTTTCCTATAAAATGGAGTTAGTTCCCTTCCTGCAAGCTTTGGGGAAACAAAGGTCATGCACAAGTTAATTATTGAATTTGAAAAGATAATGAGTAATATGTGTTGGGTCTCGTTTCCAGAACCCAACCTCGAAAACATAAAGTGAAAAACAAAGTGGCGAAAGCAAAAGAAAAATCAAATAAGGCACGTGCGGGAAGTAAACGAAGGAAATCGAATCTGAAAGAACGGAACACAAATGAAAATGGGCCCAAAAGCAAAACGAATGAACGGACGAAATCAAAGGCGAAAGTCCTTATTTTTCAAAAAGCGTGATCACAGAATTTTCAAAATACAAGCGTGGACGACAACCAAAGAAATCAAAGCAAACAGAAACCAAAGGAATCGAAAGCTTAGGGAGCCAAAGAAATCGAATGGTTCAGAATCAAAGAAAACAAATAGCTTAAGGACAAAAGCTTAACTCCGACATCCGAAGACAAATACTTGTAAAAACAACACGAACGCGTTGAAAAACTATATAATGATCTGATTTACCTCAATCCGCTTAAACAATTGGGTCTAAACCCAAATCCAAATCGATATTTTTTTCTTTTTCGTTTTATTCCATCTTTATTCAAAGCAATACACTTTTTCAATTTGGAATTCATCAATTCCATAACCTCAATTTTCTATCCTTCAAATGCGAATCATAACTATCAATTTAGACAAAATCTTATTTTTTTCTTTTTTTTGGCCATAAAATCTCACACATGATTTATACACAATCAAGCCATACACAATAAACACTTCTATATTCCAAAACCATCAACACAATCATTACCATCATCGGACCTCCTGTCCGAAATCCCAACACAAACAAACACAATCAATCATCATAATATGCATAGCACTTCAAATAATTCTCAATCATCAAAATCATCGGATCTCCTGTCCGGAATCCAAACACATTCATATGCAATTCACATACGATATCCATACACAAATTTAAATCCCAATTCCATACACAAATCCATAATTCATTTACATGCCAAGATAAATGCCTTATAAACTTTAATGGAATTCTCAAGCCACAAAACAACATCAATCATAAACCAAAATACAAAGATACAAAAATCTCCAAAATACACAACATAAGCCTAAGCTCTTATTTTTACAATAACTTAACTTAAACACAATTATATGCACAAACAGACGGATGTCTTGACTTTCTTTCGTCCGATCTCCTGCTCGTTACCTAGATATAGGGATGAAAGGGGGTGAGCTTTACAGCTCGTGGATATCATGTTTATAACCGAAAAATAAGCAAAAATTATTTTTCAAAACTTTTGCCATTTTATAGAAATTCCACAATAGATATTTATCAAAAATGCTTATTTCTCAAACTTTTCAACTTTTCAAATCATTCATGATCAGTTTTTAAAATTCATGTATGCAGCACACTTATAAACAAAACAAAACACATAACACATCAGAAATGGTTTGGGTCGGTCTAGAAAAAAAAACGTACTACACATTCTCGCATAGCGGTCTTATGTAGCTGTGAACAAAACGTACTACACCTTCCTGCATAGCGGTCCAGTGTAGCCGTGAACTTATGGGAGTTTTAAAAGGAACTCCAATGTCGCTAGCGGGCAGGACAAGTGCACTTAACCATCTTATGAGACCTAACAAAACCCACATAATAGATAATTCACACATGAAATCAAATTGCCCGGAGGCATCTTTCAAACACTAAATTCTTATAATCATGTCATAATCAAACACAAATTCATTCAAAACTTCACAAGGTCAATCCAATTCACATAACATATTTCTCAATCATTCAAAACCAAATAATGCAACACTTTTTGCAATATCATCAAATCATTCAAAACAATGAATGTAACAATTGTATCATTTTATTAAATCATCCGAAACAATTGTAACAATTTATCCAATCATTTGAAAACAATGAATTTAACAATTGTAGCAATTTCTTAAATCATTCAAATCAATGAATTTAATCATTCGAAAACAATAATTTAAAAAATATTTTGCTTTCTTGATTTTTCGAAAACACATAATTAACTTATAATTCAAATTATAAACATGGTACCCACCTCATATCCATGCTTAATTTCTTGTCCAAAGCTTCTTCTCTAATTTCCTTCATCCCTTCATCACTTGTAAAAATTCCTAAACAATAGGAATTCAAATTGAACATCACATAAGGCAATATCACCAAAATTAACCTTAGAAAACTCAAACCCATAACATTTGCAAACTATCTAAACCAAAATCTCTTCAAAAATTTAAAGATCAAAATCTTCTCTTACCTTAAGCTTCTCCAAATTCGAAATTTCTTGGCTCATATTGGAGCTCTCATCTTCTTCCATCTTTTTCCTTCATGAATAAGCATCAAAATCTCTCTTAAAATCAAGAAAATCAAAACACTAATTTCTTCTTTCTTCTTTCTTCTTTCTTCTTTCTTCTCTTCTCCCATCCGAAACTCTCCTCTCTTCTTTCTTCTTTCTTCTTTCTTTCCTTTCTAACTTAACAATTTCGTGAATTGCTTTCTTAAAAATCAACCTACACTTCTTATTTACCATAATGCCATTAATGAGTGAGAAAGGACTCAATTGCCCTTCCTTATAAGCTTTGCAACTTAAAACCTTAAGTATCCTTCCAATTTTTCCCTTCATGCATATCTTACCACTTCAATTCAATTTAATTCATGTCATATGGTCTTACTCAATTTAACATGCTAATTACTCACATTAACATGTTAATTAAATCCTCAAAATCATAAAATGTAACAAAGTCTCAAATAACATTAAATCATGATTTGCTTAGGACATTTTCTAATCGTCAAATTTGAATGAATTCGCAAAAACTTCCTTCTAGAAAAATGTTCCTCATTGTCTCAATTTCATAACGACACAAAAATCATTCAATTTGGTTAAATATTCCAAAAGTTATACTCCAAACATTTCAGACTATTCTTATGCTAAAGCATTTTCCTACGATTTAATTCCATCCAAAAATTGATATCCTTAGAGACTAAATTGAAACTCAATTTCTTTAGAACATTTGTAGTCATATTTCTCTAGTTTAATCCAAATTAAGAATCACCTCATTTGGATTACTAGATCAAAAGTTATGGTCAAAATACTTTCAGCCCTTATTAATCCGAGACTGAACACTAAACCCAACTTCAATTCAAAAATTGAAAGTCTTAGGGGTTAAATTGAAATTCAATGCCTTCATATGACTTGTATACCCATGTCTCTAGTTTATTTTTCATCAAGAATTAGTTCAATTGGATCTCCACAGACCAAGAATTTACCAAAATATGGAACCATGTTCAGAAAATTATCCAACTTACTTTGATTGAATCAATCATCCCCCATTTAATCTCAAAAATTTTCCAAATTTCCCATGAAGAGGTAGAACAATGCCTTAGGAATACAACGCTTCAAAAATCAAGTCAATCGGATGTCAAACGGAAAAGATATAAGCAAACGATTGGAAAATGGTCGGATTAGGGGAGGAAATAACAAAAGAACCAAAACGGTGTCGCATCGCGATCGCGTTAGACGGGCGCTCGTGATCACGAGCCCTCACGATTGCGAGGCGAGCCTTAACGCTCGCCCTCATTAGTGCTTCGCCCTCGCGAGGCGCTCGCGATCGTCGCGATCGCGAACTACATCTATTCCCTTTTTTCTACCTAATTTTCCAAAAATCATAACTTTTGATCCCGAACTCCAAATTTTACAAATTTGGTATCAAAAGAAATATGAAAGGAATCTATACAACCTCCATGAAGGACTTAAAAACTAATTCCATCTCTAAAGGGGTCAAAAATTCACTCAAAGTTTCTGTCCCATACTTGCATCCTAAAACAACATCCAAACTTTCAAATTTCACATCTTCCAATTTCCACAATAAAAAATAACATATTATACATCATTGTAAAGCTATGTAATTTCTCTATAAATTTCATATAGACCACTTACTCTAATTTAAACCACATCAGTACAAAATTGACCTCAAAGCACAGTACACACAAACTTATCCTATGAGCATTTTCCAAACACAAAACAAAATACACTTAAATTCGAATGATCATAACTTTCAATCCCGATATCGAAAAACATCATACTTTATGGTGATAAAAAAACTCTAAAAAAAAAGCTACAAGTTTCATGAAGATCATTTTATCAAAAATCCTGCCTAAATCAACCCAGAAATATTCACAAAGTTTCATATCAAAATTGTCATTTTCTGTTACTATTCATCCTCAAAATTTCAGATTTGCAAATCCCCAAAATCTAACACTTTCATTATTTCATTTCTTGTTTTTCAATACCATTCAAATCAATTTATTTACTATCAATTTCATTTAAACTCAAAACACCATTTTAGGCCATAATTAATCATAAACATCAATAACAAAAGCATATTTCACTCATCTTAATCTCATATAACAATTTACATACTTGAATTTTCTTTTTCTTTGCACATAACTACTTCACCCCAAAATCCTCACTTAATGCTATTTTATAATTCAAAATCCCACTAAAATATCGGGGTCCAACGATATGTTTCGGAAACAAGTTGTCAACTATAATAGGGTTGTGATATGAGAATAAGGGGTCCCTAAAGTTTGCAAAACTATTTGAAAGTATCACTGAAAAGTGTACAATCAATGTTTTCCAAATGTTCCAATATGAGGTTTGTTCGTTTAACCAAGTAAAGGGGTGTCCTATGAATTTCAGAGTTGTCACACCTATATCCTGAACATAATCTCTGAAATCATCTGAATGGTTCTTGAGATTACAATGGCCTTGAGCTTCTGAAGTGTAGATGGTTTATTTATAGTCGCCACGTATCAACCATGGTTTAGCAATGCAGCTATTGATTGTTATAAGATTTGCCAAAGGCATCTTCTCTGAAAAGAATAATTACTCACATAGATAAAAAAGATATTTATATCAACATTCTCCTGAAGAAAAGTCATATGGAGATGCATTGCTTACTAATCAAAGTCCAACAAATCTACTTTGATCTCATCATTTTTATAACAAAGGATAATTCTACCAAAAACATGATGATCTTGATTTGAAATTATACTCCATTAGGGACCAAGGATTTGTGATTTACATAAATTTTCTAACTTCATTTTAGTTTCAAGAAGAGATACTAATAAAGATTTTTCATTGAAATCAAAGTCCCTTAAAGCTAAAAACTTAGAGAGGCTATTTATGCCTCGCACATTCCAGGTTATGATTGACAATTTAAGATGATTGACCTGTGGAGCTTTTACTTTTGGCCTTTTTGATTGACTCCTCTCTAAAGTTTGGAAATTTTCCCCATTAGCTACTTCTTTAGTGCAGAGATCCTCAGTTATTGTGTTTTCAGTTTGAGCAACAAGTATTGCATATTTATTAGGAGGTGTCATGTTAGCAACTGAATTACAAGATACATGGTTATGGCAATTGGACGTAGCATCAGGTGAATTGATGGGTGCATATGGTACATTCCTGAGATCCTTTCCTTGGAGATCATAGTTGCTTGTCAAAATATATGTTATGTAATCTGTTACATTATCTTGAACCTTGTTCTTTGAGGATATTGTAAATTGACTATTGTAGGTTGTTCCATACCCTGAATTGAAACCATTTTGCAACCAGAGTTTTGTATGGGGTTTTACATCAAGTTAACACACACATGCTCCACTAGATCAACATTTGAGGTGGGAGCTGTATGAATCACTTACAACTACTGCTCAAGTACCTCTATACCCATCTGCTCTTGATAACTTCCAAAATTGAATAACTTCCTCATAGCTCTCCATACCTTCCCTTGAGACTTTGAAGGTGGGTTCCATTGATAGGATATGACAATGGTATCTTCCTATAAATTATTGTCTTCCCCCAACCTCATAATAGGAATTTCATTTGGGAGCTTCATGGAGAGTTCAATGTTGACACAAATCCGTGCATAACCTATTCTCCTTTTTATAACCATGTTTCCATCCATGCAAAAAAGCTTCCCAAAATAGCTAGCTAATGAGTTTAACCCCTGGGTGGTCCAATATTCTAGGGATATATTATGAAAAGTGATCCAGAGAGGGATACTTTGAATCTTGATAGTTTCAAATTGTAAGCTAGGTTGTCAAATTTGTAAAAAGATAGGCGTGTTTTTAAGATGTCATGGACTATCTTCAAAGATTTTATGAGCTTCAGATACAGAAAAAAAAATATATGAAAAGCATGAGGTTATCCTCTAAGAGTAAGACATCAGATAAACCTTTAGCTTTCCATGTTTTGGTGGCCTAGTGTTGGATGAGAAGAAAGGCTAGCCTTCGGTAAAAAAAGAACCCAACTAGTGTTGATTCCCAGCTTTTTGTTCCCTCTTGGAGAGTTTCAATTTTAAGACAAACCACAACCTTGCAATCCATCTCCTGTGGTGGATTAAAGATGAGGGTCAAGGATAGTTGGTCACCTACCACTTGCTTCCATGTTTTTTGGGGAGGTTGCGTAGAATGTGTAGACAAGGAGGGTTTGGTAGTAAGGGACAATGGTAGAAAATCAGAGGTATGCAAAGCTGGGTTAGTGGACATATTGCTAAAAAAGGATAGGGGCGGTTTTGCAGATAAGAGAGGTAGGAGATGTTAAACTAAATTTATATATGTTGAACTAATGTTAAACAAAATTTATAGATGTTGAATTAATTATGAATTGTTTTTATCATGATTTTGTTTTATAAATAGAAATTTATGTTAAAATAAATATATTGTATTATCAATCCTATGTTTTGTTATGACTATTTGCTTACTTTCATGGTGATGCACTAATATGACTATATTGTCCTTTTTTAAATTAACATCTCCGTTTTAAACTAGAAATCCAAGCATATAAAAGTTTAAGTTCGTTTTTGCAACAAACTTAAAAAATATATCTGGAAAACAGTGCAAGACATTTGACAAACAAAGAATGAATTTGACCTCCTATGTTTGTTTTTAAAAAAAAAACAAAGGCATTAAGGAATCGTTTAGTTCTACTTTTGTTTTTTTGTTGTTGTTTCAGTTTCTATTTTTAGTTTTTAGTTTTTGTTTTTATTTCAAATAAAACAAAAACATGTTTAATTAATGAATGTTAATGTAGTTGTATTTTATTCTTGATCATAATTATATTTTAGATAAAACTTAAAGATAAATTACTTTTAATTAAATAAATTTATTTGATCTCTTATATAATATTTATTAACAAATTATTAATAAAATTATGTTATTTTAATAAAATAAATAATTTAAATTTTATTTATAAATTAATATTTATTTGAAATATATTTTAATTATTGAACCAAATTTTATTTGAATATTTATATATTTTAAATTTAATTATATAAAGTTTAATTATAAAAATTAAATAAAATTAAATAATTCATAATTTTATTGATAATAAATTTAAATGTATTAAATATATAAATATAATGTTGAATTAAATTATTCATAATTTTATTAAAATAAATAAGTAAATAATATATATTTAAATGATAGTAAATCAGATTGTGAAAAAAAACGAAAACAGAAAACAAAACTATTTTTAGGTTTTCATAATTTTAAAAATTGGAAGAAACCAAAAAATACTAAACCTAAAACTCAAATAAACAAATTTTTTAATGAATTTGAAAACAAAAATAAAAATATATATATAAACAAACACCCCTAAAAACTCAAACTCTATTATTAGGAAAACCAAAACAAGCCCAAAAAAGATATCCGTTTTGTTTGGATTCTGAAATCAATTCATATTGTTTTATAATCCAAAACAAACAAAAACCTAGAATTAACAAGTTCAAAGCAAACACTAAGCACAAAACAGAAGACTGCAGATATCTATCATATAAACCCAAAAACGAAAATCTAGAAACCCATAAATTAATGGCTCAATGGAGATGCTGCTCGATCAAGTGGCGAAAATGCGAGTGACACTTGTACGAGCAGCATTAATAAGTGCCAACGACGTCTCCGTCTCCGACAATGATGGATATCGAAGGAAAGTGGCCGTGAATGACGTCGAACAGCAACTGATCTCTTCCTTGTCACTGCCGCCACTTTCTCTCGCTGACCAAAGGAAAACACAACATTTTGGTATACGAGTTAGCTAGAAACTTTATACGGAGAAAAAAAGTGTAATTTGGATGATAACGTTTTCATTAAAACTTTAAAAATAATTCTTAAATAAATATAAATTACATTAAATTCTTATTTATTACATTTTTTAACTATATACAATTCCTTTTATCACATGGCTTGTTTGTTTTATTTAAGCTAAAAATAATTTATTTTTAATATAACCTATTCAGGTAATTTAGGGGGTACTTGTTTTGTAGGTACGAGAAATAAGGAATGGGAATGGAATGAAAGTTAGAGCTTGGTAGGGAAGTATGATTGGAGAGGTATGAATTTAATTACCCATTTTAGAGTATTACTCCATTCCCCTTATAATTGAGAGGAATGGGAGTCATTACTTTGTGTATTTTGCCAACTTCCCTAATTAATTAATTAAAATAATTAATCAATATAAAATCTAAATAATTAATTAAAATCTAATTAATTAATTAAAATCTAATTAAAATCTAATTAGTTAATTAAACTATAATTAATTACATGATTAATTAAAATCTTATTAATTAATTAAAATTAATTTAATTAATTAATTAGTTAATTACAATAAATTAAATTAATTAAGATATTATAATTAATTAAGTATATTATAATTAATTACAACAAATTAAATTAATTAAGATAAAATCTAATTAATTAATTAATTAAAATAATTAATCAACATAAAATATAATTAATTAATTAATTAAATTTGAATTAGTTAATTAAAATATAATTAATTCCATGATTAATTAAAATCTAATTAATTAATTAAAATTAATTAATTAAAATTAATTAATTAAAATGTTAATTAAAATATAATTAAGATGTAATTAAATATAATTAATTAGTTAATTACAATATAATTAATTAAAATATTATTCATTAATTACTTAAAATATAACATTTTGTATTATCGATAAAAGCAAATTATATTAAACTATGTTACTTAATTTTCTTGTAACAATGAAATGGTAGATATTATGGTTGTGTCGATAAATTATACAATATTTTGGACGATTAATCTATATTTTGAGGATATTATGTAATTAAAGATATGTTGATGCAAGAAAATATTAGAGTTTTTTTCTTCAAGAGCTATCGAAAAGGAAAAATCGTAATATACTTGATTTTAATTATTTTGTCATTATAATTAAGGTGCATAAATTAAAATAATTATTTAAAATATATTTAAAATTTTCTATAAAACAAAATTTTAACAAGTTTTTATTTTTAACATTTTTAACAAACCAACCACTATCAATGGTAATGGCAATCATTCATTCATCTTAACCAACCATCATAATTATAATGATTATATCAATTCTCATTCCTCACTATATTCATTCATATTCTCATTTCCATTACTCTCTATGAACCAAGCGTCTTAATTACAATGAGCCCTAAATTTCCAAAAAAAAAACCTTTAAACTTTCTTATTGTTCTCATTATTCTTTTTTTTTTTGTTAGCAAATTCCTTAGCTACTTTCATTGAATCATCGTGATCATCACCATTTACTAATGGACAAAAATGAAAGAACAAAAGAGTAAAAAATCATTAGGGTATGTTTGGGAGTTTAGGATGGAATGGAATGGAATGGTAATTAATGAAACGGAATGGAATGGAATGAAATTGGTCATTTCATTGTTTGGAAGTTTAAATAAAATAAGAGAGGACTCATTTGACCATTGTTTGAAAGTGATACTAAAAATGAATGGAATGGAATGACTTGTAATATTTTTTTTTAAAAAAATACCCTTGTAATAAAATATACATAGTTGCCATGAAACTATTTTAGTAACCCCAAAACATTTCAAATTGTAGGATGCCCAGAATATAGTTTTCTCATTTTCCCATATAAGCAATCAACTTTCTAGTTTTTTTTTCATTAACCATCATCGCACTGTACTCTTCGTTAGGCATTTATTCATATGTCTTGTTATGGTTGATAATCATTCTTGACACGATGAAAATCTGACTTCGTCGCTGCGAAGCCAAAAATACCTTTTAGGAAAGGTTCGCCATAGCCAAAGTCATTCCTTCACTGTAGTGAAACCTTTGAAATAGCAATCCATAACCCAACAATCCAACACTAATTACACGTACAATTCTATTTCCAACAACAACAAATTGACAAAAGATAAACATGAATATATGCAAAAGAAACTTCCTCCATTCAATCTCATTACTAAATCAAAACACAGTTTGAGCCTAGCTTTAATTACATATCAACAGCTACTTCAATAACTTAATCCAAAATACTAAATACAATGAATGCTCATGTTTGATATGCTGATAAAGCTACTCAAATTAGTCGAACTAACTTAATTACAAAGGTAGTTATCTTAGGTTATTGCCAATGCTTTGTAAGGATCAACAACCTTCTTATTCTGCACCTCAGGAGTGAAAAATAATGAGTTGAGCTACGAAACTTAGTGGCTAATATGTTTATAGCCATTGGTAATGAGCGCAATCAACTATATATATATACAACTATATTTCATTTTAATCTAGCAATTCAAGCATCAACAATTCTAACTCACAAACTCATAGTTAAACATGTTATCACATAGAACATATCATGTATAACTAATCATCAAAGCATAACACTAATTGTGCATCATAACTTGACAAATCAAAACTCTGTGCACAAACTTTATGGCTTGAGATTCCCATGGATCGAAATGGAGAAACCAAAATTTACATCATGAACTAAATAAGTCTATTTCTTTAGAGCTCATATGCCACAAGCAGGTATCCAGGACAAGACTTTAAGTCAACATACACGTGACAATTGAAATGGTATCTCTTTTTCCAAAACACAAGCTGGTTCTGCCGGATTTTGGCTGAACTGTACGTTGCCGTTTGGATCCATGAGCTGGTTGCTTTTTGTGATTAATCCGACGTGAAGATACTTGCAAAACAAAGAAGGCACTTCGGGGGTTGTGTCCCGATTAGCCCCTCCGATGCTCAAGTCAATATTTTTGTGAAGGTGAGGTTGATCAATGCAGAGAAAAGCTAGGTTTTGATTGCGTACCTCTGTTATGGGAGAATTATACCTTATATAGGGGATGGACGCTAGGGTTAAACCTTTACGTGTTTGCATGGAAGTCTCTTACATGTGGATGGGCTGAGAAGAGCATGGATCGGGCTTGGGCCTGTCGTAGCCGTTGGGTTCGAGACTTGTTCTATGAAGAATGGACCGATCGCCCGAGGTTGTCTTGATCGGTGCAGGCCAAAGCATCGCCGACCGACCATAAGCCCCCTACTCCTCGAGTGCGAGCGAAGAGAAGGGTCGAGGAGTATGTAGAGGTTTATAGCTTCGACTTAGGGACGGCTCGTGATTGGGGCGATCGGTCGGACATTGAGATATGGCTCGTCTGTAGGTCGGCTCGTGAAGTAATCGATCGGTCGGGCATTGTTGTTGTAGCTCGGTCACAGGAAAGCTCGAGGGGTCCCGATCGATCAGATACCAACCGATTATGCATGACTGCTCGGATGCCGATCGGTTGGCGCTTCTTTCATATGCCGACCGGTTGGCGTAATCGCTCGTTCAGGATAGGTCGATGTGTGCCCCGGTGATCGGCCTCGCCACTTGTTGTGACGACCCAGCATAAGCGGGTTGGATGGTCATCATTGGCAGACGTGTGAAGGTACTTGGAGCATTTATTGTTTGACGGCGCACGTCCTTTGACAGCTGTTCAGAATCTGAAACGTATCGTCCTTGTAACCGTTGTACAACTGCCTCGTGCGTCCCTTCAACTGACGCGCCCTTCCGGATTTCAGACAACCCTAATTTCCATGGCTCGGATCATGCCGCGTGTCCAACCATAGCTCGGATTTTCTCCACGTGTTATACTTTGATTGGATGGCTCGTCCGAGTGCCTCCCTATAAATGTTTAGGGTCGACGAACCATTTGGTTTTCTTCACGCTTATTTCCTTCTTGCATACGCTTCTGCTTTCGTTCATTCTTTCTTGCTCCCAGTTTTCGGAAACTTCATTCAATCGTCGTTCGATTTCCCTTTCTCCATCCAACAAAGAGGTACGTCCTTCCTCCTCTAAAGTTCTTTTCAAGAGCTCTTTTCTTGGTAATCATGTCAATGGGTAGTTCTAGAAGTACGGTAGGAGGTATCGAAGAAGTGTCGACGAAGGAAAGAAGGGACGGGTTGGTTGTGGAGGCGGTACCGAGAGGTGAATCGAAGATGAGGTTGGGGGAACTGCAGCAGCTGATTATTAGGTGTAACATTCCTTCATCCCGGGGGCCTAGGCTGGCCATCGGAACGGAACGGATCTTCAGCAATCTGAGCTGGTATTTTGCTATATCTGAGAGCTTTTTCTCTGTTGACGGCATGAGGCTTTCGTACGCTCCGATTATTGACGAGGTGTGCGCCGCCTATGAGTTGATGCCGAGTCAGATCCCCCCGAATGGCTGGAGGTTTATTAATGGTTTGGCTCTGCTATGCCATCAATTCGGTTGTCCTCCGTCAGTTGACATCCTCCGCCACTTCTTAAGAATGGGTCAGAGCCCCATAATTGGGGCTGGGATTTCTCATTTTTAGTACAGGGATGCCCGGTATCGCCCGGATGGAACTCCCAGGAAAGTCACTTCTTGGCTTACGAAATACTTTTTTGTGAAGCTCCCAGGAACCTCCTTCGAAGCTCGGCCGTGGAGGTACCCTCTAACCAAGCAATGGAATGACGTGTCGACCATATCTCTTAGTAGAGAGGAGTGGGAGGTGGTCGGCCGTATAAAAGAGCTCGGCAGATACGACTTTACTCGGCTCATGCAGGGGTACTTCGGGGGAGTCTCGGCCAATTCATTTCTCACTGACCCCCCTCCTCGAATTAGCGGGCTAGGAGAGGAGACCGCCCCGTCCGGTTGACTCCTCGTGATTGAGCTAATTGTTGTATTTTTTAGCCTTGGTTTCATTTTCTAACTTAATTTATCGTTGTGCAGCCATGGTGAGAATGGAAGATGCTCCCGCCCGGGCCTCCAAGTCGAAGAAGCAGGCTGTACAGAAGAAAGGGACGGAGACGGGGACTGGCGATGGCGCCGCTTTGTCTATGGGGTTGGGCTCGTCCGTAGTGTCGACGGATGTTCCACCTGTCGGGGGCCGACCTTCTGATTCGGGGTCATTGCCAGTTGTGCCGGTCGGCGCGGGCCAGGTAGTCCTGGCAGAGGAGGAGGAGGAGGATGCGGGTCCTCCTCTTAAGAGGAAAAGGTTGGTTCGGCTGGGGGATCTACCGTCCGGCCCGGCAAGTCGAGCCGGGACTGGGAAAGGGAAGAAGGGCAAGGGAAGGCATGGCCGCAAATCCCGGCGATGGGGAGTCCGCCTCAAGTTGGCTAAGAATGCCCTGATCGGGGACCTCAAGTGTCCGTTACATTCTTGAGAGGATTACTCACTTTGTGACAAGCGGTTCATGGAGAAGAGGAGTAACTTGGAGCTAGGGTCTCGGCTCGTTCGTCTCGGTGTCTTGAGTCGACGACGGCCTTCAGATCTTTGCGGCGTTTGGAGACTCTGGACCAGGAAGTCCAGGACCTCCATGATCAGGTGAAGGCTTTGAAGGGCGAGCTTTCGGAGGTGAAGGAGGGGAGAGACCTCCTCCAGGCTCAAAACGCATCCTTGGAGGAGGAAAAGAAATCCCAGGAGAGGGAGGTGGGCACTTTGTTGGCTCGACTGGCCAAGCGAGAGGAGGAGAAGGACGAATGGAGGAAGACCGTGAGGACGGAGCGGGAGTCTAACAAGAAACTCCGCCAAGATTGCCGCTCTGCAGTGTAGGGTAGGGACAGAGCCGAGGAGACCCTGCGGGAGGTGCCGCGTTCTGTGAGGATGCAACGGGTCGAGGCGATTAAGCGATGGAAACGGCGGTTTCTGTATGAGGAGAGTTTAGAGCTCGCCTGTGACATAACCCTCTCGGTTCTGAGGAGGGGCCACGAACTCTACACTCCTGGGGGGTCGGTGTGTCCTTCATTCGAGGAGTATGCCGAGCCGCTTCTTCCTGCAGCTCTTGGGCTTTCTTTAGAGGAAGTCAGGGAGAAGGCCGAAGGAGAACGGGACGCCATTCCGGACGAAGAGCTGGATCTCAGCTCCGATGAAGAGCTTCCCTACGAAGATATTCCTCCGGTCGCTCCCCCGGGTCCTGTTCCTATTCCCGTTGTGTCGCTCTCCGAAGGGGAAGAGCTTCCTTGCGAGGATATTCCTCCGGTTGCTCCCCCGGGTCCTGCTCCTACTCCCATTGTGCCGCTCCCTTCTGAGGCTTCTCCTGCTCCTTTAGCTACTTGTTGCTCCCCTTTTCCCGAATTCTAGAGCTCACCTGGTCGGGCTTGTGGCCAGGGTAAATTTAATATGAATGAAAATCTCTAGTTGTGTTTCATTTTCTCGAAGTAATTTTTTCGAAGTCAATTTTCGTGCTTATGTGCTTTGTTTCGGACGTATAGTAGGGTTAGGTGTTACTTATGGTCGACCAAGCCGAGGTCCCAAGGATCTTATCTTGGCGACCGATCGACCGTAGTCGATCTATGGAGATACCGAGCGAGGTCCCAAGGATCTTGTCTTGGCGACCGATCGACCGTAGTCGATCTATGGAGATACCGAGCGAGGTCCCAAGGATCTTGTCTTGGCGACCGATCGACCGTAGTCGATCTATGGAATCGAGCGAGGTCCCAAGGATCTTGTCTTGGCGACCGATCGGCCGTAGTCGATCTATGGAATACCGGCGAGTCCCGAGGATCTTGTCTTGGCAACCTGGTCGAGTAATTGGCGAGGGCGATCGATGGTCCCGAGGATCTCGTCTCGGCGACCTGGTCGATTTATGGCGATATCGGGCGAGGGTCCCAAGGATCTTGTCTTGACGACTGGGTCGAGCAATAGGCGAAGGCGATCGATGGTCCCGAGGATCTCGTCTCAGCGACCCGATCGACCGTGGTCGATCTATGGAGAATGCCGAACGATGGCGATGACGAGGGTCCCAAGGATCTTGTCTTGGCGACCCGACCGACCGTGGTCGATCTATGGAGGATGCCGAACGATGGCGATGGCGAGGGTCCCAAGGATCTTGTTTTGGCGACCCGACCGACCGTGGTCGATCTATGGAGAATGCGAGCAATATTGATAGGCTTCCCTTTGAACGATTTGCTAAACAGTTTGCCGAGGAATTTGAAACCCTTTATTGATGATAATGAGGGCATGGGCCGTTAAAAAACCTGTCTGACAGGGACAGGAAAAAGGTACCCACAGATTTTGTACAAAAACAGTAATGAAAAAACATTAATCAAAATAAAACTTATCTACTGGTAGGACGCCTTCAACTTCCTAGAGTTCCGTGGCCTCGACTTTTCACGGGGCGTATCCCTCGATCTTTGTGTTGCTCGACTTTACTCCTGTTGTAGAATTTTGTTGCCTTACCTTGGCGCCTTGAACGGCGATCGCCCCCCCTGTCTTCACTAAGCACGAGTCTGCTTGGCGGGCTTCATTATTCCTCTCTTCTTATCGACTCTCCCGTCAAGGAAGCTCGTCAGGACTACCGCCCCATCTAGTGTTTTTGTTTATGCCAAGTAACATTCCCTGGCGATTCTCTGCTGACCCCTGACAATACCAACTCCGTGGAGTGTCGGGAACTTCATAGCTTGGTAGTATGTAGAGACGACTGATCTGAGGGCATTTTGAGTAGCCCGCCCGATTATTGCGTTGTACGCTCCTTGAAACTTGACGACTAGGAACTCAACGTCCTTTTCTATCTGGCACGGCTTCTGCCCGAATTTCACTTTCAAATTCACCCGGGCGAATGGGTATGCTGACGCCCCGGTTACTCCTTTGATTGGGCCGTTTGTAGGTAGTAGACGATCTTCGGGTACCTTCATCTGCTTGAAGGCCTCATAATACAACAGGTCGACCGAGCTGCCCGTATCAATCATCACCCGCTTCACCTTGTAACCGTCCATGTTCAGATTTACCACGAGGGCGTCCTCATGAGGGCAACTTACTCCATCGAGGTCCGACTCATCGAATGAGATCATCCCGTTGTTCTCCTTCGGTTTTTTGGTGGACGAGTCTTTGCCGACCTGTTTAACATATCTTTTTCTCCTTTTGGTAGTGGATCCCCCCGCTGCATTTTCACCAAATATCATGTTAATGACCCCGGTCGGTCGGTCGTCTTGCTGTCCAGCGTTCTTGCCGTCTCTTTCCCTTGATCGTCCTCTCTCTTCGCGTCGATTGTCTGTGTTCGCGTTGTTCCTCCCTCCGTCATTTCCATCATTTCGTCTCCAAAACTGTCGCTCACTGTTCGGTCGACCGATCCTATTGTCATTGTCTCGATCGACATTCCGTCCGTACTTTATAAACCGACCGAGCTTTCCCCTTTGGATAAGGGATTCGATTTCTTTTTTCAATGACCAGCAATCCTCCGTGTCGTGGCCGATGTCTCTGTGGAAACGGCAATATAGATTTGGGTTCCTCTCCTTGTAAGGGGTCTTCATTTTATTTGGCTCTCGGATGGATTCCCATCCGCTTTCAGCCGCCTTGATGCTTCCGCATATCGTTTGTTAAGCGGTGTGAAGTCTTGATGATGCCACTGCCGATCGGTAGGTTTCCTCCAGGTCAACTGATCCCTTTGTCTCTTGTGAGACTCATCTGCCCTACCACTCGGCCCGCGATCATCTTCCCGGCGTTTCGTATTCTTTAATACTTCTTCGAGCTGAATGTACCTATCGCCCGCTTTATTTCTGAGCAGATCGGGGTTGATCGAGGGCTAGTGACTTCTTGAACTCCTCATCCTCGTGTTGTTCATGGAGCGGCCGGCATGGACGAGCAAGTGAGATCGGGAACCTCATTGCCGTTGTTGAGCCGGGTGATGAACTCCGCAAACTCTCATTCCTTCCTTGGGTAAGTTGCATCACCTCTAAAGTCGCATCTTCTGCGATCGCTACTAGTGGCGAACCGGTTGAAATAACAATTTGAAATCTTGAAGCATGTGATCTACTCGGGGGCAATTTGTTGAACCATCGCCGAGCTCCCTCTTGGAAGGCCGTGCAGAAAGCCTTGCATTGGATAGCGTCCGGAACACAATGTAGGTTCATCATGGACTGGAAGTGCTGCAGGTAGTCCAGGGGGTCGATTTTTCCCGTGTATTTCTCGGGGGTCGGTATTTTTGTGCTGGGCGTCGGGAGGTTATCCAAGATGTCAGGAGTGAGGGGAGAGCTATACTGCGCCGTCGGGCGATCGGGACGGAAGCTCATAGCTGTGTTAATCCGATCATCTACAATTTTCTCTAGGGCTTCGGTTGGGCGATGATTAGTCGTCATGCTAGTCTGTCGGGCGGCTTGCCATGCAGGCCATTCTTTATTCTTGTTGGTTGAGGCGCAAAATTTGACGGATCAACGGATCGTGACTTCCTCGATCATTTTTTGGTCGAGGGTAGTGTGTACGATCGGAAGAGGATCTGCACCCGGTCGGAGTTGGATATTCGGTGCGTATTGAGCGCGGCGTTATCCTCCAAAGCTACGTTTTGTTCTTCTTGTTCCAAGGTTTGAGGCTGTGGTTGATCGTTAGGATCTGAGGATTCCGTACGTGAAACATGTGGTATAGGCGGCAGAGTTGCAGGTAGCTGAAAACCTATGCGTTGCATCGCTAGAGTCGCGACAGCGGCTACATCAGGGTTCGTCGCCGCCGCCTGACTTATCTGTGTGTTTCTGGACGTGGTACCCGGAAATCGGGCCCCACGGTGGGCGCCAATTGGTTCTGCCGAATTTTGGCTGAACTGTACGTTACCGTTTGGATCCATGAGCTGGTTGCTTTTTGTGATTAATCCGACGTGAAGATACCTGCAAAACAAAGAAGGCACGTCGGGGGTTGTGTCCCGATTAGCCCCTCCGACGCTCAAGTCAATATTTTTGTGAAGGTGAGGTTGATCAATGCAGAGAAAAGCTAGGTTTTGATTGCGTACCTCTGTTATGGGAGAATTATACCTTATATAGGGGATGGACGCTAGGGTTAAACCTTTACGTGTTTGCATGGGAGTCTCTTACATGCAGATGGGCTGAGAAGAGCATAGATCGGGCTTGAGCCTATCGTAACCGTTGGGTTCGAGACTTGTTCTATGAAGAATGGACCGATCGGCCTAAGGGTTGTCTTGACTGGGTCCGGGCCCAGCATCGCCAACCCGACCACAAGCAAATTTTTTTATGTTCAATTTATTCCATCATATGTTCATACTTTCATGCTTCTTATGCTATTTCTTCTTTTGATTAAATCAAATGTCATAATATTCTTCAAAGCTTAACATCATAATCAATCATAATGCATTTTTCCAACAAACACAACAATTCAAAATCAAACAATTAAGCATACAAACATAGGTAAGAAATTTTGCCCATCTCCAAAATAACTATAAGCATTTACCCACCTAAATTGCTTGAAATTCCAAGCTCAAGTTTGCCTTTTCTCTTACTCTTCTATGGGATTGTCTTGGTTTCCTGCGAACAAACCAAATTTCCATTCAAACCCATATTCCAATGGAAAATCCATAAAGCTTCAATAATCAAGAATAAATAGAAATTGAGCTTAGACTCAATCTACGCATAATTTATCTAGATTAGCAAAACTAAAACCTAGTTCAAAAATCACGAAAATCAAAATGGGTTCCTTGGGTTCTCTTGTTTCTCCCATCATTCCTAACACAAACCCATTTCTCTACTTCTTTTCTACCCAAACAAGAAAAAAGATGATGGGAATTTACCTAAAACAAGTTACACTTCTTCCTTCTTCTTCTTTCTCCTTCTCCATAATTTTCTTCTTCTTTTCCTAGCTTCTCCACGTTTACTCTCTTCTTTCTGACTTCCACAATTTTCTTCTTCTTTCTTTCTTCCTTCATGATTTTCTGCCCTTCTTTCTTATTCAATATCACTTTTTGCCTTGTCTATCCAATTTTACCCCTCCTCGTTTAACATAATGTCTACTAACTCCTTTAACATATTAGATACCATACTACACTCTAACTTAATTCTAACATTTCCATTCAAAAATTCTTATTTCTATTTATGTTTGCTAAATTAATGGACTAAATTCTAAAAATAAAAACATAAATAAATAAAAATAAAAATTAGGTCCAAGAAATACCCCACCTATGGCTTGATAAATACTTAATTGTTTATATTGTTAGGTTTATATTTAGTATATTTTGCTTATTTATTTATTTAAGTGTTTTTTATTGTTTTCAGTATTTAATTCATTTATATTATGTTTTTATGTTGCAATTCACTTATTTGGAGCAAAATGAATGACTTAAGACAAGTTTGGGATGATTTGGGGCTATTTTGACTAAGTTATAAATATGTTGGAAATCAACATGGACATCAACGTGCTCGTATTGATGCTTGAGTATATCAACATGACTATGTTTTGTGCAAAATAAGTGGCTCTAGAATTTCAAAGAGTTACGCAGTTATCTATACGCTTGTTAAAGACCAACATGTTTGTATTTATGCCTATATTCACTCTAAATTTGACAATTTTAAATTTTCTTAATCAACAAGACCATGTTGATGCCTGTGTACCACCAAAAAACCTAATGTTAAAATAAATTAGATGAAAAATTAAGAGAAAAAAAGGAGGCTCAAAAGAGACAAATTGACTGCCTAGAAACTCAAAGAGAATAAAAAGAAAGAAAGGAAACAAATTTGGAGTGGATTTTATTTGTTAAAGTAGATTTCTTAAATATTAAAAGGGGTTTCATCATGTTTCTTATTTTTTGGTTTTCCTTTAGTTTTGAGGTTATGTTTTCTATGATTATGAAATAAACCTTTATTGGTACTTGTATTAGATGAACCTTAGGATAAACTTGTAGTAATTTTATTTTAGTTTAATTCCTTCTTTATCTTGATAATATTCAATAATGTGTTCTTAAGCGCTTTTGAATTAATATCACTAGCATGTTAATTTATATCTAATTTTAAGCAATTAAAATTGATAAATCCTTTCTATGAATAGATTTAGCATAATTGAAAGGAGTTACACACAAACCTAGAGATAAATCGACATAAACCTTCTAGATTAGGGTTAAAACTAATAATGAAATTCATAAATCAATTAATCAAATTATAAGGGTTTTAATTAAAAGAGATTTCAATTAATTAGCATAGAATTACATGTTAATAGTCTTAAGAAAGATATTAGCATAATCAAGAAAATTTCATGATCCAATGAACCAAAGATTAAGTTAATTAATGAAATCATGATTTCATAAGAAGTTTAAGAGGGATTTAAATTCTAGGTACCACTATCTTCTTTGATTTATTCTTATTTTAATCCTTGTTCTAGTTAGTCAATAATGTTGATTTATTTTTGGTTTAGTATTTTAATTTTAAATTTGATTAATCATAAGCATCATAATTTGTTAGACTAGATAATAGAAAGATGGTAAGTAATTGTAATTCTAGTCCTTATGATATCAACCTGTACTTACCAGTGCTAGCTATAATTACATTGTATGCTTGTGGTTAAAAAAACTCCAACAAAATTTTAACTCCGTCAATAAGATCCTCTATAGTAGCATTACTATTTTAATCATTTGGTATCTCCATATTAATATCTTTTAGGTTAGAATACTAAGGTTGATTTAGGGAGTAGCTTTTAAGGGTCAGGAGAAAGCATCATTTGATTGTTATACCCAATTATCTTATCATAATACCCCCCCTAGAATTTCATTCTAGTGGCTCTCTAATGTCAAGACCTAGAACCACATCGGATAGATGATAACTATCGCATATGCAGGCTAAGGATATTCATGGTACCCTTAACCCGATAATGCAAGGCTAACTGAATATGCTTTGAAAACATTTGAGTAGCACAACAACTATATTTTAAAAATTCTAAACTCAATCAGAACACTTGTAAACAGTTTTAAACGTACTTCTATATTTACATTAAAATTCTACCACAACTTCTGCACTTTTAAGTCTACTAAAAAACAATCTCAACAATAGTACCAAAAGTTCATATGTAAGGTCATTTACAAACCATAAGACAATTAAGAGTTAATTTACAAAATCATAAAGCATATCAACATGACCAACTTAATAAAAACAGTTCATGAACTATTATACAACAAAAGTACAAAATAGAGACTACCCATATGCAGTAATGCCCTAAAAATATTAAAAGACAGCATTAAACACTCAGAGCTTCAAGCTCACTAAATTCACCTGCATGGTTGGAAAGCAGAGGGGATGAGTACACTATGTACTCAATGAGTATGAAAAACATATATCGCAAATAAAACTCGATACACACCAAGACGATGTAGGTAACCTATGAAGTGAACATACATGGCATAGAAACACAAAGGCCTAGTCTATAACTTAATGTATACTAGTTAGGAACCAGATAGGCCTAGCCTATTAATCACCCATCTGGTGAATATAAGTTCTAGATCCAATACACAAAAGTAAAAAACATCACAAGTATAAATCAAATCTCGTCAAAAAATAAATATTAAAATAAACTAAAACAATCATGTATGTTGTCACTAGTCGGCCAAATTAATGTGCAAACCCACCGATTCCCGATGTTGGCTCAACTTTTATCCGTGGTGAGTCTGGACTACAGTCGACAAGAGCATTATAACCCTAGATGATGACCTCATCGATGTCCAAACCTAGGTGTGGAATCATCCGCAAGTCCCATAAAAAGGTGTCGATATGAGGAATCGACTTCTATGTACCAGCATCAAGGGTACAAGCGATCACTTAATCTGTTGTGCTTGGCACACGATTGACCAATCGTTACATCACCAATCACAAAAAATCATATAAAAATATTAAGTACAAAAAATCAAGTAAAGTACTATGCCTTTATTTATCGGTTGGAACCGTGTCATAGCTCTAAGCCAAAAGAGAACACATACATGCAGCATACATGACTCAATTATGTATATGTAAGTTCCAAAATATTATTTTATGCAAGAAAAGTCATCTTTTGCACTCTAAATGCAAAGTTGTTCAAAAATGTATTTTCAAAAAATAAAACATTGTCCTTTGCACTTCAAGTGCAAGTTTGTTGAAAATAATATCATTTTTCAAAATACGTAATAAAAACATCAGTTGCACTCCAAGTGCAAAGAGTTATTCAAAATAATGTCGTTTATTAAATACACAAGTATACTAGCATCCAATTGAGATTCAATTCCTCTATGCATTACCTTGGTTCAGAATTCACATGCAAGTCATCATGCATGTTTTGGGATGTCCTAATCTCATTTGAGCGATATGATTTTTCCAACTCGCCCCAAAAGAAGGTGTAGACTCCCTTGAATTCAACAATCATCGGTACGAGCTCCTTGATCCATAGCTTCCGAGTCTTTATACATACAAATATTTAATGTATTTACTACTCAAACATGTATCTCATATTCATACACCACCACAACCAAATTCATCCCTAATTAATCATCATAAATGTTATTCTAACATATGTCAATAGGTTGATAATTCACTTATTAATTCAGCTCAATGTCTCCTCAACCATCAAGCTAACCTAACTTTATATGCAATGTTTATATCGTTTTCTTCCTAATATTCCTTTATAAACAAGCTATTTCTTTTAATCATAACTCTCTCTACAAAAATCCAAATGTCATGATTTTTGTGCCTCCTGAACCTAAACTTCCATTAGTCTTAATATATCTAAAAATTACAAAAATAGTATCTCCCTTAAAAATATAATTTTCATCCAAATTATGTCATGTTTCTAGTAAGAAACAGATTGAAAACCAATACTTAACCCTCAATAAATCATTATCAATATATCTCCTAACAAAATAGTTTCACTTAAGCCTTAATAAGACATCAATAATAATTTTTAATGTTTTATACTTTCACTAATTCGGACTCTAAGGTCCTCAAAAATTAGGAAATAATACAAGGTTCCTGCATAGGAATCTATCATAGGCAATATTAGGGAAACAAGCATAACTCGAGATCTAGTTACTATTTTGTCAAGCCACTTTCACAAAGGTCAAGTTAAGACCTATATCTACAACTTTCATTCTTTGAGTTTATTCAAATTCATGCTTTAAGAATATGAAAGATAGATAGAAAGAAAAAGATGAAATTGAAACTAGAATTTCAATTTACCTTGATAACTTTTTTCCTTCTCCTCTTCTCTTCCCTTTTTTTCCCCCTCCTTATCTTCTCATTTTCGTTTTTCTCCCTCTTCTAACCTTATGACAAACCTTCACTCTTATTTCTATTGCCTTTTCATCCATTTTCTCTAGAAAATTTAAGGAGATCAAACTAATACATGTATCATATTTCCATTGACCATGTGTCACCATTCTATTGGTACATATGTTATCCTTCTATTAGTTGATATGTTACTATTCTATTAGTCCATATGTCACTTACTTTAGGCTCCACACATCACTCATTTTAAATCTCCATATGCCACAACTTGTAAGACTACACATGTCACTATTTGTATGGCTACAAATGTCTAACATGGAGGAGGGTCAACCAGCAAATTATAGAAATGAGGAGATTAACTCCCATGATAACCGAAGGAAAGAGAGAAGACCGAGAAACATTGTGATCTCATCACCTGAATGTTTGATCCTCGATACCCAGTAGTTGATTGGTTGTCATGTTACGTAAATGTAGGTTCTGATAAACCCTTTTTTTTTTTTCAAGATGCAATAAGAAATTGTTTCAAATACGATATCTGAATTTGAGGGAGAAGAAGGTATACATAGATATTTTGGACATGAACAGAAGATTAGCCTTGTTCCAACATGTGTTATTCAAAAATTGCTAAAAAAATCTTAACATATAAAAATTAGCAAAAAAAATCCTGAGTTGAAATTTTATTAACTCACAGCCCCTTAAGCGTGGAAGAACAACACACGGTTAAGGGTTTTTTTTGCAGCAAAATTAAAAACATAAGGTTAATAGAGTAACATTTTATATCTCAGGATTTAATTAGCTACTTTCGTATAACACAGGAGTCGCTACAACAATTTTGTCATATATTTAATCACTGTAAAATTCAGAGTAGTTAAAACTCGTTAAATCTTAATTTAAATAATAAAATTGTACAAAAATATCAATTAAAAAAGATAAAAGTACATTTGTATGTCCCGTTTAGCTTAAAAAAGCACAAAAGGATCTTACAAACAATGAGATGTTTCTTTGACATAGAAAGGATTAAATAGTCTATTCTGTTCAGTCTATACATTACTCACTCTATTTCTCTGTCCAATTTATTGGATGAATAAAAACTCATAAAATAAATTAGAAACGAACTAAATGAAACAGACTATCGATCCCATGAGGTTGAGGAAGAGTGCCGGCGGGAATAAGGCTTCCAAGAGTTCTTGGTCATAATCATACTTGAGGCTTCAATCATCGTATTGAAAACAGACTACGGAGACGCTTCTCACATTGCATTATTTCATACCCAAACTACGAAACTTTTTATTCCATTTGATGAATAAAACTACAGTCTTTAGCTTAGTGTTTTCTCTTTTATTTTTTCTTATGGAATTAGTCAATGCTTCTTTTGAAACTAAACAATTTGAGGGGTGGGGTTTGTTTACGAAGGCGGCAATTCTACAAGACGGTTGGGCCTCGGTCGTTGAAAATGAAGAGGACCCTTGAAACCAATGCCCAAAGAATTACTCTGCTACAGTCAGATTACTTCACTTTTACTCAATTACTCGATACAACCACCATGCTAAGGTGTGGACTGGCTTGACGTCTACTCCACAACCACATTACAAGGCCGAATTGGAATCCTTCTCCGCTTGCTATCATCGTCGCATGGCTGCAAGGTAGAACCCAAACCAATATCGATCAGTTAATTAAAGTTAATACCTACAGTTTCAGCACTAGACTGCTATCAAGTGGTTGAGTTGCTTTCTTGAGGTTCAGATATAATGTTTTAATACGCATCTGTACGTGGGCACAGAATGGAGGATGAATTGTCATTTGGGCGAACATGAATCACTACCACTACCACTACCACACACCTGAATGACGAAATTTGGAACTCGAATCCTTTTCGAGCCATCTGCCAGGCGTTTGTAGGGTAAGTTGTTTTCTGTTGATGCAAATTTGTTAATGACCTGCAGGGCACATTCGCTAATCATTGAAAGAGAAATTTGATCAAGATTATATTCCCATAATAAAAAAGGCAAATTTCCTGTAAATTTTTATCCCGACTAGCCTATGGTTTATTCAGGTAGGTAAGGACATTTTTTATTTTGGGTTCTTTCCATAACAAGTTTTCAAGTTAACTACATAACGTTCAAAACATGAGATAAGGTCATGAAAGTAATCACCTGGCTTTGAATGGCCCCAATCACTAGTTTGTTGCACCCTGAAGCATGCACAGTTTCTAATCTGGGGCATTGAAGAACCAACGTATCTGGAGATATGGACATATCTAATTAGCTTCTCTTCACACGTAAAGGGTGAAAGTGCAGGATTCAGACCACTGTTGAACTAATTCATATAGAAACCTTAAACAATCAATACCTGGATGTAAGTTTTTGCAAGAGTTCAAATTCAGATCATTGAGTTCTGGGCAAGTTAAGTACAATCCCTAGATTCAAGTTTAAAGGTGAGAACAAGATAAGAAAAAAAAATCCTGATTGGTATTGATTTTGGGAAAAAGAAAAAGAGGGATCTTACATTTAAGCTAGAGCAGCCCCATAAGCTGAGTTTTCTCAACCGATCATGTTTTATGAAGAGTTTCTGGTATAGATGTAACTTATTTTGAAGCGTTGTCTGCAACTCAGAATCATCGGTTTCATCCGAAGTTGGATACTCAGAACTTGGATCACAAATGGTCATTCCACAATCCATCAGCTCAAGAAGAGGTAACTGGGCCGTAGCAAATTGGATTCCACCTGAGATTATATTATAATTAGTATGGCTCGTGTAGGAGAGAATGAAACGAGTACAGAATAAGCTAAATCTTTAGAGCGATTGAGCAGGGTAATCACTTGAAGTGATGTTAGGACAAAGAGCTAGGAGAAGCTTGGACAGTGTTGCAGGAAAAACATTGCAGATCATTCCAATGCCACTGTCACTGATGCTAGACCTGAAATCAAATTGCAGTACCATGTAAGTCGTCACGAAATAACATTATGAAGCTCACAAATTCCAAGAATGAATTTTGAATTCAAATAGGGGGTTTGATCCAAAACATACCCAGTCAGATCAAGCAATTCTAATTTTGAATAACTTGAGGCAATGGCGGCAACCGATGCGTCAGTGATTTCAGTTCCAAGGACTAGAGAAAGCGCTCGCAGGCCCCTAAGATCACAGAGCAAGCAAGCCACCATCATCTTACTTTTGTACAACATGTCAATCATCAGTCTATTAAACATTTACAGTTTTTTGCAAACAATCATTTGACATTGTCCTTTTACAAACCTCAAATTTGCAAATGTAAGAGCAAGTACAGCGGCATGTGAGAGCCGATCTGATGCAATGTGTATATTCTGCAACTTAACACAATTCCTTCCCAAGCTCTCAAACATGGCCGTGAGATCTGTACTGTCATTTTCTTGACGAGAAAAATCCAAGGAAACCTCTCTCAAGTTAGGACAGTTAAACACCTAAAAGAAAGAGAGGAAGTTTATCAAATACATAAAAAGTAAGACGTCAACTTTTTTGAATAACAAGGTGCAAGGTTCGGATTGAATCACAGCTTAATGCACTTAACTTCTACGATAAGATACATCAGAGAAGATTGCGTTCAACTAGCGAAAACAACAGCACGAGAATTTACCATCTTAGAGAGAGAATAAAGATCTGAAAGCCAAAGTGTAGAAAGACTTGATGAACAGAGAACTAAACCCCCTAGATTAGAACACCCTTCCACCTTTAGGCTTGTAAGGCAACGTTTATCGGCAACAAAGCGACCCAATTCATCACTGCATATCCAAACAATAGAGCATGACATGAAACATCAGCCTTTCTACAACCAGCGAAGATCCCTGTTCTCTGCTACACAAAACTAGTAGCACACGGCACCGCCAAGACCTTTTATAACATAAAACCAATTTAATTGTAGCACAAATTGTTAACTGTTTCCTTTGAAGAAAGATTTGGAAACACAAATTGGTGGAGTAAGGTTATAGCCTATCAACCTTAGCGTTCATTGTGATTTAACCACTATTACCATCATCCACTTCCAAATTATAACATGTGTCGCAAGCAATTATTCTAGAATGCATAGAGATAGAGAAACAGCAAAGCTTAAACAAGAAAAATCCACGGATAAAATAGTTTATGGCATACGAACAAACAAGTAGGAAGAAGATTATACCCAGATATCCGATTAACTGCATCAGCAGATGTGCGTATCTCCAGAAACTCCAAAATGGGGCAAGAAAACGCAACGCAAGCCAACATTGTCGCATCCACATCCCTGCAACAGCCAAACAAATACCAATATTACACAGTGAAATGATAAATTTCTTTATTTTGTCAATAACCACTGAGTATAATATTGAGTGGGATTCCTATGCCTCATAACCAACTAAAAATGTATTTGCAAACCAACAACCGCGACTTCTTCCCAGAACAATATTTTCGATAATTCTATTATGTCTGTTAAATTTTTCATTTGCCTCGCTTTAATTTGGCCACATTTTAACCCCCACCATAGACAACGTTTATGTGGCGTCTTATGTTTAAATAATTTTGTCTATTACTAGCATCACGCCCTTTTCCAAGTCTCCGCATCTTCAGTTCACAAAAAATGTTCATGGAAACAGAGACTTAAACTCCATAAGCCCGTGGATCTGACAAAACAAAGCGCCGTCAAGAAGAAACCCTAACCTTTCCATCATCAGACTAAGCTTAACAAGTCCAGTACACTTCTTCAACACAGATCCAACAAACCCAAGCTCAGCTCTACAAGGAACCCTAAGCCTAAGTTCCTCGGCTGCCCTCCAGAGCCTCCTCGCCGTGTCCCTCCACCCCTTACACACCGTCGCTGCCGCCAGTAGCTCCGACGGTGGCAGCCTCCTCAACACTTCCCACAAGCAACTCGCCGGCAGCCTCCCAGAACACAGGCCCCACAGATCCGACTCCGATTCCTCTATATCAACCTCGGGAGAGTCGCACTTCAGGTCAACGTCGTCAAACGAGAGAGCTCGCCGTAGGTGAGAATACGGCTGCCGCTGGAAAGGCTGGTGGCGAGAGGCGGAGACAGCGGCTGCGGCGGAGGAAGAGGAAGAATCGGCAGAAGTGGGAGTGGTGATGGGAATGTTGCAGACGTGGCCTTTCTTCGGGAGGCCACAGCGGCCACAGTTGTAGCTGCCGCGGGACTTCTTGTTGGGGTGCTTGTTGGTTTGGAAGTCGAAGGGGAAGGAGGCGGTGGAGCCGCCAGGGGTGGCAGGGGAGATGTGCGGCTGGTTGTGGTGTTGGTGGTGGTTCATGGTGGGCGGCGGCGGCTACAGAGTGTGGAGAGAGGGAGAGGCTTTGAAAATGGAGGGAGTGAGTAGGGAATAAAAGAGAGGGAGAGCTGTCCGAAAGGGGCGGGAGATTTAACGTGTTTTGGCGCCTTGAGCATGGCTTGCTGAATGGTCAGAATGACCCGTTTTGTCCTTGCTTAACCGGGTGGATTTAGATTAAATTGCTCGTTTTAACGTTTGAGTTTATAAAGAAAAATTGGAAGATAAATATATTAGATCGGTATACCAAAAAAGGAAAATGTATTAAAGTTTTATGTCGGGCAGGGGAGTTTTTATAGGATTACACTGACAATTTCCAAATCTAAATTTCTTAAGTTGTTAAATTAAATGTGAATTGCTGATCATATACATGTGTATTTAGGCCTTTATCATGTATATGTGATCCCATGTAATCCTAACAGTCTAAATCGACTTTCACACCTCTTATCTCTTGGTTAATCTCGAAGGTAGTATTTTCAAACAATGTTTTCTCTCGTATATATTTATATGTAAGTAAAGGTTTCCTTGTTGTTATGGTTTTGCTTTCAAATTTATTAAAAAGAGCTTTTATTTCTATTTTGGATCTTAGTTTCTTTTTAACTTTTATAACCTTGTTTTAATATTAGAAAAATTTATACTAATAAATAGAGCTCCTAAAAGACTTATAATTTAGTACAAAGCCTACTGACCATGTGATTACAAGTTTACAACTATTAAGAATATAATCATAGTAAAATTTATATTTCTTCTTTTCTAATACAAATATAAGTATGGAAATTTTGTATTTGGCTTCTTTCCTCGTTATAGCTTAAAGGAGTTTCTTTTCTGGACTTCAATGCATGCCTCTGCTTCTATGTTTTCATTTGGTAATCACTATATTACCTAACAACATATTAGCTTTTGTTGGTAATGAATCCAATATCTCCCCAATTTTGTTATTTTTATATCTTCATTTTTTGTTTCTAATGCTAATGTTGAACTTCGCTTCCGGAGCCCAATATCGGAGTCGAGAGATGTGAGCCTAATACTTTATAATTTTCGGAGCCCAACAATCTGGAATCATAAAGCGTGAGCGGGCTTTTTTGTAAGATTATTCCAATGACTCCTCATTAGCCATCCTCACCTAAGGGTTATGTTCTTCCAACCAATCCCTCATGTTTTTTACTTCAATATTTTTCAAATCTAGATCAAAAGTTACCAATTTTTGAGGAGAGGTAGCAAAATGTATTAGGAGTCTATTCCTTTAATAATCACTTCATTTGGAGGTCGAGTGATGAAAATATGGCTAAAAGAATCAAGTATGTTTATGTCATCAATCATATTGTACCTCTCTTTGGAGAATTGGCATAACTTTCTCTGCAAACCTTGGATTGGGGTCATTATTAGACGGTTTGAAAGAGAACTTATAGATCTACAACTTTTGTGAAGACTCCAAAGTGAAACTCTGTAACACCCCACTCTCGCAAGACCCGAACCCGACAACGACGTGTGATATCCGAGTCCGTGCCCCGCATGGGTGGCGTGCTAAAGCACTCTATCATTTAGAAATCGATATAAAATTTTTTTCTTCACACACAACCACAATATGCAGAAATCCATACTCAATTTGGGCCAATTCTCAAATATAAAACACTTTAGTCATTTCGGAATACCAATTATACAAAAAGTTGCAGAAAATACAATTAAATACAAAATAGAAAATAAAATGTAGACGCCAATTGATCCCGACCTTTATCCTTTACTTGAATGCTGTATGTATACTCCCGTTGGCTTAACGGGGTATTCTTCTGATCCTGAAAAATATTTGTAAATTTTGGGTGAGTTTTGCGAACTCAATGAGTGAACCATCATTGATGAGTTATCGGATTATAGACACATACCACATATTTCACATATATTCATTCAAATCATATTAAGATTCCTGATATTCATATAACATGGTATCTCATATGACCACACAGTTCAATATAGCAAACAGCTCATATCAATTTATCACTCATTTTCGCTTTGCATATCATTCAAAGAAATTCGGTCTTATAATGATATATGCATGAGACTCACATTCGTTCTTATTGTTGTAACCGAATGCCTATCACATACTTATATAAATACTAGCCCATAGGGATCAGTCAGAACATAATTATAGAGCTATACTCTATGTGCAAAATTAGAAATCACGGAGCAAAGCTCTACGTGCAGAATTAGAAATCACGGAGCAAGGCTCTACGTAGAAACGCTTCATATTGGCAACTCAAGTCACAACATCTGTTAGAGTAGTGCCCTAAAGGCAATCCCCTTTAGCGCTTTTTGTTCATAGTCATGTACAGACTTTATGAATAAATAAAGAAAGGCATGTTTCATTTATTTGATGTTCTTTATGAATTGATATTGATCTTTAATCAAATTAATGAAGTCCATGATATATGACATAGCATGAAGGAAATTATGATGTGATCATAATCCTGAGATTCCTATCATGTGCAATTATGTCAAGATTCTAAATTTTCCTAGTCATAGGATTAATGAGATCGACATCATTAATCCGGACATACTAAGATATGTCATACTCCTTGATTGGATCAAGCGGTGGATCTCGTAAACCGTAAATATGAGATATTTAGAGTTGACATATGGATGCTTACTAGTGGTAGTAAGTTCATTGGATGACTGCCACGAGATCATCACATGGATTTAATGTCGGTGATAATCTCATCATAGAATGGTGCAAGTATCCTTAGACTTGAGGTACTCAAGGATATCTTGATATCGATTCGTGCTTTGACTCCATTCCTTGTTGCCTTTCGAGGTTACTCATAGGGTGGTGCTTGGAGTGCGACTTGAGGTATTCAAGGTAATTGAGTAGCCAATAAAGGATTCATCACTTCGTGATAGCGAAGAGATACCCTGCCTTCGTCAGATCATTACTTTAAGTCTCGGCGAGCATAAATATGTCATGAAGAGTGTCTTCATGGACATATAAAGTAATGAGTCCTCGACAGAACCGATTTCACTGGCTAGACTTGGTCCGTAAGAGTTGACATATTGCCCATACTCATAACCAAGTGAGGTATAGGATGATGAAAGGACGAATTGCACAAGAATTGTCATGGAAGGGTTCGTGATCCGGTTCGTGATGAATTCATCAAACCAATTACTTTCCGGTCAATTGGGGTCATGATGTGTTGCTAGACGCCGCCATGACTTGCTCGATTAATTGTTAATCTAAGTGGCCAACATAACCGGAACCTAAAGGGTCACACGATAAGAGTGACTCGGAGAATCGTAAAATAGTAATTGGACGAGTTCTAATTATGGAGAGCAACTGGATTAAATGGATCCCGATGAGATTGAGATATGTCCCGATGAGATCGCGACATCGATATTCTTGAAAAAGGTTTTGGTGGTTTTTCCATGCCGGGCCGTAGGACCGACCCAGTGTGTTGGACCACTTCAAGATAATATATATATATATATATATATATGATTAATTAATTAAATAATTAATTAATATATATATATATATGCTTGAAACGTGGATTGATGGGAGAAGAAGAAAGAAGCTTCCATTTGGAAGCTTAGTCATCACTTTTCATTAATTGACTAAATGACAAAAGACAAAAGATGGAGGATGAAAGGTGTTGCTCGATGACTTGGTTAAAAGAAGAGAAAAGAGTTTTCTTTAACCTTTTGAAAGGCATCATCGTGAATGAAGGAAGAAAGTAAGGTTTTTGAGAAAAACCTAACATTCTCATCTTCATCATCGATTCTTCATCTTCTCCTTCAAGCTTTTGTCATCTCCTCCACGTTGATCCAAGCTCTCCAGAGGACAGAGGTAGGCTCTAGCAGGCTTTATTCTATTCTAGCTATTCCCGGGTCAAAAGTGTTTGATCCGGTTAGGTTTTCTGATCTCTACGTGGATACCTTTAGAGATAGTCTCTATTGGCTATTCAGGTTTGAGGTTTTCATACCGACACCGGGATCCTGGCTTTCGGGAATGTCCCGGTAACAAAATTTTTGTTTTTCCGCTGCTGGAACATGTGATGTTCCTCCCGGGATTTTCCTACAACATCTTTATCTGAACATGCATTTTATGAAATGCATCAATCACATTTGCACATATCATCAGACCGTAGTCCGACATTCAACATTAAGCTAAGAATTCACAAATCATACAGGATTTCAGATCAAATCAAAGCACTTCCAATACCCATATCCATATAACAAACTCCTCGGACTTTAAATCTGGAATTCAAATCAAATCACAAACAATTTATAATTGGAAGATAACACATCAAATAATTTTAAAGCAAATCAGTCCTAGGAAATCATCTAGGTTGACTCACAAAACGCTCCAATATGTTATTGCCTGGATGGTCCAGCAATGTCTGACTGGCATCTGATGTGCTCCTTTATAACATACATAACACATTTACACAAATCAAAATTTTGCACAAATATACAAATATTCATTAAATGCACATCTACTTGCATGAAATGTGTACAATGCATGTTCCATGACAATTTTGGGATACTTTTATCAATTTCCTTCCTAAACTCGATCTCATATCAAAACTCATCCAAGTATGATTTATACTTAGGTTTATGCCCCACTAAAACTATTGAAGTCACAATTCATTACTCATTGGCTTAATTTCATATTTTTCAAAACACCCTTTCTGGTCTATTGTTCTCACTCAATCAGAAGGTGGAACTGAGGTACTTTGGTCGAACTCTCTGCTAGAAAAGTGTTCCTCTATAACTTCTCTTTCCACCAATACCAGAATTATTCAATTTAGTTACATACATTGGAAGATATGCCTCAAACATTATCGGGTTGTTCACATTCAAAAACAGTGTATTGTGCCTAACTTCCATTCAGGGATTAAACATTTTTTAGGCTCAAACCTAATTGGACTCATTGGTTTACAACTTTCATGAAGACACAAGGACAGATTTTATCGTTCGAAGGATCGAAAAGGGAACAGAAGAAAGGTCATGCAAAAAAACAGAAGAAACAAAACACAGAAGAAATTTATGAATAGTAACCCAGAAGAAACAAAAAAGAAGAAGCAAGTCGGCAAAACACAGAAGATAGAAAAAGGCAGAAGAAGTTCATAAACAATAACCCAGAAGAAGTTTATGAACAGTAACCCAGAAGAAGCAAAAGACAGAAAAAAAGTAGAAGAAGTTTATAAACAGTAACCCAGAAGAAGTTTATGAACAGTAACCCAAAAGAAACAAAACACAGAAGAAGACACGTCAACAAAACGCAGAAGAAGATGCGTCCGCAAAACACAAAAAAAGTAAAACCCAGAAGGAACAAAACCCAGAAGGAACAAAACCCAGAAGAAGACACATAAGCAAAACATAGAAGAAGACTCGTTAGAAAAACACAAAAGAAGTAAAACCTAAAAGGAACAAAACCCAGAAGAAGTGTAGCACCCCACTCCCGCGATGACCCGAACCTGACATCGATGGTGATATCCGAGTCCGTGCCCTGCGAGGGTGGTGTGCTAAAGCACTCAATCTTTCAAAAGCCTATAATTTTCTTTTTGAAAATCGATAACACAAAATGCGGAAATATATAATTCAATACAAAATGTGAAAAACAAAAATGTAGACGCGAACTGATCCTGACCTCTATCCTTCACTTGAATGCTGTAAGTATACTCCCGTTGGCCTAACGGGGTATTCTTCTTACCTTAAAAAATAGTTACAAATTTTGGGTGAGTTTTGCGAACTCAATGAGAGACCATCATTGATGGCTCACCCAATCACATAAATCATAATTCACATAACACATACATCTCACATTTCACATTATTTTACACTTCACATTCACTTTAACACTTCATATTCATTACACTTAATCATTCATAATATGCATATGCAATGCACATGAGACTCACTTTCATTTATTATTGTCGTTATGACCGAGTGTCATTTTACTAGCTCATATCCCTTAGTGGATACCGAGCTGTGTCATATAACGTCCCATATCCCTTAGTGGATACTAGGTACAGTCGCATTTGAGCCCGAGGCTTTAATCACATTCCGAGCTTTAAGCTCTTTATCCTGGCGACTCCGGTCATAACTTCCTTAATCTTGTATGCATTCATGTAATGGAATGCATCACTTATATTGCATGCTCTTATTAAGTCACAATCACTTATCCTCGGACCGTAATCCGGCATTCAACATATAGTTGAGAATTCACACTTAACTTGTATGCAATATCACATTCAGAGTTCACTTAGCAAACACTTCCGTGCACATAGTTCATCTCATTCACATACAATTAGCACTTCAATATCCAAATCACAATCACAATCATCAGACCTCTTGTCCGGAACCCAACATAATCAAACACATTTAGAATTCAATTAATATAAAAAAGGCAAACAGAATAAACAATAGAATGAGACCATTTAGGTCTACTCACAGTACGCTCCAGATTAGCACTTGCTTTCAATTTCTGGGAACGCCTGAATGCGGACACTTGACCTGCACAACCTATTTATGCAAGACACCCATTGTACACTCATCAATAATTACACAAGTAAAAGCATTCATTTATGCACAATCGTAATAATGGACCATATATAATACATGCTCAATGACAATCCCTAGTATATGTTCTAGAACACATGTTATGCTCATTTCTATTTCATAATTCATAGGTGTCTAATTTAACTTAGACTTACACTTCATTTGTACATGATCAATCTAAATGCTCTTTTCAATCTTTTACCCGTTTTATATGTCTAGCTTATTCATAAGCTTACGTTTCAAGAACACTTGGTTACTCTATATCATAACTCAATTTCTCATCATCTCTTTTCTAACCTCACATGATCTCATAATATCAAATTCCCATTTATAGCTTAGCAATTTAAACATATGTACACATTTAGGTACATTGCTTATTTATACAATAACCATAAATATTTTACCCACCTAGTTTGCTTGCCAAAACTCCAAGTCACAATTGTCTTTCCCCTTGTTCTTGGGTAGGATTCTCTTGATTTCCTTGATTCTTCACCAAATGAAAAGATCTTTAGCTCAACTGGAAGCTCTTTTCTTCCTCTTCCTTATTCTCTTCTTGAACAACTTCAAAATCTCTCTTGAAGGCCAAGGAAATTAATGTTGGACCAATGGTGGTTGACAAATTAATTCCACTTATGTTTTGATAATAATAAAATATATAGAATTGGTTAAGAAATTGTTTCAGGTATTTTGGGATTGGTATTCAATGAAAGAATTGTACAAATCAAGATGGGCAAGTGTTTAATCATTGAAGAATCAAGATGGAAGTTTCCTATAAGTGAAAGAGGCTTAAATAATGAAGATTATAGAAGATTTGAGTGGATATTACCGTTGAAGCTTACATAAGTCGACTAGAACATCATATGTCAACTAATATATGAAGATATGTCAACACAAGTCGACTAACAGCATACAAGTCGACTTATCGTGGACCACAAGTCGACTTACACATCACAAGTTGACTTATAAAAGAGCGGAGATGCAAGTTTACGTAAAATGTTGTCACAAGTCGACTTATACAACTCGACAAGTCGACTTATGGTCACAAGTCGACTTATACAACTCGACAAGTCGACTTATGGGTACAACACATTAATTCCAACGGTCCAATTAGCCAAAAATAGAAGGGAGATTATTAAGGAACGGTCATTTCAATCTAGCAACGGCTAGAATAAGTCCCAACAGCTATATTTCTTCTTATATAAAAGGTGGATGATTGATGAAGAGTATATACAAGTTTTAGAAGCCAAAATACTCTTATCTTGCTCCAAATTGCTCATCATTGTTCTTACTTTGTTTACATTTGTATTGAGCACTTGTTCTTAGATCTTTATCCTATTTCTTTTACAAATTGAGTGACTAGTGAAAGGTCACGTGTGAGGTAGCTTGAGCCGGAAATCAAATATTATTGGTAGGATTTGTGCTTGGAAGACAAATCATCTCAGAAGGTTGCTTGAGTAGAAATCAAGCAAGATTAGTAAGATTTGTGCGGAAGATAAATCAAGTGTAAAGGTAGCTTGAGCCGAAATCAAGCGGGATTGTAAGAGTTCACACTGAACTACAAAGTGTATAATAAAGTGGTTTGCAAAATCCTAAGTGGGAGCTTAGGTAGAGGATGTAGGTCTTAGCACCGAACCTCTATAAAACAAAGGTTTGATCTTCTTCCTACTCTTTGTACTTAAATTTGTTTAAATTACTATTGTGTGAATTAACTTCTGATTTTATTGTAGAAATTCTTAAAAAGATTTAAAGATCTATTCAACCCCTCCTTTCTAGATCGCTAACAATTGGTATCAGAGCAGAAGTATCCAGGGATGGCACACAATAAACTAGCGGAAGAAGGTAATACAAATTATCGCCCTCCTTTATTTAATGGTACTAATTATTCTTCTTGGAAAAATCCTATGAAGTACCACATCATTAGCGAGGAGTAGAATATTGAAGATAATTATCTTGGTCCACAACCACCATTAAAAGAAAATGGTGAGTTAAAAATGGAGCTGGAATACGATGACAATGACTGGAGGCAAGCCTACATCAATGCTAAAGCGATGAAGCTAATCTATTGCGCTCTCACAGTTGAGGAAAGAAATCGAGTTAACTCGTGTACCAGCGCCAAAGAAATGTGGGAAAGACTATGCATCACCCATGAAGGAACCAACCAAGTCCGGGAAACAAAGATTAACATGCTTCTCCAAGACTATGAAATGTTTGTCATGAAAGAAGGTGAGTCTATTTCCAATATGCTTGATCGTTTTACAGAAATTATCAATGAATTAGGAAATCTTGGAAAGCACATGACGGATAGCGAGAAGGTGAAGAAGATTCTTCGCTCTCTACCGAAAGAATGGGATTCACAAGTTACCGCTATTATGGAGTCCAAGGATCTTAATCACTTGGAATTCAACGCCTTGGTGGGATCACTCATCAACTATGAGATCATTCTCAAATCAAGAGGAGGTAGAGGTAAGCCTAAAAAATCTATTGCATTTTAAGCTAACACTTCTTTTGTTGATGAAAGTGATGAGGAAATAGATGAAGACGAGGAAGACGAAGAAATAGCTATGTACGCTAGAAATTTAAGGAAGTTCAAGGACTCTCAAAATCAAGAAAAGAATTAAGTGGCGTAAGAAATGGAGAAACAAAGAAGTATACTGTAGAAAGAAGGTCTAAAGGCCATCAAGAAAAAAAAATTCAAATCTCCAGAAAAATGACAAAGGGAAAAAGAAAGCTAACCTTATAGCCACGTGGAGTGATGATGAGGAAGCATATCAAAGCAATGATGAAAACAACCTAGCGCTTATGGCCAATAGCTCCTCAACAAGTGATGATGAAGATGAGGTAACTTTTTTTGATCAAGATCTTATAGAGTCTTTTAATGCTTTGCAAATTGATTTTGAAGAAGCTATTGAAATCAACAAGAAATTGAGAAAGAAAATAAGAGAATTGGTTGCTGAAAATAATGCCTTACATGAGACTATTGATGATTTAGATAGTCCTAAGGAAGATCATTCTGCATGTCTTGTTGAAAAGGAAAATCTTATTTGTGAGCTTGATAGACTTAGAAAGGAGTTTTCTTATGTAGTTGGAAAATTTGCTGGTGGAAATGCAAAGTTTGAAGAGATGTTGTCTTTACAAAGATATTCTATTTCTAAACATGGTTTGGGATATGATCCTTATAATAGAGATTGGTCTTTAATTTTCAAATTTACCAAGGATGGAAAAGTTGCTCAATGTGCTAGATGCTTGAAAGATGGTCATATAGAAATTGTATGCAAAAGTATTAGGAGATGTATCAAAGTTAAGAAAATTTGGGTGATTAAAGGTACAACACCACCTAATGTGGTTTATATGACTAACCAAAATGGACCCAAGATGGCTTGGGTACCAATAAAAAGAAAAGATGTTTCAATTGCAGGTGCAAGCAAGGAATGAAAATCCACCAAGCACTTGGCACATTGATAGTGGAAGTTCAAGGCATATAAGTGGAGACAACAACAAAGTCAACTAATGAAGGTTGATAAGTCGACTTATGGAGGTAAACAAGTCGACTCATGTCTACACATATTCTTATGCTATTTCAAGAGTGTGGTGCTTATTATGACTTTCTGATATTTGTATTCATTGTTGGATTGTTATGTAATGACAATTGCCTTTATTTGTGTTTGTTGTTTTGTTTGTTTATGGACTGCATTGCGACTATTTTTCATTTTTCATATTAGGTTTTTTAATTATGACAAAAAGGGGGAGTAATATTGGAAATTGATAATTGGTATCCTTTAGTCACCATCATTTGATTGAGGGGGAGTGTGTTTGATTTGAGACTATTTGTGTTTGATGACCTGTTACTCTATTTAATGAGATTGCGATAATTTTTCATCTTCATATTTGTTGGTTTGTATTAGTTGTTTTGATTATGACAAAAAGGGGGAGAAAAATGAGAAATTGGATATTCATTAGTTATTTGATTAAGGGGGAGTTTGTTAAAATTTTAATTGATTTTTCAAGGTTATTAAAATTCAATGATTTATATGATTGAGGGGGAGACTTCTAACCAAAATGACAAGGTATAAAAACCTTGATCAATGTTTCTTTGTTTTCATTTCTTAAACAATTTCTAAGTATTTTGTCATTATCAAAAAGGGGGAGATTGTTGGACCAATGGTGGTTGACAAATTAATTCCACTTATGTTTTGATAATAATAAAATGTATAGAATTGGTTAAGAAATTGTTTCAGGTATTTTGGGATTGATATTCAATGAAAGAATTGTACAAATCAAGATGGGCAAGTGTTTAATCATTGAAGAATCAAGATGGAAGTTTCCTATAAGTGAAAGAGGCTTAAATAATGAAGATTATAGAAGATTTGAGTGGATATTATCGTTGAAGCTTACATAAGTCGACTAGAACATCATATGTCAACTAATATATGAAGATATGTCAACACAAGTCGACTAACAACATACAAGTCGACTTATCGTGGACCACAAGTCGACTTACACATCACAAGTCAACTTATAGAAGAGCGGAGATGCAAGTTTACGTAAAATGTTATCACAAGTCGACTTATACAACTCGACAAGTCGACTTATGATCACAAGTCGACTTATACAACTCGACAAGTCGACTTATGGGTACAGCACATTAATTCCAACGGTCCAATTAGCCAAAAATAGAAGGGAGATTATTAAGGAACGGTCATTTCAATCTAGCAACGGCTAGAATAAGTCCAAACAGCTATATTTCTTCTTATATAAAGGGTGGATGATTGATGAAGAGTATATACAAGTTCTAGAAGCCAAAATACTCTTATCTTGCTCCAAATTGCTCATCATTGTTCTTACTTTGTTTACATTTGTATTGAGCACTTGTTCTTAGATCTTTATCCTATTTCTTTTACAAATTGAGTGACTAGTGAAAGGTCACGTGTGAGGTAACAATGGAAATCAAGTATTGTTGGTAGGATTTGTGCTTGGGAAGACAAATCATCTGAAGGTTGCTTCGAGCCTAAATCAAGTCAGATTGGTAAGATTTGTGCCGGAAGACAAATCAAGTGTAAAGGTAGCTTGAGCCGAAAATCAAGCGGGATTGTAAGAGTTCACACTGAACTACAAAGTGTGTAATAAAGTGGTTTGCAAAATCCTAAGTGGGAGCTTAGGTAGAGGACGTAAGTCTTAGCACCGAACCTCTATAAAAACAGTGTTTGATCTTCTTCCCTACTCTTTGTACTTAAATTTGTTTAAATTACTATTGTGTGAATTAACTTCTGATTTTATTGTAGAAATTGTCAAAAATATTTAAAGATCTATTCAACCCCCCCTTCTAGATCGCTAACAATTAAAACCCTAGCTTATTTTCTCTTCCTTCTCTCTTTCATTTCTTTTTCATATTTTCTCTCTCTTATCTCTTTTCTAATCCACTCACTTTGCTTCTCTAGAATCTTCTCATTCATGTTTCTCCTTTATTTATAAGCAAGACAACACTTCTTCTTCCATTTATGCCCTTAATGAGTGAGAATTGTCCCATTTACCCTTTTATTTGCGCTTATGTCTTTTATACTTAAGTGTCTTACCAAAAGCATCCTTGTACATTCTAACATAACACTTTCTTCTAGAAGACTCTTCTCTATTTTCTTACGTTTTCAATGACACCAAAAGCATTCAATTTGGTTCAACAGTGTGAAAGTTATACTCCAATATCTTCGGAATACTTTTATTTCGAGACAGTATTCTATACTCAACTTCCATCAAAAACTTGAAACTCTTAGAGTCCGATTCAGAATTTGATTTCCATATAATTTGTAGCCCTATGTTTCCAGTTTACCATTAAAAAAATTGTCTCATTTGGAATTCTACTGATCCAAAAAACATCGAAATACTAAAGTATGTTCAGTGAGATAACACCAGTTTATATTATTGAAAAACACACTCACTGTACCCGTCCCACTCTTTTCACTAAATCTTTCTCCATTAGTTTCATATGACTATGATTCTTGGTGGAGATGTAGGGAAATGTCTTACGAATCCAATGATTCAAGAATCAAGTCATTTGGAGGTCTAGAGAAGAAGTTATGACCAAAAGAATCCAACATGTTCATATCTTTACTCGTACTGTATATGTCTTGGCGCAATTGCTATAACTCTCACTACAGATGTCAGATTAACTTCATTTTTAGATATTGGAATGAAGACTTCAAAATCTACAACTTTCATGAAGACCTCAAAGGCCAATTCTATCCTTTGACTTTTGTATCGTCTCACATTTTGCATCATCTCACTTTCCTTTCGTCTCAGTTCGATCGTCTCATTTCCATCGTCTCATTTCTTTCTTCTCATTTCTATCGTCTCATTTTCTTCCATCTCATTTCTTCCGTCTCATTTCTATCGTCTCATTTTCTTCCGTCTCATTTTCTTCTGTCTCATTTCTAATATCTCATTTTCTTCCGTCTCATTTCTATTGTCTGCTTTTCTTCTGTCTCATTTCTATCATCTGCTTTTCTTCCGTCTCATTTCTATCGTCTGCTTTTTTTTCGTCTCATTTCTATCGTCTGTTTTTCTTCCATCTCATTTATATCGTCTGCTTTTCATCCGTCTCATTTCTATCGTTTGTTTTTTGCGTCCAAAATATATCCACTTATAAGAATCATAACTTTTGACTCCGATGTCCAAAATTTACAAAATTTATACCGTTGGAAAGATAAAAGAAGGATCTACAACCTTCCAGAAGGAAATTTTATCAAAATCTATCTACATAAATCCCAAATGTGCCCCTAAAATCCAAAGACAAATTTTTCATTCATACATCAACACTGCACCCAATTCTTCACTTTATGACAATATTTGAGACTCTTAGACACAGAATTGAAATTCGATGTCTTCATATAAAATGTATCCATATATCTCTAGTTTAATCCAAATTAAGAATCATCTCATTTAGATTACTAGAGAAAATGTTGTAGCTAAAAGACTAAAGCGTATTCAGTGAATATTTTTCCAGATCACTACTAATCTTGTTTCTAAAGGTTTCCTTATCACAACTCCTACCAAGATCACTCTTTCTACTCCTTCTACTCTTCACTTTCAATAACATCACATTTAAAAACAATCCTACCCGGAAATTTTCAATAAATGCATGTACACTTATTTTTGTGCCAAGATTCAATATTCATGTGCATATATACTAACATTATGCATGAGCAAGAAAATGCATTTCCTTAATCTCTCTTTGAGCTTACATGTGTTGAAATTTCAGGTCCTAATCCTTAATATGGGGAAGGGATGTTGTAAGAAGACACGTTAGCAAAATACAGAAAAAGACGTGTCAGCAAAACACAGAAGATACAAAAGACAGACGATACAAAAAGACAGACGATACATAACACAGAAGATACAAAAAACAGACGATACAAAAAAGTAGACGATACAAAACACAGAAGATACAAAAGGCAAACGATACAGAAAGACAGGCGATACAAACACAGAAAATACAAAAGGAAGAAAAAACAAAAAGGCAGACAATACAAAACACAGAAGATATAAAAGGCAGACGATACAAAACACAGAAGAAACGAACAAAACATAGAAGAAGATGACGTCGTCAATGACATCATCATAGAAGAAGCAAAAAGGCGAAAGTAGGAAAACTAAGAAGAAGCAAAACACAAACGATACAAAACATAGAAGAAGATGATGTCATCAATGACGTCATCACCAAAAAAACAAAAAGGTAGAAGAAGTAAATTTCACTTTTGAACATCTTCCCTTATAAGGACACTAACTTTCAACTTTGATGTCCATAGTTTTCATACTATATACTGTTGGGAAGATGAAAAAGGAAGATTTATAACTTTTATAAAGGCCATTTTGAAGAATCTATCTAGATTGATACAGAAGTTTTACTAAAATTTCAGATCAAGTTATTGCTATTTCAACTCCAACATCACTTTTACATCACCTAAACACTAATAATCTTTCAAAAACTAACTTAACACTATAGCCAAATTTATTTCCTCCCAACCACACAGTAATTATGAATATACACTTAAATGCCATTTTCCATGCAGATGATAGTAATTAATCAAATTTATTTCATAAATCCCCAACTATAAAGGATTTATTCACTACTCTCCTGCTGAGAACTCCAAAATCTTCAACCCCTAAACTCCATGCAACTTATGTACTATACTAAAGACAATGATCAGCTTCTGTTTTTTCTAAGGGTAGAAGACACGAATAGCAAAGTGGGTTTGGTGTAGGAATGAAAAGCAGATGAATCTCTTAGAAGGGGTTCGATGAGAGACTCTGTGTAAGGGAAGAAAATTTGGAGATGATCCCCCTGAAGAATGAACTTAGACATATAACTTAACCTTTCAATTTTCAGAAAACAGTGACCTACTTCTAACAAAGTACCGAGCCTAAGTGACATTTGTCACTTCACTCACATCTAAGCTTTAACTTAGTTTCTTTTGAAACTAACTCCCTTAAACTCTCATCTTTACAATCCAACTATCTCCAAATCTTCATTTGATATCTTTTTCCTATTTTCTATAATTTTTTTCCAAAATTTATGCCTAATTTCACCAAATTTCACAAATAAAATATTCTTACTAACCAATAGAATTTTAAAAATAAATAAAATCAAAATTCTCAAAACACCTAAAAATCACAACTTAATCAAATTATACCCAGAATTATTCATGAATGCATGTACAATAATTTTCATGTGCTACAACTTCACCATTCATATGCATGTGCATGAACATGGAAATGCATTTTTATTTCCTCCGTAATCTCTCACATTTACAATTTTAGCCTTAACATGGGTAATGGGATGTTACAATTCTCCTCTCCTTAAAAGAAATTTTGTCCTCAAAATTAACATTTGATAGATCAATAAGGCGGAGGATTCTTTCCTCATATGCTTATTCGTTTCCCATATAACCTCATTATTCGAATACTTTCACCCAATTGACCACATTCGATAGACTCATTAGGTCTTTCAATCACTTATTTTGTCACTCATTATCTTAACTAGTTCCTTAATATCTCAGATTATTCAAAACTTTCACTTCTTGTAACACCCCACTCCCGCATGACCCGAACCCGACATCGATGGTGATATCCGAATCCGTGCCCCGCGAGGATAGCGTGCTACATCACTCAGTAAACTCAGTATCAAAATTTTTTTTGTAAACATTCATATGCGCGAAAAACAGTAGACAATCGAGCCCGCGTTAATTTGTATACCATTCCAGTCATTCCCAATCGTTACAAACATTCAACAATAACTTAAAATAGCCATTTAATGTATACCAACCCATAACCAAATTGGGCCCGCTATAAATACAGAGTATTAATTTACAGAGCTTGTGGAATACAATTTTATGAATAACAGAAGGATGACACTAATGCAGACGTGGACTGATCTCGACCTCTATTCTTCGTTTGAATGCTGTAGATATACTCCCCTGAACCTAACGGGGTATTCTTCTGAGTCCTGAAAAATATTTGCAAATTTTGGGTGAGTTTTGCGAACTCAGTGAGGAACCATCATCGATGGTTCGCCCAATTCATGCAACATGCCATGTCATATAACGTATACTCACACTGTTACAAACTTGATTACATTTCACAATTTTCCTTGACCATAAGCAATAAAGACAGTTTATACACAGCATCCAATTAGTCATACATAACCAAAGGCATATTGAAGTGAATCACACGTTAATACAATACTTATAAAACGATATAGATGTAAGGATAAGTCGACTTATGCATTGTAAGAGTGTTAGAGTAGTGTCCTAAAGACAATCCCCTTTAGCGCGTTTTGTACAAAGATGTTTGTATGAATAAAGAAAAGGCATATTTCATTAATTTGATGTTCATATTTATGAATTGATTTTAATCTTAAATCGAATTAATGAAGTCCATGATATATGACATAGCATGAAGGAAATTATGATGTGATCATACTATTGAGATTCCTATCATGTGCAATTATGTCAAGATTCAAATGATCCCTAGTCATAGGATTAATGAGACCGACATCGTTAATCCGGATAGACTAAGATATGTCAAACTCCTCGATCGATCAGCGGTGGATCTCGTAACTCGTAAATATTAAGATATTTAGATTTGACATATGGATGCTTACTAGTAGTAGTAAGTACATCGATGACCTACCATGAGATCATCACATGGATATTATGTCGGTGAGAATCTCATCATAAGAATGGTGCAAGTATCCTTAGACTCGAGGTACTCAAAGATATCTTGGATCTCGATTACGTGCTTTGACTCCATTCCTTGTTGCCTACAGAGGTCGCTCATAGGGTGGTGATTGGAGTGCAGTTTGAGGTATTCAAGGTAATTGAGTTGCCAACAAAGGATTCACCACTTCGTGATATTAGCATAAAAGATACCCATGGCCTCGTGAGGATCATTACTTGCAAGTCTCTGGCCGAGCACATATGTCATGAAGACGGTCTTCATGGACATTAAAGTAATGAGTCATAGGACAAGAACCGATTACACTTGGACTAGATTTGATCCGATCGGTCTAGTAAGAGTTGACACTTGCCCATACTCAAACCAAGTGGGGTATAGCATGGTGAAAGGACGAATTGCACAGTAATTGTCTATGGAAAGGTTTGTAATTTGGTTCGTAGTTTATATAACTTTGTCAAACCAATTACTTTTCTCATCAATTGGGAGTCATGATGTGTTGCTAGATACCATTTCATGACTTGCTTAGATTAAGTGTTAATCTAAGTGGCCAACATAACCGGAACCTAATGGGTCACACGTAAGAGTGTTTGGAGAACTCAAAATAGTTTTGGATAGTGATCCAATACGGAGAGCAATGTTCGAAACCCGGACCGGCCATCGAACCGGTGGCCTTCTGTTACTGGGTTTGGCCGGTTCGATTTGCTCAACCATCGGTCGAACAGGTGTGACGTAATAATTATGCAATAATTATATTTAATTATATATAATATTAAAATATTTAAAAAATTAAAAAATAAAAAATAAAAAATAAAAAAAAAAATTATCGAACCGGTCCAACCGGACCGTCCGACCGTCAAACCGGTCAATTGGACCGTTTTGACCGGTTCACACCGATCCAATTGAGACCGGTTTTGGAGCATGGGCCGGGACGGGACCACCGATCGGTCATCGGTCTGGACCGGTCGGACCGGCCGATCCGGTCCGGGTTTCAAAACCCTGCCGGAGAGCAATCGAATTAAATGGATCCCGATGAGATTGGGATATGTCTCGATGAGATCGCGACATTGACATTGCTGAAAAAGATTTTTGGTGTATTTTTCATAAAGGGGTCTTAGAGTAGGTAGGACTGACCCAACTTGATTGGACCACTTCAATAATATATATATATATTAATTAAGTAAATAATTAATTAATATATATATTTATATATGTGTTTTTGGTGGAAGACCAAAAGGAAGAGAGGATTAGCTTTGAAAAAGTCAAAGCTCATCATAACATGTTTATTTAATGAAAATGAACATACACGTGGGTTCCTCTCATCCAAGGCCTTGGTTTATTGTTTTAATTGTTAAAACATACATACTTAAGGCTTAAGGAAGTGGCTGATCGTGTGTGTGGTGTTGAGAACCAAACTTCAACAAAAAGTGTAAGAAAATTTGATTTTCTTAAGTTCTCTCTTCATCCTACACGATAGCTCTTCTCTTCCAAGGTTCTTCTTCATCGATTCTTCTTGCTCTCCAAGGCTAAGGTAAGAGCTAGCACTCTTTACTCTAGTCTAGCTATTCCCGGGTCCAAAAGGTTGGTCCCGGTTAGGTTTTCCGACCTCTGCGTGGATACTGTTAGAGACGGGCTACGTAGGTCGTTATGGTTTGACCTAGTTATATAGACACAACGATCCTGGGTTTCGGGAAAGTCCCGGGACAAAAATTTTTGTTTTCCGCAGCGGGTACATGTGATGTACCCACCGGGATTTTCCTACAGTGGTATCAGAGCCACTTGTGTCTTATATGAAGTAGAAACCATGCCTAGGTTGGAATAGCTTAGTAAATTTGATGATGATGCATGTTATATGTGCCAATTTCGAAATCTGTATAGAGATATGATTTTCAAAAATTTCTTGCTCAGATGTGTTCATAAGGTGATATGGCATGTATCTGTAAAAGGAATTAATTTATTAATGTCATTTGATATGGTTTTGCTTATTTATTCCCTAATGTGCTAGTTGCTGTTTTTGTACAAGTTTCTGGAACAGGCATGACTATAAATTCGAGAATAAAATCTAGAAAAATGGTTTTTCGGATTTTATTTCACCGACATGTCTCTAAGACGTTTTTGAATGTCTATGAAAAAGAAAAAATGTTTTCGAGGTAATTGAATATTTATTTACGAATTTATTGTGTGTTGTTGGGAATTTCTGTGTTGGTGAACACAGATTCAGCATTGGCTAAATTGCTCAGGTTTGTTGAGTTTTTGATGGAAATAAATCCTGAAACAATTCATGGAGCATTTTCTGAACATGTACTAACCTCTATAAGTTTCTCAGAATTTATTGAAAGTTTTTCAATGGATTTGTCAAGCAACAAACAGAACATGGCAATGTTCAGACAGTTGCTGGAGCTGTTTTTGTTTGAATGGTTTAGTGTGTAATTTTCAATTACAATGCCTTGAATAATTTTTAATGTGATTAGAAACATGTTACTTGGATGTTGGCATGCTTCCAAAACTGATTTGCTTGAAATAGGATTTCCATGAATTTTCGGATGTCAAATAGGTCACATTAGCGTCTCGTTAGTGTATAGCGTTGTCCTGATTGTTTTGGCCGTCACAAATTTTTGTGACATGTGCCGAAGTGATCTTGATAATGTGTAGACTACCTAGAGATACTTAGGATGATAATTTGGTATTCGTAAAATTTTAGGAAGTCAAATGAATAAGTGTATTCATCTATTTCAAGTGTTTCATGCATAGTTTGACTATATGGTGAGCATGGTCCAATGAATGTGTTCATTGATACATATAGTAATGTGTATATACTTGATATTGTGAATTGGAATTGCACGAATTGAGAATTTAGCCGATTGGATAGAAAAACCTAGTGTAAGTCGACTTGCACATGCAAAGATAAGTCGACTTGTAAGGGTATAAGTCCACTTATACGCAGCACGCAGCGAATAAGTTGACTTGCATGAAATGATAAGTCAACTTGTACAGGCACAGATGTATAAGTCGACTAGCAATAGCACAAGTCGACTTGTACGTAGTACGATGGCATAAGTCGACTTGCATGGCACAAGGTGACTTATAACATGCTGAAATGGGATGATGGATGATTTTAGGTATAAATTCAATATGATTGATGAAATGCCTAAATCATCCATATAGTTTGACTATGATCCCATAGCTTTGGATGAGTTTTGTTTTTAGATGAGACCTGAAATCCTCAACCTGAATATGAAAACTAACGCCTTCCATTAATATGGTAAGAACCGTAGTTCTACAGAGTTGGGTTGTTGGGCAAACTCACGCCGCTTTATACTGAATATGTTCAAACCATGAAAATATGATTTTGGATTAATGGGTGGTTTTTCGAAGCGTTGATTTGTTGGGCAAACTCAAGGTCAACGTGACAGAGGCGTAATTGGGTAGTGTGCATCGATGTACACGCATCAAGTGTTGATAACCCAATGTGTGCATACATCAACATTGATAGATCAGGCGATAGTTGCATTTGTGATGCAATTGGTATGACCGATACCTACCGATTAACCTAAGGTAGCTTGTTGGGCAAACCCAAGGTCATTCTTAGTAATATCGGATATCGACCTACTAGGACTTTGTGCCATTTTGTTCCTTGGATTCGTAATGAGGGTTATGGATTCGTTAGAATCTAGTGGGAGCCATATGCATATCATTTAAGTCCTTATGATCATGCATTTAAATCTATTCTATCATTCTTTCTCTCTCTATTTTAGGTTGTCTGAAGATGTCTACAAGTGTGAATCTTCGCTCACTAATGGACTCAAATAAATTAACTGGACCAAACTTTCTAGATTGGCTGAGAAATCTGAGAATTGTTCTTAGATATGAGGAACTGGGATACGTCCTGGATACTCCACTTCCTGATCCACCTGTTGTCGATGCTTCTGATGGTGATCAGAAAGCATATCAAAAGCATCTTAAAGACAGTGACATGGCCACATGCATTATGCTTACATCGATGTCACCGGAGCTGCAGAAGCAGCACGAGTCTATGGATGCACATACCATAGTGTTTCATCTCAGGGAGTTGTTTGATGAGCAAGCTCGGTCCGAACGGTTCGAGACTTCCAGGTTGCTCTTCACAACTAAGATGACTCAGTTCATCGGCAGCAAGATGCGAAGATGAATGGGTATATTGAGAGATTGGCCGTCTTAGGTTTTATCATGGACTATGAATTAAGTATTGACTTAATTCTTGTTGGATTGTCTGATAGTTATTCACAGTTTGTGTTGAACTATCGGATGCACCAAGTTTCCTCGACAATCCCTGAGTTGATCAACCTGCTCAAGACAGCAGAGCAAGCTATGAAGAAGGATAGCAAGCCAGTGCTCGTGGTGGAATCTACTTCTTCGGGTTCCAGGAAAAAGAAACTGAAGAAGAAGAAGGGTAAGAAACCCAAGGAAAGTCCAAAAGGAAGTATAGCCAAGAAGAAGACCAAAGAGACTGCACCAAAGGGAACCTGCTTCTATTGCGGTAAGACTGGTCACTGGAAGTGCAACTGCAAAATCTATCTGGAAGAACTGAAGCAGAAGAAGGCATCAGATGCCTCGACTTCTTCAAGAATGTTTGTCATTGAAGTTAATACTGTTTCTGATCATAACATATGGTTATTAGATACCGGTTGTGGCTCACACATATGTAATGATATGTAGGGCCTCAGGGAAAGTAGGCAGCTTACAAAGGGAGAAGTAAACCTGCGCGTTGGAAATGGAGCAAGGGTTGCTGCATTAGCCGTAGGGACTTACTTTTTGTCACTCCCAAGTGGGCTTGTACTTAACTTGGATGAATGTTATTTTGTACCTGTTATGACAAAGAACATATTATTCATTTCTTGTTTAAATAGAGCTGGTTTCCATTTGACTTTTGGTAACAATGGTTGTTCTATTAGTACGAATGGAATGTTTTATGGTACTGGTACATTATGCAATGGTATTTACATATTAGATATGTCACATCCAATTATGAATGTCAATGACATTAAAAGACATAAAATAGATAATTTAAAATCGACTTACTTATGGCATTGTCGCCTTGGCCATATAAATGAGAGACGCATAGCTAAGCTCCATAAAAGTGGCAGTTTAGGGTCATTCGATTACGAATCTTATGACACATGTGAATCTTGTTTATTAGGCAAGATGACTAAGTTACCTTTTAAGAGAAAGGGTGAACGAGCGACTGGATTATTAGATCTAATACATTCAGATGTATGTGGTCCAATGTCGATCCATCCCAGAAGTGGTTGTCGTTACTTCATTACCTTCATCGATGATTATTCTCGATATGGGTATCTCAGATTCGATGAGATACAAATCAAGCGCTTGAAAAGTTCAAACAATTCGAAATGAAGTAGAAAACCAACTTGGGAAAAGTATCAAGACATTGCGATCGATCGTGGTGGTGAGTACTTAGACCAAGAGTTTTGGATTATCTCGTAGATAATGAGATTGTATCTCGATGGACTCCTCCTTACACACCACAAAGATAATGGTGTGGCAGAAGGAGAAATCGAACCTTGTTGGACATGGTACGATCTATGATGGGCTTTACACAGCTACCAAAATCCTTTTGGGGTATGCACTCGAGACAATTTGTTTACCTGTTAAATGTAGTTCCAATAAAGCGATTGATGTTACTCCATATGAGATATGGAATAACAAGAAACCTTATCTTTCTCATTTGAAAGTATGGGGTTGTCACGCTTATGTGAAGCGGACACGGTGATAAACCGGATGCAAAGTCTGAAAATGTTTGTTCGTAGGATATCCTAAAGAAACAAGAGGATATCAATTCTACCTCACGATTTAACAAAAGTGTTTGTTTGAGGCACGCTGTCTTTTAGAGAAAGAGTTTCTTCTAAAAGAGCACAGTGGGAACAAAGTTGAACTTGAGGAAGTTCAAGATGCTCGAGCAGACGCAGATCAATCGCTCGAACTCAAACTCAGAACTCATACGGGCGAGGTAATGATTCAACCTTCTACTACGCATCTAAGTTTGTAGGTCAAGTAGGATACGCTCTATTCCCTAGAGATATGGATTTCGTGAGTGAACAGAATGATGTATTGCTCATAGAAGATGATGAGCCTACCACCTATGAAGAGGTTACAAGAGTTCAGAATCGATAAATGGCTTCGTGCCATGAAATCAAATGGATTCCATGTATGAAAACCAAGTATGGACTTTGGTTGATGCACCAAGGAATCAAACCCATAGGTGCAAATGGGTTTTAAGAAGAAAACCGACATGGATGGTAATGTGATTACTTATAAAGCAAGGCTAGTAGCTAAAGGATTTCGTCAAAGATAAGGAGTTGACTACGATTTAAACTTTCGATCAAGAGCAATGCTTAAATCCATTAGATACTCCTAGCCATTCGCTCATTATGATTATGAGATATGGCAAATGGATGTGAAGATGACTTTCCGAATGGAAATCGCCGAGGATGTACATGACACAACCCGAGGGCTTCATATCCAATGATGGCGAAAAGGTATGCAAGCTTCAGAAATCTATATATGGATTAAAGCAAGCATCCCGGAGTTGGAATATCCGTTTTGATGAGACAATCAAAGAGTTTGATTTCTCACAAAATCCAGATGAACATTGTGTGTATAAGAAAGTTAATGGAACAACAATCGTATTCCTTGTATTATATGTAGATGACATATTGTTACTAGGAAACGATGTCTCAATGCTGCAATCTGTAAAGATTTGGTTGTCCAAACAATTTGCTATGAAAGACCTTGGTGAATCAACTTATATCCTTGGGATAAAGATTTATAGAGATAGATCTAAAAGGTTGCTTGGTCTTTCACAGTCAACGTACATAGATAAGATGCTAAAGAGGTTTAGCATGGAGTAATCCAAGAGAGGGTTCCTTCCCATCACTCATGGGATAACACTCTCGAAATCTATGTGTCCTAAGACACAAGATGAGAGGATGCGCATGAATATGATCCCGTATGCATCCGCAATAGGATCTATCATGTATGCTATGCTATCAATCGTATGCTCTAAGTGTTACGAGCAGATACCAATCGGATCCTGGTGAGGGTCACTGGGTTGCTGTCAAGAATATCCTCAAGTACTTGAGAAGGACTAAGGATGTTTTCTTGATATATGGAGATGGAGATCTTCATGTGAGCGGGCATACAGATGCCAGTTTTCAATCTGATAAGGACGATTCAAAGTCTCAATCAGGTTATATTTTTACACTGAATGGCGGAGCAGTCAGTTGGAAGAGTTCCAAACAGAGACGGATGGCGATTCAACGATCGGCAGAGTACATTGCCGCATCGACGCAAAGAAAGGAAGCGGTTTGGATCAAGAAGTTCATCTCGAACTTGGTGTGGTTCCTAGCGTTGATGGGCCCATACTGATTGTATTGTGACAATAATGGGGCTATTATGCAGCAAAGGAGCCAAGGTCTCATCAACGATCTAAACACGTACTCACCGATATCATTTAATTCGGGAGATCATCGGCAGGTGATGTCTGATAGAGAGGATTCCCACAGAGCGTAATATTGTCGATCCGCTGACAAAGCCATTGTCACAGAGGAATTTTGATTCTCATGTACTCGCTATGGTATTAGATACCAAGGCGATTGGCTTTAGGTCAAGTGGGAGATTTGTAAGATAAGTCGACTTATGCATTGTAAGAGTGTTAGAGTAGTGCCTAAAGACAATCCCTTTAGCGCGTTTTGTACAAAGATGTTTGTATGAATAAAGAAAAGACATATTTCATTAATTTGATGTTCATATTTATGAATTGATTTTAATCTTAAATCGAATTAATGAAGTCCATGATATATGGCATAGCATGAAGGAAATTATGATGTGATCATACTATTGAGATTCCTATCATGTGCAATTATGTCAGTATCTAAATGATCCCTAGTCATAGGATTAATGAGACTGGACATCGTTAATCTGGATAGACTAGCATATGTCAAACTCCTTGATTGGATCACGCAGTGGATCTCAGAACCTGTAAATATTAAGATATTTAGATTTGACATATGGATGCTTACTAGTAGTAGTAAGTACATTAGATGACCTACCATGAGATCATCACATGGATATTATGTCAGTGAGAATCTCATCATAGCAATGGTGCAAGTATCCTTAGACTTGAGGTACTCAAAGATATCTTGGATACTGATTCTGTGCTTTGACTCCATTCCTTGTTGCCTTACAGAGGTCGCTCATAGGGTGGTGATTGGGTACAATTTGAGGTATTCGAAGGTAATTGAGTCGCCAACAAAGGATTCACCACTTCTGTGATATTAGCATAAAAGATACCCATGGCCTCTTGTGAGGATCATTACTTGCAAGTCTCTGGCGCCGAAGCACATATGTCATGAAGACAGTCTTCATGGACATTAAAGTAATGAGTCCTAGGACAAGAACTGATTACACTTGGACTAGATTTGATCTGATCGGTCTAGTAAGAGTTGACACTTGCCCATACTCAAACCAAGTGGGGTATAGCATGGTGAAAGGACGAATTGCACCAGAATTGTCTATGGAAAGGTTTGTAATTTTGTTCGTAGTTTATATAACCGTCAAACCAATTACTTTCGGTCAATTGGGAGTCATGATGTGTTGCTAGATACCGCTCATGACTTGCTTAGATTAAGTGTTAATCTAAGTGGCCAACATAACCGGGAACCTAATGGGTCACACACATAAGAGTGTTTCGGAGAACTCGTAAAATAGTTTTGGATAGTGATCCAATACCGAGAGCAATCAATTAAATGGATCCCGATGAGATTGGGATATGTCCGATGAGATCGCGACATTGACATTCTTGAAAAAGGTTTTCGTGTGTGTTTTCATCTATGGAGCCTTGAGGTAGGTAGGACCAACCCAACTTGACTGGACCACTTCAACAATTATATATATTAATTAATTAAGTAAATAATTAATTAATATATATATTTATATATGTGTTTTCGATGGAAGACCAAAAGGAAGAGAGGATTAGCTTTGAAAAAGTCAAAGCTCATCATAACATGTTTATTTAATGAAAATGAACATACACGTGGGTTCCTCTCATCCAAGGCCTTGGTTTATTGTTTTTAATTGTTAAAACATACATACTTAAGGCTTAAGGAAGTGGCTGATCGTGTGTGTGGTGTTGGAGAACCGAAACTTCAACAAAAAGTGTAAGAAAATTTGATTTTCTTAAGTTCTTTTTTCTATTACACGATAGCTCTTCTCTTCCAAGGTGCTTCTTCATCGATTCTTCTTGCTCTCCAAGGCTAAGGTAAGAGCTAGCACTCTTTACTCTAGTCTAGCTATTCCCGGGTCCAAAGGGTTGGTCCTGGTTAGGTTTTCCGACCTCTGCGTGGATACCGTTAGAGACGGGCTACGTAGGTCGTTATGGTTTAACCTAGTTATATAGACACAACGATCCTGGGTTTCGGGAAAGTCCCGGGACAAAAATTTTTGTTTTCCGCAGCGGGTACATGTGATATACCCACCGGATATTTTCCTACAATAGAATGCACGAGAAGGGGGGGTTGAATTGTGTATTCCCCTTTTTGAAAAATCTTTCAAAACTGTTTGTTAGAAATAGAATTCTTTACAGAACTTCCGATAGATTCTAATTAATCAAAACTTTTGAAAACTTTGTTTCTTGATTAAAATCGATAAAACTTGAATCTAAAATAGAGATAGAGTGAGAGTAGTTGATACAACGATTTATCCTGGTTCACCCCAAACCGTGGGCTACGTCCAGTCCTTAGAGTTCCTTATGAGATTTCACTATCTCTTCAACGTTACAAGTATTCTTTGAGAGCCTCTTTAGGTCTCTACAATCAGTATTCTTTCACACTTAGCCTCTGCAGGCTATTTGCACTACTTTTTCTCAGATAAGTGTTTGAACACTTGTTACAGTAAAATAGCTCTCAGCTAATTCGCACAATAAGCTCTTTACGATCACGTAGATGTAATTCAGCTAATTTTTCAACTCGACTTTTCAACTAACTTTTCAATCTTCGACTTTGACTTGTATTTATAGCCTTCGTCTCCAACTGCTTCTTGATTCTTGTTTCTTGAATCTTTAAAGAAACGGTTATTCAGTTGAGTTATGTAACTAACTCGAACTGACTCCTTCGTCTTCTTTTTGAATTCCACATCTTCTTTTCTCCGTCTGTATTTTATCGTCTGTGTTTCTGCGTCTGCGTCTGCTTTACTATTCGCATATGCCTCTGCGTCTGCTTTGCTTAGCGTCTGCGTCTGCTTTTTATTTTCCATCTGCGTTTGCTTTACTTCGTCTGTATGGTTTCGTTTGTATTGCTTTTCTTTTTATTGATTCTCTTTGTTATACATCAAAATCATATCTAAGTAAAGTCATTTAGACTTAACAATCTCCCCCTTTTTGATGATAACAAATTATATACAAAAGAAAACAAAATACAATGTTTTGAAAAGAACAACAAAAAACTTATCTTCAGAACTTCTTCTTTGACTTCTTCCTTTCTTCGTCTTCTTCAGTCACACCTTCTTTTCTGAACATCCTCTTCTCTTCTGCTCATTCTCTTCTCCCCTTGTTCATTCTCTTCTCCCCTATTTGTTATAATCAAAAAATGATTAACGATGATGGCTCTTCAGCAATTTTGTCATCATCTTCTTCAAGTCATTCATCGTCTCCTTGATCTCGTTGACTTCACCACGTAATTTGTTGATTTCAGCTTGTGAGTCCAACGGTGAGGAGGATTGATCAACATCTGCTGAGGGAACAGTGAACGGAATTGTCGTAGTATAAGCATCAGAGGTAGGAATGTATTCATCATTGATCCCAATAGTTGGTGGACGAATAAATGTATCAGATTCAGGAAGATCTAAGTCAAACGGAGTAGGCAGCATCAGCAACTGTCTTATTCCGACTAATCTTCTTAGTCTTGTCTTCTGCTTCAGTCAGTCTTGAAGATTTCTGTACTTGAGATTTTTCTCTTTCAGATTATGATTTTCTCTTCTTTTCAGTCTCTTTGGCTTTTCTGGCTATATCCTCTTCCAGAATAGAAACTAAGGATCTTGTCGCTTTAGGTGCACGAGATTGAGGAGTTTGTTCCTGACTCTGTTTTCTGGCGTTCTTCTCTTCTTGTTGCCTTAGAGTCCGAATCGTCGGTGATCTCTTCGCCTTCTTCGTAACTTCACTTAAAAGACTTTCTCCTTGTATTTTTGGCGCACCTTCTTCTGTCCTTCGAGGTAGACTTACTTCGATTTGAGGACTTGCCCGTTTTATCAGTGGTCTTCCTGTCATTCTTCTTATTTCATCCATAAGCGATCTTATACTCACTTGAGTTCGAGAACTTGAAGCGGGAGTCTTCTTCGAAACACGCTCCCCTTCAGTTCTTGTTCTCCTTGAAGAGTCGACTTCTTCTTTAATCACTGTCGTCAGACCCATTCGCCGTATAGTGATTGAGTCAATCTTACTTTTCACTAGTACAATACTTTTATTTCCTCTGTGTAGAAGGACTCCGGATTCCTTAAAAATCCTTGTAAGAAGCATGCCGTAAGGATAGCTATTTGTATCCTTCATCCCCTTAATCATATAATGAAAGATTAAGAAGGGTAAATCGATGGGATTGCGATTCAGCAGGTAGAACAAGCATTGTTCATCCAGGGTAGTCACCAAATGTCTGGAACCTGCTATGGGTAGAATGCAGTTAAATAGAATAGCATGAAGAACCCTAGCCTTTGGAATCAGATTCGAAGTCTTCCTCTCTGAAGGGTCGTTGGCTCTATATAATTGTCTTCTAACATCTTCTTCTCTCATACCAACCTGAGACATCCAATCGGCCTTGGTAGACAGAGTCTCACCAACTGATGGACAATCGGTCACCTTCTTTATCAGCTTCTTAGTCACGACAACAGATATACCGTCTACTGAAGATACAATGGTGTTGTATACAAGTTGAGCGTTTTTCCAGAAATCGAAACCTCATTAGTGTAGACTGGTTCTCATACCTGGAAGAAATTCCTCCAACTAGCTCTTTCAATCTCTGGTTTTACGTCCATTCCATCATTCCTCAATGACTCGAAATCCACATGCCTTCCGAATATCATAGCTGCCTCCATTGTTTCAGAATGAAAACTGTTTCTGGTTAGCTTTTCGTCTAGGGTAGGATGATTGAGAGAATTTGGAAAGCAAGATGAACCGTCTGGAGATGAGAGTAACCGCAATGATTTCAGCTTTAGGCTACTTGTAGGGGTATAGTTCGATGTGTTCTAGAATCATTAAGATCCTCGAGATTAACAGATTTTTCCCTCCATAACTTCCTTGTGAGAGAAGTTACCAGCTGTACCTCACTGTTTCTGACGCCGTTAGTTTGACTGTTCACTTAACATAACCATGTTAAGGTTGCGTCTGGTCTTCTGGAACCATTCTTCACTCAATGGTTTAGTGAAGATGTCTGCCCACTGATACTCTGTTTCGATGAACTGTAGACGCACTACCTTCCTCTGAACATAGTCTCTCAGAAGGTGATGTCTAACTTCGATGTGCTTCACTCTAGAATGCTGAATCGGATTCTTCGACAGATTAATTGCACTTGTGTTATCGCAATATATTGGAATCTCCTCTTCTTGAACTGAATAGTCTTCAAGTTGATATTTGATCCATAACGTCTGTGAGCAACAGCTTACGGCAGCCATATACTCTGCTTCGGCAGTTGATAGAGCTATCGACTTGTGCCAAGAAAGTGACATCCTCCACTTGTGCTCTTTCTTTCGATTCTATCTCCGGCATAGTCCGCATTGCAATATCTGATTAACCTGAAATCTTTACCTTTCTCAAACATTAAGCAAAGATCAGTAGTACCTGCAAGATATCTCATAATTCTTTAACAAACGATAAAATGAGACTCTTTAGATCGGCTGAAATCTTGCACACAAGCATACACTGAACAAAATATCAGGTCTACTTGCTGTAAGATACAGTAAAGAATCGATCATCCCTCTATACAGGGTTTGATCCACCTTCTTACCAAGTTCATCTTTAGACAAAAGGTTTGAAGGGTGCATCGGAGTCGCCATAGGCTTCACATTATTCATATCAAATTTGAGCAACAATTCTTTCACGCACTTTTGTTGATGAATAAAAATTTTCTCTTCAGTTTGCTTAACTTGCAATCCAAGAAAGAACTTTAATTCACCCATCATGCTCATTTCAAACTCTTTCTTCCTTAGACTCTCAAACTTCATGCATAGCTTGTTTGAAGTAACACCAAAAATAATATCATCAACATAAATCTGAACTAAAATAAAATCATTCTGAAAATTCTTCCTAAAGAGCATCTTATCAACTTGACCTCTACTGAAACCATTTTCTAAGAGAAAAGTACTCAGATGATCATACCAAGCTCTAGGAGCTTGCTTCAGGCCGTATAAGGCTTTATGAAGTCTATAGACATGGTCTGGATTCTTAACATCCTCGAAACCAGGTGGTTGCTTAACATACACCTCTTCGTCTATAAAACCATTCAGAAAGGCACTCTTTACATCCATCTGAAATAGCTTTATATTATGACAGACTGCATAAGCCAGCAATATCGTAATGGCTTCTCATTGTAGTCTATTCCTTCTTGCTGATTATAGCCTTGTGCTACTAATCTAGCCTTATTTTGACTTACTCTTCCTGATTCGTCTAACTTATTCTTAAAGACCCATCTGGTTCCTATAATAGATTTTTTAGGGGGTTTCGGAACTAAGGACCACACATTATTCCTAGTAAATTGATTCAGCTCCTCTTGCATGGATAACACCCAAGCTTCGTCTCGAAGAGCTTCCTCAACCTTCTTAGGTTCTATTTCAGAGATAAAAGCCACATTAGTTTCTCTTCTGAATCTGGACCTTGTTTTAACTTCTTCTGAAGTCTCTCCGATAATTAACTCTTCTGGATGAGAACTTTTATATTTCCAGTCTCTTTTCAGTCCGATAGTTTCTTGAATATCTTCAATTTTTTCTACTTGAGTTCCTGATGATGAAGTTTCTGTTCTATCATCTAAGTTCTTTGAAGGACCTTCACTCTCCATGTCATCTTCCTTATAGGGTTGCGAACTATCATCAAACTTGACATGGATGGTCTCCTTAACTGTCTTTGAAGTAAGGTTGTACACCCGAAATGCCTTAGACGATGATAAGTAGCCTAGAAAAATTTATTCAGAATAGAGCATTTGCACCCAAATGGATGAAAGTAAGATATATTTGGTCTTCTTTCATTCCATAACTCATAAGGAGTCTTCTTCAACAAGGGTCGCAACATAATTCTATTACGAATAAAGCATCTTGTATTCACACTTACGCCTAAAAGTATTTAGGAAGATTCATCTCACACAGCATGGTCCTTGCCATTTCTTGAATCGTCCTGTTCTTCCTTTCAACAACTCCAATATGTTGAGGAGTCCTAGGAGCAGAGAAATTGTGGGAAATTCCATTTTCCTCACAGAATAATCTAAACTTCTCATTCTCAAACTCTCCACCATGGTCACTCCTGATACTGGCTATAAACATTGCTTTTTCATTCTGTAATTTTCTGGATAAGGTCCTAAAGCACTTAAAAGATTCATCTTTGTGTAATAAAAACAATATCCAACAAAATCGAGTAAAGTCATCAACAATAACAAGTCCATATTTCTTTCCGCCAAGACTTATTGTCCTTGTTGGACCAAATAAATCCATATGTAACAATTCTAAAGGTCTAGATGATGTTACGAAATTTTTAGAAGAAAAAGAAGTTTTAACTTGTTTTCCTTTCAAACAGTTTTCACAGAAAAACTCTTTGTCAAAACTTATTTTTGGTAATCCTCTCACCAAATCATGTTTTGCCAACTTTGAAATATGTTTAAAAGAGACATGACCTAGCTTTTTATGCCAGATTAGTCTTTCTTCCTCGGAAGATAGAAAACATGAAATATTTTGACTTTGAAAATCTTCTAAATCAATTTTGTAAAGATTATTTCTTCTCTTGGCAGAGAAAAGCATAGAACCATCTTTGTTTCTGACTTCGCAAAGATTTTGATTGAATGTGACAGTGAAACCAAAATCACACAATTGACTAACGCTAATCAAGTTATGCTTAAGACCATCAACAAGCAGTACATTATTTATGCATGCAAAGGAATCTTTACCTATTTTACCGATTCCAATAATCTTGCCCTGCTGGTTGTCTCCACAAGTTACCGATCCTCCCTTCTTATACTGAAGGTCTAAGAACATAAACCTTTTTCCCGTCATATGTCGCGAGCATCCACTGTCTAAATACCAATGGTGCTTGCCGTATTTTCCAAGGAAGGATATCTGCAGGAGAAACTATTTTATTTTTTGGTACCCAAATTTTCTTGGGTCCTTTATGGTTAGTAGCTAGTATGCATATGATGAGTTCTTTGATGCATATAACTAGAATGTTAATTAAAACGAGATTTATTATGGTTTCTCTTTTGAACGAAAGGTTTTTTTATGAGACTGAGTCTTGTTACCTGTAAACCCTAATCCGGTTTTATCACTCGGATGTCTACATTTTCCAAGCATCTCATTCATTTTCTTAGTGCTCTCTGTGAAGGTAGCTAAATCAGCTGACAGATTCTTAATTCTTAGTTTAAGCTGATTAATCTCTTCTGATCTGTCTATGACTTTATTTTTCTCCTCTAATTGCTTCTTTAGACAGACATTTTCTCTCTCTATGACTTCAGTATGTCTAATATTTTCTGCATACTTTTTCTTTAACAGTTTATACTGTTTCAGAATAGCATGAGAATCTTCTAACAATTCTGAGTAGGCATGATGCAAATTATCGTAGTCAGATTTTACCTCCTCATCACTATCTTCCTCGGCTACCAGGCAGATGTTTGCATGTTCAGACGATTCGGAACCTGTATCTGATTCTGATGAATCTAGGTCCTCCCATGTTGCCATCATGCTTTTCTTGCCTTCTCTACTCTTCTTTGGTTTCTTCTTTAGAGTCGGACATTCGGACTTGTAGTGTCTAGGCTGATTGCATTCATAGCAAATGACAGATGACTTTTCTGGTTTGGTTTCATCTTTCCCATTCTTTCTGAATGTTTGGTTTCCTTTGGACTTCTTCTTCCACATGTGTCTTATCTTTCTGGAGATGAAAGATAATTCGTCATCTTCATCACTTGACTCTGGTTCTGATTGGCTGGAGTCGTCATCCTTTGATTCTTCAATTTTCAACGCTTTTGATGACTCCCTCCTTCTTTGAGTCTTGTGATTCTTTTGTCCAGCCTTCAGCGCTATCGACTTGTCCCGTTTGGGCTTGTCTTCAGCATCGAGTTCAACTTCATGAATTTTCAAGGATCCAAGCAACTCGTCAAGTTTTAGCACGCTCAAATCTTTGGCTTCTTGCACCGCAGTAACTTTAGGTCTCCACCTCTTTGGAAGACTTCTTAAAATCTTTCGAACATGGTCTTGATTGTTGTACGTTCTTCCAAGAGCTTTCAATCCATTGACAATTGTTTGAAATCTTTCAAACATCTGATCAATAGATTCTTCATCTTTCATCCTGAAAATTTCATACTGGTGCACAAGAATACTTATCTTAGGTTCTTTAACTTGGCTTGTGCCTTCGTGAGCGATGGACAATGTGTCCCACATCTCCTTCGTGGTATCGCATCCGTGGACTTTGTCATACTCGCTCCTGTTTAGGGCACACGTCAAGAAGAACTTCGCCTTTGAGTTCAGTTGTATTCTCACCTTTTGGTCAGCCATCCATCTGACTCGTGGAATGGAATTTTCATCTTCATCTACTGGTGTATAAGGTCCGTTCTCTATTACGTCCCAAAGATCGACATTAGTAGATTCTATGAATAGCCGCATCCTATCTTTCCAGTAATGATAATCCTCTCCATTGAATGCTGGAGGTCTAGTGACTGAGGCTCCTTCTGCGATGTATACATGTGATTCTGCCATTATCTTTGATCCACACTTTGCTAAAGTGATCCTTGGATATCAGGCTCTGATACCAATTGAAGTGAATCACACGTTAATACAATACTTATAAAACGATATAGCATGCACGAGAAAGGGGGGTTGAATTGTGTATTCCCCTTTTTGAAAAATCTTTCAAAACTGTTTGTTAGAAATAGAATTCTTTACAGAACTTCCGATAGATTTTAATTAATCAAAACTTTTGAAAACTTTGTTTACTGATTAAGTACTGATAAAACTTGAATCTAAAATAGAGATAGAGTGAGAGTAGTTGACACAACGATTTATCCTGGTTCACCCCAAACCGTGGGCTACGTCTAGTCCTCAGAGTTCCTTCTTAGATTTCACTATCTCTTCAACGTTACAAGTATTCTTTGCGAGCCTCTTCAGGTCTCTACAATCAGTATTCTTTCACACTTGGCCTCTGCAGGCTATCTGCACTACTTTTTCTCAGATAAGTGTTTGAACACTTGTTATAGTAAAATAGCTCTCAGCTAATTCGCACAATAAGCTCTTTACGATCACGTAGATGTAATTCAGCTAATTTTTCAACTCAACTTTTCAACTAACTTTGCAATCTTCGACTTCGACTTGTATTTATAGCCTTCGTCTTCGACTGCTTCTTGATTCTTGTTTCTTGAATCTTTAAAGAAACGATTATTCAGTTGAGTTATGTAACTAACTCGAACTGACTCCTTCGTCTTCTTTTTGAATTCCGCATCTTCTTTTCTCCGTCTGTGTTTTTGCGTCTGTGTTTGCTTTTACTATTTCGCGTCTTCGTTTGCTTTACTATTCGCATTTGCGTCTGCGTCTGCTTTGCTTAGCGTCTGCGACTGCTTTTCATTTTCTGTCTGCGTCTACTTTACTTCGTCTGTATGACTTCATCTGTCTGACTTCGTCTGTATTGCTTTTCTTTTTATTGATTCTCTTTGTTATACATCAAAATCATATCTAAGTAAAGTCATTTGGACTTAACACATATATGTACCACTCAAATATAACACAGTTGTTTCATATTCCGTATTCAGAAGTACCACGTGACATAACCCATGTTCAAAAGTACCGCATAATTATATCTAAGCGCATAACTGCACATTCAGAAATACCACATTTTTGCACATAAGCAAAGCACAGTTTAGTTTACATTAGTACACTCCGCAGTATATATATATAAAAGGCATTTTTGCCTTTCACCCATTCAAAATGTTCAATCAAATATGTATGCAATGCATATGTGACACTTTCCATTTATTTGGTGTTGTGACCGAGCGCTTAAACGATAAATAGTAGGCGATGAAGCGGCGTCTAGGAGTAGGCGAGCCCTCTAGGTATGCACTATCTCCCTTCGAGCTCGAGGCTCTTTTTCAGTATCAGTGGCGACTCTGGTCACAACTGTTATTATCAGTTCATGCATTTGTGTATGAAATGCATATGCCCACTTTAGCAGTCAATGCATCACAGTCTTTGTCACCTCAGAGGCACAATAATTGATCACATTAATAGCAAGCAATTGACCACAGTAATAGCAAGCAATTTCACAATTATCATGTCAAGAATACTTCTATGTCAGATCTCCCAATTCATCGGACCATCCGTGTCTGAAACCCAGTCATAAACAAACACAGTCACTAATCCCACCATTATTCTCCACAGTTGTGTAAGTGCAAAATATAAACAGATAATAATTGAGGAACCATCTAGGTTACTCACCTGTACTTCTGAGCTAATATCTGGAAGTTTCAGTAACGCCGATGGATCGATGCTCCAAATGTGCCTCTATAATAGTTATAGTATATAAACATTACCAATTGTCCAAATCAGAAATATTTACGAATGCACATGTAGCGATTTAAAATGTGTACAATGCATGTTCATGATATTTCCGGCCTTAATCCAAAATTTCCATCACAGACGATCCGTCTAAAAATTAGAAATCTAACGGCACCGAAATTACTCAATTCAGGCCTCTATAGGTCCAAAAATAAATAAAACAGTGACTAAAAAACCATTATCCGGACCCACATCAATTTCCTGTCCAAAAATTCCCAATTTCTCATAAAATAAAATTCAATGTTTCACGAATCTGATGCCTCGAGAATCAGGTCAATCGGACGTCGAACGGAAAAACTATAATCAAAAGAGTTGAGAGAGGTCAGTTTTAGGAAAATACACATCCTAGTCGACTAGTCAGGGGTTGTAGTCGACTAGTGCAGGAAAAATGCATGTCCTCGTCGACTAGTGCAGGTTGTAGTCGACTGGAAGCTTTATTCTTTCTTTTTTGCCGACATCCCAACTTTCGTAAGTTATAACTCCTTGCTCCGAACTCTAAATTGGATAAACTTGGTGTCTATTTTGTAGAGAAAAGAAAGCTTTACAATTTTCATGAAGGACACAAAAACTAATTTCACTTCTAAGGGTATCAAAAATACACTCAAAGTTACTGCCTTCACAATGCCTCTCAAAACAGTGCAACATTTTGTCAAAACAGTGCAACATATTATAAAATCCATAAATTCTCATTCCCTTTGTTAAAAACTACAAGCTTTATGCCAAATGAAAGCTTAGAATGTGACCTACAACTTTCATGAACAACATGAAATCAAATTCAATTGCTAAGTAGGTTAAACAATTCAATGAATGATTATGCCCACTGAAATCACCTAAACTAAATAGTAATTTTATAAAAAGCATAACTTCTTTCACAATGGTCAAAAAATTGCATACTTTATACCTATGAAAAGATAAAACAGAATACTACACTTATCATGAAGGGCTTAACAGTCAATTCCACCTCTAACAAACTCAAAACTGTTTTGCAAGTGGCTGCCCTGATCACTAGTCAATGACCTAACTTAGGTCCAGTCTTTGAAAATTCATAACTCCCAATTCTGACATCCAAATTTAACATGATATATCTCATTTTCAAGCTAATTTCTTCCTCTACAACTTTCCAAAAGATCACTCGATCCAATTCAAATAACAGAAATCTCTAAATTTGCTTCCAATCACAATACCCACAAAACCTACACTTATGGCTAGGTTTCACCAAAATGCACATAATCAGTCAATAGTTACCAGTTCATAACTCCCTATACATAGGTACAATGTTTTTTTTTTCAAACTTTCCAGACCTCTAATTAACACATAACTTTACATTTCTTCTTTTATAACCATGGTCTAATTCGGTCATTAAGGGCATTCAAATCTTCCATTAACAATCAACTTTAACACGCAGTCACAGGTTGGACCCTGTCTAACTTAAAACCTTATAACTCATTCATTTCACATCCAATTAAGGTGATTCAAAGTTTCATTTTCCATAAACTCATATGGCTATCACATATCCAAAGCCGGTTCAAAAATAATATAAATTGGATTTATTTTGATTTTTACACTCCTGACCTGTTTCTGTTCTCTTCTGTATCACTAAGGTTAGGAACAACCTTCACTTATTCAGACATACCTAGCAGAATCGTCATCCAATTAAAATTTGCTCTCTATAGCTCTTAAATGAACATTCTTGAACATTTTGTAAGAAGAGCTCATCATCCAATTCCAACTCTAAGGTCCTCAAACAATTAACTTTCAGGTCTTAGTTCAATCTCGCTGGTGTTTTGAACCCGATTCAATTAGGGGCCTATTACTCTTTTTTGGCTCACCCTAAAATCGTGAAACAATTCATGGAGATAGTAGACCTCTAGATCTACAACTTCTATGTTTTGAATTTCTCTAGATTCGAACTTTAAGCAGCTCAAAAAAATTAAACAAGTGGAGTCACAAATCTGTCTTTGCAATCTCTAACCATCCCAACTCAAGTTAATTATCATTTTTGTTCAACTTAGCCATGCAATTAACCTTAAGTAACATCATAAGTAACTATAAAACCATCATATAAACATATGATTTACCTTAAACAAGCTTCCACTCTTCTAGACTTCACAATCTCACAATCCTCTCTAATTATTTCCACCACACAATCATCATCATCACTTTGCAAGGGAAGCTAGGTTAGGCTCTTAGAAGCAAGATGAAGAGTAACAATTTTGGCTGGAACAATTGGAGACTTCAAGGGAGGAGAACCCACGAAGAAGGAGAAGGAAATCTCCCAAAAACTCTCTTTTTTCCTCCCAAAATTGGAAGTGTCGAGAATGTAAATGTGTGAAGATGACTCATCATGCCACTTGGCATGAAATAGGAGAAAAAGACAAAATTCATCCAATGGCTCTAATTAATTCATCCAATGAGTCTAATTAATCCATCCAATGGCTCTAATTACAATCCCAAAATTATTTATCCAATATTCCAGTGCCATTGGGTAGAAATTTTCACTACCGAAAATCAACCGGTTCGCCACTTGGTGATTTTTCCGATCCGGAAATTTTCTCCGAAAAAGTCTAGAAAAATTCCTAAAATTTCCTGAAAATATAAAACACATAACAATCCACTCCAATTAAATTTTCAAGCCCATAAACCACATTTTCCAAAATAAAATTCCATTTAGGCACAAATACCGGGAAATATCATGGATGCATGTACAGTTATTTTCTTGTGCAATTTTACTATTTATAAATTTCAGTATGCATAAAAATGTCAAATCAGACCTAATCACTCTCACCCCTGACCAAATTACTATTTTACCCTTCCCGTCGGGAGTGGGATGTTACAACTCCCCCCTCCTAATAAAAATTTCGTCCGCGAAATTCCTAGTCGATGGTTCAATATGGTAGAAAATGATCATTTGTCATAACCCCCTATATTTCCCATATACCTCATCACTCAAGTACTCATTTTCGAAAGATCACAGTAGACAGACTCAATCAGTTTTTCAGTCACTTATTTGGCTATCTTACTATCTTAACTATCTCACTTGACCATTTCAGAGTAGACACCAACATTATTCCGTATGCTATGGATCAGATCATTATTTCCGAACCTATTCACTTATCATGTTTTATAAATCCAATACCTCTTTCACCAGTAACATACAGACCAATTCATATAGCTTCATTGATACTTTTTTTTTTCAATTCTGAGTACACCTTGCCAAGGTGATACTTACAAAAACACTTCACCTCATCTTCAATTCTTCACTTTCCGTTGGTGCTAACCCATTGACACTTATGTCCATTTCACTATACCAGGTGTTCATTCACCTAACCCATTGATCTATCATATCCCATTGACTCTTATTTCAGATTCATTTCTTTTTTAATAAACTGTGCTTTAGTGTTCACGCACTCAATGCAAGAATGTACAATCCCGTCATGTAATCACCATTGTTATCAAGCTCATATTCCTATGAATTCCAAAACCTCTAAGCACTCCCCACTGTTGGAAATTCCAACATGTAACCACATAGCTCTATATCCTTCGTCGCTAAAATACACTTTTAGCGTATTCCGTACGTACGCTTCTCTAACAATTCCTTTGCTCAAGTCACTTTTGTCGGGTACACATACTTCTTCTTTAAATTACCAAATATCGTTCTTCCGATGTCACTCGAACAGTCAGATTCATTATGGAACTCACCAGTTTGACTCCTGACCTCTTAAACTCTCTTACCTCTTTCCAGTAGAGCTTAATCTAAACCTTCAATACACTAGTAACATCTCAGTTTACCCCATCTTCTGCTTGACATTTCACACTCTTTATTGTCCTAGATTTGGAAACCCAATATTTACATTCATTCTGTTTACTTTAGTATTGTCTGTTCACTGTTTTAGACTACACTCTACCTTTACCAGTATAGTATTGATTTGTGCACGCCTTTTAAACTCAATAATGTTCTCAAAATTACACAATTTATGTATTATAGGAATGCCTTAACATATCTAAGATCTCTAAAGCTTCGAACAATTTCTATCATAGCACCAATACCACTTAGTGAAACTTCAGTATACACTGCCCAATCTCCAAAGGATATGCTTATCATCAGTGTCAGATTTCTCCATGATTCATCTTATTTATGATCATAGTCACCAATTGATACTATTTACTTACCATGCATAAATCTCTATTGGGGTATTGCTAACTTCAACAGACATCACTCAATTTTGTTTTCCTTGAGTCTACAATTGCTTTATTTGAGATCCCTTAATGAAGGTGAAATTACCTCACGTCATTTTCAGTTTCCCCCTTAGGACTTCTTGTCTCTATTTCTCTTTTCATTTAATTTCCCTTCAGTCACATCGACATATGCCAATGCCTATTCATTCGTACTCGTACCTCCATACATTTCATTTCATTGAGTATTTCACTTTGTGGGTTGGTATTATTTTTCTTAGTTTCAATTTAGATCTCCCTTTGCATCAAATCTTATGGAGATCGATTTTCTTCACATTGCAATAAATCCACTCACGTAGTTGAATCCTCTACATTACTGTACACACAATGCATATAATCTCAGTAGTATATTCCACTTGTTATGCCTGAATCTCCTCTTGAAACATGACTCCATTTCACTTTTGATTTAGTACACACTTATTTTCGATTTGTTCCCATCATGACCACTATTAACTTGAATCGTCTGTTCATCTTAACTCAATTTCTTGCTACAATCATCGATACAGTTCACGAAATTCTGATCAACCAACTATTTTTCATAATTGCTTTTCAATCGTTTAATCGTTCGTAGTATCTCACAGGGATCAATTTCAACTATACTTACTGTCTCCAAGTTTATGCCATAACCTGAATGCATAACTTGAATGATCGGAACATCCTTTGCACTAAGATTCTGTGAGGCACTAAACAATTTCTTTGACACTTCCACTTGGTATATACCTCACCAAAATCATTTCATCTCATCCGGGGACCAATTAGTAGCTTATACTACCAAGGATTCTACAAAACTCTTTTCCGTTTGTACCAATCCTCGAACAGAGGAATTATTTCATAATCGTGACTTTCTTCTTTCCTCGAATTCTTCACGTACGTTACATCATTTGAAATTTTAATTTCCTCCCGAACGAGCACTATCAATTATGACCTTTGCACTATAGGAACTATGATTAGCACTTAGTCAATAAATCACCGATCGTTTCCTCTATTATTTTCACGTATACTTTTCACATAAGCTCAATTGTTTCACCAATCATGGTGAACTCACTATCCAATGTATACTCAGAAAGGTGAACCAACCTAAACGCGACAATTCGTTTCATATATCCACTTGTCATTAAATTTCATTTCACACCGCTTTATTCCCATATCCAAAACAAAATTCTTATGTCAATAAGTCATACAACCATTTTAAGTTCAAATTTGACCTTTCAAGGTCATGTCAACCTGGCGTATACACTTTAATCTCATTATTGCTACTTAGTTCTTTATCGTTCCTCAAACAATCCATGATAGGATATTCACATTTATATCACATTCGAAGACACATCACCAAAACACAACAAAATATTACATTGATACAGATACACTGCATCTTTATCTGTTTATCCATCCATTTACCATTTCTTTTTCCCTTATATATATATATATATATATATATATATATTCAACCACTCCAGAATTTCTGATGTGCAATCAACAGGAATTGCCAGTCTAAATTTTCCCTTAATATCCCCTTATACTGATTTAAAAACTCTTAGCACAAGATTAGCATAACCATCTTGGGTTCCACGCTCACGTGTTCATGATCATAACCGTTTCACGAGTTCATTTCATTTCCTCTATACACCTTAGTCTCCCTTTTTCTCATATGCTCATTTCCCCCAATCAACCCTTAACAACATACCTATTATCACCCCTAAGGATCCATATCCCAATAGAGGTGAACCTGTTTCCATCATACGAGACCAGATACATTTCTTATTTCCAAAATATCCATAACCCTCTATTTTCTCATATTCTGTCAAACCACCAATTTTCTTAGTGCTATTAACCGTCCCAACTCTTAAGGGAAATACTCATGCATGTGACTCGTCTTGGGGATCGATCATTTGTTATGCCTTTTGACATAACTACTATGCATATGCATATCACTTGGTATATATTTTGAATGCCCATGTAAGATTGTACTACGGGCTCGATACCACCTAAATGTAACACCCACTCCGCGTGACCCGAACCCGACATCGATGGTGATATCCGAATCCGTGCCCCGCAAGGGTAGCGTGCTACATCACTCAGTAAACTCAGTATCAATTTTTTTTTGTAAACATTCATATGCGCGAAAAACAGTAGACAATCGAGCCCGCGTTAATTTGTATACCATTCCAGTCATTCCCAATCGTTACAAACATTCAACAATAACTTAAAATAGCCATTTAATGTATACCAACCCATAACCAAATTGGGCCCGTTATAAATACATAGTATTAATTTACAGAGCTTGTGGAATACAATTTTATGAATAACAGAAGGATGAAACTAATGCAGACATGGACTGATCCCGACCTCTATTCTTCGTTTGAATGCTGTAGATATACTCCCGTGAACCTAATGGGATATTCTTCTGAGACCTGAAAAATATTTGCAAATTTTGGGTGAGTTTTGCGAACTCAGTGAGGAACCATCATCGATGGTTCGCCCAATTCATGCAACAGGCCATGTCATATAACGTATACTCACACTGTTACAAACTTGATTACATTTCACAATTTTCCTTGACCATAAGCAATAAAGACAGTTTATACACAGCATCCAATTAGTCATACATAACCAAAGGCATATATGTACCACTCAAATATAACACAGTTATTTCATATTCCGCATTCAGAAGTACCACGTGACATAACCCATGTTCAAAAGTACCGCATGATTATATCTAAGCGCATAACTGCACATTCAGAAATACCACATTTTTGCACATAAGCAAAGCACAGTTTATTTTACATTAGCACACTCCGCAGTATATATATATAAGGCATTTTTGCCTTTCACCCATTCAAAATGTTCAATCAAATATGTATGCAATGCATATGTGACACTTTCCCATTTCATTTCAGTGTTGTGACCGAGCGCTTAAACAGTGAACAATAGGCGATGAACGGCGTCTAGGGAGTAGGAGAGCCCTCTGGGTATGCACTATCTCCCTTCGAGCTCGAGGCTCTTTTTCAGTATCAGTGACGACTCTGGTCATAAATGTTATTATCAGTTCATGCATTTGTGTATGAAATGCATATGCCCACTTTAGCAGTCAATGCATCACAGTCTTTGTCACCTCAGAGGCACAATAATTGATCACATTAATAGCAAGCAATTGACCACAGTAATAGCAAACAATTTCACAATTATCACGTCAAGAACACTTCTATGTCAGATCTCCCAATTCATCGGACCATCCGTGTCCGGAACCCAGTCATAAACAAACACAGTCACTAATCCCAAGATTATTCTCCACAGTTGTATAAGTGCAAAATATAAACAGATAATAATTGATGAACCATCTAGGTTACTCACCTGTACTTCCGAGCTAATATCTGGAAGTCTCAGTAACGTCAGTGGATCGACGCTTCAAATGTGTCTCTATAACAGTTATAGTATATAAACATTACCAATTGTCCAAATCAGAAATATTTACGAATGCAATGTAGCGATTTAAAATGTGTACAATGCATGTTCATGATATTCCCGGCCTTAATCCAAAATTTCCATCACAGATGTTCCGTCTAAAAATTAGAAATCTAACGGCACCGAAATTACTCAATTCGGGCCTTTATAGGTCCAAAAATAATTAAAACAGTGACCAAAGAACCATTATCCGGACCCACGTCAATTTTCAGTCCAAAAATTCCCAATTTCTCATAAATGAAATTTAATGTTTCACGAATCCGATGCCTCGAGAATCAGGTCAATCGGACGTCGGACGGAAAAACTATAAGCAAAAGAGTGGAGAGATGTCAGTTTTAGGAAAATACACATCCTAGTCGACTAGTCAGGGGTTGTAGTCGACTAGTGCAGGAAAAATGCATATCCTAGTCGACTAGTGCAGGTTGTAGTCGACTGGAAGCTTTATTCTTTCTTTTTTGCCGACATCCCAACTTTCACAAGTCATAACCCCTTGCTCCAAACTCCAAATTGGACAAACTTGGTATCTATTTTATAGAGAAAAGAGAGCTATACAAGTTTCCTGAAGGACACAAAAACTAATTTCACCTCTAAAGGTGTCAAAAATATACTCAAAGTTACTGCCTTCACAATGCCTCTCAAAACAGTGCAACATATTATAAAATCCATAACTTCTCATTCCATTTGCTAAAAACTACAAGATTTATGCAAAATGAAAGCTCAAAATGTTACCTACAACTTTGATGAACAACATGAAATCAAATTCAATTTCTAAGTAGGTCAAACAATTCAATGAATGATTCTGCCCACTGAAATCACCTGAACTGAACAGCAATTTTATAAAAAGCATAACTTCTTGCAAAATGGTCAAAAAATTGCATACTTTATACCTATGAAACGATAAAACAGAATACTACACTTCTCATGAAGGGCTTAACAGTCAAATCCACCTCTAACAAACTCAAAACTGTCTTGCAAGTGGCTGCCCTGATCACTAGTCAATGACCTAACTTAGGTCCAGTCTTTGAAAATTCATAACTCCCAATTCTGACATCCAAATTTAACATGCTATATCTCATTTTCAAGCTAATTTCTTCCTCTACAACTTTCCAGAAGATCACTTGAGCCAATTCAAATCAAAGAAATTTCTAAATTTGCTTCCAATCACAATACCCACAAAACCTACACTTATGGCTAGGTTTCACCAAAATGCACAAAATCAGTCAATAGTTACCAGTTCATAACTCCCTATACATAGGTACAATGTTTTTTTTTCAAACTTTCTAGACCTATAATTAAAACATAACTTTACATTTCTTCTTTTATAAACATGGTCTAATTCGGTCATTAAGGGCATTCAAATCTTCCATTAACAATCAACTTTAACACGCAGTCACAGGTTGGACCCTGTCTTACTTAAAACCTTATAACTCATTCATTTCACATCCAATGAAGGTGATTCAAAGTTTCATTTTCCATAAACTCATATGGCTATCACATATCCAAAGCCAGTTCGAAAATAATATAAATTGGATTTATTGTGATTTTTACACACTGACTGTTTCATTCTCTTTCGTATCACTAAGGTTAGGAACAACCTTCACTTATTCGGACATAGCTAACAGAATCCTCATCCAAATAAAATTTCCTCTCTACAGCTCTTAAATGACACATTCTTGAACATTTCTTACGAAGAGCTCATCATCCAATTCCAACTCTAAGGTCCTCAAACAATTAACTTTCAGGTCTTAGTTCAATCTCGCTGGTGTTCTTAACCCGATTCAATTATTCTCATTTGGCTCACCCTAAAATCTTGGAAAAATTCATGGAGATAGTAGATCTCTAGATCTAAAACTTCTATGTTTTGACTTTCTCTAGATTCAAAATTTAAACAGCTCAAAAAAATTAAACAAGTGGAGTCACGAATCTGTCTTTGCAATCTCTAACCATCCCAACTCAAGTTAATCATCATTTTTGTTCAACTTAGCCATGCAATTAACCTTAAGTAACATCATAAGTAACTATAAAACCATCATATAAACATATGATTTACCTTAAACAAGCTTCCACTCTTCTAGACTTCACAATCTCACAATGCTCTCTAATTCTTTCCACTACACAATCATCATCATCACTTTGCAAGGGAAGCTAGGTTAGGCTCTTAGAAGCAAGATGAAGAGTAACAATTTTGGTTAGAACAATTGGAGACTTCAAGGGAGGAGAACCCACGAAGAAGGAGAAGGAAATCTCCCAAAAAATCTCTTTTTCCCTCCCAAAATTGGAAGTGTCGAGAATGTAAATGTGTGAAGATGACTCATCATGCCACTTGGCATGAAATAGGAGAAAAAGACAAAATTCATCCAATGGCTCTAATTAATTCATCCAATGCGTCTAATTAATCCATCCAATGGCTCTAATTACAATCCCAAAATTATTTATCCAATATTTCAGTGCCATTGGGCAGAAATTTTCACTACCGAAAATCAACCGGTTCGCCACTTGGCGATTTTTTCGGTCTGAGAATTTTCTCCGAAAAAGTCCAGAAAAATTCCTAAAATTTCCTGAAAATATAAAACACATAACAATCCACTCCAATTAAATTTTCAAGCCTATAAACCACATTTTCCAAAATAAAATCCCATTTAGGCACAAATACCGGGAAATATCATGGATGCATGTACAGTTTTTTTCATGTGCAATTTCACTATTCATAAATACCAGTATGCATAAAAATGCCAAATCAGACCTAATCACTCTCACCCCTGACCAAATTACTATTTTATCCTTCCGGTCGGGGGTGGGATGTTACACTTCTAGTTTCAATAACACATATACCAGACCATAACGATATTTCCTAAACACGTCCATGCAACACTGTGTAAATTCGAAACATCTTTTATTTGTAATACTAGCTCATAAATTCATAGTCCTATTCTCAGAATAGTTTCATATGGACCAATTTATGTCGAGCTTAGTTTTCCATTTTTTTTCCTAACCCAATCACACCTTTATCTCTATCTAAGCACATCTTTGCAAGTTGACAATACATCTTTGTCAAACCATATCATTTGTTCTTAGCATATTCACATATCACATGTTATGAATCTAAGACATCTTTTTATCGGTAACACTAACTCATAATAATTTCATGCAGACCAATTCATATCGGGCTTAGTTTATCCTTTTTCCTAATATGAGCACTTCTTGTACTCAATGTGAGCACACCTTGACAAGGTGATACTCTCAGAGACAATTCTTCTTTTTCACTTCTCATCAGTGTTAATACACTTAACTTTCAAATCTTTCTCAATATATTCCATAACTTTGATGTGATCCACCAAAATTCATTTGTCTTTCAAAAGCCACTTTATTCTGATTACAGATTCATCCCACTCACTAATAGTATCCCAGATTTGTTATGGTTTTTAACCATTCTTTTATGCCCTCTTCATTACAATGCAAGGGCGAACGACTCTTTTTGTCATATAACACCTCATACAGCTTCTAATGATGCCACTATGGTCACAATTATTGTAGCACCTCTTTACCATAGGGTATACACCGGGACGCCCGTAGGTCATTCTGATACATATCCTACGATAAGGGTGAACTACGAACAATCACTACTGTAATAATCACATGTCTCTCCATATCAGTATCAGTGGCATGACTTGACTGTGAGGCACTGATTCCCACCAATGCAGTGCGTCTCCCTGTAACAAACTAACTGCATAGTCTAACTTCTCCTCATCTGAGCACTTCATCTGAAATAGAACCCTCTCGGTCCTCTTCAATTAGGCTTCAGCCTCTTCCGAATTTGTCGTTCCATTGAAATCCACAGCCCCAAACTTACGGAGCTTGTCATACTGTCCACTCCTGTCTACTGGAGCTTGCATCAGAACTTGAGACCTTTGACCCATGGCATACGTGAAAGCCTGAGAAAAGGCTTGAAAGAAACTCGGATCCATGGGATTTGCTTGAGGCATAGGAGGATGCGGTGGAGGCACTTCTTGTTGAAAACTAGGTGCCTTAGAATTCGGAGTAGAATGTGTCCCAGCATCTTGTGGGACATGGGATTCATCCGTGCTCCCTTGGCGAGAATGAGATCGAGTCATAGCTGCTCGAGTTCTCTTTCGAGGCGGCATTTTCACTCCTTCAATATAAAACCATCGAAAATCTTTAGTTCAAGCAAAACAATTTTCAATGTATGTAAAAATAGTTCAAATCATATAAAACAATTCAAATTGTGTAGAACAATTTAAAACAATGCAAGTTGTTCATTAAAACAATGCAATGCAAACCTGGACCTAAACCTAGTCGCTCTGATACCACAACATGTTGGACCCCGTTTTCGGAGCCCAACATCAGACACGGAAGCATGAGGCTTGGGCCTGGAGGGAAGACTTAGAAGTTGAAAATTTAGAAGCAAAGATCCCTCGAAAGCAAAGGTGGGCGTCGCTGCGGCTTGTGTTATTTCGTCATGGTGAAACCTTTTGGGAAGCTACGTAGTGGCGAGCGAATGAACCTTCGCTGTGGCAAGCGAAAGAATTCTCACCGCGGTGAACCCGCGAATTTAACTTCGCTGCGGCGAGCACACGGTGTCGTTGTGGCGAAAGCCCTTTCCCACAGAATCCAAAACTTAAAACTTTCATCCATTCATTTTCATCAAAACAACCCAACATAAAATAAACTTGATCATAAACACAACCTTCCAAATCTTATCCTCATGATAAAACGATTTAATGCGAAAGGTTTGAAACTAAATCCAACATCAATCATATCTCATTGATAATCAAAAGAAGAGTTTTACCAAGATTTAATGGCATTTCAAGCCATAATACACCATTTGAGTTCAAGAACCAAAAATACAAAATACACTTGAACTAATAAAACTTGAAATGTGACTAAAGCCTTGAATTCCAAAAATATAACTTGAAAATACAAAAATATGACAACTCGGAGTGATGCCGTAACTCTTGACCTACTCGATCTCTTGCTCATCACCTGAATAGGGGGAGGAGAATGGGGGTGAGCTATAAAGCTCGTGGGTAACATATTTATAATAAAGAAAACATGCAAAACTATTTCAAAACTCATTGCCATTGTACATTTGCGAAACTATAGTAATTTCACATGTAGATATCATCATCTCAAAATGCTTGATTTTCAAACAATTCATGAGCAATTTTAAATCATGTATGCATCAAACGTGTTAACAGATCATAAGCACATAAGCACAGCAGAATGGTTTGGGTAAGTCCAAATTCATGATGCACTACACATTCCCATATAATGGTCCTGTGTAGTCGTAAATTTCTTGAGGGAGTCCTTGAGGGAACTCCATGCCACTAGCGGGCAGGCGGGAGAAGCCTATACTTAGGTCAACGCGCACGTGACGGTTCTTGAGGGACTACCACAAACCCACATAACACACATAGTTCAAAATCTTGTAAACTTGTTGCCAAAATGGCACTTTCTTGTAAACTTGCTTTTCATAACCATGATATCGTTGTAAAAATCATTTCTGAAAACATGATGTCATGAGCATGTATTCTTTTAAAGAGAAACCCTTTTCAAAGTTTTTTCATCAATCATCAATACAAAACATGTAGCAAACATATAACAATTTCACAATTCACTCAAAAAGCAAATAAGGTAACATTGATGATGCAATTTAAATCATTAAATCTTTCTTGATTTGAAGAAAACAATGAGTGACTTATTTACTCTATTATAAACGTGTACCCACCTTGAGTTCCTTTTTTATAACCTTGCTTAGGAATGTCTTTCCTCTTGTTCCTCTTTCTCCTCTTGCTTCACTTGATTTTCTTAAATAACAACCAAAATTCCATTCAATTTGGTGTAGAAATCGGAAATTCATACTTTAACAATTCGAACTATAACTTATGCTGAAACAAAAATTCTATGCTTAACTTCCATCAAATATTTTATATTCTTATAGACTGAATCAGAACTTCATATCTTCATAAAACTTGTATCCCTATGTCTCTAGTTTACAACGAATCAAAAATCACCTCATTTGGACATCTACATCAAAAGTTATGCCCAAAATACCATTTTTCATATACCACTCAACAACCATTTCCTACACATGCTAAGCTATACTTGGGTTCATCTAACCAAAACAAGATGGAATAAACTCATACTTACTTGTTAATCTTCAAATTCTTCAAAATCTTCAAGAATCTCAAGGCTCTATCTTTCCTCTCTTTTTCTCTTCTTCTTCCTCTCTTCCACGATACTCACCTCTCAAACAAGACAAAATTTACTTCTTCTTCTAATTTCTACTCTTAATGATCATCAAATGTCCATTATGCTCCTCCATGAAATCCTTAAACTTTAGAAACTTAAGTAAACTTCCCAAATTGTCCCTACACATCATATTCCTTTACTTTTTTACTCACAACATGTAAAACTCTAATTTAATCTTAATCCTCTATTTAATTTTCATTAACCTAAGCAATAAACCTCAAATTATTCTAACCAAATGCATTTAATCAAACTCAACCTCAAAAATAATTTTACACAAGTTTATTCAATAAGAAAAAGGGATCGGGGCCCAACATATAGGGTTCTCGACATTAGTTTTGGAGTTTAACATATACCTTAGGTGAAGGGCTTCAATGAATATGAATAAGACTTTTTTCACTTCATTTTTCAAATCAAAGTCATGTGTCTTTTCCATTCCCAATTTTATGCTTAATTACCTAACAAAACATTTCCCTTATCTTAAATATTTGCATCATAGTCTCAAAACTGTCAAACCTCGACTTAATTTTCCGTAGGCGCTAATTCTCCAAGTAGTGTCAATAAACTTGTTGCACTTAAAAAGTTTCTTTATAAATGAGGAGCCTCCAAATCCTTTTGAAAAGGAACACTTTATTGGTGATTTGCATTGGTCATACAACCATTAATACCTCTTCTTTTGGCAATCCAATATCTACCCATTTGACTTTAGCATAAGGTTAATTATGTGCATCTTTAATCCATAAAAATGTTCCTTATCATGCTCTCTAATGCTTTTATAAGGTTTTTTGGCAATAATATGTGTGAGATCCAATAGACAAGTCGATTATTTAAGATGGATTTGATAATTATAGCCTCCCAATATAAGGTAGGCTTTTATTATGGTAGTACCAATTCTATTATAGAATATATCAAACCAAGCTTGACAATCACCATATATTGGCCTTTAAATTGAAATAGGAATTCCCAAATATATGAATGGGAGACATTATCTTCAGAATAAAGATAGTAGAGAGCTATTAAGTTTGTGAATTTGATCTAATTAAATTTAGCATGTAGCTTATATCCTTGTTGATGTTGAGACTTGATAGCTTCCTAAATGAATGAAGTGAGTTCATTAGAACCCTGATTGAGCTAATAGTTTCCCTATAAAACATATGTAGGTCATTTACAAATAAGAGATTATAAACCCTTAACTTGCCAAATTTGCAATAAAATTTGAAAGATGGGTCCTTTTTGATGTTGTTATTAGTAAGCTTGCTCAAAACCTCTATACAAATTAAGAATAGATAAAGTAATGATGGGTCTTTTTGCCTTACTCCTCTTTTTGAACACCTAAGATGGTTATCTATTCATCATGACATGAAAGGATGTGGTTGTCCTACATTGCTCAATCTAAGTGACTTATTTTTATAGCAAATCAAATGCCTCCAATGAGTGTGGGGTGAATTCTTAACCAATTAAATCCATGGCCTTATGAAATTCAACTTTTATGGAACAAATTTTGATGAAACCATTATGAAAGTCAACTTTTATGATGCAACTTTTGATGAAGTCATTCATTTGGTAGCCTTTGGCTTTTGGGTGAATAGAATATTATCACCTATGTTCCTTCCCCTAATATAAACCCCTTTTGATTTGCTTATAAGAGACTATAGTGCTTCATTTAGCCTTGAGATAAGTACTTTGAATGCGATCTTGTATAGGAAGTTGCAGTAGGTTATGGGCCTAAAGCCTTTGAGAGACTTAAGATTTGACATCTTTGGTACTAGGGAAATATGAGTTTTTTTTAATTTCCTTTAGCGATTTTCTTAAGTTAAATAATTGCATGATGAGTTTATTGACCTGCATCTTTATTTAACTCAATGATTCTTTGAAGAAACATACATTAAGCCGATATGGACTAGGGAATCTATTGGAGTTAAGGCTCATTAATTCTTTTTCTATGTCTTAAGAAGTAATAGGTTTACTAAGATCCTAAATTTATTAAATAATTATTTCTTTTGGGATAAAAGAGATGATAACATATAATAAAGTGCTCAGAGATCTCTTATTTCTTCTCTTTTTGATCCCTAATCCTCTCTTCAATATCCTTAATCAAGTTTGATATTTTATTTGGATTTATTCTAGCTAAGATTGCATTAAATAAGAAGGTAGAATTCTTTTCTCATCTTATATCTATTAAACTATTAATTTTTACTTATACAAGGATTTGTGAACATCAAGTGCTATAACATAATTGCTTAAAGCAGTCTTTTCTCTCTTGATATTGGTTTTATTTGTTAGATCTATGTATAAATTAGATTGTTCTTGTGTAGTTACAATTTTGGTCTCTTTGATGTCAAGGCTTTTGCTGCTTACATATTTCTAATGTAGTTCTTTAATTCTCTTTTTCACCATTTCAAGCTTTTTCACACATTTAGAATCTTCAAATCCCTTTACCTCTTTCACCATACTTGTTTCTTGCCTCCTGGAATCTCTCAAGTTTTGAAGATTGTTTATAAGCCTGAATAAGGTGATTTAGATAGGGGACTTGGCCATATTGAGAATTTTAATTGGTAAGTGGTCTGATGTGAGACATTTACTGAGGATGATCTTACTTCTTTGAAATCTCAGTCACCTACCAAAGTTCTATCCAACTTCTTTCTTATAGTTCATGTTGCTTATCACTTCGTGTGAATTGATTTCCCTCATAAGTAAGATTTACGACCCTTATATTGTTAATGTATGATTTGCAATCATACAAGGTCATTTCAAGTTCATACATCCTTTAGATTATGAGGCATAGAAAGTACTATTAAAATGTACAAGAATTATCTACAAAGTGTCATGATAAATGATTAATATACTCTATTTTTATTCCCATTTTTAGTTTTTGGTTGTTACTTGAGAGTTTTACATTGTTTTTGGTCCTTATTTTGTTTCAAGTTGTTTTTAGCTCTCAATTACCTTTATAGATCAAAAGGAGAAGAATTCAGGTGAAATCAGGGCATAAAATAGAAAAAATAGAGTTATTTTTGAGATACATGCCTATCTGAGTATCATATATGACTATATAAGGGGACCATATAAGTTATTGTGAATGTGTAAAATTTTAAAGAAGTTTTCATACCCATATAAAGATGCACACATGTCTATGCTTTTATAAATATGTAAAGTGACAATTTAAAGATGTTTTTGAGATACATGGTAACTCACTCAATCATGTGACTAACTTTTAATAAAAAACCTTAATTTTGCAATATAAAAGGTAATTATAAAGAGGAAACAAAAGGAGGCAAATATATATATATATATATATATATATATATATATATATATATATATATATATATATATATATATATATATATGTATGTATGTATGTATCATAGAGTCTTTTCTTTTTAATGTTTTTTGTGGACTTTTGATGTCTATTTCAATTTCTATATTTATGAACTAAGTTTGTTTATTGTCTAGGTATGATGAACCCTAAGTTTGGATGGATAGTGTGATTTGATATTTTATTTAATGCAATTTGATTAGTTGATTCATTATGATCAATTATGCATTTTTATTTTTGAATTAATATGTTCAAGATTTTGGTACACTGTTTGATTTCATATAATTTGAGAAAGCCTTTTGTGTGAAAAGATTTGCCATAATTGAAAGAAGTTGCCTACAAACCCAGATATAGGTTGACATAAATCTTCTAAATTAGGGTCAAACTTAATAATGGAATTCACGAATTGAGTAATGCAATATTAAAGGTCTTAAATAAAAAGAAGTTTTAGTTAATTAATTGAAGATTAGTTATTAATGTTCTTAAGAAATATACATAATATAGGAATTTTCACAGTCTAATGATAAATAATTGAATTGCATGATAAGGGGTTAATTTTTAAGACCTGTTAGGGGGATTCATCACCTAGGTACTAGTTATCTGGTATTGATTAATCATTGTGTATCTACCATTTAGTTCATTATTGAGTTGAATTTTAGTTTAGTTTAGTTTTAAATTAAGCCATCATCTTCTTTATTGGTTAGATAATATAAAAAGAGGTTATTATTATTACTTACAATCTACGTGGGATCGACTTGTACTTTCTAGTAAACTACAACTACACTATGTACTTACAATTTAAAACATATTTAAAATATATACAATCAAGTTTTGGGGTCATTTTTGGGGATTGGAGTATTAGGAACACCTAATTTTTATTAATTTAGCCATTATTTCTTTTTAATTTTTGTTTTTAATTTGTTTAATAATTTTATTGACTTAGTTTTCTTACCTCTACATGTCTTGAGTTTAGTTTATGACCTGAAGAAATCCATCACACTTAATTAATGAAGATCCAGAGATTGAGAAGATAGCTCATAGAAATCTCCAGAAGACCTTGCTTATAGAGATTGACTTAGATCAATAGATAGAGTACTTAGAAGGTTAGATTGATGCCAAAGAATAAGAAACTATGGTAGGCCAACCAAAGAAGAGTCTTGCATTGTAAGACCTACAATTACCAACAATAATTTTGAGATTAAACTGAGTATTATTCAAATGGTGCAATAGTCTTTCCAGTTTGATGGGCAATAAGATGAAATGCACATATAGCAAACTTTCTACAGATTATGATACCTTTAAAGCCAATGGTGCCAATGATGAGATAATAAAATTGAGACTATTGTTGTTCTCATTAAGGGGCAGGGCGAAACAATGGTTAAATTCTTTGCATAGGTCATCCTTACTATTTGGGACCGTATAGCAGAGACGTTTCTTTTGAAGTATTCATCGCCATTTAAGACTACTAAAATAAGGAACAACATCCTCTCCTATGCCCAGATTGACTTAAAGACATTATATGATATGTTGGAACCCGATCCGGAGACCGGATCCCAACCGGATAATGGAACGAAAGTGTCCGAAACCAAAGCGAATTCAAAGCTGATAAATCGAAATTGAATCACAAGGCGAAAAAAATCCGAAGCAGAAAGACATAATACGAAAGAATGAATGGATCGGAATCAAAGCGAAGCAAAAACACATCGTAGCGGAACGAATCACAAGGCGAAACAAACGGATCTCAAAAAGAAAACGAAAGAAAATCGAATAACAAAATGAAACGAAGGGCAGATCATAAATCGAAACAAATCGAAAAAAAAACGAATGGCATCGGTTCAAACCAATCATAAGCGAATCCGACATCCGAAGCGTGAACTTAGAAAACTATCGCGTTGGAAACCTTAAGACATTCTAAATCCGGTATAATTTTTTTTAACCATCTTGTTTTAAACTCATGCAAATCCATACAATTTCCTTTTTCTAGGAAATTATCCCCAATTAATATCTCAATTCATAACAAACTTCTTAACAATCATATAAGTCCCATAATCCCTCTTTTAAACATCTAATTCTTATTTTTATTCTTTTTCAACTTATTATCTAACAAAATATCTGCAAAGTGTTTAAAGCACACTTCTAAAATACATCCCAATCAATCAGACAATCATCAAAATCCACCGGACCCTCCGTCTGGGATCTCAGCATAAACAAACGCAATCCTACTTCTAAAACACTTCAATAAGCCTCAATCCTAAACCAGAATCATCCATATTTCATAATCAATCATAAGCAATTTCCAATCATTTCATAAACATATACAAGCTCTTATACAATTTCACATTCCATACATACCATAAATTAATCTCTTACAAATCCCTAATGGCTTTCCAAGCCATTCACAATCCAGAAACCCAAAATCCAAATATACGAAAGTACAAAATACGAAAACGTACAGATGGCTTGACTTTCTTTCATCCGATCTCCTGCTCGAAACCTGGAGATGGGGATGAAAGGGGGTGCGCACAAAGCTCGTGGATAATACGTTTATAATTGAACCATAAGCAAAAGCATTTTCCCAAAACTCATTTTTCATTCAAAAATATTTTACAATCTGAAATTCCTCAAAAGCTTATTGTTTTCAACTTTCACTTTCCAAAACAATTATAACACTTTCTAAAATTTCATGATTGAAATCCATTTTCTCAAATCACAAATTTCTCAAACTTTCACAATTCATAAACAAACTCCAAATATGAATGCACACAGATATAAACAAAACAAAAACACATAACACATCAAATGGTTTGATTCGGTTCAAAACAGAATGTACTGCACATTTCAGCATAGCGGTCCTGTGCAGCCGTGAACGGAACGTACTACACCTTCCCGCATCGCGGTCTGGTTTAGCCGTGACTTATGGGAGTCTGAGATCGGAACTCTAGTGTCTCTAGCGAACAGCCAGGAGAAGGCTTAAAAATAGACAAGTGTGCACTTGTCCCACTTATGGGACCTGACCAAACCCACATAACACATAATCGAAAACAAAAATTCGAATTGCCCGAAGGCACATTTCGAAATGTTGATTTTCAAATTTTTCATATCATAAAGTCATATCGTGTCAATACTTGACACAGTCACATATCCACAATTTCACACACATTCATATAACAATTCAAAAACAAACTCAATGCATCAATCATTCTCATATACAATCAAATACATGTTCAAATTCTGAATCATGCACAAACAAGGAAAATAGAAAATCATAGCAATTTCTTAAGAATCACAAATTTTCTTACTTCAATTATAAGTAATGAATTTCAAAACTTTTCTTAATTTCTCAAATCCTTTAAAACTTGTAACATTTCTCCAAAGCATTCGGAAACCATAAACTTCAAAATACTTTCTCTAAATTTTTGATCAATAACATAACTCATTTAAAACAAAGAATTAAACCTTTGTAGCAATTTTTAAAAATCATTTGGAAACAATAAATTTCATAAATATTTTCCTTTCTTGATTTTTCAAGCTTTCTTTCTAAATTTCTCGATCAATTTTACAAATCATTTAAAACAAAGAATTTAACTTTAGTAACAATTTTCAAGTCATTTTCAAAACCAATGAAAGTAACAATTTTCATAATTTCTGACATTTTCTTAATTTATCAAAACATTTAAAACTTATAACAATTTCTCAAAACTCTCAAACCCATTGAATGTAGCAATTGGATCATTATATTTAACTTGCGAAACAACTTCAACAATAATTCAAATCATTTGAAAACAATAATTTGAAACATTTTAAACTTCTTCTTGACTTTTCAAAACTATAAACAATAAATTTATTAAAACAATTTACTTTGAAAGCAACCCTTTTCATAATTTGCAAAATCATTCAAAACATAAAGAATACATAATTCATAGAAATTTCTTTAAATCATAAATCAAACATATTCACAATTCCACATATCACATCAAGTCATATAACAAAACATATTCAATCTCAATTCATAAATTTAAACACATATCAATCAAAATCATGACAATTAATGCAATTTATTTCTTTAAACCATAAATCAAACGTATACAAATTCTTAAAGCACATTGTTCAAAATTTTCAAATAATTCAAAACATGATTTTCATAAATCTCATATTTTCTTAAAACATTCCGAAAGCATTGAAATTAATCCTTTGAAAATCATAATTTTCAAACATTTATATAAACATTAATTTATCAAAAATTTGCTTCTTGAATTTTTAAAAACACATACTTAGCTTAAAATTCAATAAATAAATATACTACTCACCTCGAATCGATGCTAGAAGCTTGTCCAAATCGTCAATTTGCCCATAGCCTCTTTCTTTCTTCCAATTTAAAATTACCTAAAACAAATCACCCAAATTCAACTTCATAAATAACATAATTTCTCAAATTGAGCTTAGAAAACACTAATTCCACATATAATCAAGATATCTAAATCACAAATTTCCAAAAACCCCAAATCACAAAATTGGGCATAAACCCTAATTCACAATTATCCAAAATTAACCCAATTAAACTAAGAAATCACCAAAATTGACTTCATAATCCACAAACTCATCTCATTTTCCATGATTCTAAACCGAAAATTCATTAAAAACTTAAAGACAAAAATTCACCTCTTACCTCAAACTCCTCCAATTTCGGATTTTTCTTGTCCCATAAGAGGGCTATCACTTTCTTCCATCTTTTCCCTTTAGAATCCGCGAAAATATCATGCTTGAAGCCCTAAAATCCGAAACCCCAAGCTTCCATCATCTTCTTCATGGCTGAAAGTGCTTCTCTTCTCTTCTCTCTTATTCTCTTATTCTTTCTTTCCTCTAAGTTTCGGCTCTCCCCTTGTTAAAAATGACACTCATGTTGTTTTAAGGGGCCATGTCATTTAATGAAGGGATAATGACCTAATTGCCCCTCACTCATAAGCCTTGTAATTTAAGTTCTTAAGTAGACTTCCAAAATTGCCCTTAAACTTTGTTCTCATGAATGCTTACTTTAGGACATTTTTATCACTATCCAAATGAAGGAATTTACTTAAACTTCCTTCTATAGAATTGTTCCTCCTTGTCTTAATTTCATAATGCCATAAAAATAAGCCAATTTGGAGCACTACATCAAACGTTATGTTCAAAACATTTCGGGCATGTCTAATGCTAAATCATTTTTCAGCACGTTATTGACATAAAAAATTTGACATTCTTAATGACAAAATTGAAACTCGATTTCTTCATAACAATTGTATCGCCATTTCTCTAATTTAATCCGAATCAAGAATTACCTCATTTAGATTACTAGAGCAAAAGTTATGGCCAAAATACTTTCAGATGTTCCTAATCCAAGACTGCACACTAATCCAAAATTAAATTCACAAATTGAAAGTCTTAGGGGCTAAATTTGAATTTCATTTCTTCATATGACTTGTAGCCCCATGTCTCTATTTCATTTTTCCTCAAGAATCACTTCAATCGGATCACCACAGATCCTGAATTTTGTAAAATACCGAACCATATTCTGAAACTTATCCAACTCACTTTGATTTAATTAAACAACCTCATTTTAATATCATAAAATTACAAACTTCCTATGAGGATGTAGATAATTGTCTTAGGAATCCAACGCTTTGAAACTTAGTCAATCGGATGTCAAACAAAAAAAAGTTATAAGCAAAAGAGTGAGAGGAGGACATTCAGAGATTAGGCGTGGGCAGGTCTAAGAAACTTAGAGACTAGGCGTGGCCACGCCTAAGGATGAAATATGGATCTGCAGGAAAATGTTAGAATTTTCAAATCATATCTTTTGCTCCCGAACTCCAAAATTAACAAATTTGGTATCAATAGAAAGCTTAAAGGAAGCTCTACAACTTCCATGAAGAACTCAAAAACTAATTCCATCTCTAAAGTGATCAAATTTCTAATCAAAGATTCTGCCCAAATAATAAATCTCTAAATAATAACTCAATTTTGAAAATTTCTATCTTTCAACTCCAAATTCCAAACATGTCATATTTTATATCAATGGAAAGATCAGAAAGAAACCTACAACTTTCCTGAAAGACAGAAAAATCAATTTGGCCTCTAAGGAAGTCAATTTTTCAGTCAAAGTTTCTGTCTACTAATAATCTTGCCAAAACTATAACAGAAACTTGTAAAAATCATAACTTCCTATTCTATGATCCAAAAATTCTATACTTTATATCAAAATAAAGATCAAATCAAAATCTTCTACTTTCATAAAGAACTTAAAGGCTAATTCAACCTCTAACTAGGTCAATTTCTCAGTCAAAGATTCTGCCATAATATAGGTCAACCTATAACACGTCCAAAACTTCCAAATTTCATAACTTCCAATTCTCTCATCCACTTATTGCATAATATACATCATTGTATAGCTTGAAAAATCTTCTATGAATTTCATGAAGGCCACTGAAGTTAATTTAGAACATATAGTCCAGAATTTTTCCTCAAAACACAGCATGTACCATACGACACTTAAAACCATTTCAAAGTCAAAATAACATAACCTTAACACCATTTCAAAGTCAAAGTAACATCACCTTAACTTTAACTGACTGTAACTTTCACTCCTGATATCAAAAAATTGCAAACTTTATGGCGACAGAAAAGTCTCAACATAATCTACAAGTTTCCTGAAGATTATTTTTTCAAATTCTGCCTAAATAAAAAGTCAACTCTCAAGTCAATCTTTCTATCTCCAAAAGTCAACTTTCTTAAATCTTCAATTTTGCACACTTTTTCTCTTTATTTCATGATTTCCAACTTCCATTTCAATCTTCTTATTCACTTTAACTTTTCATAACTCATACAAATCTCCACAATTATCAAAAACATCAAAATCCAATATGTCTTTTCTCATAAATTTCCTTAAAGCGTAAATACATCTATCCCCAATACATATATAAAACACTTATTTTATATCATTTATTATTTCTAAATTCCACTTAAAAATCGAGGTCCAACATGATACATAGTAGAGATTTAAGGAGATGTTAAGAAAGTGCCTACATTATGGTCTACCATTCTGGATGTAAATTCAGACCTTCTACAATAGGCTAAATAAAACAATGACATAGATTATAGATGTTATGGCTGAAGGTAATCTAAATAATACAACATCAAAAGTAGCTCAAGACCTCATTAAATACATGGCAATGAATAATAATCAGTGGTGCTCTTCTTGAAAAAAACTAAGCAAGCCATTGATAGTATATGATGTACATATAGTTACGGTATTAGTGAACTAGGTTTAAGTTTTAAGAAGAAAGATTGATAGATTGATGATGAATCCTCAACTATTCTAAACAATGTAGTGTGTGGTGAGTGGGCTAGGAGATCTAAGTCAAAATCTTCAAACACTATAAAACAAACATGTGGATTATATAGGGAATGCTAATAGACCCCAAAATAATCCCTAAAATAATGCATATAATCCAAGATGAAGAATTCACCCAAATTTCTCTTAAAAAAATTAAGGATAGCTAAACTTTAACCCTCCACCATGATTTTAGCAATACCCACCTTAAGAAAGAAGTCAAGATTTTAAGACATTGTCCATAATTCTTTAACATTTAGAGGTAAGATTTCAAACCACAGAGTCTTCATTAAGAAATCAAGAGGTTTTTATGCATGACTTAGGAACTCATATTAGTTTCCTTACAAAGTTAATTTATGAAAGATCATAAGGGAGTTTGTGTAGTACCACCCTAAAAGTGGAAAAGAGTTACAAAAGGAGAATAAAACCTAAGATGAGAAAGAGAGTGGCACCATAAGTCAAAAGGAAGCTAAAGATGAAAGCACCTTCCAAAAGTTAAGGAATTTTAGTATGCCATCTTTTATCTTGCTAAATTGAAGAATGATTGCATAAATGAGTAGTTTGGCAGGTTCTTTGAACAACTTAAATAAATCTATAATAACTTACCCCTTGTTAAGGCTCTTGTACAGATGTCAAAGTATTTAAAATTCTTAAAGTAGTTACTAGCAAACAAAAGGAAGTTAAAGGAATTAGCGATCATAACTCTAAGTGGAATGTGCTCAGCAATTGATTAGATCAAGTTAATGGAGAATCTTAAAGATCTAGAGAGTTTTACTATGCTTCGTCAAATCAGTAGCTTAAAAATATAAAGGGCTTTAGTTGATCTAGGGGCTAACAAAAATACGATTCCTTATTCACTTTTGAAGAAACTAGGATTAGGTAAAGCCAAATCTACTAGGATAAGTTTACAATTAGTAAAAATATTAATAAGGTATACTAGAGGTATTATTAAAGATAAACTTGTTAAGGTTGACAAGTCTATTTTTCTAGTTGATTTTAATATTCTTTATTTTTCTAGTTGATTTTATGATTCTTGATACAGAGGAGGCTATAAAAGTACCTTTAGTTTTAGGTTAACCCGTTTTAGCCACTAGCAGGGCTATTATTAATGTTAGTAAGGGTGAGTTAGTGTTTTGGTTTGGAGACAAAAAGGTCACATTTAAAATGTTTGATGTCCTAAATCATTCCCTTGAACTTGTTAGTGCTAATTATTTTGGCAATATATTTGATGATTCAGTTTTAGATGTTTTGTAGGACTCTTTTTATAAGGGTTTACAGAGTTGTTTTTGGCTTAAGGTAAAAAGAAGGAAGAGAAAGCGAAACAAGAAAAAAGTAGGAGACTTACTAAGAGGTTAAGAAACCTAAAGTAAGAAAGCAAAAACTTAACTTTTATAAGCCACCTTGATTATGATATGTATGTCGAGTTAGAGATGTTAAACATGTTGGACCCCGATCTTTAAGTGAATTTTAGAAATATAAAAAGTATGAAATAAGTAAGTTTGTATATGAAGTTTGTAATAGATGTAATTATGTTTTAAGAAATTGATGAGAAAAAGAATTGATGGAGTTTGATGATATTGAAATTTGAATAGATTTGTATGGATTATACAAGTTTAAGTAGATGAGAAAATGAAAATTTAGTTGAAAATCAAGAAATAAAGAGAAAAAGTGTGAAAATATGAAAATATGAAAAGTTTGACTTTTTGGCCATTGAGAGTTGACTTTTGATTTAGGCAAAATTTGAGAAACATGATCTATATGAAACTTATAGATTATGTATAAAGCTTTCTGTCGCCATAAAGTATGAAATTTTTCGATATCGGGAGTGGAAGATATGATTTTCCGAAGATAAGGTTCTTTTGCTTTGTTTTTGAAAATGCTATTAAGTATAGATTTGTGTGTTATGTGGTTCGAGGCCACTCGTCGTGAGGATTTAAGATGAATTGGAGTAAATGGCCTTAATGAAAGTTGTAGCTTGTCTTTCAATCTTTCTAACACTATAAAGTTTGCAATTTTTCGATATCGGGGTTAGGAGTTATGATCAACTAAAATTTGGAAGTTGTTTAGGAAAAGTTGATTAGGGCAGTAACTTTGACTAGGTTTTTGACCCCCTCTATAGATGGAATTAATTTTTGAGTTCTTCATGGAAGTTGTAGAGATTCCTTTTATCTTTCCATCAACACCAAATTTGTCAAATTTGGAGTTCGGAATCAAAAGTTATGATTTTTGAAAAATTCAGTTACATTTATGTTTTTGACGTACTATAATTTTGCTTTTACTCCGACCCTTGTTCGATCTTTTCCTTATATCTTTTCCGTCCGACATCCGATTGCGTTGATTCTTGAAGTGTTGGATTCCTAAGACAATGAATTTCATTTTATGGAAAATTTGTGAATTTATGAGATTAAATTAAGGGTGATTAATTTAATCAAAGTGAGTTGGACTATTTTCTAAACATAGTTCAGAATTTTGAGAAATTCGGGATCTGTGGTGATCTGATTGAAGTGATTCTTGAGGCAAAATAAAATTAAGACATGGAGATACAAATCATATGAAGAAATGAAATTTCAATTTTGCCCCTAAGAATTAAAATTTCTGAATTGAAGTTCGGATTAGTGTGCAGTTTTGGATTAAGAACATCTGAAAGTATATTGGGCATATTTTTTTTTTCTGGTAATCGAAATGAGGCGATTCTTAATTTGAATTAAACTAGAGAAATAGAGCTACAATTGTTATGAAGGCATCGAATGTCAATTTTGTGATTAAGAATGTAAATTTCTGGATGGAAATAACGTACTGGAAAATGATTTACCATAAGACATATCTCAAATGTTTTGAGCATAACTTTTGATGTAGTGCTCCGAATTGGATGATTTTTATGACATTACGAAATTAAGAAATAGAGGAACATTTCTCTAGAAGGAAGTTTTGACAAATTCCTTCAAATTGATAGTACGAATCAGATCTGAAAGGAAGCATGAAATAAAGTAAAGTGCAGGGGCATTTTGGTCAATTGACCTTCATTAATGACATGGCACTAATGAGTTTCCATTTAAAGCAAGGGAAAGGCACGAAATTGGCTTAAAAAGAAGAACAAAACAAGAGAAATAAAAGAAGAATGAAGAGAGAAGCTTTCGGTGGTGTTGGAGGAAGAAGAAAGAAGATTTTAGAGCTTTGATTTTTCTTGAGTTTCAAAGGGGATTTGATGCTTTCATGAAGGAAAAAGATGGAAGAAGGTGATAGCTCTTTTATGGGACAAGAAATTTCGAAAATAAAGAAGAAAAGAGGTAAGAGAAAAGTTTGAGCTTTGAATTTTTCTTCAATTTTTGGTTTAGAAATATGGAAAATGACATGGGTATGTGATTTATGAAGTCAATTTTGATGTATATGCCTTAGGTTATGTTTACTTTTGGATGGAAATTTCTTAGGGTTTATGCCAAAAATTGTGATTTGGGGATTTTGTGAATTATTGGTTTAGCATCATAGATAATATGATGGATTGGTGGAATATGAAATCAATTTTGAAGAAATTGTGATTTATGATATTGAATTTGGGTAAATTGGTTTAGGCCAATTTTGGAAATTGGGGTTTTTGAAAATTAGAGATTTAGATAGCTTGAATATGTGAGGAATTAATGTTTTCTAAGCTCAATTTGAGAAATTAAGTTAAATATGATATTGAATTTGAGTGAATCGGTTTAGGTCAAATTTGAAATTTGGGGATTTTCGAAATTCTTGCTTTAGATAGCTTGGTAAAGTGATGAATTTGGGTTTCCTATAGTTAATTCTGAGAACTATGCAAATTATGATGTTGAATTTGGATGTTGATGGCTTAGGTAATGTTAAATTGGAAGAAAGATAGAAGGAATGCACAAATTGAAGTGTGGATGAAGTTTCTGGCATTAATTCGAGATGGGTAATACGTTTGTATATTGAATTATAAGCCATATATGAATTTTTGAAAAATAAAGAAAACAAATTTGCAAATTATTGATTTTGAAAGATTAAATTTAAGGCTTTAGCTATGATGTTGAGAAATTGCTATATTCATGGAATTCATTATTATTCTAAGGTTTTGAATAATTTGAGAAATTAAGGACTTCATTATTTGAAAGAATGAAAGTTCATTTGTGTTATGATTTTGTGTAATTGCCAAAATCACTACATCTTTTGTGATGTTTGATTGTAATGTGAATTGTTATGAGTATTATGAAAATTTGTGAATGGCAAATTGTTTGATGTGTTCGATATGAATACTAAGATTTTCGAAATATGCCTTCGGGCATTCCATTTTTAAGTGTGAATTATGTGATTAAGTGGGTTTGGTTAGGTCCCTCAGTGAGTCAGTGCACTGCCTCTATTTGAAAATTTAAGCCTTCTCTCGGCTGCCCACTAGAGGCACTGGAGTTTCGATTTCGGACACCCTTCACGGCTACACTGGACCGTTATGCAGGAAAGTGTAGTATTTTCTGTTCACAGCTGCACAGGACCGCTTTGCGGGAATGTGCAGTACGTTCTACTTTTGGACTGACCCAAACCGTTTGATATGTTTTATATGTTTGATTTGTGATTTTATGTGATTTGTGCTTTTATGTGATTGCATTCATGTTTATGAAAAATGAGAGAAAATTTAGAAATGAAAAATGGAATTTATTATGAAAAGTTTGAAAAAAATTAAAAGGTTTGAGGAAAATGTTTGAAAAGTTGAAATGTTTGAAAAGTTGCAAAGTTTGAAAATTAAGCCTTTTGTCAAAAGCTTATGAAAAATGATTTTTTTTGCTTATTTTTCAATTTATAAATGTGTTATTCACTGAGCCGTCGAGCTCACCCCACTTTCATCCCCATCTCTAGGTATTCGAGCGGGAGATCGGATGAAAGAGCATCAAGTTCGATTTTGCATCGTTTGTATTTTTGTGTGAATTGAGATTTGGATATTAATATTGTTTATGGCTTGAATTGCCATTTATGTATATCAAGCATTTATTTCGGGATGTATATGAGTTCGAGACTTGGGTATTGAGTTGAGTTATAAATTGTATATGATTATAATTGGTTAGGTTTTGGATTGATTTCTGAAATTGTTTATGGAATTGAGATGATTTACGAGTTTGTGTATGGTTGTGAAATATGTAAGTAATTGTATATAAATGGAGATTATATACGATTATGAATTTGATGATTGCGATTTGGATACAAATAATGTCTTGCATGTGTTGTGGATTCCGGACGGGGTTTCCGATGATACTGGCTATTTGTGAGACTATAGAAGTGTATTTTGAACCCTTGCAGGTTTTGGTTTTTATGAAAGGCAGCCGTTATGCTGCCAAAAATTCGTTAGAAAATAAATTGAAAAGGAATAAAAATAAGAATTAGATGGTTTTGGATGAGATTTATGATTTGTATGAAAGATGATTATAGTGTGTAAGATGTAAGAAATGAGAAAAAGAAAGAAAGAAAACGAGAAAAAGAAAAAAAAATATACCGGATTTTGGGATAGTTTGAGTCTAAGGTCTCCAACGCGTTCGTTTGTTAAGATGGATGTTATCGGATGTCGAATCAGCTTGCGCTTGTCTCTGTATTTGATTTCCTTTTGATTCGTTACACTATTCGTATCTGATTCGCTTATTCGATGTGTTTCGCTATTTTCGCTTTCGCTTTCGTCTCCGCTTTGCACTTTGTTTCTGTATTTTGTTCTTTCGTTTTCGTTCTTGTTTGTTTTTCATTTCGATTTCCGGTTGGGATCTGATTCCCAGATCGGGTCCCAACATTTATGGTATCAGAGCCCAGTATTAGGATCTTACTTGGGCTTTATGTTTGTTGAGATCGAACTTGTGCGAATTTGATGAACATGGAAAAGTATTTCCATGAATTTTTTGATGAGTGCAGTGATCGTTTCATTAAAGTTAAGAATTATAAATTGACTTTAGGTATGTAATAATAAACTTGAGATTTGAAAGTCATGATGAAAATGGGATAAATTGATGTTATCTAGAATTTTGTGAGATGAAAGAAAGCATACGTGAAAGATGAGATTAAAGGAAAGAAAAATATGTATGGAAGGTCAATAGGTTGTTTGACTTATGAAATTGAGTTAAGACATATTGCTTAGAGGATATAGTGCTTGGATATGTTATGATTATATTTGATATAAGAAGTGAGAAATTGTGCAAAGATTGAGAAATATGGATGAAGAGGAAATTAGATAAGAAAGTAAGTGATTATAGTCATTGAGAAGCAAGCATTTGGTGATTTCTTAAGTTAGACTTTCGAGGATGAAATTCTTTTAAGAGGGGGAGAAATGTTGGACCCCGATCTTTAAGTGAATTTTAGAAATATAAAAAGTATGAAATAAGTAAGTTTGTATATGAAGTTTGTAATAGGTGTGATTATGTTTTAAGAAATTGATGAGAAAAAGAATTGATGGAGTTTGATGATTTTGAAATTTGAATAGATTTGTATGGATTATACAAGTTTAAGTGGATGAGAAATTGAAAGTTTAGTTGAAAATCAAGAAATAAAGAGAAAAAGTGTGAAAATATGAAAATATGAAAAGTTTGACTTCTTGGCCTTTGAGAGTTGACTTTTGATTTAGGCAAAATTTGAGAAAAATGATCTATATGAAACTTGTAGATTATGTATACAGCTTTCTGTCGCCATAAAGTATGAATTTTTTCGATATCGGGAGTGGAAGATATGATTTTCCGAAGATAAGGTTCTTTTGCTTTGTTTTTGAAAATGCTATTAAGTATAGATTTGTGTGTTATATGCTTCGAGGCCACTCGTCGTGAGGATTTAAGCTGAATTGGAGTAAATGACCTTAATGAAAGTTGTAGCTTGTCTTTCAATCTTTCTAACACCATAAAGTTTGCAATTTTTCGATATCGGGGTTAGAAGTTATGATCAACTGAAATTTGGAAGCTGTTTAGGAAAAGTTGATTAGGGCAGTAACTTTGACTAGGTTTTTGACCCCCTTTATAGATGGAATTGATTTTTGAGTTCTTCATGGAAGTTGTAGAGCTTCCTTTTATCTTTCCATCAACACCAAATTTGTCAAATTTGGAGTTCGGAATCAAGATTTATGATTTTTGAAAAATTCAGTTACATTTATGTTTTTGACGTACTGTAATTTTGCTTTTACTCCGACCCTTGTTCGATCTTTTCCTTATATCTTTTCCGTCCGATATCCGATTGAGTTGATTCTTAAAGCGTTGGATTTCTAAGACAATGAATTTCATTTTATGGAAAATTTGTGAATTTATGAGATTAAATTAAGGGTGATTAATTTAATCAAAGTGAGTTGGACTATTTTCTGAACATAGTTCAGTATTTTAAGAAATTCGGGATCTGTGGTGATCTGATTGAAGTTATTCTTAAGGAAAAATAAAATTAAGACATGGGGCTACAAATCATATGAATAAATGAAATTTCAATTTTGCCCCTAAGACTTAAAATGTTTGAATTGAAGTTCGGATTAGTGTGCAGTTTTGGATTAAGAACATCTGAAAGTATATTGGGCATAACTTTTGCTCTGGTAATCGAAATGAGGCGATTTTTAATTTGAATTAAACTAGAGAAATAGAACTACAATTGTTATGAAGGTATTGAATCTCAATTTTGTGATTAAGAATGTAAATTTTTGGATGGAAATAACGTACTGGAAAATGATTTACCATAAGACATATCTCAAATGTTTTGAGCATAACTTTTGATGTAGTGCTCCGAATTGGATGATTTTTGTGGCATTATGAAATTAAGACATAGAGGAACATTTCTCTAGAAGGAAGTTTTGACAAATTCCTTCAAGTTGATAGTACGAATCAGATCCGAAAGGAAGCATGAAATAAAGTAAATTGCAGGGGCATTTTGGTCAATTGACCTTCATTAATGACATGGCACTAATGAGTTGCCGTTTAAAGCAAGGGAAAGGCACGAAATTGGCTTAAAAAGAAGAACAAAACAAGAGAAATAAAAGAAGAATGAAGAGAGAAGCTTTCGGTGGTGTTGGAGGAAGAAGAAAGAAGATTTTAGAGCTTTGATTTTTCTTGAGTTTCAAAGGGGATTTGATGCTTTCATGAAGGAAAAAGATGGAAGAAGGTGATAGCTCTCTTATGGGACAAGAAATTTCGAAAATAGAGAAGAAAAGAGGTAAGAGAAAAGTTTGAGCTTTGAGTTTTTCTTCAAATTTTGGTTTAGAAATATGGAAAATGACATGGGTATGTGATTTATGAAGTCAATTTTGATGTATATGCCTTAGGTTATGTTTAAATTTGGATGGAAATTTCTTAGGGTTTATGCCAAAATTTGTAATTTGGGGATTTTGTGAATTATTGGTTTAGAATCATAGATAATATGATGGATTGGTGGAATATGAAATCAATTTTGAAGAAATTGTGATTTATGATATTGAATTTGGGTAAATTAGTTTAGGCCAATTTTGGAAATTGGGGTTTTTGAAAATAGGAGATTTAGATAGCTTGACTATCTGAGGAATTAATGTTTTCTGAGCTCAATTTTAGAAATTAAGTTAAATATGATATTGAATTTGAGTGAATCGGTTTAGGTCAAATTTGGAATTCGGAGATTTTCGAAATTCTTGCTTTAGATAGCTTGGTAAAGTGATGAATTTGGGTTTCCTATAGTTAATTTTGAGAACTATGCAAATTATGATGTTGAATTTGGATGTTGATGGCTTAGGTAATGTTAAATTGGAAGAAAGATAGAAGGAATGCACAAATTGAAGTGTGGATCAAGTTTCTGGCATTAATTCGAGGTGGGTAATACGTTTGTATTTTGAATTATAAGCCATATATGAATTTTCAAAAAATAAAGAAAGTAAATTTGCAAATTATTGATTTTGAAAGATTAAATTCAAGGCTTTTGCTATGATGTTGAGAAATTGCTATATTCATGGAATTCATTATTATTCTAAAGTTTTGAATAATTTGAGAAATTAAGGACTTCATTATTTGAAAGAATGAAAGTTCATTTATGTTATGATTTTGTGTAATTGCCAAAATCACTACATCTTTTGTGATGTTTGATTGTAATGTGAATTGTTATAAGCATTATGAAAATTTGTGAATGGCATACTGTTTGATGTGTTCGATATGAATACTAATGTTGGACCAATGGTGGTTGACAAATTAATTCCACTTATGTTTTGATAATAATAAAATGTATAGAATTGGTTAAGAAATTGTTTCAGGTATTTTGGGATTGATATTCAATGAAAGAATTGTACAAATCAAGATGGAAGTTTCCTATACAAGTAATATATGTCAACACAAGTTGACTAACAGCATACAAGTCGACTTATCGTGGACCACAAGTCGACTTACACATCACAAGTCGACTTATAGAAGAGCGGAGATGCAAGTTTACGTAAAATGTTGTCACAAGTTGACTTATACAACTCGACAAGTCGACTTATGGTCACAAGTCGACTTATACAACTCGACAAGTCGACTTATGGGTACAACACATTAATTCCAACGGTCCAATTAGCCAAAAATGGAAGGGAGACTATTAAGGAACGGCTATAACAATCAAGCAACGGCTATATGGGTTCTCAACAGCTATATTTCTTCTTATATAAAGGGTGGATGATTGATGAAGAAGTGACACAAGTTCTAGAAGCCAAAATACTCTTATCTTACTCCAAATTGCTCATCATTGTTCTTACTTTGTTTACATTTGTATTGAGCACTTGTTCTTAGATCTTTATCCTATTTCTTTTACAAATTGAGTGACTAGTGAAAGATCACGTGTGAGGTAGCTTGAGCCGAAAATCAAGTATTGTTGGTAGGATTTGTGCCGGAAGACAAATCATCTGTAAAGGTTGCTTCAGCCAAAAATCAAGCGGTATTGGTAGGATTTGTGCCGGAAGACAAATCATCTGTAAAGGTTGCTTGAGCCGAAAATCAAGCGGGATTGTAAGAGTTCACACTGAACTACAAAGTGTGTAATAAAGTGGTTTACAAAATCCTAAGTGGGAGCTTAAGTAGAGGACGTAGGTCTTAGCACCGAACCTCTATAAAAACAGTGTTTGATCTTCTTCCCTACTCTTTGTATTTAAATTTGTTTAAATTACTATTGTGTGAATTAACTTCTGATTTTATTGTAGAAATTTTCAAAGAATTTTAAAGATCTATTCAACCCCCCCTTCTAGATCGCTAACAATTGGTATCAGAGCAGAAGTATCCGGGGATGGCACACAATAACTTAGCGGAAGAAGGTAATACTAATAATCGCCCTCCTTTATTTAATGGTACTAATTATTCTTGTTGGAAAAATCCTATGAAGTACCACATCATTAGAGAGGGAGTAGAATATTGGAAGATAATTATCTTGGTCCACAACCACCGTTAAAAGAAAATGGTGAGTTAAAAAAGAGTGAATACGATGACAATGATTGGAGGCAAGCTACATCAACGCTTAAAGCGATGAAGCTAATCTATTGCGCTCTCAGCTGGTTAAAGAAACCGAAAGTTAACTCGTGTACCAGCGCCAAAGAAATGTGGGAAAGACTACGATCACCCATGAAGGAACCAACCAAGTCCGGGAAACAAAGATTAACATGCTTCTCCATGACTATGAAATGTTTGTCATGAAAGAAGGTGAGTCTATTTCCAATATGCTTGATCGTTTTGCAGAAATTATCAATGAATTAGGAAATCTTGGAAAGCACATGACGGATAGCGAGAAGGTGAAGAAGATTCTTCGCTCTCTACCGAAAGAATAGGATTCACAAGTCACCGCTATTATGGAGTCCAAGGATCTTAATCACTTGGAATTCAATGCCTTGGTGGGATCTCTCATCAACTATGAGATCATTCTAAAATCAAGAGGAGGAAGAGGTAAGTCACAAAAGTCAATTGCTTTAAAAGCTAATGTTTCTTCTCTTGATGAAAGTGACAAAGAAATAGATGAAGAAGAAGAAGATGAAGAAATATCAATGTATGCCAGAAATTTGAGAAAGTTCAAAGAACTGCTCAAAAATAGGAGAAAAGAATTAAGTGACGGAAGAAATGGAGAAACGAAGAGGTATACTGTAGAAAGAAGGTCTAAGGGCTATGAAGAAAAGAAGAGTTCAAATCTCTAGAAAAATGACAAAGGGAAAAAGAAAGCTAGCCTTATAGCCACGTGGAGTGATGATGAGGAAGCATATCAAAGCAATGATGAAAACAACCTAGCGCTTATGGCCAATAGCTCCTCAACAAGTGATGATGAAGATGAGGTAACTTTCATTGATCAAGATCTGATAGATTCTTTTAATGCTTTACAAATTGATTTTGAAGAAGCTATTGAAATCAACAAGAAATTAAGAAAGAAAATAAGGGAATTGGTTGCTGAAAATAATGCTTTACATGAGACGATTGATGATTTAGATTGTCCTAAGGAAGATCATTCTACATGCCTTGCTGAAAAAGAAAATCTTACTAATGAACTTGGTAGACTTAGAAAGGAGTTTTCTTATGTGGTTGAAAAATTTGCTGGTTGAAATGCAAAGTTTGAAGAGATGTTGTCTTTACAAAGATATTCTATTTCTAAACATGGTTTGGGATATGATCCTTATAATAGAGATTGTTCTTTAATTTTCAAATTTACCAAGGATGGAAAAGTTTTTCAATGTGCTAGATGCTTGAAAGATGGTCATATAGAAATTGCATGTAAAACTATTAGGACATGTATCAAAGTTAATAAAATTTGGGTGATTAAAGGTACAACACCACCTAATGTGGTTTATATGACTAACCAAAATGGACCCAAGATGGCTTGGGTACCAATAAAAAGAAAAGATGTTTCAGTTGCAGGTACAAGTAAGGAATGAAAATCCACCAAGCACTTGGCACATTGATAGTGGAAGTTCAAGGCATATAAGTGGAGACAACAACAAAGTCGACTAATGAAGGTTGATAAGTTGACTTATGGAGGTAAACAAGTCGACTCATGTCTACACAGATTCTTATGCTATTTCAAGAGTGTGGTGCTTATTATGACTTTCTGATATTTGTATTCATTGTTGGATTGTTATGTAATGACTATTGCCTTTATTTGTGTTTGTTGTTTTGTTTGTTTATGGACTGCATTGCGACTATTTTTCATTTTTCATATTGGTTTTTTAATTATGACAAAAAGGGGGAGTAATATTGGAAATTGATAATTGGTATCCTTTAGTCACCGTCAATTGATTGAGGGGGAGTGTGTTTGATTTGAGACTATTTATGTTTGATGACCTGTTACTCTATTTAATGTGATTGCGATAATTTTTCATCTTCATATTTGTTGGTTTGTATTAGTTGTTTTGATTATGAAAAAAAGGGGGAGAAAAATAAGAAATTGATATTCTTTAGTCACTTGATTAAGGGGTTATTAAATTCAATGATTGAGGGGGAGACTTCTAACCAAAATGACAAGGTATAAAAACCTTGATCAATGTTCTTTGTTTTCATTTCTTAAACAATTTCTAAGTATTTTGTCATTATCAAAAAGGGGGAGATTGTTGGACTAATGGTGGTTGACAAATTAATTCCACTTATGTTTTGATAATAATAAAATGTATAGAATTGGTTAAGAAATTGTTTCAGGTATTTTGGGATTGATATTCAATGAAAGAATTGTATAAATCAAGATGGAAGTTTCCTATACAAGTAATATATGTCAACACAAGTTGACTAACAGCATACAAGTCGACTTATCGTGGACCACAAGTCGACTTACACATCACAAGTCGACTTATAGAAGAGCGGAGATGCAAGTTTACGTAAAATGTTGTCACAAGTCGACTTATACAACTTGACAAGTCGACTTATGGTCACAAGTCGACTTATACAACTCGACAAGTCGACTTATGGGTACAATACATTAATTCCAATAGTCCAATTAGCCAAAAATGGAAGGGAGACTATTAAGGAACGGCTATAACAATCAAGCAACGGCTATATGGGTTCTCAACAGCTATATTTCTTCTTATATAAAGGGCGGATGATTGATGAAGAAGTGACACAAGTTCTAGAAGCCAAAATACTCTTATCTTACTCCAAATTGCTCATCATTGTTCTTACTTTGTTTACATTTGTATTGAGCACTTGTTCTTAGATCTTTATCCTATTTCTTTTACAAATTGAGTGACTAGTGAAAGGTCACGTGTGAGGTAACAGAGCGAAAATCAAGTATTGTTGGTAGGATTTGTGCCGGAAGACAAATCATCTGTAAAGGTTGCTTGAGCCGGAAATCAAGCGGTATTGGTAGGATTTGTGCCGGAAGACAAATCATCTGTAAAGGTTGCTTGGGCCAGAAATCAAGCGGGATTGTAAGAGTTCACACTGAACTACAAAGTGTGTAATAAAGTGGTTTGCAAAATCCTAAGTGGGAGCTTAGGTAGAGGACGAGGTCTTAAGACCAGAACCTCTATAAAAGCAGTGTTTGATCTTCTTCCTACTCTTTGTATTTAAATTTGTTTAAATTACTATTGTGTGAATTAACTTCTGATTTTATTGTAGAAATTTTCAAAGAATTTTAAAGATCTATTCAACCCCCCCTTCTAGATCGCTAACAACTAAGATTTTCGAAATATGCCTTCGGGCATTCCGTTTTTAAGTGTGAATTATGTGATTAAGTGGGTTTGGTTTGGTCCCTCAATGAGTCAGTGCACTGTCTCTATTTGAAAATTTAATCCTTCTCTCGGCTGCCCACTAGAGGCACTGGAGTTTCGATTTCGGACTCCCTTCACGTCTACACTGGACCGCTATGCGGGAAAGTGTAGTACGTTCTATTCACGGCAGCATAGGACCACTTTGCGGGAATGTGCAGTATGTTCCTTTTTTAGACTGACCCAAACCGTTTGATATGTTTTATATGTTTGATTTGTGATTTTATGTGATTTGTGCTTTTATGTGATTGCATTCATGTTTATGAAAAATGAGAGAAAATTTAGAAATGAAAAATGGAATTTATTATGAAAAGTTTGAAAAAAAATAAAAGGTTTGAGGAAAATGTTTGAAAAGTTGAAATGTTTAAAAAGTTACAAAGTTTGAAAATTAAGCCTTTTGTCAAAAGCTTATGAAAAATGATTTTTTTGCTTATTTTTCAATTTATAAATGTGTTATCCACTGAGCCGTCGAGCTCACCCCACTTTCATCCCCATCTCCAGGTATTCGAGTGGGAGATCGGATGAAAGAGCATCAAGTTCGATTTTGCATCGTTTGTATTTTTGTGTGAATTGAGATTTGGATATTAATATTGTTTATGGCTTGAATTGCCATTTATGTATATCAAGCATTTATTTCGGGATGTATATGAGTTCGAGACTTGGGTATTGAGTTGAGTTATAAATTGTGTATGATTATAATTGGTTAGGTTTTGGATTGATTTCTGAAATTGTTTATGGAATTGAGATGATTTACGAGTTTGTGTATGGTTGTGAAATATGTAAGTAATTGGATATAAATGGAGATTGTATACGATTATGAATTTGATGATTGCGATTTGGATACAAATAATGTCTTGCATGTGTTGTGGATTCTGGACGGGGTGTCCGATGATACTGGCTATTTGTGAGACTATAGAAGTGTATTTTGAACCCTTGCAGGTTTTGGGTTTTATGAAAGGCAGCCGTTATGATGCCGAAATTTCGTTAGAAAATAAATTGAAATGGAATAAAAATAAGAATTAGATGGTTTCAAATGAGATTTATGATTTGTATGAAAGATGATTATAGTGTGTAAGATGTAAGAAATGAGAAAAAGAAAGAAAGAAAAAGAAAAAAAAGAAAAAAAATATACCGAATTTTGGGATAGTTTGAGTCTAAGGTCTCCGATGCATTCGTTTGTTAAGATGGATGTGATCGGATGTCGGATCAGCTTGCGCTTGTCTCTGTATTTGATTTGCTTTTGATTCGTTACACTATTCGTATCCGATTCGCTTATTCGATTTGTTTCGCTATTTTCGCTTTCGCTTTCATCTCCGCTTTGCACTTTGTTTCCGTATTCTGTTCTTTCGTTTTCGTTCTTGTTCGTTTTTCGTTTCGATTTTCGGTTGGGATCTGATTCCCAGATCGGGTCCCAACAAAACAAGTTCTACTTCATAGGCAACCTAAAAATTATAATAATTTTGTTTGATTTAATTATGTTATTTTGATTATTTTTAAGCATTACTTTAGGAGGCTATTATTTTCTATTTGTTACATGTTTGATTATAAAACATCTTTATTTAATTTTGTCTATTTTTTGTGTTTTTGGCATGTGTTTTTGACTTTTGTGATTTTGAGTGAAAATCTTTAAGGTTTTAAGGAATTTTTAGGTATAAACGGTCATGTACAAGCTCGTGTATATATAAATCTCAGTTTTACATGTTTTATATGGTTCTATTGACCTACATGGTCATTAAACATGGTGATGTATAACTTTGGAAATTTTACAAATTTTGTTCTCACTATATGGCGTGGGACTAGAATATGTTGTTCGTGTCTAATATTCAGTGTTTACAGTTATTTACTTGGTCACTCACATGCTCATGCATGTGACCATATAAGTCTACGATACACTTTTGAAACCCTAGCTCTCTTCTTTTCTTCCATTTTCTCTCCCTTTTCTACCACTCCTTTGTTGCTTCTCTCCCTCCTACGACCTAGCCCAGCTCTTTTTGAATGATTTTGCAACATTCAATTAAAATTTTCTTGTTTTTTATGTGAATTACACTTAAAATATATGTATTTTTGCAAATCCTAGGGGTTTTCTTCCCTAAATTGTTAGGGCTACAAAATTGCTCCATTATAAGGTTATTTTACCTTTTTTCTTCTTGTTTTTCGATTCCAAGTTGAATTTGAATCTTTTCCATAAGAATTATTGGATTAATTTGTTGAATTGTGCATGAATAGGATAAAATTTAAATTAGGTATGCGAATTTTACTCACTATATTATAAAATTATTATGGTTTTATTAAATTAGGTTTAATTTTTGTTTTTCTAGTAATTAGAAAGTGTTTATTAGTTTAATTTTAACAATTTAATCTCTTGTATGATTCATGTATTAATTGTGTGTTTAGTATATGATTAATTATTTAATTTTGTAATTCAATTTTGAATTGTAGGAATTGCATTAGAAATTGCATAATTAGATAAATTTTGTTTCTTTAATTGCATTTTAATTGTGTTAATAAATTTTCATTAATTTAATTTTCTAATTATTTAGTTTATTACATTGTTTTTAGTTTAATTTGATTTTTAAGTGTGTGTTTTTCACAATTGAATAACATAATGAACGTGGAAAAATTGCTTTTTCATATTCATATTCTTTATTTTCTCACATTTTATTTTGTTTTAGGTACAATGACAAGAAGAACATAAGTTGTATAATAATGAAGAGAAAAGGAGGTACTAAGGAAAAGACAAAGAGGTGAACGGTCATCTAGAGACTCAAATGGAGCTCGTCCACTACCAGTGCGAGAGAAGATAACACATCCACTAGAGCGATATGGGATATTGCTTTTAAATGCTAGGACCTATGAGGAGGAGTTTCAAAGGCTAAAAGAAAAGATTTTTAGGATCGACAGATGTATAAATTGGGAGATGCTAGAGCAGATCAACTTGGCTTAGCAAATTCAAATGTTAATTAGTGTTAGAGCGTGGTCCCAATTTTTGAGATAATGGAGCCTACATATTAGGAACCTATGCTCGAGGTGTGCTCTATGTTCATGAAAAAGGGTCACTATGATTGAGAGTGGCAGATAAATGTTTAATAAACCATAATTGTACACATATATTTATCATGTTTTGCTTGATATTTTATAGTATTGTTATATTTTTGGCATTGCATTTAAAGGTAATAATTTCCTGTATGGACATAAAAGAGAAGAATTTGGATGAAATCATAACATGGAATGAAGATTTGAAACAACTAAAGACCTACACGACTATGTACAATGACCAAATAAGTCTATGTAAACGTGTGAAGATTAAAGAATTATAGTTATGGTTGTATAGAATTACACACTAGTGTAGAGTTACACTATCATGTATGTTGCATATGTAAGTCTCTATGCCTATGTGAAATCACAAATTCAAGTATTTTTTATTTTACAAGGTCTCCTACATGCCTATGTAAGAGATTGTCTATATCCTAAAAACCTTAATTTTTATTATAAAAGGACATGAGCAAAGGCAAGAAAGGGAGAGCTAAATTTTTAAGAGTTTTAAGTCGTCAGCAATATTCAGAGGCAATATATCTAATCAAGGGATGAGGACAACATGAAGAATATGTCAAGAGATCCATTAGATAACAACATTAAATCTATAATTACAGGAAGATTCAATATAAGAGAAGGGGAGATTTAGAATTACGATTTCATTGTTTTATATTAGTTTTCTGCATGTTTGCTATTAATTTTGTTTTCTATGAGTAACTAATGTGTCTAAAGTCTAAGCGTGTCAAACCTTAGTTTGTGATAACAATATGTTTTGATCTTTTATTTAATGCAATTATATTAATTGATTTATTGTGATTCAATTATAAATTTTTTATTCTTGTTCTAATACGGAGTATTAGTGCATGATTCAATTTCATATGATTGAGATTGAGAAATCCTCTTATATAAAAAGATCCACCATAATTGGAAGGAGTTGCATGTAAACCTAGAGATATGTTAACATGAATCCTACAAATCAGTGTCAAACCTAATAGCAAAATTCATAAATTGATAATACATTCCTAGGGGTTTTAACTAGAAAGATTTATATTAATCAATTGATAGATTAGCTATTAATAGTCTTGAGAAAGATATTAACGTATGATAGGAATTCCCACAATTTGACAATCAATAATATAATTACATGATAAAGGGTTAATATTTAATGATTCTTAGGGAGATTCATCACTTAGACACTATTATTTGATACTGATTTTTCTAAGTACTTTCCTCTGTTTTGAGTTCAAAATTATTTTAATTATTTTGTTTATTTATTTTAATTTTAATTAAAATCCAAAATCTAATCCTTCGGTTATATAACAAAAAAAGGATAATTATTAGTAATCACAGTCTTTATGGAATGGACTCGTACTTACCTATGCTAGCTATAGCCACGTTGTGCACTTGCAGTAATTTTAAATATTGACCTAATCACAGTAAATCAAGTTTTTGGTGCCATTGTTGGGGACTGAAATATTAGGAAAGCCTAGATTTTATTACTTTAATCATTTTTATTTTATTTTATTTTTATTTTATTTATTTGATTAATTTGTCAGTCTTCTTTTTCTTATAGATCTTGACTCTTAGTCAATTTATGATTCAAAGTAGCACCATGAACTTAATTGATAAAGATCTAGAAATTAAGAGAACAATGTGTAGAAATCTTTGAAAGACACAACTGAGAGAGTTTAAACTAGATCATCAAATAGAAGACTTGGAAGGTTAATTGGATACTAAAGAATCACACAATATGGTTGATTAACTCTTTCTAAGTGTGTCAATTATGAAATAACTGTAAGTGCATAGTGTAGCTGTAGCTAGTATCGAAAAATACGAGTCGATCCCACGAGAACTATGACCACCAGTATTTATCGTTATCCTATTATCAAGTTTACAAATTTGATTACGCTTTTTAATTAAAGAAATTAAAACTTAAACAAATAAAATAAAATAGGCAGTAAGATTGAACAAAGAAGTAAGAAATCACTTATGAAATTACCGATATCGATAATTAGTGTCTAGGTTTTGAATCCTCCTAAATACCCTTAATTGATTGATCTTTTATTAGGCAATTGTTTTATTGATTTTTTTGGACCGTAGATATTCCTATGGTATTCTAATAGCTTTCTAGAATCTAACAAAAAACTAATCCTAAGGTATTTAACGAAATTACTCATGTTAAAGCTTATAGGATTGCTTTATTGATTTATGAATCCAGCTATTAGATTTGATCCTAATTTAGAGGATTTATGTCATTTTATTTCTAGGGTTGCACTAAACTCCTTCCAAATTACAGTAGATCTATTCAAACAAATATTTTTCAATCTCTACATTATGAAATCAAATTATGATATAATATTTCAAATCTATTATAACATAAATCAAACACGTAAAACATCCACGTGAGGTTCATCTAATATGGACACAAAGAATTTAGTTACACATGATTGAACATGAAATCAAACATAAACAAAAATAAAAACAAATTGAAAACAATGGGTTTATAGTTTTAAATCTCCCTGGTTGTCTTCTATCAAATATTCTTATAAGGTTGAGGTTTGATCTTGTATTTTTATGGATATTTTTAGGATTTCTCTGTGTTTTCCACTTCTCTAAATCAAAATCACCCTTTCTAAATGATCTCTAGCTTTATAATGGCCTCCTAATATCTGCTCCCCCATTTTTTTCCTCCAAACATGCCTCTAAACATCTTTAGAATTCCCGAATCTGTATGGCCTAAGAGAAGAACATGGGTAGAAGCATGACCATGTATTATGCCTCAATTCTTTATTTTATGTCATGTTTTCATCCGAACTCTTTTCTTTTAAGTATGTGAAGGCAATTATAACCTATAAGCACATTTAGAGTAAAATAAGTACCAAACATACAATAAAAATATGAAATATAAAGCAAAAATACATCAAATATGGGTTATAAATATGTTTAATTATACATCTATCAAATATCCACACACTTAAGCTTTTGCTTGTCCTCATACAATCCATATTTAAAATTATCAATTTTACAACATCAATCCCTTGTGAATCTTAACCTGTCCATTCATATTATAAATCATCGTTTCCTATTGAATCAAATTGAATTACAATTAGAATTAAATTATAAAATTAACTTTGTAAGTCAATATTAATAATAATCACATCAATAATCATATAGAAATTAAAAGCATACACCTTTATACCCTAGAAGGCTCCAGAACTATTTAAGAATATAAAATGCGCAAAAATAACAGCCATCATATTCCAAAGTGAGAGAACAAGGAGGAGCAAAAAGAGCAATCCAGAAATTTCAGATTTCAAGTTTGAGTTCAAATCAAGTTCTTTCGTTCTTTCCTTTGTTTATTTGATTAAACTTGATGTGTAACTTGGAAAATATGCTATTCAAATTTAGGATGCTCTAATTTTCATATTTGGATTTGTTCTTGAGTTTTTTTGTGACTTGCTTGTTGTTGATTTCAATACAATTTTACGATGTTGTAATGTTTATGTATGCTAATACTTTGATAATAGATTAAGAGAGTGAGTCGAAAGTAATCCGATTAGGTTGGTTAAAGAGAGTTGGTGACCTAATAATTCTCTCAAACATTAAATTGGTAATCATACAAAGAGATATCTTATGTAACAACCTAATTATTTGAGAGATCACTTAAGAACTAGTTAAAAATATTAGATAGATTTTATGAATTAAGAGGTTGTAAAATTTAGAATTTCATATTCAATTAGGGTTAATCAATTACAATTAATTCATTACGTCTTGAGAAAGAGTAGTCAATCCCTTAGAAGACTTAGAATCAATAGATAATTGAGTCAACAAAGGTTAGGGAGCAAAATAATGATAGAATGAATCCTAAGCTTCATCATTGCTTTTCCTCACATATTTTTGGTAGCTCATTTGTTATTTGATTATTTGATTAGTTTCATTTAATTGTTTTAAATGTTTGATATTTTATTTTCTTTCAATTCATATCCTGATACCTTAGACAAATTCAGGTTCACTTAGTTATAACTATTTCCTTGTGCAATTAACACCTTTAATACTACAAGTTTATGAACCATATATTTGTGAATATTGTATTAAAAGTAAAAGTAACTCAACAAGTTTTTGGTGCTGTTTCCAAGGAATTAGTTTAGGACTTTTTGAATTCAATTTTTTAAAGGAATTATTACCCTTTCTTATGATTCTAGTATTCAATCACACAAAATTTAAAAAAAAAGAAAGAGAAGGAAGTTTGAGCACAAAGTTAAAGACACATCGATTTAGACATAAAAAGGCAACTATGAGGAATCCAAAAAGTTAAATATCCAGAAAAGAAAAAAAGAATGATGATAGGGAAATATATGATAGGGAGTAAAGGACCTTTGCGAACCTCAATGAGACACAATTTGGTTAGGAAAGTAATCATCCTTATTGGATCAGTTACAATCTGAGGCAGTAGAACCACCCAGAGATTTCTTTTGGTCTAACAATGCAAGAACTCAAATGGGAAATCAAGGTCGACTAGGATTTCAATAAGATAAGTCCAGTTCTTAGGATTCTAAATTGGAAAAAATCATGGACAAGCTCATGAACATGGAAGAGGCCCATAAGAGACTAGAAGGGAAGTTTGAGTAAGAAAAAGATTATCGTGCTTCTCTATTCACGACCTAGAGGTTCAAATGGGCTAGCTTTATAGGGAATTTTGTAAGAGAAGTGTGGAAATTTTTTTGAACAATATGGAAGTAAACCCAAGAGAGCAATGTAAGGCTATCACATTTAGGAGTGGGAAAGAGCTAGAAGAACCAATGGAAAGACAAGCTAAGGCCTAATTTGTAAAAGACCAAAAGAAGAAGAAAAAGGATGAAGACAAGAATGAGGGCCCTTCATACATTCCTCCTCCACCTTATCCACTGAAAATTCCATTTCCACAAAGACTTCAGAAGACCAAATTGGATGCACCATTTGCAAAGCTCGGGAAAAGCTAAAAAAGGGGCAAATTTACTTGTCTTTTATGGAAGTGTTGAAACGTAGGCCCAAGTATGCAAAGTTCCTTAAAGACATTATCTACCAAGTGGATTTGGGATGATACTCAAACAATAGCCATGACAGAAACCTCCATCTATTTAATTACCAATCATATGCCCTCATAATTGACAGATCCAAGGAGTTTTATAATACCATGTGTAGTTTGTAATTTAAAGATTTCAAAATGTTTATGCGACTTAGGCACACGTATAAACCTTATGCCTTTGTCAATATTTAGGAAACTGGGGCTAAGAGAGGTTAAATTAACATCTATGCATATTTAGTTTGCAGATCAATAGATAAAGAAACTGTTTGGTATGGTATAGGATGTACCTATAAAAGTGGACAAGTTTATCATTCCTGTGGATTTTGTCGTGCTAGACTTTGAAGAGGATTGAAACTATTTGCTAATTCTTGGTATACCATTTTTGACCACCAGAAAAGCTTTCGTAGATGTTCATAAAGACAACCTCATCCTTCATTTTGGAGATGAACAAGAAAAATTCAACATGAATAAGCTATTAAAGAATCTGAAGGAGGGCAACTCATTCAGAAGAATTAATAAAGTTGAATCTTTAAAGGAGCGAGAGGAAGAAAAGTAGATGACAACATAGATTGGCTTTGAAGAATATGAGGAAGTCTTTGTTCAAGAAGTTGATGGAGAAAACAATGACAAATAGATGATAGTGGAGATAATGATGAAGCGGATACAGATGTCTCTACTCACGAAATGGAAGAAGAAAAGGAAACGAAGGTGATTGAGAAAGAAAGAGAACAGTTCACTTTATTAGAAGTTAAACAGTTTAATTTAATATCCGATTCAGTGAGTTTTATTATTCTCTATTTTATTGACATTTTGTTACTTAAAAGGGCATTATTGAACTAAGTTTTCTTGATTTGATTATTTTTCCTTTGGATTATCTTACAATATGTAGCTTATTTACAGGCTACTAAACTAAAACTGAGCGATACGAGTGGAAGCAAGCCACTCATAATTGACCTAGGTTAAGTGTGGAAGGAAGAGCACATCATGCTAATGACATTACCTAAGTGCTACTTGGGAGGCAACCTAAAAATTAGGATAAGTTTATTTTATTTTATTGGTATTTTTATTTTTGTTTCGCAGGGAAATAATTGTTGGAATTTCATAGGCAAAAGTATCTCCACAATTCGTCACATCACCACCTCAATCTTCTAGTTTTGTACTTTTAAATTTTCCTTTTGTTTTTTCTTATTATTTTTATTTTTATTTTTCTCAAATTGAGGACAATGTGTTGTCTAAGTATGGAGAGAATTTTGCATTGGCATATTATGAGTTTGAATTTTGCATGCCATATTGTTAGTTTTCGATTAGGTTGTCATGATGTGAACCTATGTTGCATATGTATGAATTGTGTGAATGTGTCAATGGAAATAACTTGATGGGACTAGTTTAGCATTAAACATAGTCACTGAATTTGTAAAAGCATATTGGCTTGTGCATTTTATGTTTTAAGTATCTATGGTTAAATAGCATGTTAATTAGGATATGAGATCAGTTTATTCATCTTAGGAAATTTGTTACATACATTTATAATTATAATTCAATTGAATATGTTAGTATTATTAGTAGTCTTTGATGAGGATGATTGACTAAAAGAAAAGAGGTAGGCTATGTGAAAGGAAAAAAAATATGTATGTCTATTAAATGAATAATTATTCTGCTAACCCTTTTGAAACAAATATTGGAATATGAGTAGCTAGTTAAGAATGTGATATAGCTTCGTAACTGGGGATATTCACAAAAAAGGTTTATCTTCGCATTAAAAGGCTAGAATGACATTCTAATTAATCTAATTATAAAACTTTTCCTAGTTTAGTAGCCAAGGGACATTTATGACAAGGTGTTTGTTTTTGAGTCAAAAGGTTAGGTTAATGTTAAAGAAAATAAAAAAGTAGTGTTTTGATAAATAAATCCAACTGATATTTGAAAATAGAAAAAATTTTCATGAAGGGAAACTTAGTGACAGTTGCAATTTTTGATTACTAATTATCAATGTATGTATACAAGTGCTTTAGGTGAATGAATATGATGTTAATATCTTGATTAGTATGTATATTTAATCAAAAGCGTTTAGCCATAAATTGCATATGTTAATATGTTGGAACAACTTAAATGATTGTAGTTTAAGGTTAAATTGGTTTCGTCAAGTTAGATGCAATTATATCATTAGTGCATGTTGTATTAATGTATGTGTTATTGTGTGGTTTGTTTGAATTTTTTTTTTGCTTTTATTTTTGTTTAACAATAAGCAAAAGTGTAACATCCCGTTACTGATGTGACGGGTATGTCGGTAATTTAGAATCGGGTTAGGATTGAGTACAGGAAAATGTTGCATTGCACATGCATTATAGTCTCGATATTCATTGGTAAATGATTATTGACTGCACAAGCATATATATGTACATACATGCATGACAAATTTTGACTTGATTGTGTAAATCAAAAATTTGGTCATAATCGAAAAATAAGGATTGGATTGTGGAAATGGAGTGAGAAATTGGAATTAGAGGAGTGGAAATTGTAATTTGAGGATAGGAATGGGTATGTTCTAATTTTGTGAATTTATGAGAATTTTTCCGGAATTTTTAAAGTAATGGATCCGGACCGGAAAATTGGCCCAATGACTGATTAAATTGATGGCGGGTCCGAGATTGATTGATAATTGATATGAGACAATTGGAGTTATGATTTTATTAATTATGAGCATTGCAAAATTGGGAGAAAAATGGAATAAGAATCAGGTCGTTAGACTTTAAGAATTGGGCATGTGGCAGATGATCAGCCAAGCATGCCCTTAGCCTCTAAATCTCTTATATATATAAGCTTAAATGTTTGATTATCGTCATCCACGAATTTCCTTTGTTTTCAAAGAAAATGGAGTTTGCCGTGGATGAGCATACCTTGGGATTTGGAGGTTCTAGAGGAATTTTCGAAGGTTTCTAGCTTGAATCAAGTAAGTTTCTACTTGTCTATGCTTTAAATCGTTTCATTTAATCATTGATTTGAGTATGAAATTGTTTAGAAATTTAGAAAGTTTCGGAAGATAGGGTTTTTGAGGATTTGATTTGGGTTTTTGATGAAAAATGATTTAAATGATGATCTGAGGTTAGAAATAAGTTGGGTTAATGTTTAAAACTGATTGAGAGTATTTAGTGTTTAGAATGGATTTGGATGAGTTTAGATCAGAAGATCAGATGAATTTCGGGTTTGGACTTGATTTGGGTTTGCGTCATGACGTGTGATGAACACGCCATGGCGAGCCCCTTAGGGCACGCCGCGAATATTAAATATTTAATTAAATGCGATTGACGAAAGCGATTCGGACACGCCTTGACGACGGAATGTCTGTCTTGTGGCCAGCGAACTTGGTTCGCACGTCATGACGAAGAAGAGATTATATGCTGTGGCGAGGGGAAATGTCGTCGTGGCGAAAGGATTAATTTTCGAATATGAGATTGTGAGGTTTTTGAATTGAAGAATTTTGGGATTTATTCTTAATGGATTGGGGTTATGGATTAATTGAATTTCTGAGACTAGGAATTGCAATTTGGGAGAAATGAAATCAAGTGATTATGAGATGATTGTTACAAGTAATGAGTTGAGGTTTTGATTTTAAATGAATTGGTTCCTTAATGATTAATTGGAATTTGGAGACTAAGAATTCTGAATTGATAAGAATAGGAATTACGGAATTTGATTTGATGATTCTCGGGATTGGATGACAAAGAAATAGTGAATGTCATTTTAATTGAAATGTGACTTTAGAGTATGGAAAATTAGTAAATTGAAGTATGGTATCTGAAATTGTTATGAATTAGAGTGAGAGTGATCAAATTGAGAAAATTTGGGAATGTCATAACATGTATAGTATTTATCGTATTTGTTAAATATGCATTATTGACTATTGAAATTGGTAAAATTGGTAATGTGAGATTATTTGACTGTTTTGAAAGGCACCGATGGAGCAATTCCACGGATATCTTTGGGACTTCGTGCTATATTTCGGAAGTGCGGTGAGTAACCTAGTTGGTTCCTCAGCCTTTATATGTTTAATATTAGATGCATTAATGCCATGTGGAGTTAAGGATGGATATATGTGTGATTGCTTTTGATTGATTTGGACCATGGGTGTTGAAATATTGGATTCGATATTGAAGTGTAAGCGTGAATAATTGTGTATAAATGCATTAGCGAATTGGATTGTAATGCATGAGTGAAATGAATTGAATGTGCATATGATCGAAATACCGGACCAAAGGTCCGAAGAACTAAAAAGTGTTATCGAAATGAAAAGTGAACATGTGCATTCATGCATAATTGCATGATCAGATAATGATAGTTGTGACCGGTGGTACCAACGTATTCAGAGCCACAGGCTCAATGCATAGTGCCCTTCACAGGGATTATCAGGGCATATCACGCCCAATGTATATTCAGAGCTTTAAGCTCAACGCACAGGGTTATATGCCCAACGATTTGCAGAGCTTTATGCTCAACGTATTAGGGCTTTTGAGCCCGATGTTTCAGAGCCAATGGCTCAACGTAAATGATTTCAGGCGCACGGTCACAACAACGAAAAGAAAATGAAAGTGTCACATGCATATTGCATATATGAATGATCAAAGGTGTACTGTGTGAAAGTGAAATTGAATGCATGTGATTTTATGAATGTGTTAACATGTGATATACTGTGGATATGATTTGTGAATGCATGAGTTGAGTGAACCATCGATGATGGTTTCTCACTGAGTTCGCAAACTCACCCAACATTGCATCTATTTTTCAGGAAATGAAGAGTACCCCGTTGGGAAAACGGGAGTATGACTACCGTTAGCAAGGCAGAGTAAAGGGTCGGGATCAGTGTTGTTCACATCTGCATTAGTGTAGTGATTTATTCAGTGGGCCCTTTTGTTCTATGTTGTAATTGTATGGTTATACTGAAAATGATTTTGTAATAAAGTGGGCACAAATTGTTATTGATTCTGCGCACTCAATCGGTTTTCTAAATGAAAAGAAAAATGTCATAGCGAGTTTTAAAAAGTATTGACTGGTCTAGCATGCCACCCTCGCGGGTCACGGGCTCGGATATCACTGTAGATGTCGGGTTCGGGTCTCACGAGAGTGGGGTGTTACAAAAAGTTTAAATATGGAGATGTTGATAGGTGTTGGGACCCGATCTCAAGACCGGACCCCAACAGGAGAAACAAAAAACGGAACAGAAACGGAAAGCGAAACAAAAGGGTGGAAACAAACTCAATCAAAAGCATAAGCAAAAGGCGGAAAAAACTGATGTGCAAAGCAAATTGAATCGGAAGTCATAAGAATCAAATACATATCAGAAAGCGAAATTGAACACGAATCAAATAGGTTCGGAATCAAAAGCGAATCGAAACAATGCAAACAAACCAAATGGTTCAATCGAACTGATTCAAATTTTCTGACATCCGTGAATTCATACTTTAGGAAAGCGTCGCGTTGGAAACCCTAGACTAACTCGAGACAGGACCCAATCGGAGAAATGGAAAACAGAAAGGAAACGGAACGCGAAACATAAGGGTGAAAACAAACTCAATCAAAAGCATAAGCGAAAGGCAGACAAAACGGATGCGCAAAGCGAATCGAATCGAAAGTCATAAGAATCGAATACATATCGAGAAGCGAAATCGAACACGAATAGAATTGGTTTGGAATCAAAAGTGAATCGAAACAATGCAAACAAACCAAACGGTTCAATCGAACTGATTCAAATTTTTCGACATCTGTGAATTCATACTTTAGAAAAGCGTCGCATTGGAAACCCTAGACTAAACCAATCCGAATCCGGTATAAATTCTTTTCTTTCATTCTTTTCATCTTTATTCAATCTTATACAAATCAAAACAATATAATTTCCCTTTTGGAAATTTATCCTTAATCAAAACTCAATTCATATAATTCTTCATAATCATGCAATATCTCAATCTCATCTTTAACAAATATTATTCTTATTCTTATTCTTTCTTGGCCATAAAAACAAATATACATATCCAGAAATCCACAATTCATACACAATAGGCACTTCAATATTTTCAGCTCAATCAACATACAATTCATCGGACCTTCTGTCCGGAATCCTAGCATAAACAAATACAATCAAATATCTATAACACTTCAATAATTCACAATCAATAGCCAGAATCATCGGACGTCCTTTCCGGAACCCATATCACATTCATCCATATTCATACATATCCACATCACATTCATATATCAATTCTATACACAATTTCATAACTCATTATTTACATTCCAAAATAAATACATTACGAATAATACAATATCAATCTCAGAATTCGAACCCAAATATAAAGATACAACTCCAAAATACACATGATATAAATATCCCAAAATTCTCAACATAACTAAGATCTAAATCTTACAACAAATTGACTTAAAAACACAATACATGCATAATCGAACAAATGCCTTCACTTTCTTTCATCCGATCTCCCGCTCGATACCTGGAGATTGAGATGCAAAGGGGGGGTGAGCTTATACAACTCGTGGATAACATGTTTATAAATCGAAAAATAAGCAAAATCTTTTTTTTTCAAGAAGTTTGCTATTTATAAACATTTCATAGTAGAAAATTCATTAAAAACTTATTTCTCAAACTTTTCAACCTTTCAAATCATTCATAAACAATTTCCAAAAATTTCACGATTGAAAACCTCAATTTCTCATTTCTCAAAATTCTTAAAATTTTCACAATTCATGAACAACTTCAAAACATGAATGCATCACATTATAAACAAAATCAAGAACACATAACACATCAGAATAGTTTGGGTAGGTCCAAAATGGAACGTACTGCACAATCCTATATATCGATCCTATGCAGCTGTGAATAAAACGTACTACACTTTCCCGCATAGCGGTTCAGTGTAGCCGTGAACTTATAGGAGTCCAAAACGGAGCTCCAATGCCACTAGCGGGCAGGCGGGCGAAGCCTATAAAAAGACAAGTGCACTTGACTCAACTTATGGCACCTAACCAAACCCGCTTAACACGTAATTCATACTTGAAAATCGGATTGCCCGAAGGCACATTTCGAAAGCTTGGTTTTTTCATATTATGTCATATTAGACACATTGACATTCACAATTTCACACATTCACAAACCACATAACAATCATTCAAAATATCAAACAACTTTCCACAATATCACATTTCACAAAATGATCAAAATCACATAACAATTCTTCAATCAATCAAATACAAAAATGCAACACTTTTTACAATAACATCAAATCATTCAAAAACAATGCATGTAACAATTGTATCATTTAATCAAATCCTCTGAAACAATTGTAATAATATTTCCAAACTTTCGAAAACAATGAATTTAACAATTCGTAAATCATTCCCAAAATCAATTAATTTAATCATTCAAAAACAATAATTTATAAACAATTATACTTTCTTGATTTTTCGAAAATGCATAACTAGCTTATAATTCAAAATATAAACATATTACCCACCTCAATTCCATGCTTGAAACTTGTCCAAAGCATCAATTTCTCCATTGCTTCCTTCTTTCCTCCAAATTAAAATTCTCTAAGCCATAATTACCCAAATTCAACATCACATAAAGCATAATCACCAAAATTGAGCTTAGAAATCACAAACCCATACCAATCTTAAGCCATATGAACCAAAATCTTTCAAAAATATACAAATCAAAAATCTCAATCTTACTTTTATTCTTCATCATTTTCAGATTTTCTTAGCTCCATAGGAAGCTCTCATGCTCTTCCACCTTTTCCCTCTTGAATCATGTTAAAAATCACTCTGGAAGCTCACAAAATTTCGAACCCTAAGCCTTCTCTTTCTTCTTTCTTCTTCTCCCTTTTCTTTCCATCTGAAACTCACCTCTCTTTTCTCTTCTTCCTTTCATTTTCCTTTCTAATTTCGTGCCTCTCTTCCTTATAAACGACAGCCCCCTTTCTTTTTTTCATTAATGAATGCTAAAAGATCATTTTGACCTCACATATATGCCTTATAACTTAAAACCTTTAGTACTCTTCCAATTTAGCCTTTATGCATTTCTAACACTTAAATTTAATTTACTCCAATCAAATTATGCCAAAAGATCTTACTCAATTTAACATGTTAATTACTCACATTAACATGCTAATTAAGTCTTCAAAATTTATCAAATCATGCTTAGCTTAGGACATTTTTCAAATCATCAAATTGAAGGAATTTGGTAAAACTTCCTTCTAGAGAAATGTTCTTTATAATCTCAATTTCATTACGCCACCAAAATCATTTAATTTAGTGCACTACACCAAAAGTTATACTCCAAACATTTCGGACTATACTTATGCTAAAACATTTTCTAGCGATTTACTTCCATCCTAAAATTGACACTCTTAAAGACTAAATTGAAACTTAAATCCTTCATAACATTTGTATCCCTATTTCTCTAGTTTCATCCAAATCAAAAATAACCTCATCTGGATGACTAGAACAAAAGTTATGGCCAAAATACTTTTAGCCCTTACTAATCCAAGACTGAACATTTAAAACCTACTTCGATTCAGAAATTGAAAATCTTAGAGGCTATATTGAAATTCAATTCCTTCATATGTATTGTAGCCCCATGTCTCTATTTTATTTTGCAATAAGAATCAGATTAATCGGATCTCTACAGATCAAGAATTTCTCATAAGACTGAACCATATTCAGAAAATTTCCCAACTCACATTGATTAAATCCATCATCCTCAATTAAATCTCAAAAATCATAAATTTACTATGCTGATGTAGATAATTGTCTTAGAAATCCAACTCTTTGAAAACCAAGTCAATCGGATGTCGGAAGGAAAAGATATAAGCAAAAGATTGAACAAGGGTCAGATTAGGGAGAAAATAGCAAAATCAGAAGGAAGCCCAAAACACCGAGAAAACAGAAACGGAGCAAAACGACAGTGCTGGGTGAGAGCGAGCTCGCCCTCGCGAGCGCAGCAACTCTTGGGGTGAGCAAAAGCGCTAGCTCGCCCTCGCGAACGCAAGCAGCGCCCTGACCTTTTTCTATTATATGAATTTTCCAAAGATCATATCTTTCAATCTAGGGCTCCAAAATTGGCAAATTTGATATCAATGGAAATATAAAATGAAGCTCTACAACTTCTATGAAGAACTTGAAAATCAATTTCGTCTCTAAAGTGCTCAAATTTCCAATCAAAGTTACTGTCCAAAATAAAGTCTCCTTAGATAAGTAACTCACTTTTCAAATTTCTATCTTTCAACTCAAAGGGCCAAAAATGTCATACTTTATACCAATGCAAAGATCAAAAAGCAACCTACAACTTTCATGAAGGACATAAAAATCAATTTAGCCTCTAAGGGAATCAAAAATCACTTCAAAATTCCTGTCCACTAATACTCTTCCCAAACATTAACAGCAACTTGTAAAAATCATAATTTCTTATTCTATGATATAAAAATTCCATACTTTATATCAATGCAAAGATCAAAATATAATCTAAAACTTTCATGAAGAACTTCAAAGCAATTTCAACCTCTAGCTAAGTTAATTTTTTAGTCAAAGTTTCTGCCAGACTTTTTCATCCTAAAACAATATCCGAACTTCCAAATTTCATATCTTCCAATTACCACATCCAAAAATTGCATATTATACATCTTTGTAAAGATATGCAAATTCTATATAACTTTCATGTAGACCACTTACTCCAATTTAGACCAAATCAGTACAGAAATTGGCCTCAAAGCAGTACACACAAACTTACTCTAATGGTCATTGCCAAAAACAAAGCAAAATAATACTTAAATTCGAATTATTAAAACTTTCAATCCCGATATCAAAAAATATCATACTTTATGGCAATAGAAAGCTCTCAACTGAAGCTACAAGTTTCATGAAGATCATTTTACCAAATTCTGCCTAAATCATCCCAGAAAAATTCATAAAGTTTCAGCCCAAAAAGTCAACTCTTCATCTCAAAAAGTCAAACTTTCGTAATTAAACAAATTCTCACACTTTCACTCTTTATTTCTTGATTTTCTACTTCCATTTCAATCAACTCATTCACTTTAACTTTCATAACCCATACAAATCTACTCAAATCTCAAAGTCATCAAAACCATCAATTCTTTTCTCATCAATTTTCTTAAAGCACAATAACATCTATAACACCATACATATACAAAAACATTCATTGAATTTTATTTAATATTTCTAAATTCCACTTAAAGATCTGGGTCCAACAATAGGTCTAAATTATACTATATTTTGATAGATGTTTAAGTGTGTTTTTGAGTATTTATTAGATGATTATCGTGTATATAGGCCTAGAATTATGTTATTATTAGTGTTTGTTAATATTCTTAGTGTATGTATGGTTTTTAACATGATTTGGGTCTTAATTTTATGTTTCAAGAGTTGTTTGATATGTGTATAAGTGTATGGAAATAGGAAATTGAAGAAACGAGAAGAATTAGAAGTATGGAAGCAAGCCACAATCGTGACTTGTCTTGCTATGATTGTGACAAAAAGTGCAGATAGTTATTCTAGCGAATTTCAACTTTTCCAACACGCGGCTCTTTTTATAATTTTAATGTTTATGATTATTTTTGGAATCAAATTAAGTGGGTAAACACTAGAAAGAATCTTAGAAGCCTCAAGAACTATTTAAGAACACAAATAACTTAAGAAAGAGCAATAACCATCTTCCAAAGTGAGAGAACAAGAAGGAGGAGCAAGAAGAGTAATCCAGAAATTCGAGATTTCAAGTTTAAGTTCAAATCAAGTTCTTTCTTTCTTTCCTTTTTTCATTTTGTTTAACTTGAAGTGTAACTTGGATTTGAATATGTTATTCACATTTAGGATGTTCTAATTTTCATATTTGGATTTGTTCTTGAGTTGTTTTGTGACTTGATGATTGTTGATTGCAATTCAATTTCTAGTGTTGTGATGTTTAGGTATGTTAATACTTCAATAATAGATCGAGAGAGTGAGTTGAAAGTAATTTGATTTGGTTGGTTAACGAGAGTTAATGACCTAATAAACCTCTCAAATATAAAATTGGTAATCATTGTTGGATCGCCTATGGCCCGAGTATTCTCAATACGTAGCGGAAAAAACTATAAAACAACAATAAGTATAACCGAAAAATGTAGCATGTATGAAAATACCTCTTGACGTGAATTTTCTTTTCAAATTTGTAGACACTGCAATGCACGAATGTCCTCTACTAGTATCCACACGAAAATGAATGATTCGGGCAGCGACTCGTGTGTGCTAGCATGTTCAAAACCCTGTCAAACGCCGCACAGTTTTTCTCTCGGAAGGTGGCTAGGGTTTTCGTCTCTTCTATCTAATGAGACATAAGTTTCTGTATTTATAAAGAAATCCTAATTCTTATTCCTAATAGGAATGAGAACTTCATAATCGTAATCCCATTAGAATTATTGAAGCCTAATAAGTTTAGGCCCATATTATATCCACATGTATTTATTCAATGCCTAATAAATTAGGCCTAAGAGAATAAGCCCAGATCACATCACTCTTTGTTTGAGACCCTGTAGGGTCCTTTGATGTTGGCAACGGGCTTGATCACACTTTAAGGCCCATAAGTCATAAGCAGCTTCTATCAAGACATTATGACAACCCAAATCAAATGAGGATCGGTAATTCGATTTAACCTGTAACCATTATTACAAACTTAGTCCCTTTGTAACATGATATCAAGATTAACCACAAGGCATGGTAAATATCAACCTTTGATTAATCATAGTTTCTTGATCCCCAAGTTGAATGATTATAACAAATGACATTGATGACTCCTCATCAATTCATTTGAGCACAGTCATGCATTTCTTCAGTCATACTTGTCAAAAGGCCCAAATGATATCTCTCTCATTTAAGAGAGGTACAAATCCCATCTACGTCATTCACATCCCTCCATATGATTTATTTAATGTACAACATAAGAATATTTGTTATCCGATTAAAGATAACTTAGTCTAATATCAAAACACTAAATTTCTCATGTAGGGAACCATGATGACTTCAGGTCAGAGGACTAAAATCAAACCATATTGAGAATCACTAATGACATGAAACCATGTAGTGTTCTCTCTGTGGGTCGGTCCAATATATGTTCTCTAACATATATCTATGTTTCTGATTTCATAACTCATATCCATAATCAGAAAAACGTGATCATCAATTAGAACACTTACTAGTCTTAATTCATTATTGTTCCACCAATAACGATCGACCAGGGATAGTTTAGAATAATATTATAAAACTTATGGTTTTACTATCAAATCACATACTTGATGGCATAAGCCTAATACTATTCATGGAACGTAAATCACATTACATAAACGATATACATGCATTTATAAAAGAATACCTCATAATATATTATTAATAAGTCATAATGTTAATACAAAAGTCACATATGTCCATTGGCATAGGGCACACTACTAACACATACAGAAAGAGCTCTTGTGTGAAAACCAAATTATTCAATAGATCACTAAAGAACTAGTTGAAAATGTTAGGTTGATTTTGCGAATAGATAGGTTGTAAAATATGGAATTTCATAATCAATTAGGGTTAATTGATTAGTCTTGAGAAAGAGTAATCAATCCCTTAGAAGATCTAGAATCAACACATAATTGAATCAATAATGGTTGGGGAGCAAAACAATGACAAAATGAATCCTTAGCTTCATATTTGATTTTCCTCATATATTTGTGCTATCTCATTTGTTATTTGATTATTTGCTTAGTTTCTTTTTTTTTAAATTTCAGATATTTTATTTTCATTCAATTCATATCCTGATACATTAGACAGAGTTAGGATCACTTAGTTCTAACTGTTTCCTCAAGGGATCGACACCTTTAATTTTACAAGTTTGTGATCCATATACTTATTGATATTGGGGGTTTTATTTGATGTAAAACTTGCTCAACATAAACATGTAGCCTTTTTTCCTTTCATTGGCCTAACTCATAACCCATAACTTAGTTGCTAGTGTTGCACATGACTTCGAATGGTAATAACCAATTTAGTGATGTTAAGATTTTTGTTAAAATTAATGCCTCCTTTGGTCGATTAAATGCAAATAGACAACTATCATCAAATAGGAAGGGCACATCTTTGAATAACAAATTTGTCAGAGGTCTAGAAATTAATGAGAATTCCTTAATGAAGCAGGGATAGAATCCTGCATGTCCTAAAAATGCTCGGACGCCTTTGACATTATCTGGTGACATAAGCTTCTCAATGACCTATGTCTTAGCTTTATCCATCTTAATAACTTGGCTTGATATTTTATATCCCAATACTACTCCTTTGAGCACTATGAAGTGACACTTCTCCCAGTTTAGAACCAAGTGTGGTTCTTCAAATCTTTGAAGTACTCTATTTAAATTTGTCAAACACTACTCAAAAGAATCTCTAAAGACTAAAAAATCATCTACAAAAGTTTCCACTATATCCTATATCATATCTACAAAGATAGACATCATGCACCTTTGAAATTGTTGGACCCCGAACCTTGAAGCGAAATTTAGAAATAATAAATGAAATTAAATGAGTGTTTTGTATGCGATTTGTGTTATAGATGATTAAAATATTAGAATGAGAATCATGTATGGATGATGAATTGAGAAACCCTTAGAATGAATTAGGGTGATTCATATGATGTATAATGCAAAAGTAAGAGAGGTATTTGGTAAATGTCATAATGATATTAAATGTGAGAAATCATATGCATTGAGGTTGAGATTTGGGTAAATTCCAAATCATGGTGAATTGTGATAAATGATGTGTACTTAAGAAAGTGAAGTTAGGATGATTGTTAAATGTATATGTTGATTTAGGGGAAATTAAGAGATAATTGACATATAATTGGCCAAAGTTTCCTTCTTTGAAGTTGTAGCTTGCTCTTTTATCTTTCCAAGGAGATCAAGTATGCATGTTTTTGAGATCAGAATGAAAAGTTATAGTTGATACAAGTTATAGTATCATATGAGATTTATGTTAGTGACAGCTATGATGAATGTTTGAGAATTGTGGTTGTGATGAATCAATTGAGTTGATAATTGAGAAGTTCATGATTTGATTTTATTGTTTGCATTGTTATGAAGTGTTTAGGCCTTTGAATGAGTCATTATGTGGAGATTATAAGTATTTATGAAGTTAGTTTTGATGGAAGAAGCTTTGGAAAAAGATTGAAAAGTTTTGGAAATTTGCATGTCCGTTAAACGGACATGGGAGTCCGTTTAACGGACAGCCTCGGGTCAAAAGGACCCCTTGTTATGTGTATGTCCGTTAGGCGGACATGGGTGTCCGTTTAACAGACTTTCTCGGAAGGTTTGGTATCATTTTGGCCGTACGTGTCCGTTAAACGGACATGCCTGTCCGTTTAACGGACAGCTACGGGTCACCTTGGGGAATTTGTGATTTTGACCAGTTTTAAGGCCGACTTTGGTTTCGAGGTATCTAATACGAGTTGTATATCTTGATCTTATATTTCAAATGGAGCAAGAACTAAGTCATTTGGATATTCGTAGAGAAAGTTATGGCATTTGCGCCAAAAGAGTTTCAAATCGATTTCTGTTTTGAACATGTTGAGTTGTTTTGATCATAACTCAAGTATCCGACCTCGGATTGAGGCGATTCTTGAAGCATTGGATCCCTAACACATGTATCTTCCTCGCCATAAAAATTTTTATCAATTGGATTTGAATTGAAAAAGTTTGATTGAATCACATGATAATCATAATGTTTTGTCTCATTCTGAGCTTGCTATTTTCCTCCCTCATCCGACCCTATCACATCATTTGCTTATATCTTTTCCGTCCGACATCCGAATGACTCGGTTCTTGAAGCGTTGGATTCCTAAGACAACGAAGTTCATGATTATGTGAAAATTATAAATTTTAGAGATTTAATTGAGCAAGATTATGTGAATCATAGTGAGTCAAGAAAGTTTCTGAACATAGTTCAGTACTTTGCGAATTTCGGGATCGGTAGAGATCCGATTGAAGCGATGTTTGAGGCATAATAAAGTTAAGACATGGGGCTACAATTGTTATGAAGGAACCAAATTTTAAGTTAGCCTTTAAGAATGTTTATGTGTGGAAGGAAGTGAATTGCTAGAAAATGTGTTAGCAAATGATATGTCCGACATGTTTGGACTATAACTTTTGATATAGTGCTCCGAATTGGATGATTCTTGAGGAATTATGAAGTTAAGACATTGAGGAACAATTATCTAGAAGTAAGTTTTAGCAAATTCCTTCATTTAGATGTGAGAATAATTGTCCAATAGTAAGCATGACTCAAGGCAACATTCAGGGGCAAATTGGGAAGTTGACTTAAGGAGTAAAGTTTAAAGGCATACGAGGAAGGGCATTTGGGTCTTTAACACCCATTTTAATGACATGGCAAGTATTAAAGGAGTAGGGGGTCGTGGGTTTTAGAAGCAATGCGCAAAAATTCTAGAAAAAGAAGAAGAAAGAAGAAGAAGGAAGAGAGAAGGGGAAATATCGTAGAGAAGAAGGAGAAGGAGGAAGATGAAGCTAGGGCTTTTGTTTTGGGAGGATCCAAGCTTAGTTTTTCATTGATTCATGAAGGAGAAACATGGAAGGAAGTAAGAGCTTCAGCTTAAGTCAAGAAATTTCGAAATTCAAGAAGAGAAAGGTAAGAGTTAAGTTTTGATTTCTGAGTTTTTCTTAAGTTTATGGATGATTTGACTTAAGATTGAGGTGGGCTTGTGAATTATTAAGTTATGTTGGTGTTTTTCATCTTAAATTATGTTTAATTTTGAATTAAAAGTTCTAAGGGTTATACAAGTGGATAAGAGTTAGAGATTTTAGAAGTTCTTGGTTTAGTTATCATGGATTTAGCATGGGTTTGTTGATTATGGAAACAATTTTGAGATTTATGATAGTTATGATAATGGATTTGGGTTGACTATGGCTTAGGTGATTTTAAGTTGGAAGAGAGAGTGAAGTAAAGAGCAAGTTGAAGCTTTGGACAAGAGAAGGCATGGAAATTAAAGGTGGGTAATATGTTTACTTCTCAAATTTTAAGCAAATTATAAATGATTGAATTAATTGTTTTTGAAATGTTTTGTAACGTGTTAAATACATTGTTTCCGAATGATTGACGAAAATGACTTAAATTTTGTATTAAATGGATTTTTGAGTGTATTGAAAAAGATGAAATATGCATTGAATTCATGATGTTGCATTGATTGATAGTTGAGAATATGTTTATACTTGTATATCCATGTATGTAAGCTTGCAAATGTGTTGAATATGACATTTCATGAGAAGTTAAATTTTCGAAATATGCCTTCGGGCAATATGAGATTTTCAAGCATAAATACGTGTTACATGGGTTTGGTTAGGTCCCTCATGTGGAGTCAGTGCATTGGTCTCATTTTTAAAGCCTTCTCCCGGCTGCCCGCAAGTGGCATAAGAGCTCCGTTTTCGGACTCCCCATGTGTTTCACGGCTGCACATGACCGCTTTGCGGGAATGTGCAGTACGTCCTGTTTTATGGACCGACCCAAACCGATTGATGTGTTAAGTGTTTTTGTTTAGTTTGGAATGTGCTGCATTTATACGTGATGCATTTCATGTTCTTAAATGGCTTGAAATTACGACAAATGAGAAATTTGGGATTTTCCAACAATGATGGTTTGAAAGCAGTTTGTAAATGTTTATGAAAGATTTTGAAAATTAAAGAGTTTTTGGAAAATAAATCTTCGATGTTTTTGAGCAACAAAAAGCAAGGTTTGAAAATATTTTGCTTATCATTTGTTTAATAAACATGTTATCCACGAGCTTCCGAGCTCACCCCCCCTTTCATCCTCATCTCCAGGTATTCGAGCAGGAGATTAGATGAAAGACATCAGGATATCAGCATTTGTACATGATTTGTATTTGTGTATTTGGTTTAAGTTTTATGGAAATGAATTATGGCTTAGAATGCCATTAGAACATTGTAAGCTTTTGGTTCATAATGTATTTTGGATTATGCAATTGTGTAAGATTTCGTTTTATGGGAATTAACCAAAGTTTTGACTATGGATAGTGTTTATTGGTTTTGTATATAAGAGTGAATTGATTTATGAATGTGTTTGGGATATGTTTATATGAATATGGATGAATGTACTGGATGATGGAATATGAGTTTTAATGTGATCATTATGAATTGTTATGAAAATGATTTGAAGTGGATTAGCAATAGGTTTGCGTTCTTTGAGATCCGGACGGAGGGCCGGTTGATCATGATGTATGTGTGATGTTATTAGAAGTGAAAATTTACTATTTGCAGATTTTGGATAGGTTAAAGTGCGATCGTTATCTTTGCCGGATTTTATATGACAAGATATGAATAAGAGAAATTTGAGTATGATTGTATGATTTGATTAACATGAATATGAGTTTAAGAAAGCAGCCCAAAGAGGGAAACTGTTTGATATGAAAATAAAATGGATTAAATGATGAAAGAAATGAACAAAATTTTCACCGATTTCGGATGGATTAGTCATAAGGGTTTCCAACGCGTCAGGTTTTTATGTTCTCACTTTCGGATGTCAGAATTTGATCATATGCTTTCGAGACCACCGCTCGTATACTTTGCTTTCAAGTTCTCTTGCTATTTGCAGTTGAATTCATTTGGTACATGATGTGATTCGATTCATTGTTTTCGTTCCGTTTTGGATTCGATCCATATTTGATTCGACTTCATTGACATTTGATATCAATAGGATTCGATCTTTTTAGCCTCTCATTTGTTTCATGTCATTTTCTTTAGTTTTCGATTTTCTTTCCGCCTCAATAGTGGTTAAGTGAGAGGTCATGTTCAGTTTAAGCTGTGCAAATGTTAAGTATGTGCAGTTGGGTCTCAGAAACGGGATCCAACAGAAATGTAGTTAGAGCATTGGATAACCTGAAAGGAATTCGTTTATGAGCAAATATTCCATAAGGACCTGTAAAGGTGGTCATTCTTGGCCCTCCAAATAGATAAAAATCTAATTGTAGTCTGAATATCCATCCAAGAAATAGTAGAATACATGGCTAGGCACCCCTTTCTATCATTTGATCCATGAATGGAAAAAGAAAGTGATCCTCTGTAGTAACTTTGTTGAGGTTCTGATAGTTCATACATAATCTCCATCCTGTGACTGTTTGCATGGAAATCATCTCCCCACTTTCACTCTCCATTACAATCATTCCTCTTTTCTTCGGTACTCATTATACTGGGCTAACCCATTCACTATTTACTATCAGGTAATCGAGACCTACATCTAGCAGTTTTATATAAGGGTTTAATCTTCACTAATATTCCCTCACTACTCTAATTCATTCTTCGAGATTGATCCTATAAATAACTATATTCGAACTTATTCCTTGTATGTCAGATATCTGCCATCCCATAAACTTTATTTGCTTTCTAATGATTTTCACCACTTACTCTTTTGTTCCCCATCCAATTGGTTGGAGATAATGATGGGTAGAGTTCGGCCCTCAGTTAAAAAGGTATACCTTAGGTGTGGGTAAAGGCTTTAACTCTAGAGTTGGTGGCTTTTCAATGGAGGGTGATATAGGTGCTTCAGCTCTCACTAGTATGTCTTCATAAGCTGGAGCACCCTATTCCTCCATCTCTCCTTCGTCCTCCATCTAAACTTTATCCTTCATCTCATCTTCCTCATATTTTATTTATTCAAAGCAACTCTCCTCTTGCTCTTTGAAACATTTATCCATTAAATTGATCTCTATATAAGAGATTCTTTCTTTCAAAATCAAGACTTTGTTCATATTAAACTCCACGTGATCATCAACAATATGAAGAATCATTTTTCCTTCACAAAAGTTAATGGACATAAATGATTGTCTAAGAAATAGTGGACAATTCCTATCCTCTTTGAAATCTAGTACTATGGAGTCCATAAGAATAATGAACTTATCCACTTTAATGATAACATCTTCCACCACAACAAATGATCTCTTGATCGATTGATTTGCCAATTGAATGAACATCAAAGTTGGCTTCACATTACTTAGCCTGTTGGACCCCGTTTTTGGAGCCCAACATCAGACATGGGATCATGAGGCTTGAACGTGGAGGGAGGATTATAAGTTTAAAATTTAGAAGAAAACTCCCTTGGAAGCAAAGGCGGGCATCGCCGCAACGAACTGTGGCTTCGCCACGGTGAACACATGCAAGAAAATCCCCTAGATCCCTTGTGATTTTTATGCCGTGGAGAACGATTTAACTTTCGTTGCAGTGAACCTGCATTTGCATTTTCACCGCAGTGACCAATTGGTCTCACCGTGGCGAACTCGCCAAGCCAGCAAAAATAAAAAGTTTTGGATTAATTACGCCACGATGAACTATTGGCTTTGTTGCGGCGAAAGCCCTGAAGCAGAACCAAAGACCCAAAATTGACATACCTTATTTAATGCAACTTAAACTTTTTCAACTGCTTAACCCCAACATTAACTCTAGTGAATGCAACCATAAATTTCCCAACAACCATCCTCAATTCAAACCCAAACAAAATGAACTTATACATAAACCCATGCAATTTTCAAAATCCGAATACTTTGTGAAAACATGAAAAATAATAGACAACTCCAATCATACATTGCATTAATATTTAAAAGGAGAGTTTTACAAAGCTTTAATGGGCATTTCAAGCCACATTACATCATAATTCCAAAAATACATAGCTTACAAAAAGTAGAAACTCTCAAAATGCAACTAAAGCTTTGTTTTACAAAAGCTAACTTGAAAAGCAAAAATAAATCTAGTTAGAGTGATGCCTTAGCTCTTGACTACTCAATCTCTCGCTCTTCACCTGTAGATGGGATGGAATAGGAGGGGGTGAGCTCAAAGCTCAAGGGTAACAAGTTTATAACAGAGAATTAAGCAAAACCATTGAAAAGGGTCATTTATCAAAGAAAATTCTTATTAAATCATGAAATGCATAGTTCTCAAATTCACAACCAAGTCAGCAAAAACACAAATCATGAATGAATCAACTTATTCACAAAATCATAAACACATAAGCAAACCATAATGGTTTGGGTGGATCCAAAACATAAGGTACTACACATTTCCACATAGTGGTCATGTGTAGCCGTGAACGGAACGTACTAATGCAATCCCACTTAATGGTCTTGCGTAGCCATAAACTTATGGGAGTCCGTGAAGGAGCTCCATGCTACTAGCGGGCAGGCAGGAGAAGCCTATTGTCAATGTGCACATGACTTTACTTAGGGGACCACCACAAACCAACATAACATGTATTTCATGACTTGTAAAATATATAGCCCAAAAGGTACTTTTCGGAAACATGATGTTCATAAGCATCATATATTTCAAAACCATTTCCATATTCATCTCATAATCATCAATAATTCAAGTATCAAACATGTAACAAATTCTTAGATCAATCAAAAGAAATAATGCAACAAGTATGAAGCACTTGGAAATCATTTTATTTTCTTGCTTTGAAAGAAAAAATAATCATGGCTTAGTAACTCTATTATAAACGTGAAACCCATCTTGAATTCCTTGCTTAAATCTTGCTCAAAGATGTCCTTCCTGTTACTCCTCTTGTCTCTCTTGCCCCACTTGATTTCCTTAAACAATAACCAAAATTCCATTCAATTTGGTTTAGGAATTGGAAAGTCATACCTCAACAATTTAGACTATTTCTAAAGTTGAAACTGAAAAATCTATGCTTAACTTCCATCCAAAAATTAAGATTCTTAGAGACTGAATTTAGACTTGATTCCTTCATACCATTTATAGCCCTATGTCTCTAGTTTACACCAAATAAAAAATCACTCTATTTGGATAACTACAAAAATTTATGCTCAAAATACCAAAACATGTTCAGTGTTGAAAAATTCCGCGGCGAAGTTACTAGAGTTCGCCGCGGCGAATTTTTCCAGAAACTCATATCGAAGACATATTTTTCAACATTCTTCATCTTTTACTTCCCATCTTTTACATATAACCCATCTAAACACTAAACCATCACTTCTACTTCATTTTCAACCCCAAAATCATACACAAACACATCATGATCTATCTTGATCATTAACCTTAAAAGAGAACACTTACCTATAGCATTCACTAACAACTTCCCACACATGTTAAGCTACATTTGAGTTTTATCTAACCAAACAAGATGGAATAATGCTCATACTTACTTGTTGGTGCTTCAAATTCTTCAAGATTTCCCAAAACCCTAACTTTTCTCTCTTTTTCTCTTCTTCTTCTTCTCTTCCACGATTTTGATCCTTTTCAAACAAGACCACATTTTCTTCTTTCACTTTACCCTAATTGCATGAGCAAATTCCATTATGCCCTTACATGTAATGCCTTAGCCTCTCAACCTTAAGTGATCTTCCAATTTTGCCCTTATACATTTTTACTTCTTCAATTTAACTTACACCATACTATACTCTAACTTAATCTTAATTTCTCCATTTAATACTTCTAATTCCATCAATCCAAGCAAAAATCCTCCCAACATTGACATGATAATTAAAATCCAAACAAAATAATTTATCTAGCAAAACTATAAAATTTAATCAATTCACGTTTAATAAAATCAACAAAAATTTGGGGCCCAACATTTCTCCCCCTCTTAAAAGAATTTTTTCCTTGAAATTATTACCTGAGTCATCGAAGAGTTGTGGATATTTCTCTTTGATGGCTTGCAATGGCTCTCAAGTGATCTCTTCTACAGAATAATTTCTCCACAGGACTTTGACTAACTATACTGTCTTATTCCTGAGAACCTTTTCCTTGGTGTCCAAAATCTCAACTGGAGTCTCCTCATAACTCAGATCATCTCTCAACTGAACCTCAGTGACCTGAATGATGTGAGATCGATCTGATCTATATCTTCTCAACATGGAAACATGAAAAACGTCATGTATATGGGACAATTTCGTTGGCAACGCCAACCTGTAGGCTAACGGTCCAATCCTCTCAAGAATCTCATAGGGACCCACATATCTCGGGCTCAACTTGCCCTTCTTGCCAAATCTCATTACTCCCTTCCAAGGAGATGTCTTAAGGAAAACTTTCTCACCGACTTCATACTTCATCTCCTTTCTGTGTGCATCCGTGTAGCTCTTTATTCTATTTGAGCTGCCTTAAGTCGTTGTTTAACTAGATTGACCTTATCAACTGTCATCTGGAGTAACTCTAGCCCTATCATTTTTCTTTCTTCTTCCTCATCCCAGCATATCGAAGTTCTACACCTCCTTCCATACAGTGCTTCATAAGGAGCCATCTGAATGCTCGAATGGTACGAATTATTGTAAGCAAAATTGACCAATGACAAATGCTCATCCCAAGCTCCTTTAAAATCCATCACACATGCCCTGAGCAATCCCTCTAGTGTTCAAATGGTCCTTTTAGATTGACAATCCGTCTGGGGATGAAAATCCGTGCTAAAATTTAACTTGCTTCTTAAAGCTTCTTCCAAACTTCCTAAGAATCTCGAAGTGAATCGAGGATCCCTGTCAGAAACTATGGAATCTAGAATTTTATGTAATCTTACTATTTCATCAATGTACTTCTTTGCTAACACATGCAGAGAATCAGTCTTTCTGATTGTCATAAAATGGGATGACTTTGTCAACCGATCCACAATAACCCATATGGCATCATGCTTCCTACAGGTCTTGGGCAAACCCATCAAAAAGTCCATAGTCACTCTTTGCCACTTCCACTCAAGAATGGGCAATGGCCTTAGCTTGCCTGAAGGTGCTTGGTGTTTAAGTTTGACTTGCTGACACACTAGACACTTACTTACATACTCTGCTACATCCTTCTTCATGCCCTTCCACCAAAAATGCTCTCTTAAATCTCTGTATATCCTGATGCTACCTGGGTGCATGGCATAAGGCACATTGTGTGCCTCATCTAGTATCTCATCGTTCACCTCCTTGACATTTGGGATACAAAGTATATTTCCGACAGTCATAAGTCCATCACCCCTCACTACCACTTCAGACTTTTTGTTATTATGAATTTCTTCTCAGAGCTTGTTCAATTTTGCATCTTGTGCCTGTAACTCCTTAACCTTCTCCCTGAGTATCGGTCTCACTCTGAAATTGGTAATGATATAATCTGGTTCCTCCTATTTCAAGCTTATTTTAAGCTTGCCCAACTCTTCTAATAGAGGCAGATAAACTGTCTAAACATGAGCTATTGAGGATTTCCTACTCAAAACATCTTCCACGACATTTGCCTTGCCTGGATGGTACTCAATCAACAAATCATAATCCTTAAGCAACTCAATCCACCTTCTCTGTCTCAAATTCAGTTCTTTCTGACTCAATAGATACTTGAGACTTTTATGGTCTGTAAAAATCCTCGTCTGAACCCCATACAGATAATGTCTCTAAATTTTCAAGGCAAAGATCACTGCTGCCAATTCCAGATCATGGTTCAGATAACTCAACTCATAAGGCTTCAGTTGCCTTGAAACATAAGCTATCACCCAATCTCCCTGCATCAACACACAACCCAAACCCTTTCTTGAAGCATCACTATACACTGTATAACCCTCATCTCTAGTAGGCAAAATCAAAACTGGAGCACTTGTTAATCTGTGTTTGAGCTCCTCAAAATTTTTCTGACATTCATCACTTCAGATGAATTTCTGATTCTTCCTTAATAACTTAGTCAGTGGAGCAGCTATTATGGAGAATCCTTCCACAAACCTTCTGTAATAACCTGTCAGACCCAAAAAACTCCTCACCTCTGTCACTATCTTAGGTGCAAGCCAATTCACCATTGCTTCATTTCTCGGATCAACATGTACCCTTTCTTTAGAAATCACATGTCCAAGGAAGATCACCTCATGAAGCCAAAATTCACATTTGTTGAATTTGACATACAGTTCCCTCTCCCTCAATGTCTGCAACACAATCCTGAGATGCTCCTCATGTTCCTGTTCACTCTTATAATACATCAGAATATCATCGATAAACAATATAACAAACTGATCCAGATACTCCTTGAAAACCCTATTCATAAGATCCATGAAAGCAGTTGGAGCATTGGTCAAACCAAATGGCATGAATAAAAACTCATAATGTCCATATCGAGTCCTGAAGGTTGTCTTGCTTACATTAGACTCCTTGATTCTGAGCTGATAATAGCCCGATATGAGATTGATCTTGGAAAAGATCATTGCTCCCTGCAACTGGTCAAATAGATCATCAATTCGAGGAAGAGCATACTTGTTCTTAATAGTCACCCTGTTTAGTCTTCGATAATTGATACACATCCTCCATGTTCCATCTTTTTTCCTAACAAATAAAACCGGTGCTCCCCATGACGAAGAACTCGGCCTTATGTACCCCTTCTCTAATAGTTCCTCCAACTGTTCCTTAAGCTCCTTTAGCTTAGTTGGAGCCATTCTATATGGTGGTATAGAAATAGAAGCGGTATTGGGAATCAAATCAATGGCAAACTCGATTTTCCTTATTGGCGGCAAGCCAGGTAAGTCCTCTGGAAACATATCAAAAAATTCCCTTACAATTAAAAAATCCTCTAACCTCCCTTCATTCACATCTGTGTCTACAACATGTGCCAAGAAAGCTTCACACCCCTTTCCCGTCATTCTGTCAGCTAACAAGGTCGAAATAATTCTTGGCGGTGATATTTTCTTGTCCCCCCTAAAAATCACCTTCTCACCATCGCCCAAATCAAATTCCACGTCTTTAAGACTACAATCTAATTTTGCATGATATTTTTCCATAACATCCATTCCAAGTATAACATCTAGCCCCTTTAGATTTAGGGGTAGGAAGTCCACTACTAGTCTAGCACCATCAATCAAGAGTTCATAACCCCTATACACTTGAATGATTATCACATTCCTCCCTTGAGGAGTACTAACAATCAAAGAGTTATCCAAAAGCATTGAATTCACACCATGCGCAATCATACTTGCAGAAACAAAAGAATGCATGGAACAAGAATCAATTAGTAAATATGTTGCTGAATCAAATAAATGGGCCATACCCATGACAACCTCTGGTGTAGTTGCTGCCTCCTCCCTAGTCATGGCAAACACTCTTACCTGTGCCTGACCCCTTGGCCTTCCTGGAGGAATAGCCTTCTTTGTAGCTCCAGAACTGCCCACTTCAGTGACTGGCCTGGTTCCCACTGTTTCTACTCTCCTCGAGGCTTGAAACTGGGACCCCTCCTGTCTTGTTACTTAGGGATAGTCTCTAATCATATGTCCCTTCTTCCCACATTGAAAGCATGCTCCTAGTAACTTGAAGCACTCTTCCCTGTGCAACTTCCCACAATGCTCACATTAGGGGTTCATGTTCCTGCTCCTCTCCACCTTGCTATTGCCTCTTGTTGTTGAGGCTTGCACTGAAACCACCCTTGCTTGCTTATTCTTAGCAGAGGCACTACTCCCCGCTTCACTATATGTGTGGGAGCTCTTCATACCCCTTTCAGGTATCGGAGCACTCACCCCCTTCCTATAAAACTGATCTCGATTCTTCCTTTTCCTGCTCACCCCATACTTGATATTGTCCAGCTTCTCTATCTGAAGTGCGGCGTCTACCAACTGTTGGTAGTCATAGAAATTGTGGATCAGGACATTCTCCTTGATCCCCATATAGAGACCTCCCTCAAACTTACGACACTTGTCTTCCTCATTCGCCATAATGTTGGCCACATATCGAAAAAGCTGAGTGAACTTGAGTCATACTCACTTACACTTATATCCCTCTGTGTGAGATTCAGAAACTCCCTGGCCTTCTTTTGTACATAAACCCTAGAGAGGTACTTCTTCCTGAACACTTCCACAAAATCTTTCCATTTCAACACCGAAGGCATAACCTGACTGTAGGGTACTGATTCCCACCAATGGAGTGCATCCTCCTGTAGCAAGCTCACTGCATAATCTAACTTCTCTTCATTGGAGCACTTCATCTAAAGCAGACACTCTCAGTGCTCTTCAACCATGCTTCAGTCTCCTCTGGATTAGTAGTGCCATTAAAGTCTACAGTTCCATACTTGTGGAGCTTATCATACTGCCCGCTCCTCTCCACTGGAGCTAGAATTGGCACTTGCGACCCTGAACCCATGACATAAGTGAAAGCCTGGGCAAAGGCTTGAAAGAACCGTGGATCTAGAGGGTTTACTTTAGGCATAGGAGGTGGAGGCGGTGACACTTCATGTTACATACTGGGTGCCTCCGAATTAGGAACAAAGTGTGTCCCAGCATCTTGTGGGACATAAGATTCATTCGTGCTCCCTTGGCGAGAATAAGATCAAGTCATAGCTTCTCGAGTTCTCTTTCGAGGCGGCATTTTCACTCCTTCAATATAAAACCATTGAAAACCTTTAGTTCGTGCAAAACAATTTTCAAAGTATGTAAAACGGTTCAAACCGTATAAAACAATTTCAAATCATGTGAAACAATTCAAAATAATGCAAAGCATTCATTTAAAATAGTGCAAATTAATTTCATGTCTTAACCTACCCAATTCATGCATGAACCTAGTCTTACACCTAGACCCAAACCTGCTTTGATACCCATTTTCGAAGCCCAACATTAGACATGGGATCATGAGGCTCGAATGTGGAGGAAGGTTTAGAAGTTTAAAATTTAGAAGAAAACTCCCTCGGAAGAAAAGACGGGCATCGCCGCGACGAACAAATGCAAGAAAATCCCCTGGATCCTTTGGGATTTTTACGCAGTGGCGAACGATTTAACTTTCACCGCGGTGAACCTGCATTTGTATTTTTGCCGCGGTGAACTCGTCACACCAACAAAAATAAAAAGCTTTGGATTAATTACGCCGAGATGAACCATTGGCTTTGCTGCGGCGAAAGCCCTGAAGCAGAATCAAAAACCCAAAATTGACATACCTCATTTAATGCAACTTAAACTTTTTCAACTACTTAATCCTAACATTAACTCTAGTGAATGCAACCATAAATTTCCCAACAACCATCCTCAATTCAAACCCAAACAAAATGAACTTATACATAAACCCATGCAATTTCAAAAATCCGAATACTTTGTGAAAACATGAAAAATAATAGATAACTCCAATCATACATTTCATTAAAATTTAAAAGGAGAGTTTTACAAAGCTTTAATGGGCATTTCAAGCCACATTACATCATAATCCCAAAAATACATAGCTTGCAAAAAGTAGAATCTCTTAAAATGTAACTAAAACTTTGTTTTACAAAAGCTAACTTCGAAAGCAAAAATAAATCTAGTTGGAGTGATGCCTTGGCTCTTGACTACTAAATCTCTCGCTCTTCACCTGTAGATGGGATGGAATGGGAGGGGGTGAGCTCAAATCTCGTAGGTAACAAGTTTATAATAGAGAATTAAGCAAAACCATTGAAAAGGGTCATTTATCAAAGAAAATTATTATTAAATCATGAAATGTATAGTTCTCAAATTCACAACCAAGTCAGCAAAAACACAAATCAAGAATGCATCAACTTGTTCACAAAATCATAAACACATAAGCACACCATAATGGTTTGGGTGGATCCAAAACAAAACGTACTATACATTTCCACATAGTGGTCATGTGTAGCCGTGAACGGAACGTACTAACGCAATCCCACTTAATGGTCTTGCGTAGTCGTGAACTTATGGGAGTCCATGAAGGAGTTCCATGTCACTAGCGGGCAGGAGGGAGAAGTCTTTTGTCAATGTGCACATGACTTTACTTAGGGAACCACCACAAACCCACATAACATGTATTTCATGACTTGCAAAATATATAGCCCTAAAGGCACCTTTCGGAAACATGATGTTCATAAGCATCATATATTTCAAAGCCATTTCCATATTCATCTCATAATCATCAATAATGCAATTACCAAACATGTAACAGTTTCTTAGATCAATCAAAAGAAATAATGCAACAAGTATGAAACAATTTGAAATCATTTTATTTTTTTGCTTTGAAAGAAAAATAATGATGGCTTAGTAACTCTATTATAAACATAAAGCCACCTTAAATTCCTTGTTTAAATCTTGCTCAAAGATGTCATTCCTCTTACTCCTCTTGTCTCTCTTGCACCACTTGATTTCCTTAAACAATAACCAAAATTTCATTCAATTTGGTTTAGGAATTGGAAAGTCATACCTCAACAATTTAGACTATTTCTAAAGTTGAAACTGAAAAATATATGCTTAACTTCCATCCAACAATTGAGATTCTTAAAGATTGAATTTAGACTTGATTCTTTCATACCATTTGTATCCTTATGTCTCTAGTTTACACTAAATAAAAAATCACTCTATTTGGATAACTACACAAAAAGTTATGCTCAAAATACCAAAACATGTTCAGTGTTGAAGACATGTTTTTCGACATTCTTCATCTTTTTACTTCCCATCTTTTACATATAACCCATCTAAACACTAAACTGTCACTTCTACTTCATTTTCAACCCCAAAATCATACACAAACACATCATGATCTATCTTGATCATTAACCCTAAAAGAGAACACTTGCCTATAACATTCACTAACAACTTCCCACACATGTTAAGCTACATTTGAGTTTCATCTAACCAAACAAGATGGAATAATGCTCATATTTACTTGTTGGTGCTTCAAATTCTCAAAATCTTGAAGATTTCCCAAAACCCTAGCTTTTCTCTCTTTTTCTCTTCTTCTTCCTCTCTTCCAAGATTTTGCTCCTCTTCAAACAAGACCACACTTTCTTCTTTCACTTTTACCCTAATTGCATGAGCAAAGTCCATTATTCCCTTCCATGTAATGCCTTAGCCTCTCAACCTTAAGTGATCTTCCAATTTTACGCTTATACATTTTTACTTCTTCAATCTAACTTACACCATACTATACTCTAACTCAATCTTAATTTCTCCATTTAATACTTCTAATTCTATCAATCCAAGCAACAAATCCTCCCAATATTGACATGCTAATTAAACTCCAAACAAAATAATTTATCTAGCAAAACCACAAAATTTAATCAATTAATGCTTAATAAAATCAATAAAAATTTGGGGCCCAACATAGCCGTAGTTTCCTTTAGATTGAAAAAGGCATAAGATTTATATTTTTTCTTAAGTCATATAGAAACTTTGCAAATTCCAAGTCATCAACTACACAGGGTATCGTAAAGCTCCTTAGATCCTTCAATTTAGAAGTTATGGACTGGTGATAATGGCACTACAACTTTCCAACAATGATACCATTTGGTTATCTTCCCAAGTGTACTTTTTTGATAATATGTCTTTCAGAAACTTTGCGTACTTGGGCGTGTGTTCCAATGCCTCCAAAAAAGAAAAGTTAAGTTGCAAAGTCTTCAACTTCTTCACAAACTTACAAATTATGCATTCAATTTATTATTCTGTAATCTCTGTAGGAATGGAATTTTAGATGGCTATGTTTGAGGATCAATATAAGGAGGGTCCTCATTCTTTTCTTCATCCTTTTTCCATTTTTCTTAGTCCTTTACAAGGAAGGTTTCGGCTTTTCTATTTGTTGGTTCTTTGAGCTCTTTCCCACTTCTAAATGTTATTGCCTTAAGTTGCTCCCTTGGATTTTCTTTGATATTACTTAGAAGACTACCCACACTTAGGTAATACATTTGCAAGTTGGCCCACTTGAATCTCTAGGTTGTGTATAGAAGAGGCGTAGTTCTTCACTACTTACTTGAACTTCCCTTCAATGCTCATAAATTTAGAATTCATTATCTTCATAAATTTATTGGACTTCTCTTACTGAAATCTTAGTGGGCCTTAATTCTTAAACTGAGTTTCTGCATTGTTGGACCAAGAAAATTTTAGATGGCTCCTCCACCTAGGATTTTATGTGTTGGAATAAGGATTATTCCCTCATTGACCAAATTATAAGCCTATATAGTTGAGTTACTCCACATTGTTGTTTTGCATTAAGAAGCAATCAGCTATAACCTAATTATCTTTCCCGCATAACTCACATCCGTGTTCAATTACCTTAAGTGGAGCTAAAAGGGGAGTTTTTAAAATATTTATTTGCTTTATTAAATTAGTTATTTAAGTCTGTAATGTTGTCACTGAATCGACAACAATCAATCCTTTCTGATGCTATAAGTTTGGCTGTTGTCTACTTCATTCTAATGTCCAAAGACAACAATTATTCACCATCTCCTCTACAAAATTGATAATTATAGGTTGTATTATGTTTTAGTGGATAATTTAGTATGCTTTTAGTTGTTAATTAGATGATTTGTGCATGTTTAGGTTTACAATTGCGTTAGTGTGATTATATGTTTGTGTTTTTTAGTGTTATATAGGTTAGAGCATGATATCAGCCTTTCTTTAATTTTTTACGTTTAAGGTGTTTTTATGATTTTCTTGGTGTTTGAGAATATGTAAAGAAGGTCGAAGACGATTGGGCGAAAGTTTGGAGGAGGAACAAGTTCCACAATCGTGGCCTTAAAGGCCATGATCGTGACAAAAGCAAGCAGGGAAGGCCACGATCTCGGCCTTGAAAGCCACGATTGTGACAAAAGTAGGTATGATGGGTCACGATTGTGGCAGAAGCAATTTTTAAGGGCTATGATTGTGGTAGGTGTGATGATAAACATAAAGACTGCTTTGGAAATTTTGAGGGTGATTTCGAACATTTGGACTAGGTAAAACCTAGTTTCTACCCTAAATGGAAAAAGAATATAAAAAAAATAAAGCCTAGAAAAAAAGCCTCCATTTACCATCTTGAGAAAGAACACAAGGAAGAGGGAGCTACTATCCAGCTACTCCAACCCAGCCATCTCAAGTTATTTTTTGTTTCTTTTTATTATTCATCTCATCTTGATGTATGCTTTGGGTTTGAGGATGTTAAATATATTGCTAAGGATGATATAAACTCTTTTAGGGATTTATTCTTGAATTAATGTTAATTTTATTGCTTCTGATGTTAATGTGTTGAGTATTGTGATTGTTTGTCGTATTTGCATGATTCGATAACAAATCAAGAGAGTTAACCGATAGAAAAATGATTAGGTTGGGTTATGAGATTTAAACAATCCAATATATTACATAAACAATCAAATTGGTAATTTATATAGAGAGAGATCTCGTGTGAGGACTTAATTGTTTATAAGAATACTTAAGATCTAATTGGGTTGTGGGTTGTTTTTGTTAATTGGGATATTGAAATTTCGGTAATTCAATGTAATTAGCCTTAATGATTATAACTCAAGAGAGAGTAATCCACCCTTCAAAATTCCAGGAACTATACCAAATTAACTTTAGAGTGATTGAGTTAGCATTAAATGATAGGATAAATCCCCCTTTCTCATAATTGGTTAATCTTCGTTGTGTGAATTTTGAGTTGTTAATTGATTGTACTCAATTTTGATTTCTTTATGTTAATTTTACAATTTCACTTTCACTTTATACATATTCAATTGCTAAATTTTCTGGTCATTTTTATTTTATTTTAATTACAATTTTAGGCCTTAGAAAAATTAGGTTTCAATTAGGTTACTAATTCTTCGTGGGATAAACACCTTTAATACTATAGGTTTACAATCTATATACTTGTGAATATTGGGGGTTTTATTAAAAGTAAAACTTGCTCAACAAATTTTTGGCCCTACTGTTGGGAAATTAGTTTTGGACTTTTTGAACTCCTTTGTTTTAAGGAATTATTTCCCTTTCTTATGATTGTGGTACCTAATCACAAAAGGAAAGAGAAGGAAGTTTGGGCACAAAGTTAAAGATGCATTGATTTGGACATCATAAGGTAACTATGAGGAATCCAGACTATTAAATGCCAAAAAGAGATAGAAACAACGATGATGGCCGAAGTATATCATTAGGAGCAAAGGATCATTGCGAACTAGGCACAATTTGGTTAGGGAAGTAATCATTCTTATTAAAACACTTACAATCCGGTTGGTAGAACCACCCAAATTTTTTTTGGTCTAATAACAAGAACTCAAATAGAAGTTCAAGGCCTACCAGGATTTCAACAAGATAAGTCTATTTCATGGAATTCTAAATTAGACAAGATTATAGACAAGCTTATGTGTAGGAAAACCCCGGGAGGTACATCACATGTACCGGCAGCGGAAAACAAAAATTTTTGTTCCCGGGACTTTCCCGAAACCCAGGATCCAGGTGTCGGTATGAAGACATCAACCTAAATAGCCAAAAGAGACTATCTCTAAAGGTGATCCACGCAGAGATCGAGAAAACCTAACCGGACAAACCCTTTGACCGGAATAGCTAGAAACAGTTAAAGGCTGCTAGACCCTACCTCGTCCTTGGAGAGCATAGATCAACGTTGGAGGAGGATGAAAAGCTTGGATGAGAGGATGAAGAATCGTTGGAGAAGAGTTAGAGAAAGAAACTCTTTCTTTCCTTTTTCCAAAACCTACGAAGATGATCTTCCAAAGATCAAAGAAAAAACTCTTTCTTTTCTTCTTCCAACATAAGCCAACGATTCTCATCTTTCATCACATCATTTTTGTCTTTTTGTCATTAATTACAAGTGATGACTAAGCTTAGATGGAGAAGCTTCCTCCTTTCCACGTGCCTACATATATATATATTAATTAATTAATTAATTACTTAATTAATTAATCTTATATATATATATATATTAATGTTAAAGTGGTCCAGTCACACTAGGGTCGGTCCCATCGCCTCACCGGCCCCCATCAAAACGCTCCGGAGACCTTTCTTAGCAATATCGATGTCGCGATCTCATCGGGACATATCCCAATCTCATCGGGATCCATTTAATCCTAATGCTCTCCATAATTAGAACTCTGTCCAATTACTATTTTACAGATTCTCTGAATCACTCTTATGCGTGTGACCCTTTAGGCTCCCGGTTATGTTGGCCACTTAGATTAACACTTAATCTAAGCAAGTCATGAGCGGTATCTAGCAACACATCATGACCCCAATTGACCGGAAAGTAATCGGTTTGATGTATTCATTACGAACCGGATCACAAACCCTTCCATAGACAATTCTTTATGCAATTCGTCCTTTCACCATCCTATACCCCACTTGGTTATGAGTATGGTCAAAGTGTCAACTCTCACTAGACCAAGTCCAGCCTAAGTGATAATAGTTCTCGTCCGGGACTCATTACTCTATATGTCAATGAAGACATTTTCATGACATATATCCGCCGACACTTAGTAATGATCCCGATAAGAGGCTATGGGTATCTCTTACGCTAATCCGAAGTGGTGAATCCTTTATTGGCTACTCAATTATCTTGAATACCTCAAGCTATACCCAAGCACCACCCTATGAGTTACCTCCGAAGGCAACAAGGAATGGAGTCAAAGCACAGGATCAGTATCCAAGATATCCTTGAGTACCTCAAGTCTAAGGATACTTGCACCATTGCTATGATGAAATTATCACTGACACTAGAAGAAGATATCCATGCGATGATCTCATGGCAGGTCATCCAATGAACTTACTACCACTAGTAAGCATCCACATGTCAATTCTAAATATCTCATATTTACAGTTTCTGAGATCCATTGCTTGATCCAATCAAGGAATATGACATGTGCTAGTCTATCCGGATTAATGATGTCCAGTCTCATTAATCCTATGACTAGGAGAATTTTAAAAACTGAACATAATTGCACATGATAGGAATCTCAGGAGTATGAGCACATCATAATTTCCTTCATGCTATGTCATATATCATGGACTTCATTAATTCGATTAAAGATCCAATCAATTCATAAACAATGTTCATGAACATCAAATTAATGAAGTATGCCTTTCTTTATTTATTCATAAAGTCTGCACACGACTTTGAACAAAAGCGCTAAAGGGATTGCCTTTAGGGCATAATATAAACAATCAGATCCTTGCATAAGTCGACTTACCCCATGTACAAGTCGACTTATCGGTACTGAATACGTGTAAGTCGACTTACCCCATGTACAAGTCGACTTGCACTTACATTATGAACATAAAAGAGGCCTAAAAGAGAATGGAAGGGAAGTTTAAGTAAGCAACGGATGATCATGCCTCTTTTATTCATAACCGAGACGTTCAAATGAGCCAGCTTTATAGGGAATTTTGTAAGAGAAGTGTGGAAAACTTTTGAGCAACATGGAAGTAAACCCACGAGAGCAATATAAGGGTATCACACTTAAGAGTAGGGAAGAGCTAGAAAAACCAATGGAAAGACAATTTAAAACCCACTTTGTATATGAAAAATAGAAGCAGAAAAAGGATGAAGATAAGAATGAGGAACCTCCATACATTCCTCCTCCAGCTTATGCACCGAAAATATCATTCCTACAAAGAATTTAGAAGAACTAATTAGATGTACCATTTGCAAAGTTCATGAAAAAGCTAAAAAAATGGAAATTTTACTTGTCTTTTATAAAAGTGTTGAATCATAGGCTCAAGTATGAGAAGTTCCTTAAAGACCTATTATCTGCCAAGTGGAATTGGGATGATAATCAAATGGTAGCCATGATGGAAACCTCCAACTCTTTAATTACCAGCCATACGCTCTCACAGTTGACAAATCTAGGGAGCTTGACAATACCCTATATAGTTCGTAACTTAAAGATTTCAAAATGTTTATGCAACTTAAGCGCAAGTATAAACCTTATGCCTTTATCAATTTTTAGGAAACAAGGGCTAAGAGATGTGAAACCAACACCTATCCATATTCAGTTGGTAGATTAGTTGATAAAGAAATCATTTGGCATAGTGGAGGATGTATCTAAAAAGCATATAAGTTTATCATTCCTGTGGATTTTATTGTGCTAGACATTGAAGAGGATCAAAACTGCTTGGTTTACTATTTTTGACCACCGAAAAAGCTTTGGTAAATGCCCATAAAGACATCCTAATACTTCAGATTGGAGATGAACAAGTAAATTTTAGCATGAATAAAGTATTAAATAATCCGAAGGAAGGTAGCTCAATCATAAGAATTGATGAAGTCAAATATTTAAAAGAGGTAGAGAAAGAATAACAAATGATAAAAAAGATTAAGTTTGAGGCATATAAGGAAGTCTCTGTTTTAGAATCTAAAGAAGAAGAGAACAAAGAATAGAGGATACAGGAGATAAAGGTTGAAGAAGATATGAAAATCTCTATTCATGAAGTGATAGAAGAAGAGGAGGAGGGGTGACTAAGGAAGAATGTGAACAACTTACCCCCTTATAGAACAAATTTTTGGATTCAATAGAAGATTTAGGGGTTTTTGTTATTCCCTATTTTATTGACAGTTTGTTAGTCAAAAGGAAATTATTGAACTTAATTGGTTAACTTAATTAGTTTTTTTAATTTTATTAATATTTCCCTTTTGATTATCTTACAATTTGTAGCTTATTTATAGTCTACTAAACTAAAAATGCGCGTCACTAGTTGAAGCAATCCATTCATAATAGACCCAGGTTGAGTGTGGAAGGAAGAACACGTCAAGCTAATGACATTAAATAAGCGCCACTTAGGAGGCAACCCAATAATTAAGATAAGTTTTATTTATTTTATTTTATTAGTATTTTGTTGTTTTTATTTTTTTAAGGAAAAGAATTGCTGGAATTTCATGGCAGAAAGTATCTCCACATTCTGCCACCAACACCATCACGACCTCAATCTCCTAGTTTTGTATTTTTAACCTTTCCTTTTTTTGTTTTTGTCATTTTAATTTTAATTTGTTGTTTTTTTTCTCACATTAAGGACAATCTGTTGTCTAAGTGTGGGATGTATTTTACATTGGAATATCACAAGTGTGAATTTTGCATTTCATATGCTAGTTTTATTTTAGATTCATGATGTTACTTGTATGAATATGTCAATGGCTAGGGCTTAATGAAATTAGTTTAGCTCTAAACATAGTCTTCTAGGTTGTAAAGATTTATTAGCCTATGAAATTGGTGTCCTAGGTCACTTTGGTTAAATACTCATGTTAATTAGGATATGATGTTAGTTTATTCACACAAAAATTTGCCACATGCAATTATAATTTTAGGTCAATTGATGAAGTAGTATTGTTAGTATCCCTTTATGAGAATGATTAGCTAAAGAAATGTGGTAGGCAATGAAATGTCAAAAAAAAAGTATATTTTTTAAATAAATAACTATTTCGATGGCCTTCATGTTATGAATAAAGCTAGTAGTCAATTGAGAATGTGAACCTTGCCTTATGAAGTCCATAAAGATTCTCTTTTGGTCTCTGTGATTGAATTCTTCTTACATCGTTCCTTCCATCTCTTCCTAACATTTTGCTCTTTAGATTTCTCTTTATTGCCTTGTGATGTCAAGAGTTGAAGTTTCTTTGACCTTGTTTGAACTCCTAGTGATTCTTATGCTTATGTAATTACAAACATACAAAAATGGAGAAAATTCCTTAAATCAAAGGAATTCAAATCATCCTAATGCTGAAATTCCCAATAATGGTGCCAAAAAATTGTTTAGCAAGTTGTATATATAATAAAATTCTCAATACCTGTAGTTATACAGATCGTATCTTGTAGTATTAAGGTTATTGATCCCATGAGGATTATGAACACTTAAACAATTTGAATCTAAATTTGTCTAAGGTAATATGAAATTGATTTGAATTAAATTTAAATAAAAATTGAAACAAATAAATAAATGAAAGAACAAATAATAAGTGAGCTGCCAAATCAAAGTTTGATACCTAGGAAATATTCTTTCCTTATTTTTATTCCTTAATCTTGTTAATTAAATTATGTTTGATCGTAGATTTCCTCATGTTTTGATTATTCTCTCTTATGATCTAATCAATTAACCCTAATTGAATTCGATAATCATAGAATTATAATCTCTCAATTCATAAACCACTCCTAACTTATTCAATTAGATTTGAAGCAATCCATTAGATAATTAATTTCATAACCAAGTTCTCTCTTAGATTGATCATTAATTTGATCATTGTAAGTCTATTAAAATGACAACTCTCGTTGTACACCTTAACATTAATTATTTTGACTCATTCTCTCAATTTATTATCAAGTTTATGTATAATAAATTTTCAAAACATTTTTTCATGATAATTATCACAAACATCCAACTACGTATTGAAATCAACAATAATTAAAGTTCCTAAATAATTCTTAATATGGATTTAGAAATCCATAGACATGTTATACATCATAGAAATCAAATTACACATCAAAGATAATGAATAAAGGAAAAGGAAAAGAATACAAAATGTTGAAATGTTTAACCTAGAATGTCAAATTTTTCTGAAGCTCTTCTTTGATATCTTCACTTTTGATCCACTTTAAAGAATGGTTGCTACCTTTTTTCTGTGTTTTTCATGTTTATATATAATTCATCAAGGTTCTAGGGTCCCCACTTTGTTTGATTCCAAAATTATGCCTGAACATTAAAAACAAGAAAAACTTTAGCCTAGAAAAACCTCTGTCACAATCGTGACCTTAGAGTCAGGATCTTGCTCCCTTGATTCAACCTCTTTATCATAATCATGCTCCCTTTTCATGATTGTGAAAAAGAGCCATGCAACTCTATGCATGTTTATCATAATTATGCTCCTTGTGCAAGATCATACCTTCCTTCAAGCTTCCACCATCTTCTTTGTTCTTCAATTTCCTAATTTCCAACACTCATAAACATATCAGTCACCTTTTAAAAAATAAAATTAAGATTAACTTCATTCTCTAAACCATATAAACATTTAGAATATAAACAAACACTAACAATAACACAATTTTAAGCCTATATACAAGATAATCATCTAAGAAACACTTGAAAACACATTAAAACACCTAGAAAAACATAGTATGAACTATACCTATCAATTTTTAAATTAACCATGAAAAAAATATTTAGTCACAGTCCATTACAACTCCATCTAATTTAAAGTTAATAGGCTAAAGTCGATTTGATTAGGTTTGAGATCTTAATCAATTATTAGTTTAGACTTAAGCAAGATAGCATGACGCCCTACTCAAAACTCAACCTAACTTAAAATGATTTCATTTTGATCATAAAATTTACTCATATAAAGTCTTTAATTTCAACTAATCAAACTTCCCATTTTATTCGATGAACATCTCAGTAATTCTGCTCCACTTGATTCTCACTTAAGTCTCTTTAGTCGACATCTCAACCACTTATCAATGTCTTGCCACTCATCACCAATGATCTAAAGTTATTAAGGAGAATAAAGTCATAATAATTGAATACTCAAAAGTGTAAGCTTTCTAATTACCAATAAAAGGATTTACCTTTCTACTTCTTCTATTATTTTATTTAAGTTTTTTACCTAATTGAATTCTGTTTCAAGGTTGGAGAATTTACATTTTTATAAGTGATGCATATAGCCTATTAATTGAATTCAGTTTTGTATTGTGGTTTTTGGTTTTTACTGATTAATGGAAAAGGAAGGATTAATGAAGTTCATACTAGGGTTAAAATTGAATCATGTTTAAGAATATTAATTGATATCATATAAATTTAAGCTCCATTATACTTTAGTTTTAGTCAATTGTATATAAAATTATGATTATTTACTATAAATTATCAAACCTTTCTTTTAATTGTCTACTATTAATATATTTCTCATCATCATATAGGCTTGGCTTTTAATGAATATATTAGTCAGCCACATACTCTAGAGTGGGAGGTGTTAACTTACTTCTTAAAAGAGCTATTGATGTTATTCATACATAATATGTATTTTGTATTTATAAGGAGAAAGAGGGACATTAGCTTATGCATTTTCTTTCTTTCTTTAAATTCTTATTAATCATTACAATTTTTGGATTTTATATCCTAATTAATATTCAAATACATATTTAGCAAGTAAGTAGTAATCTAAAACTTAAGTTGTAGTTAATTGTTACTATGGTGGCTTCCATTCCACTTGTTATATCATTAGTAAAATTATGAACAAGTATTGTCTTATTGAGTGTATATAATCAAATTTCTGATTTCATTAATATATATAGCTTGAGAATTGTGTTTACTTGATCATTTGTATGTCTTATTGAATATAATTTCCTTGTTCCATTTAACAATATTTGTTGCACTTAATTCGGTATGACTTACTTGAACCTTTAAGGGAGCTGATAGCTTTTACTAAAATTTCAAATTTTTACTCCATTCAAATGTTTCTACAAGTTTTTTTTAAGATGAAGATCTTTCACCCTAACATCAGTAAGTTCATATTGTGAAAGAGCAGTGGAGCTTAGCCTTCACTATATGTAAGGTAAACTTTCTAATTAATTACATTTGGCTTTCCTTACTCAAATTTGTTTAAGTTATATGAACATTAGTGATAGTTCTAGTTTTTTTTTCTATAATTAATTCAAGTAGGTGAAGCTAACCATTTACTAGAGTCAAATCTAATGGAAGGTTCAAATTAGTCATATATAAGAGCTAATAAGTCCCAAAAAAAGAAGAAATAATTCAAATAAAAGAAAATAAAAACTCTTCAAAGATGATAAATTAGTGATTGGATTGACTTCGTAAAGACTAAAATAAGAGAGAGAATTATTAAGGTGAAGTACAAGTATTGCTAGAAGTTGATAAATAGAGCTTTGATAGGTGGAACCTTATATTTGAAAAGGCTTATTGATACATGTAATTGAAGATGAATAGTATTAGGAGGTTAGATATTTTTATGCCTAATTTATTGAAAACAAACATGAAATGATTACCAAAGTCAATGATCCTAAAATGTTAATATTTACTTATAAAGATAATTATTATGTAAGAATATCCACTTCCAACTATAGATTATATTCACCTCAAGATATCTCATTACATCACTTCAATTTAATTTTAAGATCCCTATTAGGAATATTGTTAAGAAGGATATCTTCAACATTTATGATGTATATAAGACAATGATGATGAATACATTAGAGGTTAATGTTGAGTAAATATTAATTATATTAAATACATGGACATTTGGAAATCAAAAGAATGTTACATGATGGTGACATAACATTGCATTAACAATGCTCATTCTTTATGTAGTAGTATCCTAAAGTAAACACTTGGACTTTTTTGAAGTTATTTTATTTTGTTTTGTTATAGTTCGTATGCAAATTTGCTTGTACTTATTAAGCTCATTTATATTCTAATGGCTTATCCAAGTAGTAGATTAACAAAAGTGTTGGTTGATTATGTGATAGATTGGAACACTATCACAAATTTTTCAATAATAAATTTGAACAATTGTAGCACAAATAATGCTATTATTATCAAAGTTATAAACTATAGATTAAAAGGTTATTGATAGATGTGAGGATCTTTCATATACTTTATTTTAAGTATATAATGAATTACTTATGAAGGATGGGTTTGAGATTATCAATATATGTGTGTGTGTGTGTGTGTGTGTGTGTGTGTGTGTGTGTGTGTGTGTGTGTGTGTGTGTGTGTGGTAATGTATTAAACTACAACACTTGAATGGATTAAATATTTGTGATATAATATTGAGTTTTAGAGTTAGTTTACCCTCGTGGGATCATAATTAATCGAAGTTATGATTGGATAGACCAACAATGTTTAATTATACATTCAAAATGCTTGATTGCATCATTAATTTTATGATTACGTTTATTAGAATGAGAGAACGTTATTCTCAATACACTTATTTGTCGACAGATTTGTGATGTAAGTTGAAAAAAATAAAATTTTCAAAATTTTAAGGAATTTAACATTGTTGCTGATTTTTTAACATAAAATATCCAACTCCTCATATATAATATTCTAACATATGTGAGATCAAGTTAATATTATTTAAGTAGTTTACTTCTTCTAATGAGGATACAATGACAAATAAGATGATGGGAAATTTTGATAGTTATTGAAATGTGATTGCTAATAATATGACAATTTCTATTTTTTGGGTTACAAGATACGAACCTGTTTCATTTGAATATTATTTTCAAAAGTTGTTTGGTGATTGAGCTTCAAAAAAAGTTATAGCATTAACACTTGTAGTAAGATTTGTTTTCTAATTACCAATCAAGAATGGGTAAAGAGTTTGATCGCAATATTTCACTATCAGATTCAACTTTTGCTAATACATTCTCATCAAGGAACCAAGTTTTCGATTTAATCACGAATCAGATCATTTGTACTTACTTCAACAATTGAAGGTTTAGGTTTTAGTTTAAAGGAATTTATGAAGTTAAAAATGTCTAGGATTTCATATAATAAAATAGATTTGGATCATTATTTAGAAGTGGATGTTTGTGAAACAAATATTAATAATTTTGATATATTATTATGATGGAAGTTAAATCGTGCTCAATATCTAAATATGTAGATAACATGAGATTTATTAGATATCCCAATATATATTATTGATTCTAAGTCTAATTTAAGAACTAGTGATTGAATAATAAGTACTAATTGTAGTTGGTTTCATTTTACAACTTTGGGAATTCTTAAGTGTGCTATGTAATGATAATATTAGAGATAAGCTCTATAATTTGTAATGTACAAACTTTTATGACTTTAATAATTCTTTATCAAGTGTAATGGAAGAGGACATGGATATGGATGATGTTATAGATCTTTTTAATGTTTTTCCTAAAAATATTTAATGATGAAGATATATCTATTTATTACCAATCATTTATTCATTTAATCAAATTGTTGCAAAAATTGAGTACAATTTTATAATAAATTCTTTTAAAATATAAAGGAAGTAGTATGATGTAATGACGAAGAAGATTAATAATTACTTGTGCCACTTATTTTGGTTTAGTTCCTATGATATTGTTTTAGTGCAATGTGTTAGCGATTCTATTTAAAAATCAAGTATATCATTAATTTATCTTATTTGAAATCATCATGTAACAATTAAAGAATAAATGTTGTATTATTGTTATTTTAAAGCTATTATAGCTTTCTTATTAAAACTTTTATGGAAAATAATGATGGAGTTTGGATTCAATTTTAAGCTTTATAATTTATTTCAGGTTTGGATTTAGGTTTGTTTCGACATGTAACTTACCTTAGTTTAAAATTTCTTAACCAATAAATGACATTCATTGGAGGGAACAAATTTTAGATTAAATTGTAGATGTCTAAAATGCAATTTAATTTCCCTTTATTACTTGTTTAATTGTGAACTATCAATGTAGCACCCCAACTCCCGCGAGACCCGAACCCGACATCTACAGTGACATCCGAGCTCATGACCCGCGAGGGTGGCATGCTAGAGCAGTCAATCACAATTTAAAACTCGTTATGAAATTTTTCTTCCAAAAACGTTTTAACGCGCGGAAATCAAAACACACTTTGGGCCCGACATATCACAAAAACATTTTCAGATACAAAACACTTTCAGTTATTAATTAGCACTCAACACTGCTCAATCAGTACATAAGCAGAAAGGCATGACCCAACTGGGCTCGATGCCATTTCTGAACACAATTCAGTAATCAAAATCTCAACACACTATTACATTTATTAAGCTAGGGCCCACCAAATAAAACACTGTACTCATGCAGATGTGACGACACTGATCCCGACCCGTTACTCTGCCTTGCTAGCAACAATCATACTCCCGTTAGTCTAACGGGGTACTCTTCAGTTCCTAAAAAATAGATGCAATGTTGGGTGAGTTTGCGAACTCAATGAGAAACCATCATCGATGGTTCACCCAACTCATGCATTCACAATCAATTCACATTGTATCACATAATATCACATTCCAAATTAATCCATGCATTACCAAATTCACACATATAAGGCGTATCGCCTTTCACACAATTCGCATATAAATATTCATATATGTAATGTACATGTGACTCTTTCATTTTCTTTCGTTGTTGTGACCGTGCGCCTGAGCTCATATACGTTGAGCCATTGGCTCTGGAAACATTGGGCTCAAAAGCCCTAATACGTTGAGCATATAGCTCTGACAATCGTTGGGCACGAAGCCCTGTGCGTTGAGCTTAAAGCTCTCATATACAGTGGCTGCACCGGTCACAACTGCCTTTTTATCTGATCATACTGTTATGCATGTATGCACATGTTCACTTTACAATACATGCATCATATTAGAATTCCATATACCTAATTCTCACCATTTGAAATCAATTATGAACAATTTATGCACAACCAACACTTCTATATCACAGTCCAAATATCCCGAACACCCGTGGTCCGGAATCAATCAAATCAAACACATATAATCCGTCCTTAACTCCACATGGCATATTTGCATAAAATTAAACACATAAAGGTTGAGAAACCAACTAGGTTACTCACCTGCACTTCCGAAGCTACGATACTGAAATCTCAAAGACCGCCTGTGGAATTGCTCCATCGGTGCCTTTAAAACAATCGAAAATCGAATATCACTCATCGCACAATTTCCAATATTCAAAATGCAAATATAGCAAATACATCGAGTAATCGTACATGTTATGACATTCCCTAAATTTTCCCAATTCAATCACTTTCACTCTAATTCATAGCAAAATCCAATTACCATAAGTCAATAGACTAATATTCAATTCTCTGCAGTCACCTTCCAATTAAAATCACCATCACTATTTATTGTCACTAGATTCCATAATCATCGAATTAAAATCCAAATTCCATCTTATCAATTCAAATTCTTAATCTCTAAATTCCAATTAATCACTTAGAAAACAATTCAATTGAAATCAAATCTCAAATTCATTACTTGTAACAATCATCTTAAAAATCACTTCATTTCATTCTCCCATATTAAAATTCCTAGTCTCAGAAATTCAATTGATCCATAGCCAATCCATTAGAAACTAATCCTCCAAATTCATAATCTCCATATTGAATTTAATCCATAACTAATAAAATCATCAATTTCCTAAATCCCAATTTCGAAAACCTAAAATTCCAATTTTTCCCCAAAAAGCATTCCTCGTCGCGGCATCAGATCCTTCGCCGCGGCGTGCGTCTGGTCTCGCCATGGCGTGCGACAAAATTTCATTCACCGCGGCCTGTCTTGCAAGCCTTGAGGTGCGGAAGAAGGATTGGCGATCCCAGAAACGCATACGAAACCCAGAAATTTCCAGATTTCTCAGATTCAACTCCATCCAAATCCATTCTAAACACTCTCAATCAGTTTTAAACCTTAAACCCAACTTATTTCTAACCTCAAATCATCATTTAACTCACTTTTCTTCAGAAACCCAAATCAAAATCAACGAAACCCTATCATCGACATTTTCCAATTTCTAAACAATTTCTTACTCAAATCTATGATCAAATAGCATAAACAAGTATAAACTTACTTGATTCAAGCTAGAAACCTTTCCAAAATCCTCCAAGAATTTCAACTCCACGTTCAAGCACACCCACGACCATCGATGATGACAATGAACATTTAAGCTTATCTTAAGCTTATATATATATATATATGATCATCTACCACATGTCCAATTCTTTGGGTCTAACAAATCCGATTCTTATTATATTTTTCTCCCAATTTCGCAACAACCATAAACAAAAATTCCCAAAATCATAATTCAAATTGTTTCATATCAATTATCAATCAATCACGGACCCGAAATCCGGTTTATCAGTCACTATACCATTTTTTCGGTCCGGACTCGATTCTCTAAAAATTCCAGAAAAATTTTCATAAATTCACAAAATTAGGAATTGCATATTTCTACACTCCAATCTCATAATCCAGTTCTCTAAATTCAATTTTTCTCATTCCAATTCATATACAAAACTCATTTATACACTTTTCGCACAAATTTCCAATTTCCACAATTCAATCGGGAAATGTCATACATGTACGCACATATATATATTTATATATGCTTGTGCAGTCAATACATTTACCGATGTCTATGGAAACGATAATGCACATACAATGCAACATTTGCCTGTACCAATCCTAACCCGATCCAATTTACTGACATACCCGTCACACCGGTAACGGGATGTTACAATTCTCCTCTCCTAATAAAAATTTCATCCTCGAAATTTTATATACGATTTGTCAAGAAGATAGGGGAGTCTTTTCGATCACTGATCCTCTGATTTCCATTTATTTCACTATACGCATAATTTCTGCCAAATCTTTCTTAACTCTACATTGCCTTATTAATCACAATTTATCACTTCCAATATCGATAACACATACATCGGATCCTAACAATATTTTCTAATCCAGTCTATGTAACATTTTGGATCCGAATCATCTCTTAGGATTTTAGACTGACTTGCCATCTAATCACACTACAATCACTTACTTACCTCTTTTTCCTTTCTCAAACTTTACACTGTTTTAACGATTTCTTTTCGATTACTCGTAATTCTTTATATCCAATACCAATGACATACACATCAGATCATATCGATATTTCCTATTTCTGTCCATATGACACTTTCCAAATCCAATTCATCTTTTGGGTTATTATCTAGTCACACCACGGTCACATCAAGGTCACTAATAACGAACTTAATTTCCCATTTACCTTTTTTTTTTCAATCAATGCGTAGTTTGGCCGAGGTGAACATTTAGAAACATTGCATGTATCGCTTATCATATTGCATCTCTCCTATATCAATTTACTAATCTCATAAGATTTCAACAATCTCGATAATCATCAATTTGACTCATTCTCGTCAATTTGAATTTCTTAACCCCTATTACCGATTCAAAACACCTATCAATCTTAACTCAAATCATTCAGGGCCTTTGACTGTATTAGGTCCTGTTCATTTTACTATCGGGATGAACAACCCCTTTTTAGCTATAAGACCTTTTTATACACTTTTCAAATGATATCTCCAATGCAACACAATTAATCTTACCTATACATCAATCTCATAATCCTATGGACTCCAAACATATATTAGTTTCGGATTGATAACACACAGTCAACTATGGAGGTCCAACATACTCATCATTTCTTAATGTCATATTTTACTTTCTATTACTCTTCTAATACACTCTCGATAACTTCGATTATTCCTTGAGTTTTCACTAACAGTTCCTTTAATGAGTTTTACTCATATTTCTTAGTCTAGTCAGTCACATTACTCATTTTCTTTATAGCTAAGCTATTCACAAATTTTCTCGATAAGGTCCACTATTTCAACATTCTCAATTCGGATTTTTGCCATGCTTTTAATACACACCTGCACACTTGGGTTGGAATTCCAATCGCTAATACATTCTTTTTGCGCTTTACCAAACTCGACAGTTTACACTCATTCTTACGTTGGGTATCATAACCTTATTGCCTCATTATTTGCTCCATTAACGAAATTTCTAAAACACTCAAATGCATAGTCATTTTTCCCAATTCACTCATATAACTTAATCATTATTGCTTTACAAACGTATATACATCCAAAACAATTTCTGTACGAACAGAATTTCCAAGCTTTCACAACACTTTCCAATACAATGTCTAATACAATAAATTTTCAAATCATCAAATACCAATACAGCCCATAAGCTTATACTGATCTCCATACATATAGAATCTCTTTACACTATTTCAATCAATCACTTTTTAATCTTTACAATTCATTACATATAGTAACATCTCCAATTCAAAATGATACGATCAATACTCGAATTGAACATTTCTTCAAATGTCTCCTCTTACGATTATTAGTCATATATTTCACATATCTCTCCTCCAACACTTTCCTTATCAGTTAAGGTCAGAAGACCTTTACCTTTTTTTTTTTTGGACGTATCCAGTATACAATTAATCCTAAAATAACTCCAAATTCCTTGTGTACCTTCCCTTTATAATTTCACATTTAACAACACCTCTATTTGCATTTAATCTCCCGATACCGTGGTCGAATAATAATTCATCCATTAAATTTTCAATCAAGATCTAATTGTCTCTTATAAAACTTGCATACTATACGATTTCCTCAACTGTGCCAATTTATCTTCTTCACTTTTCAATTGTATTCAGTCGATCATCGATGATCATAGTCATCATCCACTTTAAACACAATTTAGATATTTCACTCTTCAGTAAAATCATGAACTCCTTACACCTATAATCTATTTGCATAACTTTTATATATATCATACGCTCCAATGAGGAACAATTTGTCTCACAATCTTTCTCAATACCTCAGAAATCAATTTTGACTATTCACGCTATCCCGTGAAGTTCAATCTATGCCATAATCCACATAACCAGAACATCCTTTTTAATACCGTTCATTGGGGTACATACCATTAAAATTATTACATCAATATACCAATTAGTCACTTACGCTAAAGGCACCTCAATCTCATTTGATTTTTGACCACTTTTTTTTTTTGCACCTATCCTCGATCATGAGGATTTTACCATACCAATATCCTGATTGCAATCTCAATTCATTCCCAAATAATCACTATACGTGCTTTCATTTCTTACTCCATCTCAATTTTAACTATAAAAATTGGCGGTTATCCAATAACTCACCAATTGATTTCCGATATCATTTCCATTATTAGGTGTGCATTCGCATAGGCAAATCCACTGACCTTAACAATTGTTCAGCTTTTTCATCTATCAATATCATTTTCTTACCTTTCAATCTTTTCATTATTTCATTTTACGCAATCACACTTAAATCCATATCACAACAATCAAAACTCCCATCACGCTTTCGCTGCGCAACTCTGATCATAAAACATTTTATTTCCATTCACTTTCCTTATACACTTTCAATCTTGACATCTTTCACATATCTTCATACTTTTCCTATACATGTTCACATCTATTTTACATCCACAAATTGTTCCCATATCATTCTAATGTCGTATTTCATAATACGCCCATCAGTACCAATACACTAATTCTCCAATTATTATATCATACCATATACTCGTTCTTATTCCTTGATTTCCACCCACAACTTTCATTTATCACATTTTCCATATCATCTTTTCCTCACTATTTCTCATCACTTAAACACTAGTACAGGGCTCATGTATGAGACTCATATGCTAGATCTGGGATCATTGTCACTATCTCGCCAATGACATGACTTAAATGTATGCAATTTGACACACTTTTCGAAAGCCCATGTAAGATTGTACTGGCTCGATACCACAAATGTAGCACCCCAACTCCCGCGAGACCCGAATCCGACATCTACAGTGACATCCGAGCCCGTGACCCGCGAGGGTGGCATGCTAGAGCAGTCAATCACAATTTAAAACTCGTTATGAAATTTTTCTTCCAAAAATGTTTTAACGCGCGGAAATCAAAACACACTTTGGGCCCGACATATCACAAAAACATTTTCAGATACAAAACACTTTCAGTTATTAATTAGCACTCAACAGTGCTCAATCAGTACATAAGCAGAAAGGCATGACCCAACTGGGCTCGATGCCATTTCTGAACACAATTCATAAATCAAAATCTCAACACACTATTACATTTATTAAGCTAGGGCCCACCAAATAAAACATTGTACTCATGCAGATGTGACGACATCGATCCCGGCCGTTACTCGCCTCGCTAGTAACGATCATACTCCGTTAGTCTAACGGGTACTCTTCGATTCTGAAAAATAGATGCAATGTTGGGTGAGTTTGCGAACTCAATGAGAAACCATCATCGATGGTTCACCCAACTCATGCATTCACAATCAATTCACATTGTATCACATAATATCACATTCCAAATTAATCCATGCATTACCAAATTCACACATATAAGGCGTATCGCCTTTCACACAATTCGCATATAAATATTCATATATGTAATGTACATGTGACTCTTTCATTTTCTTTCGTTGTTGTGACCCTGCGCCTGAGCTCATATATGTTGAGCCATTGGCTCTGGAAACATTGGGCTCAAAAGCCCTAATACGTTTAGCATATAGATCTGACAATCGTTGGGCACAAAGCCCTAATACGTTTAGCATATAGCTCTGACAATCGTTGGGCACGAAGCCCTGTGCGTTGAGCTTAAAGCTCTCATATACAGTGGCTGCACCGGTCACAACTGCCTTTTTATCTGATCATATCATATGCATGTATGCACATGTTCACTTTACAATACATGCATCATATTAGAATTCCATATACCTAATTCTCACCATTTGAAATCAATTATGAACAATTTATGCACAACCAACACTTCTATATCACAGTCCAGCTATCCCGAATACCCGTGGTCCGGAATCAATCAAATCAAACACATATAATCCGTCCTTAACTCCACATGGCATATTTGCATAAAATTAAACACATAAAGGTTGAGAAACCAACTAGGTTACTCACCGCACTTCCGAAACTACTACACTGAAGTCTCAAAGATCGCCTGTGGAATTGCTCCATCGGTGCCTTTAAAACAATCGGAAAAATCAATATCACTCATCGCACAATTTCCAATATTCAAAATGCAAATATAACAAATACATCGAGTAATCGTATATGTTATGACATTCCTAAATTTTCCCAATTCGATCACTTTCACTCTAATTCATAGAAAATCCAATTACCATAAGTCAATAGACTAATATTCAATTCTCTATACCACCTTCCAATTAAAATCACCATCACTATTTATTGTCACTAGATTCCCATAATCATCGAATTAAAATCCAAATTCCATCTTATCAATTCAAATTCTTAATCTCTAAATTCCAATTAATCACTTAGAAAACAATTCAATTGAAATCAAATCTCAAATTCATTACTTGTAACAATTATCTTAAAAATCACTTCATTTCATTCTCCAGATTAAAATTCCTAGTCTCGTAAATTCAATTGATCCATAGCCAATCCATTAGAAACTAATCCTCCAAATTCATAATCTCCATATTGAATTTAATCCATAACTAATAAAATCATCAATTTCCTAAATCCCAATTTGAAAACCTAAAATTCCAATTTTTCCCGAAGCATTCCTCGCCGCAAGAAGCTCCCATTTCGCCACGTCGGCAGGCGTAACTTTCGCCTCGCACAAGGCGAATCAGCGCTACTGGTCATGGCGACACGACGCGACGTTATGACGGCGCTTAAACCTCCTCGTCATGGCAGAACATCGCTCGTCGCCAGCGACGTCTGTCTCGTCTCGCCAGCGGCGTGAGACGAAATTTCATTCGCCGCGGCCTGTCTTGCAAGCCTCGCGGTGCGGAAGAAGGATTGGCTCGCCGGCGTGTTCATCACTAACGCGCGTGCGATCCCGTAAACGCATACTGAAACCCGAAATTTCAGATTTCATATTCAACTCCATCCAAATCCATTCTAAACACTCTCAATCGTTTTAAACCTTAAACCCAACTTATTTCTAACCTCAAATCATCATTTAACTCACTTTTCTTCAGAAACCCAAATCAAAATCAACGAAACCCTATCATCGACATTTTCCAATTTCTAAACAATTTCTTACTCAAATCTATGATCAAATAGCATAAACAAGTATAAACTTACTTGATTCAAGCTAGAAACCTTTCCAAAATCCTCCAAGAATTTCAACTCCACGTTCAAGCACACCCACGACCATCGATGATGACAATGAACATTTAAGCTTATCTTAAGCTTATATATATATATATGATCATCTACCACATGTCCAATTCTTTGGGTCTAACAAATCCGATTCTTATTATATTTTCTCCCAATTTCAGAATAACCATAAACAAAAATTCCCAAAATCATAATTCAAATTGTTTCATATCAATTATCAATCAATCACGGACCGAAATCCGGTTTATCATCACTATACCATTTTTTGATCCGACTCGATTCTCTAAAAATTCCGAAAAATTTTCATAAATTCACAAAATTAGGAATTGCATATTTCTACACTACAATCTCATAATCCAGTTCTCTAAATTCAATTTTTCTCATTCCAATTCATATACAAAACTCATTTATACACTTTTCGCACAAATTTTCAATTTCCACAATTCAATCGAAATGTCATACATGTACGCATATATATATATATATATATACGCCAGGCGGTCAATACATTTACCGATGTCTATGGAAACGATAATGCACATACAATGCAACATTTGCCTGTACCAATCCTAACCCGAGCCAATTTACTGACATACCCGTCACACCGGTAACGGGATGTTACAATCAAACTTGGAGCAATTACTAAGAAGGATAAATACATATATAGCAACTATGTTCTAGAGTGTTTATCTTTATCTTTCTAGTAATCAACAACATTTGACTATGAAATGATTGAACATGCAAGTGCTACTCCACTTAGTTTGACAGCGAGATTCGAGTTTGGTTCAGTTTAGTTCAAATTTATTACTTTTAACTTATATTGATAGGAATTGGAGTTAAGTTTGAATTTGTATCAATTTTCAGCTATCGAGTTAGGATTAGGCTGAACTGAATCTAATCTTATCTATTGTCAAGCCTAATCTCACCAATCCAGAGCAAAGTTATGAATATCGCATCGCCTTGCATCGGATTGAGTTTTAAAATGTAATCGCATCGACATCGAGTACCATTTCAGGTAATTTTTTAAATTTATGAAATAGTCCCTAAAATCTTTAAAAATTGCAAAATACTTTACTAGTTTACTGTTACATCAACCATGCTTTCAAATAATAAATAATAATGACAATTAATATGAAATAACAATAATTTTAAATATTTTACATATAAATAATACCATAATTAATATAAACAATGACAATCATCATCATACAATTATAAAATTAAGAATAATACAAAGTATTTAAAATATTACAATAATACAATTTCATCATTTAAATAAATAATATTATATCAAAAGATTCAAAACATCCGATAAAAGAATAATAAATATTACAAAAGAGTTGATGACGAAAAACAATCAAGTAGAAGTTTAACTCAAACAAAATATTACGGTTACATTACATATATACAATTTAACATAAACATCAAATACAAGTAAAATTAAAAAAAGAGGAAAAATAAAAATCTTAAATTCAATCGTCAATGGGAGGATACTCGCTAGAACTGCACTAACCCCAGTGATCATTTGATACAAAATCCTCATCATTGAAAGGAGCTTCATCATCATTATCATTCAAATTTAATGCACCAAATGACATGTCAATGCTTTTCTATCCAAGATTATCTTCCAAATCCAAATCATTCACATCAACCAAATTAGGTTCTTTAGAAACCCAATCCGTCAAAACATCAATATTATCAATGATAATTGGATCATTTGAACTACTTGTGCTATTAAGGCTCCTAGTAAACAATTAACTTTAATTATTAGAAAATTATGAGAAATTATATCGAAATTAATAATGAAAATAACATACCTTTCCCGAAGCTTTAAATTGTAATGAACATAAACAAAGTCATTTAACCTCTTAAGCTCCAATATATTCCTTTTCTTTGAGTGAATAAATTCAAATGTGTTTCAGTTTCGTTCACACCCAGTTGCACTCACACATTGAATTAAAATATGAATCGCAAACCTTTTCAATTCTGAAACACTATTTCCGAATTGATCCCACCAAGAAATTGCAAGTTATATGATAACAAAAGTAGTGTTATAAACAAAATAAAGTGATAATTAATTTTCAACAAATAAGAAATAGGAAATAAGTAATACCTGGAGAAAGTTTTCCTCTTTGTCAAATAGCAATTGGTATTCCAAAATCCCCATAAGACAACTTATAAAGCTCTATTTGTGAGCTTAAAAGATCTTGTATTGTGTCATGAGAAACAATTGTTGTAATTGTGAAAAGCATTCATTTACTAACTTCAGCTTGCTTTGCAAGATCAAGTCTAAAATACACACTATGATTAAAAAATGCCCCAACTGCAAACAATGGAGAAGAAAGTTGTCTTTCCCTTCTCTCATTAATGATTGAGAGATATGGTGTGTATAAAGAAGGCCTATTTTTCAAATTGGCATTGATTGCTTCAGTCGCTCTCTCAATAGCATAAAAAATGTAACTTATTGTTAGCTTTTCTTCACTATCAGCCAACCGAAGCACCATCACCAAAGGCTCACAAACTCAGATAACAAATTGGAATTGCGACCAAAATTCTCTATCTTCCAGTATAATACTACAAACCTCCATTCCAGCATTAGACCTAGCATGCTGAGATGCAACCCACTTATCACTTATAAACATTTGCCTTAACTCTTTCTTCATCGAAACAAAAGACTGAAGTGATAAGAAATTTGTTGCAAATCTTGTCATAGTAGGGCGACACAAATTCCTACTATTGGTAAATTCCCTTCTTATCAAATTCAAAGCCTATGCACGATTATAAATGAATTTTGTCACCTTTTTAGCCTTTTGCATAGTCTCATCAATAATAGGAAAATATCTAGGACCCCTATATTCTCCAGCATTAAGTCAATGCAATGTGTAACACAAAGGAGTCCAAAAAAATGAATTATAGGTATTTTACAACCTTTTTCCTGCCGCCTTATAAGCAGAATCATTGTCAGTAATAAACTAAACAATGTTTCCCGGCCTTACTTCATTCACAATTTCATCAAATATCCCAAACAAAGTCTCAGCATTTCTAATAAGGCCAGATGCATCAATAGATTTCAAAAACATAGAGCCATTTGAAGAATAAACCAAAAAATTTATAATAGGTTCTTATCTCCTATTTGTCCAACTATCACACATAATTGAACAACCATAAGTACCCCAACTCACTCTTCTTTCAACCAAATAATTTCTAATTTCAGAAACAGCACAACTCAAAAGTTTACCTTTTAAGTCGTCAATCGATGGCCCTTTGTATCCTAGACTATAAGAGATTATTGCATCCATCATAGGTTGATAATAATAAGACTGAGAAACATTAAATGATGAATCTGTATCATACCACCATCTAGCTACTGTCATATCGACATTGTGAGTCGCATCTCTTGATTGCATTGCACTACGAATTGAAGGTTAGGCTCCAGGTGTTGGGACCCGATCTTGGAACCGGACCCCAACCGGAAAAACAAAAAATCTAAACAGAAAACAAAACCAAAGAATGGATCCTAAACGAAAGAACGGATTACAAAGCCAAACGATTAGAAAGTGGGCCTAAACAAATACGAAAAGCGAATCAGATCAAATAGCGTGCGAAACATAAATCGGATCGGAAGTCATAAAGTAGAAACAAAATCAAATAGCGGAATCAAAGGAACGGATTCAACGAAAACAAATCGCTTAATAACAAAAGCTTAACTCTGACATCTAAAAATAAATATTTTATAAAAACATCGCGTTGGAAACCATAAGACATTTAATCTAAGCCAATCCAATTCGGTATAATTTTTTTTCTTTTTCATTTTATTCATCTTTATTCAATCTCATACAAAGCAAATCAATTTCCCATTTGGAAATTCATCCTCAATCAATTCATAAGAATTCTTCTTATATGATCATATCCCATCATTTTAAACTCTTACTTTTCATTTTCTATAAAAACTCACACATGTCAATATACTCACAATTCATACACAATAGGCACTTCAATATTTCCAGCTCAATCAACACAATTCATCGGACCTCCAGTCCGGAATCCCAACACAAACAAACACATTTATATACCTATAACACTTCAATAATTTTCAAACATCAGTATCATCGGACCTCATGTCCGGAACCCATAGCACATTCAATCACATTCATCCATATTCAAGTCACATTCATATCTCAATTCAATACACAAATTCATAATTCATTCACATCATGAAATAAATGCTTACAAAAATATTAATGACATTTTCAAGCCATAATACATCACCGATATAAAAATCCGAATATACAAAAGTATACAATGTCAAAATACATCAGAAACTACAATCCCCAAAATTCTTAATATCGGATACCAAAGCTCAAAACTTATAATGTAAGTCTAAGATCTTGTTTTTTTTATCAATCCTGCTTAAATAACAACATAAGCACAAACAAACGGATATCTTGACTTCCTTTCATTCGAACTCCTGCTCGTTACTTGGAGATGGGGATGAAAGGGGGTGAGCTTTACAGTTCGTGGATAGCATGCTTATAAATCAAAAAATAAGCAAAAATTATTTTTCAAAACTTTGCCATTTTATGGAAATTTCACAGTAGAAATTTGGCAAAATGCTTATTTCTCAAACTTCTCAACTTTTCAAATCATTCATGATCAATTTCAAAAATTTCACGATTGAAAACCTCAAATGTTTATTTCTCAAAATTTCTCAAATTTTCAAAACATGAATGCACCACAAATATAAACGAAAATCACATTCATTAACAGAAACAAAACATTTAACACATCATAAATGGTTTGGGTCGGTCCAGAAATAGAACGTACTGCACATTTCCGCATAATGTCCCATGCAAATGCGTGAACGAACGTATTACACCTTCGCATAGCGGTCCGGTTGTAGTTGTGAACTTATGGAGTCCTTAACGAAGCTCCAATGCCACTAGCAGGCAGGCGAGCGAAGCCTAGACAAATGCACTTGACCCTCTTATGGGACCTAACCAAACCCACATAACAGACATTCATACTTGAAAACAGATTTGCCTATGGCACTTTTTGAAAATTTGTTCTCCATACACATATCATATAGCAAACAAAATGCATTCACAGTTCATCAATCAATTTCATAAAATTCAAATTCTTATACAATTTCTCAATCATGCACAAACAAGGAATGCAACAATTTTGCATTTTATCAAAATTATTTATAAACAAATGAATGTACAAATTTTTATCAATTGATCAATCCTTCAAAAATAAAAAAAATTAACAAATTTAACACTTTATTGGATCATTTGATTTTTTTCTTTATTTTTCGAAAACATATACATGGCTTATAATTCAAATTATAAACATGGTACCCACCTCATTTCCATGCTTGGAACTTGTTAAAAGCCTCAATTTCTCCATTGCCTCACTTAAATTTCCTAATTCATGACAAAATCCCTAATTAATAAACATCCAAAATTGAACATCACATAGGGCATAATCACTAAAATTAACTTTAGAAATCACAAACTCATACCATTCTCAAACTATCTAAACCAAAATCTCTTTAAAAAATCAAAGATAAAAAATCTTCTCTTACCTTAATTTTCTCCAAATTCGAAATTGCTTGGCTCATATTGGAGCTCTCATCTTCTTCCATCTTTTTCCCTATTGAACAAACATCAAAAACCCTCTTAAAATTGTAGAAAAATCGAACCCTATCAACACTCTTCTTCTCCACCGAAGCTTCACTCTTTCTTTCTCTTCTTTTCCTTCTTTGTTTCCTCATTTTTGTGCCTTTCTTCCTTCTTAAACAATAGCCCACCTTACTTGTCTTTAATGAATGCAAAATGACCCGTTTGCCCTTCCTTAAAAGCCTTATAACTTAAAACCATAAATGTTCTTCCAATTTTTCCCTTTATGCATTTCTAACACTTTACTTTCTAACACTTTAATCTATAATTTAATCAAATTATACCCTATGATCCTACACAAATTAACATGTTAATTTCTCATATTAACATGCTAATTAATTCCTCAAAAATCATTAAATAAATCAAAGTCCCAAAATGTCATTAAATCATTATTAACTTAGGATATTTTTCAAATCATCAAATTGAAGGAATTTGCTAAAACTTCCTTCTAGAGAAATGTTCCTCATTGTCTCAATTTCATAACGCCACCAAAATCATTTAATTTGGTTCACTACTCCAAAAGTTACACCTCAAACATTTTAGACTATTCTTATGCTAAAACAATTTCCTGCGATTTATTTCCATCGAAAAATTGATATTCTTAAAGACTAAATTGAAACTTGAGTCCTTCAGAACATTTGTATCCCTATTTCTCTAGTTTAATCCAAATCAACAATCACCTCATTTGGATAACTAGAACAAAAGTTATGACCAAAACACTTTCAGCTCTTACTAATCCAAGACTGAACATTAAACCCAACTTCAATTCAGAAATTGAAAGTCTTAGGGCTAAATTGAAATTCAATGCCTTCATATGACTTGTATCCCCATGTCTCTAGTTTAGTTTGCAACAAGAATCAACTCAATTGGATCTCCACAGACCAAGAATTTACCAAAATACTAAACCATGTTCAGAAACAATATCCAACTCATACTCTTTTAATCAATCCCCTCACTTTGATTCAATCAAACCTTTTCAAATTAATCTAAAAAAAATCCACAATTTTTATGAATAGGTAGAGGAATGTCTTAGGAATCCAACGCTTTAAAAATCAGGTCAATCGGATGTCGGACGAAAAAGTTAGAAGCAAAAGAGTGAGAGAGGGTCAAATTGGGTCGGGTCGGACCAGGCCAGGTCGGGCCTGGTGACCTCTTGACCCGGTCGCGAGGCGACCAGTTCACAGTTGCGAGCTGGTCATGAGGCAACCAGTTCGCGATCGTGAGCTGGTCGCGATCGCGAAATGCGATTTCTTTTCAACTCAAAAACTCCTAAATTCCAAACTATATAATTTTTTACTCAAGAGTCCAAAATTTACAAACTTGGTATCAAAAGAAAGCTGAAAAAGAAGTCCTACAACTTTCATGAAGAACTGAAAAATCAATTCCATCTCTAAAGGAGTCAAAATCCCACTCAAACTTTCTGTCCAATTAATGTCTCCCTAAACAATAACTCAACTTAGAAAATTTCTATCTTTCAGCTCCAAGATCCAAAAATGTCATACTTTATATCAATCGAAAGATCAAAAAGTAACCTACAACTTTCATGAAGGACAGAAAAATCAAATTGGCCTCTAATGGAGTCAAAAAGCCACTCAAAGTTTCTGTCCACTAATGATCATGCCAAACAGTAACAGAAACTTCTAAAATTTATAACTTCACATTTCATGGTCCAAAAATTCCATACTTTACTTCAATGGAAAGATCAAAACAAAATCTAAAACTTTCATGAAGAACTTAAAATCAATTTCAACCTCTAAATAGGTCAATTTTTCAGTCAAAATTTCTGCCAGAAAATTGTCATCCTAAAACAACATTCAAACTTCCAAATTTCCTATCTTCTAATTCTCACATCCACAAATAACATAGATACATCATTGAAAAGCTAGGAAAATATTCTATGACTTTCCTGAAGACCACTTAACCCAATGCAAAACATATCAGTCCATAATCTTCCTCAAAACTCAGCATACAAAATCCTACACTTATGAGCATTTCAAAAACAAAGTAACATACTCTTCAATTTGACTGATCATAAATGTCAATCCCGATATCGAAACATGTCATAATTTATGGTGATAGAAAGTTTTCAACAATTGCTCAAAGTTTCATTAAGATCATTTTATCAAAATCTTTCTAGATCAATCCAGAAAAATTCACAAAGATTTCAGACCAAAAAGTCAATTTTATGTTACTATTCATCTCACAAAGTCAAACTTTCAATTCCCTATACTTTAACACTTTCATTATTTATTTCTTGCTTTTTAACTCCATTTAAAGCAATTTATTCACTATCAATTCCATTTAAACTCAAAACATCATTTTAGGTCATATTAATCATAAACATCAATAACAAAAGCATATTTCACCTATCTTAATCTCATATAACAATTTACATTCTTTAATTTTCTTTTTCTTTTCATATAAGTAAATTCACCACAAATTTCTCATCTAATGTCAATTTATACTTCAAAATTTCAAGAAAATTTCGGGATCCAACACCTGGGGTTGTTCGTAGTGCAAAGAAACTAGTCACCTGCCTTCTTCTCTTTCTTACATCAGATTCTTCAAGATCCTGAGGTTGAGATGGAACACTACCAGTACCACTACTACTACCACTTCCACCTTCAATATTTCCATAATCACCATGGAAACCCAAAAAAACAAACTTCCACTACCAATTTCAAAATTCAATCTTTCCCTTCTATCTTTCACAAATTGATGTTCATCAAGCAATATTTTCATCTGCCACTTCACATCATGCTTATTTTTTTACATGCTTCCACATCTCCTTTAACCCCAGCTAAATGCCTTTTCAATCAAGTAATTCATCCACCTGTTAGCGATCTAGAAGGGGGGGTTGAATAGATCTTAAAACTCTTTGATAATTTCTACAAGAAAATCAGAAGTTAAAACACACAAAAACAATTTTGATAAACTTAATTAAAAAGTGTAAGGAAGAAGATCAAACACTGTTTTTATAGAGGTTCGGTGCTAAGACCAACGTCCTCTACCTAAGCTCCCACTTAGGATTTTGCCAATCACTTTATTGCACACTTTGTAGTTGAGTGTGAACTTTTTACAATCCCGCTTGATTTCCGGCTCAAGCTACCTTTACACTCGATTTGTCTTCCCAAGCACAAATCCTACCGACACCGCTTGATTTTCGCTCAAACAACCTTTACACTCGATTTGTCTTACGGACAAATCCTACCTCACGTGACCTTTTCACTCGTCACTTAAATTGTAATAAAACAATACAAAGAATGAAGAACAAATGCTCAAAACAATTTGTAACAATATAAGAGCAATAATGAGCAATTTGAAGCAATATGAGAGTATTTGAGCTTATGGCACTTCTATATTCTTCATCAATCATCCACCCTTTATATAAGAAGAAATATAGCTGTTGGGAACTCATATAGCCGTTGCTTGATTGTTATAGCCGTTGCTTAATTCTCTCCTTCCATTTTGGCTAATTGGACCGTTGGAGTTGATCTGCTACATACATAAGTCGACTTGTCAATTCATAAGTCGACTTGTTTCAACCATTTACTGAAAAATTCATCTCCGCTCTCCAATAAGTCGACTTGTTATATATAAGTCGACTTGTTTATCTCGATAAGTCGACTTGTTTCCTATAAGTCGACTTGTTTACCTCGATAAGTCGACTTGTTTCCTATAAATCCACTTGTTTAGCCATCTATGATAACATCCCACCAAATTCTCTACAAACCTCATGTTTTATGTCATTTTCACTAGAGGACAACTCCCATCTGATTCTTCAATGATTTGTCACTAACTCATCTTGATTTGCACAATTCTTTTGTTGAATATCAATCCAAAATATTTGAAACAATTTCTTAAACAATTCTATACATTTTATTATTATCAAAACATAAGTGGAATTAATTTGTCAACCACCATTGGTCCAACAATCTCCCTTTTGATAATGACAAAATACTTAGAAATTGTTTAAGAAATGAAAACAAAGAAACATTGATCAAGGTTTTATACCTTGTCATTTTGTTAGAAGTCTCCCTCAATCATATAAATCATAACCTTGAAAATCAATTAAAATTTTAACAAACTCCTCTTAATCAAGTAACAAAAGGAAATCCAATTTCTCATTTTCTCCCCTTTTGTCATAATCAAAATAACTAATACAAATCAACAATCGATGAAATATCGCAATCACATTAAATAGAGAAACAAGTCATCAAACACAAATAGTCTCGAATCAAACACACTCCCCCTCAATCAAATGACGGTGACTAAAAGATACCAATTATCAATTTTCAATATTACTCCCCCTTTTTGTCATAATTAAAAACCAATATGAAAAATGAAAAAATAGCCACAAAACAGCAAACACAAATAAAGGCAATAGTCATAACATAACAATCCAACAATTAATACAAATATCAAAAAGTCATAAGAAGCACCACACACTTGAAATAGCATAAGAATCCGTGTAGACATAATTCGACTTGTTTGCAGATTTGTCACCAATTAGTCAACAATTGGTTGATTTTCATTCATTGCTTGTACCTACAACTGAAGCATCATTTCTTCTCATTGGTACCCAAGCCATCTTGGGTCCATTTTGTTAGTCGTAAATCACATTAGAAGGTATATTCCCTTTTCACCCAAATTTTCTTGACCTTAATACATCTCCTAGTGCTTTTGCAAACAAGTTCTATGTGACCATCTTTCAAACATCTAGCACATTTAGCAACTTGTCCATCTTTAGTGAATTTAGAAATCAATGAACAATCTCTATTAAAAGGATCATATCCCAAACCATGTTTAGAAATAGTATATCTTTGTAAAGACAACAACTCTTCAAATTTTGCATTTCCACCCACCAAATTTTCCAACCACATAAGAAAACTCCTTTCTAAGTCTTTCAAGCTCACAAATAAGATTTTCCTTTTCAATAAGACATGCAGAATGATCTTCCTTAGACAATCTAAATCATCAATCGCCTCATGTAAAGCATTATTTTCAGCAACCAATTCACGATTTTCTTTCTTAATTTTTGTTAATCTCAATGGCTTCTTCAAAATCAGTTTGCAAAGCATCAAAAGAATCTCTAAGATCTTGATAGGTTAAAGTTACCTCATCTTCATCATCGCTAGTCAAGGAGTTACTTGCCATGAGAGCTAGGTTGTTCTCATCGTTGCTTTGGTAAGCTTCCTCGTCATCACTCCAAGTTGCTACTAGACTTGTTTTCTTCTTTCCTTTGTCATACCTGTCATTTTTCTGAATGAGCTAAGAGCTTTTGCATTCTCTAGCGATGTGACCTCTTTTCCGCACTTCCAAAGATTCTTCATTGTTCCTTTTTCCTCATAGCCTTTATTTCTCTTTCCGTGGTGTACCTTTTCATTTCCTCAATTTCTCCACCACGTAATTCTTTTCTTCTATTTTGAGAAGTCCTTTGAACTTTCTCGATTTCGATCATACATCGCTACTTCATCATCATCTTCTTCTTCATCTATTTCTTCATCACTCTCATAAAAGAAGAAACGTTAGCTTTTAAAGCAATCGACTTTTGTGGCTTACCTCTTCCTCCTCTCGATTTGAGAATAATCTCATAGTTGATGAGTGATCCCACCAAAGCGTTAAATTCGGATGGTTGAGATCCTCGACTCCATAATTGCGGTGACTTGAGAATCCCATTCCTTCTAAAGTGAACGAAGAATCTTCTTCACCTTCTCGCTATCCGTCATATGCTTCCCAAGGTTGCCTAATTCATTTATGATTTCTGCAAAACGGTCAAGCATCAGAAATTGACTCACCTTCCTTCATGATTTAACATCTCGTAGTCGTGGAGAAGCATGTTGATCTTTGTCTCCGTGATTGATTTGTCCCTTCATGAGTTACTCAAGTCTCTCCACATTTCCTTGGCGGTGGTGCAAGAATTTACCCGGTTTCTTTCCTCGACCGTTAATGCACAATATATTAGCTTCATAGCTTTGGCGTTGATGTACGCTTGCCTCCAATCGTTATCATCATACTCCAGCTCGCTTTTAACTCACCATTTTCTTTTAACGGTGGTCGAGGACCAAGATAATTATCTTCCAATATTCTACTCCCTCGCTAATGATGTGGTACTTCATAGGATTTTTCCAAGAAGAATAGTTAGTACCATTAAATAAAGGAGGCGATAATTTGTGTTACCTTCTTCCGCTAGTTTATCGTGTGCCATCCCGGATACTTCGCTCGATACCAATTGTTAGCGATCTAGAAGGGGGTTGAATAGATCTTAAAACTCTTTGATAATTTCTACAAGAAAATCGAAGTTAAAACACACAAAACAATTTTGATAAACTTAATTGAAAAGTGTAAGGAAGAAGATCAAACACTGCTTTTATAGAGGTTCGGTGCTAAGACCACGCCCTCTACCTAAGCTCCCACTTAGATTTTGCCAATCACTTTATTGCACACTTTGTAGTTGAGTGTGAACTTTTACAATCCCGCTGATTTCCTACCTCAAGCTACCTTTACACTCGATTTGTCTTCCGGCACAAATCCTACCGTCACCGCTGATTTTCGGCTCAAACAACCTTTACACTCGATTTGTCTTACTAAGATAAATCCTACCTCACGTGACCTTTTCACTCGTCACTTAAATTGTAATAAAACAATACAAAGAATGAAGAACAAATGCTCAAAACAATTTGTAACAATATAAGAGCAATAATGAGCAATTTGAAGCAATATGAGAGTATTTGAGCTTATGGCACTTCTATATTCTTCATCAATCATCCACCCTTTATATAAGAAGAAATATAGCTGTTGAGAACTCATATAGCCGTTGCTTGATTGTTATAGCCGTTGCTTAATTCTCTCCTTCCATTTTGGCTAATTGGACCGTTGGAGTTGATCGCTACATACATAAGTCGACTTGTCAATTCATAAGTCGACTTGTTTCAACCATTTACTGAAAAATTCATCTCCGCTCTCCAATAAGTCGACTTGTTATATATAAGTCGACTTGTTTATCTCGATAAGTCGACTTGTTTCCTATAAGTCGACTTGTTTACCTCGATAAGTCGACTTGTTTCTATAAATTCGACTTGTTTAGCCATCTATGATAACATCCCACCAAATTCTCTACAAACCTCATGTTTTATGTCATTTTCACTTAGAGGACAACTCCCATCTGATTCTTCAATGATTTGTCACTAACTCATCTTGATTTGCACAATTCTTTTGTTGAATATCAATCCAAAATACCTGAAACAATTTCTTAAACAATTCTATACATTTTATTATTATCAAAACATAAGTGGAATTAATTTGTCAACCACCATTGGTCCAACACCACCTTTCAAATGCTTGTTACAAAACAAACAAATGGTATGATTCTTTTGACCGAGAAACGTACCAGCGTGAGTCCAAGCTGGATCACTGTATCTTCCTAAAATAGGTTGATCGAGAGTATTTGAACTTCCTTTCATTTATCTGTACACAAAAACAAATAACACATAATTTCAATATAGAATGACAATATGCATATCCATCTTATATAATATAACTCATTATGTATAAGTCAAATGCTAACAATTAAAACATTCAACATATATAATAAGTAACACAAAACATACTCTAATAATTTGCAATTTCAACAATTACAAAACAATCATAATGTCATTTCCATTTCCTTCCATTTCCAACAATTTCCAATTATAACAATCACAAAACATTCATTATTGTTTTTCCATTCCTAACTATTTCCAATTCCAACAATCACAAAACATTCATAATTTCATTTCCATTCCAATAATAACCAACAATTTCTAATCCTAATAATTACAAAACATACATAAACAATTTCCATTTTTATCAATTTCTAACAATTTCTAGTTTCCAACAATCACAAAACATACATCAACAATTTATATTTTTATCAATTTCTAATAATTTCCAATTTCACACAATCACAAAACATACATTAACATTAACAACTTTCATTTTATCAATTTCTAACAAATTCCAATTTCCAACAATCACAAAACATACATCAACAATTTTCATTTTTATCAATTTCCAGTTTCACACAATCACAAAACATACATCAATAATTTCCATTTTTATCAATTTTTAACAATTTCCAATTTCCAACAATCACAAAACATACATCAACAAATTTCATTTCCAACAAGTTCTAATTTCTCACAATCACAAAACATACATCTACAATTTTCATTTTTATTAATTTCCAACAATTTTCAATTTCACACAATCACAAAAGATACATTAACAACTTCCATTTTTATCAATTTTTAACAATTTCCAATTCCACACAATCACAAAACATACATTAACAACATCCATTTTTATCAATTTTTAACAATTTCCAATTTCCAACAATCACAAACATACATCAACAATTTTCATTTTTATCAATTTTCAACAATTTCTAATTTTCAACATCACAATCATACATCAACAATTTCCATTTTTATCAATTTTCAACAATTTTCAATTTCACATAATCACAAAACATATATTAAAACTTCTATTTTAATCAATTTCTAACAATTTCTAATTTCACACAATCACAAAACATACCTTAACAACTTCCATTTTAATTAATTTCTAACAATTTCTAATTTCCAACAATCACAAAACATACATCAACAATTTTCATTTTTATCAATTTCCAATTCCACACAATCACAAAACATACATTAACAACTTCCATTTTATCAATTTCTAACAATTTCTAATTTCACACAATCACAAAACATACATTAACAACTTCCATTTTGATCAATTTCTAACAATTTCTAATTTCCAATGATCACAAAACATACATTAACAATTTCTATTTTATTAATTTTCAATTCCACACAATCACAAAACATACATTAACAACTTCCATTTTTATCAATTTCTAACAATTTCCAATTTTCAACAATCACAAACTAATATTTAATTTGATAAAAATCATGTGAGAGTACAAAACTATATATCATTATTTATAGTATCATAATTTTCAAATTAAGATTTACAAAATTTTCAATTTGATTCTAAAGATCTTAACTCTTAACAACAGCCCTTTTGTATCGCCAACCGAAGTACCAAAACAATTCAAGTTCAATTTCTATATTTGTTGATTTAAAAAGGATTTTTCATTATATTCTAATTTTGTGCCTTAAATTACAATTTTTTCTGGTCAATTTTCAAGGTGAACATGTTTCATTATGTTATAAATTTATGCCCTTAATTTATAATTTGCAAATTCATATAATCAAACCAAATTGCAAACCAAACATCCATGAACCAAAACAACACAAATGACATTTATTTCAGATTTCAGAATTCAAATACACAACAAAACACAACCAATTCAATTCAAATTCAAAATTTCAGATCACATTTCCAACTCCAAGTCTCCAACCAAATAATTTCATACACAGTACATCATCCAACCAACACCGTGCATCGTCCATGATCCAACCAAAATTTCAACACCCAGATCACGCAACAAGTCAACAACACGAAAAACACCATCCAAGTCTCCAACACCGTCATCATCCAACCAAATCCATCACAAATTCACAATCCAACTATCCAAGTATCCAAAACAACAAAAAATTTAATTAAACATGAAATTTTCAGAAATAAAAAAAATTCATAAAACCAATTGCAGATCTTGGCGGGTCTTCGAGTTTTTTCACAGGTCAGAGGGTCAACTTGTCTCCGGTGGCTTCAGATGCATCTTCGGTGGCTTCCCTGTAGTGTCGCGATGCTGCGGCGAGGAGCGGAGAAGGTGGTGGCATCAGGTCTGCATGGACGTGGAGGAACAGTAATGCTTCGAATCCAAGGGAGGAAGACCTAGAAGAGTCGAAGAGCGAAGGCGGCGAGCGTGGAGGAGGAGGTGGGCGACGACGACGGTGAGAAGAATAGAGGCGTCGGCGACAACAAGGAGGCGGCACGGCGCGGTGCGGCATGACACAGAGATGAGAAAAGAGGGAGAGGAGTGGTGGTGAAAGTCGAGGCCTCAGGGGTTAGGGATTTTTAGGGTTAAATTTTTTTTCAAATTTACATTTAGGTCCTTAGGTATTAAAAATTTTACGGTACCAACCAGTCAATATTTTTGGCTGGTATCGATGGCTACCCATATTGTTTCGATTACCAGCCGAAATGGTACAGTATCCATATTCACGATCCAGAGTATTACTAACAAATTTTCTTTTTCAAAATTTTTGCTTAATTCCTAGTGGATGATATTAGTAGGCCTTTAGACTGAGCTTTTGGGCTCATTTCCAATTCTCAAAGTAAAACAGCTATTGAGGTCCAAATTTACTAAGTGAGGCCCATGTGATTTTTGTCTGGATTTGGGATCGATGTCCTGAGCTGGTCCAAAATGCGAGTAAATACGCTCAACCGCTGCCAGATTGGGTTCTTGTTCCAGTAATCACTTTTAAAAACATCGATCTAAACTCGGTCAGCGCATGATAAATTTTAGTGCCTATAGACAATTATATGATAAACGTTTCTTTTTTGGTAATTCGGAACCCTAAAACCTGCCGGTCAAATAAAAAAAAGAAGAAGAAGTACAATGCCTCACAAAACGACAAGAAATCGTTTCGTATGATGACAATATTAGGATAATCCTGATCCATCATCCATGCCCTTAAAGTAGCCACGAAATGTCAGTTTCTATGGACGCCAACAGCAAGACACATCAGGTCGTTGAGAAGTTCTGTAAAACTGAGAAGCATGTGGGGACGTGCGCTGGGACGCTTTGTCAAGTTGGTTCTGCTTACGTCTCCCGATGATCTCCGCATGCCAAGTTGTCATCGTTCATACAAAATACAAATAAAGCAAGAAAGAGAACCAAATATTTTATTTTACACGAAACCCGCTGACACAATCCTTCAAGGAAATATTATTGTTAGGAGCAGGATTCAGGAATCAATTAAGAATGAGATCTCGAGATTGATATGATACTTAGACGCGGTGGAGGGCCCCAAGATGTGATGCCCCTTTCTACTCAAAACAATTCATCAAGAAACAGCATAAACAAGCTAGAAACTGACCAGGACTATTCTTTTATCTTTTGGTGAAACAAAAGCTTGACAACCCGCAGTGAGGGGAAAGATACCTGCATTGTTTGGCAAATAATTAATCAGCTCTTTTTTATAACTAATAAGCTCTTTTTTTATAGATTAAGATATATTTGACTGTTTAACCACATTAAAGATTGGTAGGTAACCTTTTCTATTGTTGTCCGTCTCTTCCTTGTAGCAGTCTTCCCATATTTCTAAACAACTCCAATTTGTTCATTAACCGTGTTTCATAACATGAATTTGCTTTGATTTGGAACTATAGTTGTATTATGGTGCATACATCAATAGTAACTAGCACTTAAAATTGTGAGATTAGTAGATATACACAAGAGGTGTATCAACCGATGAGGTTAAGGATTAGGAGGTAAGCCATTCTCTTGTTGTCCATCTCTCTATTTGATCAGTCTTCCCATATTTCTCAACACCTACATCTAATGTGTTCATGTCCTCATCTAAGTTTGAAGCCCTGTTCACTGATAGAAGACATACTTATGTTGGCATTCTTAGGAGCTCTAAAAAGAGCTTCAAAAGAACTACAAATCAACCCTATCTTCACAACAACCCATCGTTACCAACTTACCACGAATACTTTCTTTGAGCATTTTATTCAGGCATAAGCACTTCTTCCTAGTAACCCAGAACTTTCTAAATTCTGTAAAAAAATTCAAGCTAAATTCTTACTTCGAAAGCTAAGAAAGTTGTAAGGGCATAGCCTTTCAACCCTTCTTCAACTGCAAATGACCAACTATATTCCGGAACATGGAGCTATTGTTATTGTTGCTTTAGTAAGATTCAACAAGGATGTGTTCGTCTGTTTGTGGGTTTGGTCCTAATGGGTCTGATAGTTTAGGTCTTGTTATCACTAGGTTTGTGTTGCAACTACAGGATGCATTTGCTTTGAAGCTCTTTTTAGACCTAAATTGTGAGATTAGTAGATATACACAAGAGGTGTATCAACCGATGAGGTTAAGGATTAGGAGGTAAGCCATTCTCTTGTTGTCCATCTCTCTATTTGATCAGTCTTCCCATATTTCTCAACACCTACATCTAATGTGTTCATGTCCTCATCTAAGTTTGAATCCCTATTCACTGATAGAAGACATACTTATGTTGGCATTCTTAGGAGCTCTAAAAAGAGCTTCAAAAGAACTACAAATCAACCCTATCTTCACAACAACCCATCGTTACCAACCTACCACGAATACTTTCTTTGAGCATTTTATTCAGGCATAAGCACTTCTTCCTAGTAACCCAGAACTTTCTAAATTCTGTAAAAAAATTCAAGCTAAATTCTTACTTCGAAAGCTAAGAAAGTTGTAAGGGCATAGCCTTTCAACCCTTCTTCAACTGCAAATGACCAACTATATTCCGGAACATGGAGCTATTGTTATTGTTGCTTTAGTAAGATTCAACAAGGATGTGTTCGTCTGTTTGTGGGTTTGGTCCTAATGGGTCTGATAGTTTAGGTCTTGTTATCATTAGGTTTGTGTTGCAACTACAGGATGCATTTGCGAAATAGCATATCATGGAAGGAAAGAAGTGATAGAAGCAAATATTGGAACAAGGATTGATCAAGAAACTAGTTGAGTTGCAAAGATCAATTCATGGAGTTCTAATTCGTCTAATCTGCTTTCTTTTATCACTTATCTCTGTACTTTCTCTTATCACACCTCTCTATATTTCCACATCATTCTCACCAAAATCTGTAGGAATAGCGTAATGTATTTCAGAGATGACATCAATGATGGACTTAGGTACAAGTTTGATTGTGCATCCATCTTCCCTCCTTTAGATTCAATCAACTTTTATTTTGATACTCCTAAAGAAGACAGAAACATGAAACATAGGATTGTACGAAAATGAATCATAGTTGATGGTTCTATTTTAGCTGCTCTAAGGAAAGGGGTTACCTATGTACCACATTCGGAGCATCCTACATGTTATGAACTAGTGTTAGCTATAGTTAGAGCATCCTATACAAAGGCAAATTAGATTGTAGAACATTTTGCATTTTTTATGGATATTTTCCAACTATAATTGGTTCTAGAAACTTAGTGAATCCATGGTTTCTAAAAAGAGCCAAAACCGCATTTGGTCTATGTGAAGACCAGAATTTCATCTTCCCCATAGTTGACACTATAGTTTCTACAAAAAACTCGCATGATTGAATCAGGTAGTTCACCATAAATGAATCTCCTTTTTCTCTTGCTAACTTGGTTGTAATGGGTCTACAAAGGCATTGGTAATTTTGAAGACAAATAATGGTTTTTGGAGAGGGTGTCCCCCGCCGTCCAAGTATTGTGCCCTTTGGTCTGCAGGGTGAGGTTGCGACTCGAACCCCTGACCAAAGGGTTTTGTTGGCCTCAGGGTCACGTCTCTTGCCACTGGGCTACGTAACCTCACCCTGACAGACCAAAGAGCACAATACTTGGACGGCGGGGGACACCCTCTCCAAAAAGGCGCCTTTTTGGTTTAGGCCAGGACTCTCACCGGTCAGGTATTGTCCCGTTTGGTCACACCCACATCCCGTAGGGGGGCACTGCTCATCCCGTGGGGACAGCGGGAGTCGAACCTGTGACCTCAGGGTTTTGATGCGTTGAGACGCACGCCTCTTACCACTGGGCTACGTTGGTTCTGTCGGGTTTTGGCGGAACTGTACGTTACCGTTTGGATCCATGAGTTGGTTGTTTCACGTGAGAACTTCGATATGAGATTCCTGCAAAACAAGGAAGGCACGTTGGGGGTTGTTTCCCGATAAGCCCCTCCGACGCTCAAGTCAGTCTTTCAGTGAAGGTGGAATCGCTGTAAGCAAAAAAAACTAGGGTTATGATCGTGCGTACCTTCGTTATGGAAGTATTGTACCTTATATACGAAGCAATAGCTAGGTTTAGGTCTTTACGTGTGCACGAGAGACTCTTACATGTGGATGGGCCAAGGAGATCGTGGATTGGATCTGGGCTTGGCATAGGTACAGGACTGATACTTGAAGAATGGACCGATTGGCCCACGGGTCATTATGACTGGGTGCGGGCCCAGCACGACCGACCCGACCCGACCATAAGCCCCCTACTCCTCGAGTCTGAGCGAAGAGAAGGGTCGAAGGAATATGTTAGGACTTTGTTGCTCATCTGCTATCTTATAGCTCGTAAGCAAGACAGCTCGTAAGGTGGTCGATCGGTCGGATATTGGCATTGTAGCTCGGTCATGGGACAGCTCGGGCAGTCCTGATCGATCGGATGTCGACTGGTTATGCGTGACTGCTCGTACTGGGATCGATCGACTGAGTTCTCCAACTGCTCGGCATTTGGTACTTTTTGCATGATAGCTCGCGCTAAAGCAGGTCGGGTGGTCATCATTGGTGAGCGCGTGAAGGTACTTGAAGCATTTATTGTTTGACGGCGCGTGCCTCGGCGACTTTTCGAATCTCAAACGATCGTCCTTGTAACCGTTGTGTACCGTATCCCAGACGCCCTTTCAACTATCGTGCCACTCCGGATTTCGACCAACCCTACGACCCCTTGGCTCGGATTATGCCGCGTGTCCGGGCATGGCTCGGATTTCCTCCACGCGTCGAGTTTTGACTGGATCGTAATTAGAACGTTTCCTTATAAATGTTCGGGATCGACAGATTGTTTGGTTTTCTTCACGCTTGTTTCGTTCTTGCTTCCGTCTTGCTTTTATTTTCTCTTTCTTACTCTCAGTTCTCGGAAATTTCCTTCGGTCGTCGTTCGATTTTCGCTTCTCCATTCACTAAATAGGTACGCCCCTTTTCATCTCCTCCTCTAAAGTTTTTCTTTTCAAAAGTTCTGTTCCTGGTAAGCATGTCGACGGCTAGCTCCAGAAGTATGGTAAAGGGAGTTGAAGAAATATCTACAAGAGAAAGGAAGGATGGGCTGGTTGTGGAGGCGCCGCCGAAAAATGAATCAACGATGACCGTTGGGGAGTTGAATCGGTCTGTGCTTAGGTATAGCATCCCTTCGTCCTGGGGACCCCGGCTGGCCCTGAGAAACGAGAGAATCCACAACAACTTGAGTGGATATTTTGCCGTTTCTGAAAGTTTTTTCTCGGTTGGTGGCATGAGACTTCCCTACGTCCTAATCGTCAACGAGGTGTGCACGGCCTATTAGCTGATGCCGAGCTAGATTCCTCCGAACGGCTGGAGGTTCATCAACGGTTTGGCCTTGCTGTTCCATCAGTTCGGGTGCCCTCCTTTGATTGTTATCCTACGTCACTTTCTGAGAATGGGCCAAAGTCCGAGCTCTGGGGCCGGGAAACCTTCTCTGATGTACAGAGAAGCCAAGTATCGCCCAGCGGGAACACCTTCGAAGGTCTCCTCTTGGCGGACGAAGTACTTCTTCGTGAAAGCCCCAGGATCTTTCTTAGAGTCCCGGCCATGGAGGTATCCTTTGGCCGAGCAGTGGAATGACATGTCGAGCGTGTCCCTCAGTAGAGAGGAGTGGGTAGTAGTCGACCGCATAAAAGAGCTCGACTGATATGATTTTGTTGGGCTAATACGGGCCTATTCTGGGGGAGTCTCGGCTAATTCGTTTCTTATCGACCCCCCGCCACAAATTAGCGGGCTAGGAGAGAAAACCGTCCCGTCTGGTTGAGCTCTCGTGGTCGAATTACTTACTGCATTTTTTATTGTTGGTTTCTTTTTCTGACTTGTTTTGTTGCTGTGCAGCCATGGTGAGGATAGAAGATTTTGTCGGGCCTGCCGTTCCCCCAAAATCCAAAGAGCAGGCCACAGGGAAGAAGAAGAGGAAAGAGGTGGAGACTGGTGAAGGCTCCGCTCATTATTGAGCTCTGCTGATTCTGCGATGTCGCGGTCCCTCGCTGCAGAAGATCTTCTCGCTGTGGCAAGGCGCGTTCTTGATCGTGCAGTTAGCGGGTCGAGCGGTCTTGATCGAGGAGGAGGAGGAGGAAATAAAGCCTCCTCTTAAGAGGAAGAGATTGAGAAAGCTTGGTGATCTGCCGTCCGGCTCGCCAAGTCAGGCCGCGAAAGGGAAGGAGTAGAAAGGCAAGGGCAAGGGGCGAGCGACTAATGCCGGGCAGTGGGAGTCCACAATCAAGCTGGCCAACACTGCCTCGATCGGGGACCTTGAAGTGTCCCACCACATTGCCGAAAGGATTGTTCCTCCCGTGGATGAGCGGACCATGGATAGGAAGAGTAATTTGGAGTTGGGGTCTCAGCTCATTCGCAGCAGTATACGGAGTGCAGTGATGACCTTCGGGGTGGTGCAGCGTTTGGAGGCTCTGGACCGGGAAGTCCAGAACCTCCACGAGCAGGTGAAGGCTTTGAAGGACGAGCTTTCGGGGGTGAAGGAGGAGAGAGACCTCTTACGGGCTCAGAACTCTTCCTTGGAGGAGGAGAAGGGATCTCGGGAGGAACAATGAGTGCTTTGGAGGCTCAAGTTGCTACGGGGGAGGAGGAGAAGATCAGGGTGATAGCAGCGAAGGGCGAGCTGGTCAAGGTATGTGAGGCCTTGGAAAAGAAAATAGAGTCGGAGAGGAAGCTTAAAGAAAAGTTCCTCCAAGACTATAATGCAGCGGTGGAGGACAAGCACAGGACCGAGGAAGTGTTGAGGAAGCTGCGATGCTCCATTAAGAGGCAAAGAATCGAGGCGATCAAACGGTGGAAGAGAAGAAATCTAAACGCGGAATGCCTAGAGCTCGCCTGCGACGTAACCCTTTCGGTCCTGAAAAGGTGCCATGAGATTCACTTCCCCGAGGGGTCGGAGCGGCCTTCATTTGAAGATTATGCCGAGCAGCGCCGCTCTCTACCTTCGTTGGAGGGAATCAAGGAGAGGGTCATGGGGGAGCGGACCGTTGTTCCGGACGAGGAGTTGGATCTTAGCTCCGAAGGGGAAGAGCTTCCTCATGAGGGTATTCCTCCGACCGATCCTTTAGACCCTGCTCCCGCCCCGACTGCTCCGCCCCCTTCTGAGGCTTCCCCTTCTGCTGAATTTTAGAGCTCACCTGGTCGGGCTTGTGGCCAGGGCGAATTCAAATTAATGACATCTTTATTTTTGCTTCATTTTTCTGAAATCATTTTCCGCATTTTATGTTCTTTAATTTCGATGTATAGCGGAATTAGATGAAGTTGCTCATGGTCGACCGGCATCGAGGTCGACTTATAGCTGAGGCCGGGCCGAGGTCCCAAGGATCTTGTCTTGGCGACCGATCGACCGTAGTCGATCTATGTCGAGGCCGAGCGATGGTCCCAAGGATCTTGTCTTGGTGACGGATCGAACGTAGTCGATCTATGTCGAGGCCGAGCTATGGTCCCAAGGATCTTGTCTTGGCGACCGATCGACCATAGTCGATCTATGTCGGGGCCGAGCTATGATCCCAAGGATCTTGTCTTGGCGACCGATCGACCATAGTCGATCTATGTCGGGGCCGAGCGATGGTCCCAAGGATCTTGTCTTGGCGACCGATCGACCGTAGTCGATCTATGTCGAGGTCGAACGATGGTCCCAAGGATCTTGTCTTGGCGACCGATCGACCGTAGTCGATCTATGTCGAGGTCGAGCGATGGTCCCAAGGATCTTTTCTTGGCGACCGATCGACCGTAGTCAATCTATTTCAGGGCCGAGCGATGGTCCCAAGGATCTTGTCTTGGCGACCGATCGACCGTAGTCGATCTATGTCGGGGCCGAGCGATGGTCCCAAGGATCTTGTCTTGGCGACCGATCGACCGTAGTCGATCTATGTCGAGGCCAAGCGATGGCTGGTGAGATTTTCTGCGCTTTACCGAATATAATGAAATTTTTTCTTTGCCAGGAAATCTAAAAATCCCTTTATTGACGATAACGAGGACGTGGGCCGTTAAAAAACCTGTCTGGAAGGGACAGGAAAAAGGTACCCACAGGTTTTGTACAAAAACAGTAATGAACAGACATTAACCAAAATAAAAGTTATCTACTGGTAGAACGCCTTCAGGTTTCGAGAGTTCCATGGCCTCGGTAGAGTTTTCCCATTCGCATCGTGTAGGATGTAAGAGCCATGCCCGACTTGCTTGATCACCTGATAGGGTCCTTCCCATGCCTGTCCGAGCTTTACGGGGTGTTTCCCAACCGCCTTGACTTTTTGCAGGGCGTACCCCCCAACCTTTACGTCACTCGGCTTTACTCTCCTGTTGTAGAACTTCGTCACTTTCTACCTGACGGCCTCTGAACGAGCGGCTGCCCTATCTCTGTCTTCACTGAGGAGCACGAGCTCGGCTCGACGGGCTTCATTATTCCGCTCTTCGTCATAATTCGTCACCATTTGGTTGTGTAGCACCACTTCTACAGGGACTAAGGCTTCTGCCCCAAAGGTCATCCTGAACGGAGTTTCTCCTGTGGCTCCGTTTGGTGTGGTTCTGTACGCCCACAACACTTCATAAAGCTCTTCCACCCAAGTCTTTCGTCCATCTAGGCGCTTCTTAAGAGCACTCATTATCTTTTTATTTGTGTTCTCCGCGAGACCGTTGCTTTGGGGGTGGGCTATGGAGGTCAACTGTAGCCTTATCTTTAGTCGGTCGCAGAAATCTTTGAACTTATCTTTATCGAATTGTCGACTGTTGTCCGCGACCAGCACCATAGGCATCCCGAAGCGAGTCAATATATTTTTCTTTACGAAACTTTTCACTTTTTTCTCGGTGATTGTAGTGACCGCTTTCGCTTCTGCCTATTTGGTGAAGTACTCCACTGCCACTATCAGGAACTTCTTCTGTCCGGGAATGAGAGGGAAAGGCCCCAGTATATCCATCCCCCATTGAGTGAAGGGGATATGATGACTCACAATTTTCATCCTCTCGGTCAGCTGGTGAGACAGGCTGTTGTTTTTCTGGCAGGCCTCGCATCGGTCGACTTTCTCCTGGTAGTCTTTCCTCATCGTCGGCCAGTAATATCCTTGTCTGATCAGCATATGGGCTAACATTCTGCCTCCTACGTGGTTGCCACACATCCCTTCGTGGACTTCAGCCATTGCTTGTTCTGCCTCTTCTTCGTTTAAGCATCGCAGCAGTGGCCAATCATAAGATCGCTTATACGGGGCATCATTCATGATCGCGTATTCAGCCGCCTTTATTCTCAATTTCTTGGCCTCTGAGGTTTCTTGCGGTTGTGTTCCCTCTAAGAGATACCGTCTAATCGGTTCCATCCAACTCGATCGATCAATATTTACCTTAAGTACTTCCTTGGCTTTTTGAATGCTAAGACGATCTAGTTGTTCGACTAGAACGTTATTTTTGGCGTCTCGATCTGAGGCCATTTTGGAGAGCGCGTCCACTTTAGCATTTTGAGCTCGTTCTATCCTATTGATCGAGTACTGCTCGAAATTACTTAACTCCCGCTTTACTATCTCCAAGTACTCGATCATGCTATTCCCCTTGGTTTCATACTGCCCAGTGACTTGGCCGACCACCACTTGGCTATCGCTATATATCTTTAGGTGCTTTACCTCCATTTCCTTAGCTAGTTGGAGGTCAGCTATCAGAGCCTCATATTCTGCCTCGTTATTGGAGGCCTTGAATTCTAGCCGAAGGGCATATTCTACCTTTTCTTCCGTATGCGGGTCGATTAATACCACTCCTGCTCCGCATCCGTCAGCGTTGGACGACCCGTCAACGAACAAGCTCTAGGTAGGGAACTGCGCATTTTTCGAGCTGGGTTGGCTCATCTCTGCGATGAAGTCTGCCAACACCTGTTCCTTAATAGTCGTCCGGGGCTTGTATTGTATGTCGAACTCTCCTAGCTCTACCGCCCACTTTATTAGTCGACCTGAAGTTTCGGGCTTTTGAAGGCACTGCCTGAGGGGTTGGTCGGTCCATACCTCAATGGTATGACTTTGGAAGTAGGGTCTTAACTTCCGGGCTGCCATTATCAAGGAGAGGGCTAGTTTCTCTATAGGCGCATACCTCGTTTCCGGTCCGGTCAACACCTTGCTAACGTAGTAGATCAGGCGTTGCTCATTTCCCTCCGATCGAACAAGTACTGCGCTGATTGACCCTTCCGTAACTGTCAAATATAAAATCAGATTCTCCCCCTCAACCGGGCTTTGCAAGATAGGCAGGCTAGACAAGTATTGCTTTAAGTATTGAAAAGCTTTCTCGCATTCATCCGGCCATTGGAACTGGGTCACATTTGCTTTCCTCAAAATTTTGAAAAATGGGAGGCACTTATCTCGCAATCTGGAAACGATCCTGCTTAGGGAGATTATTCGACCGGTCAATATTTGTACTTCTTTCAAGCATTGAGGCCAGGAAATTTGGATGATGGCTTCGATCTTCTCTGGATTAGCCTCAATTCCTCGTTGAGTAATCATGAACCCCAGGAATTTTCCTGATGCCACACCAAAGATGCATTTTTTCGGGTTCAACTTCATCTGAAATCTGTTAAGGGTTTGGAAGACTTCTTTTAGATCTCCAACGTGCTCGGCAGCCGTCTTACTTTTAACTACCATATCATCTACGTAAGCTTCAACAGACCGACCGATCTATTTTTTGAAGACTTCCATGACAAGCCGCTGATAAGTAGCCCCCGCATTCTTCAAGCCGAACGACATTACTTGGTAACAATATGTGCCCTGGTCGGTTATGAAGGCAGTCTTCTCTTCATCTTCAAGGCTCATCTGAATTTGATGGTAGCCCGAGAAAGCATCCAAGAAGCTAAGAAGTTCATGTCCGGAGGTGGAGTCTACTAACTGGTCGATCTTGGGGGAGAAGCGTCTTGGACATGCCTTGTTCAGGTCGGTAAAGTCGATGCACATTCTCCACTTCCCGTTCTTCTTCCTTACCAACACCACGTTGGCGAGCCATTCGGGGTACTTGACTTCTCGGATGAACCCGACTCCGAACAATTTCTCTATTTCTTTCTCGATCACCTCTTATCGCTCCTTGCAGTGCCATCGCTTCTTTTGCCTGATCGGCTTGTAATCTTGTCGAATACCAAAGGAATGCGAAGCGACTGATCGAGAAATTCTAGGCATATCGCTTGGTACCCAAGCGAAGACCGACCTATTCTCCACCAAGCAGTCTGTAATTTCTTTAACCAGGTCCTTCTGAAGCTCGGAACCTAGATTCGTGAATTTGAAGCCATCTGTTTCATCCAATACGACCCGCTGCGTTTCTTCGACGGGATTCAATCTTTCTATTTCTTCATTTGCTCTCACGTCAAGAGAGCTCGTCAATACCACCGCCCCGTCTAATGTTTTTGTCTCTGCCAAATAGCATTCTCTAGCGATTCTTTGTTGACCTCTAACAACACCAACTCCTCGGGGCGTTGGAAACTTCATCGCTTGGTAATAGGTGGAGACGACCGCTCTGAGGGCGTTCTGGGTAGCTCGTCTGATTATTGCATTGTATGTCCCTTGGAACTTCACTACTAGGAATTCAACGTCCCTCTCTATTTGACACGGCCTTTGCCCGAATTTCACTTTTAAGTAGACTCGTGCGAACGGGTAGGCTGAGGCTCCAGTTATCCCTTTTATAGGTCCGTCTATAGGCAGTAGCCGATTTTCGATTAGCACCATCTGCTTGAAAGCATCATAATACAACAGGTCGACCGAGCTGCCCGTATCAATCATTACCCGCTTCACCTTGTTGTCGTCCATGTTCAGATTTACGACAAGCGCGTCGTCATGAGGACAACTTACACCATCAAGGTCAGACCCGTCGAACGATATCATCCCTTCGTTCTCTCTCTTTCTTTTGATTGACGAGTCTTTGTCGACTTGTTTGGCATATCTCTTTCTTCCTTTAGCAGTGGATCCCCCCGCTGCATTTCCACCAAATATCATATTAATGACCCTCACCGGTCGGTCATCTTGTTGCCCAACATTCCTGTCGCCTCGCGGCCTGGATCGACCTCTCACTTTGCGGCGGTCATCTGTATTGGCGTTCTGCCGACCTCCACCGTTTTTATCATTTCGCCTCCCATACTGCCGTCTGTTGTCGAACCGACCGGGCTTATGCTCGTTATCTCGGTCGGCATTTTGCTCATGCTTCACAAATCGGCTCAACCTTCCCCTTTGGATGAGGGATTCGAACTCTCTTTTCAATTGCCAGCAATGTTCCGTGTCATGGCCGATGTCTTTGTGGAAACGGCAATATAGATTGGGGTTTTTATCCTTGAAGGGAGTCTTCATCTTTTCTGGTTCTCGGATAGTTTCCCCGTCCGCTCTCATGGCCGCGAGTACTTCTACATATCGTCTATTGAGCGGGGTGAATTCCTGTCGATATCCTTGTCGATCGGTTAGCTTTCTCCAGCTCGACTGGCCTTTTGTCACTTGTGTGGACCACTTGCTCTGTCATTTGGCGAGCGATCATCCGCCCGACGCCTCGTATTTTTCAGCACTTCTTCAAGCTGAATGTACCTATCCGCCCTGTTTCTTATTTCCTGAACGGATCGGGGTTGATCGAGGGCTAACGACTTTTTGAACTCTTCATCCCTCGAGTTGTTCATAAGCGCTGCTAACATTGACGAGCAAGTGAGGTCAGGGACCTCGACCGCTTCATTATTAAACCGAGTGATGAATTCCCGTAGGCTCTCGTTCCTCCCTTGTGTCAACTGCATCACTTCCAAGGCCGTCTTCTGCGGCCGTTTGCTTGTGGCGAACTGGTTCAGGAATAATAACCTGAAATCTTCAAAACACGTGATACAGCTCGGGGGTAATCTATTAAACCATCGCCGAGCTCCCTCTTGGAAGGCTATACAGAAAGCCTTACACTGAATGGCGTCTGGAATGCAGTGCAGATTCATCATCGACTGGAAGTGCTGTAGGTAATCCAGGGGGTCAGTCTTTCCAGTGTACTTTTCGGGCGTCGATATTTTAGTGCCAGGCGCCGGGAGACTATCCAAGATTGCCAGAGTAAAGGGAGAGTTGTACTGAGCTGTTGGGCGATCTGGGCGGAAGCTCATTGCCGCATTGATCCGATCGTCCATGATTTTTTATAGAGCTTCGGTAGGGTGACGATCGGTCGTCATGTTGATCTGTCGTGCGGTCTGTTGTGCAGACGGCCGCCGTTGTGCTGACTGAGATTGTAAGATCTGACGAATCAATAGATCAGCCGCTTCCTCAATCTGCTTTTGGGTAAGAGAGGCGTGTACTGGCAGAAGAGGATCTGTATCTGATTGGTGTTGGAGATTCAGGCGCGTATTGAGTGCAACGTTATCCTCCAGAGCTACGCTCTGTTCTTCTTGTTCCAAGTCTTGAGGTTGCGGTTGATCATTTGGGTCTGAAGATTATGTGCGGGAAAGATGATGTGCAGGCGGCAGGGTTGCAGGTAGCTGTAAACCTACCCTTTGTAATGCCAGAGCCGCGATAGCGACTACATCAGGGTTGGCTGCCGCCGCTTGACTGATCTATGTGTTTCTGGACATGGTGCCCTGATGTCGGGCCCCACGGTGGGCGCCAATTGGTTCTGTCGGGTTTTGGCGGAACTGTACGTTGCCGTTTGGATCCATGAGTTGGTTGCTTCATGTGAGAACTTCGATATGAGATTCCTGCAAAACAAGGAAGGCACGTCGGGGGTTGTTTCTCGATAAGCCCCTCCAACGCTCAAGTCAGTCTTTCAGTGAAGGTGGGATCGTTGTAAGCAGAGAAAACTAGGGTTATGATCGTGCGTACCTTCGTTATGGCAATATTGTACCTTATATACGGAGCAATAGCTAGGTTTAGGTCTTTACGTGTGCATGGGAGACTGTTACATGCGGATGGGCCAAGGAGATCGTGGATTGGATCTGGGCTTAGCATAGGTACAGAACTGATACTTGAAGAATTGACCGATCGGCCCACAGGTCGTTATGACTGGGTGCGGGCCCAGCACGACCGACCCGACCAATTTCGATTCTAAGAAGTTGGGTGGATTTGATTGGTGAAAATAGGCTTCTATAAAGAAAATCGAAAGAGGTTGTTGGGTTAATCAAACCTGAACATTGAAACTGTTGAACAAACCTCATCCCACATTTGGGTTGAATATGATCAGATGACAACATTATTGTCTCAATTTACCATATGATACAAAGAGAGATGAATAGATTAACTTTACGTATGAGCGTGAGGAGCATAGGAAACATTAAACATAGTTTCTATGCATTACTATGTTTAGTTTGTTGTTCTTATTATTTGTGCACTTATATTGATATGGTGTGTTTTGAGACATTACGAACTTGATTATCTTATTTTATTATGTTATGTTATCTTGTTAGTGATCTATAATTTTATTATGTGTTATATTATTTATTTATTTATTAATATTTAGACATATAAGTGTCGAGTTTATTTAGAATATAATTTTACTTGTTGATTTGTAGGTATGGATGATAATGTTATGCTAATTATACAGCTTCTACAAATTAAGCAATTTTTGGACAATGAAAATGAGTTTTGGGATTTGATGGCTTATGTAGTGGGTTATATGGGTATGTATTTTTTGAATCATATAGATAAGGAATCACGCATGACTTCCTATCTAATAGGAGAACTATGGATGAATGAATTATTGGATGGTCATGAAAAACGATGTTTTAATACATCTAGGATGAATCCAAAAACATTTCGTCAATTATTTATGGTGTTGGAAAACAATTGTGGTTTGAGGCCTTCAAATAGGATGCCAATTTTGGACAAAGTGGGTTTATTCGTATGTCCTAAATAAAGGTGCTTGTAGTAAAGATACCCAAGAGCGCTTTTAACATTATGTAAAAATGTGAGTAGAGTTTTCAAAGAAGTTTTGAGTGTCATGAATGGATTTTCAACAGATATATTCATACCAAAAAATCATGGATTCAAGGAGATTCCATTACAAATTGCCAATGAAGCTAGATATATGTCATATTTTAAGGTAATTGAATATGTTTCCCCCTCCCCTTCATTATATTTTTCATTGAAAATGGTTGTTTTATCATCTTATGATTATTGTTTTATATTAGGATTCATTAAAGCTATTGATGGTATACATATAGTGGTAGTTATTGTAGAGGAGGATCAAATGCGATATAGAAGACGGAAAGGAATAATGACTGCAAATATATTGGCAGCATGTAACTTTGACTTACTATTCGCATTAGTTTTAGCAAGGTAGGAGGGATCAACACATGATTCTTGTATTTTCCTTGATACAATTGGTAATCTGAGACTCAAATTTTCAAAACCACCGATAGGTAATTTTAAGATTTATAGGATTTTCTATTCATGATTTAGATTTTTATGATATCATTTATATTAATTATATTACCTCTATAGGACTTAGGTAAATATTACTTAATTGGAAAAGGCTATTCGGAAAGATAAGGATATTTGACACCTTACCCAAAGACAAGGTATCATCAAATGGAGTTTTGTAGTGCAAATCTAAGAGGATCTTGAGAAGTTTTTAATCGAGTCCATTAATCATTGAGAAGTTATGATGAAAGAGCTTTCGATGTTCTTAAAGCTCGATGGAAGATATTGGAAAAAATGCCTAAGTATTCATTGATGGATCAAAATAGAATAATTTGTACAATTCTAGATATATGTCACATTTTAAGGTAATTGAATATATTCCCCCTCCCCTTTCATTTTTCATTGAAAATGGTTGTTTTATCATCTTATGATTATTGTTTTATATTAGGAATGTAGAGCTATTGATGGTACACATATAGCGGCAGTTGTTGCACAGGAGGATCAAATTCGATATAGAGGATGAAAAGGAATAACGACTATAAATATATTAGCAGCATGACACTTTGACTTACTATTCACATATGTTTTAGTAGGCTAGGGTATCAACACATGATTCTAGTATTTTCCTTTACACAATCAGTAATTCGAGACTCAAATTTTCAAAACCACCGATATATAATTTTAAGATTTGTAGAATTTTCTATTCATGATTTAGACTTTTTATGATATCATTTATATTAATTATATTACCTCTATGAGACTTAGGTAAATATTACTTAATTGACAAAGGCTACCCGAAAAGAGAAGGATATTTGACACCTTACCCAAATACAAAGTATCATCAAATGAAGTTTTGTAGTGCAAATGTAAGAGGATCTCGAAAAGTTTTAAATTGAATCCATTTCACATTTTAAGGTAATTGAAAATGTCCCCCCTCCTCCCTCATTATATTTTTCGTTGAAAATGGTTGTTTTATCATCTTATGATTATGGTTTTACATTATGATTGCATTAGAGCTATTGATGGTACACATATAGCGGTAGTTGTTGCAGAGGAGGATCAAATTTGATATAGAGGATGGAAAGGAATAACAACTACAAATGTATTGACAGCATGTAACTTTGACTTACTATTCATGTAAATTTTAGTAGGCTAGGAGGGATCAACATATGATTCTCGTATTTTCCTTGATAAAATCAATAATTCGAGACTCAAAATTTCAAAACCACCAAGATGTAATTTTAAGATTTGTAGGATTTGATATTCATGATTTAGACTTTTTATGATGTCATTTATATTAATTATATTACCTTTATGGGACTTAGGTAAATATTACTTAATTAACAAAGGCTATCCAGAAAGAGAAGGATATTTGACACCTTACCCAAAGACAAGGTATCATAAAATGGAGTTTTGTAATGCAAATCTAAAAGGATCTCGAGAAGTTTTTAATCCAGTCCATTAATTATTGAAAAGTTATATTAAGACAGCTTTCGATGTTCTTAAAGGTCGATGGAAGATATTGGAGAAAATGTCTAAGTATTCATTGATAGATCAAACTAGAATAATTTGTACAACTTTTACATTGTATAACTATATTAGAAGAAGCACAATTGGAGCCCACTACAAGAAAATTAAAACTTACTGATAGACAAATTAAGGTAGTAAATTAGAGATAGAATTTGGTTATTCATCAATAAAGTCGTCAGAAAAAATGACATTTTACGACAGACAAAATATTTGTCGGTAAAGGTGGAGGGCAATTATACTCGCTATTTTGTCGACGAAATATAGCTATGGAATTATGAAGGTTGTCGTAAAAATAGGCGGTAATGGTTAGCGGTAAAATAAACCTCGGGTTGTACTAACGGAATAAATGTCAGTCAGTAAATTACCAATGGAAAATACATTCTGTCGGTAAAAATTAAAGTTAAACGTCGTTGTTGGGTCTTTGGATTTAACTTTTTTAATAAAATAAAAATGACATTGTTTGGTTTAACATAAAATGATGTTGTTTTGTAAAAATTTAAAGCCACCAGAAGACCCCCTTCCCTCTCTCTTACGTCATTTTTTCATTTTTTTTCTTCTTTGTCACCGTCGGTCTTCTCTCTTTCATCGTCCATTGTCTGCTTTGCTCTCTTCCATCTTCTATCGTATTTAGTTAAGTTAAGGTTAGTAGTCCATCTAGTACCTCTCGGGTTTATTTTTTTGTGAGAAATTTTGTTATTAAATGGTTCATTTTTTATGGCAATATTCTGCATTTTTTGAACTATGGTTGATTCATTATTTGTTTGAATGTGTTTATGTTGGTGAATAATGGAAAAATATAGTGGTTTTGTTATTAGCTAGAGATGAACTTGGGTTGCCTATGAATTGCTCGATGAAATGTCTCTTAGGGATATCATATCTTGTTTTTCTAAAAATGAGAAATGTCTCTTAGGGATATTGGTGAGACTTGGTTAATCAACTGTCAAGGAAGTTAATTCATGTTCAAAATAATTGACAACTGTAAATATTACTTAAAAAGTTGGGATAATAGCTATTAGTTTTTATTACTTAAAAACAAATATAAATTAAGGGTTTTTTGTTTTGATGAAGTCATGGTATTGTTTGCACTTAATTGTGGTATTTACATATTAAAGTAAAGGTGACACGTTTTTATACATCTATAGTATTTTGACGAGTTACCTTTTTCCATCTATTTTTATACAAAATATTTAATGAATTTTCTTTTCTCTTTAATGTGATAGAAACTCACCCACCTTTGCCCCTCTTAGTGCTTAATATTAGTGATCTCTTATGTTCTAGCTTTCTTGTCCCATGTATTTTCAAATACCCACCATTTTGTATTAAATGTTCAATGATTTTCTTTTAAATTTCCCCCATCCATTTTTCCTTAAAATACATGCTATTTTATTATGACGGACAAGCAAAAGGATGGACTAAACTCTTTAGAATGGAAGAGTTGTGTTATAATAAAATAGCTTTAAAAGTTTTATTAATTAAGTCCATAAAAATTTAGGCTTGAATGATAAAGGTACCGCTAGCTTTTTGCTATGAATCAAAAACTAGAACATGTCATTTAATGAGTTTTTAGTGAAGTATGGGTTTTGATCCTTATACCAAACCAAAGTTGTTCCATCTAAGGATAAACTATGATCAAATGATCTCCCTGAGGTAAATACTAAAATATAATAGGAATATTTTGTAGGATAAATCCATCTATTCTCCTACCAGGTCCATAAATAGGGAAATCATAAATATTGTTGTTTGTTACTTGCACTATGTCATCACATATTCCAACATAAGGAGATTTAAAAAGAATGACATGTTCATACCTTATGATCTATTATGTCTAAAGCATATTATGGTGAAAGCATCAAGAAACCTTAGAATTTTCTTTACAATATACTTAAAGAATATGGAAAAACAATTAATATAAGGTATTTTGTAGGACATTTGCTAATCGAGTTATCATAGAAGTTTGATTGTATATGATAACGTCATGAATTTGACATTTGGTTCTTTTACACTTAACATAGACTTTAAGGTGATAAAAGTGGACATGGTAAGAAAAGTCAATGATGAATATATGTTACCTTGGAGTATATGATACCTAATTGATGTAGGAAAATCCCGGTGTGAGCATCACATGCCCACAGTGCGGAAAACAAAAAATTTTATTCCGGGACCTTCCCGAAAGCCAGGATCCATGTGTCTATACAACAAACTCAAACCATAACGGCCAAAGGAGACCGTCTCTAACGGTATCCACGCAGAGATCGGAGAACCTAACCGGGACAAACCCTTTGACCCGGGAATAGTTAGAACAAATTAAAGAGTGCTAGCTCTTACCTTTGTCCTTGGAGAGCTTGAAACCAACGATGATGGAGGGGATGAAGAGGAAGAGGCTTGGAGAACTAGAGAGATGATCGTGAGCTTCAAAGAGAGGAGAAAAACTTGATTTCTAAAATCCTTTTCTCACACCCACGAAGATCGTTGATCAAGAAGAGGAAAAACCATTTTTTTCCTTTCAAAACTCTTCTCACTTCCATAACCAACGATGAAGCCTCTTCATCTTTCATTATTTTGTCTTTTATCATTAAATGCATTAATGACTAAACATGAAAGGAGAAGCTTCCTTACCTTTCCACGTTGCAACATATATATATATATATATATTAATTCTTTAATTAATTAATAATATATATATATATATATATATTAATGTCAAGTGGTCCAGTCCACACTGGAATTCGGTCCTACAAACCACCGGGTCCCGGTATGGGAAAAATCACCGGAGACCTGTCTCAGCAATATCGATGTCGCGATCTCATCGGGACATATCTCGATCTCATCTGAATCCAATTAATCTTGTTGCTCTCCATGTATTGGAACTCTGTCCAAAACTATTTTACGAATTCTCCGAGACACTCTTATGCGTGTGATCCATTAGGTTCCCGGTTATGTTGGCCACTTAGATTAACACTTAATCTGAAGCAAGTCATGAGCGGTATCTAGCAACACATCATGACCCCAATTGACGGAAAGTAATTGGTTTGACGAATGAACATGTATTCATCATGAACCATATCACGAACCTTTCCATAGACAATTACCGTGCAATTCGTCCTTTCACCATGCTATACCCCACTTGGTTATGAGTATGGGCAAAGTGTCAACTCTTTACTAGACTAACTATGTCAAATCTAGTCCAAGTGATTTCAGTTCTCGTCCTGGGACTCATTACTTTATATGTCAATGAAGACATTCTTCATGACATATATGCTCCGGCCAGAGACTTCCAAGTAATGACCCTGACAAGAGGTCATGTGTATCATCTTCTGCTATCACAGAAGTGGTGAATCCTCTATTGGCTACTCAATTACCTTCGAATACCTCAAGCTGTACCCAATCACCACCCTATGAGCGATCTCTGTAAGACAACAAGGAATGGAGTCAAAGCACAGAATCAGTATCCAAGATATCCTTGAGTACCTCAATGAAGTGAATCACACGTTAATATATTGAACAATAATATGATCAAGATATACAAGAAGGGGGGGTTGAATTGTGATAAACTTTTCGTTAATCCCTTTAGAAATTACTTGTTCTTTCAAAAACTTATCGTAAATCAATTCGTAACTAGTTTAAAAAAAACTTTGTTAATTTTGAAAACTACGATATAAGTAATATGAGAGTAGAAAGAAAAAACACAGCAATTTATCCTGGTTCATCCCAAACCGTGAGCTACGCCGATCCTCGATATCCTACGAGATTTCACTATTTCGAGCTGTTTACAAGTATTCTTTCAAGTGAGCCTCTCGTGTCTCTTTACGCAAGTATTCTTTTACTCTTAGCCTCTTGAGGCTATCGTAACACTTTCTAATTGAAAGAATAGTAAAGAGCTTGTTACAATAGAAATGCTCTTAACACTGTTCACTCGAAAAATCGTTCACAATTTTTCTCTCAGATAATCTAAAAATCAAAAGTTGAATATTCAAGGTTTTATGAAGTTTTTTATCTTCTTCAATCTCGACTCTTATTTATAGTCGGGTTCTTCAACTGTTTCTTGAATATCTGCTTCTTGAATCTTGAAAGAAATGGTTATTCAGTTTGACTCCGTAACTAACTCAAACTGATGTTTCTTTCTTCCGTCTGATATTTTGTATCGTCTGCTTTTCTCTTGTAAAGCTTTCGTCTTCTTTTCTCTTGTAAAGCTTTAAATCGCTTTTCACTTGGTGATTCTTACTTGACTGATTTTTCTCCTTCATTGTTTTTTTACTTCTCATGCGTCCATCTACTTTTCATTTGTATATTTCTCTTTGTTTGTCATCAAAATTATTTAATACGTGAAGTCCGGTTTGACTTAACATTCTCCCCTTTTGATGATAACAAATATTGTGAAATAGAGAAATATGAAAGGTATCAAATATACGTAAGTATGAATAAATCAAAATAACTTCGCTTTCAAAATTTCTTCCGCTTTTCCTTTCAAATTGATTCTCCTTCTCATTCTTCCTTCTCCCTATTTGTTATTAATCAAAAATTATTTCCCAAACTGTTTCACCAACTTTTCAGCATCTTCTTAATCTTCTTCATATCTTTATCAAGTTTCGAACTTGTTTCTTTAAAGTCAATGATTCAAATTGCGATGAGGATTACGTCTCAACAACTTGTCTCATCAACAACAAAGAATCGTTGTTGTATAAGCTTCCACGTTTGAGACATGTGGTTCAATAATTTGTAGAAGAGGCGGAGGAACATATATAGCTCGATCAGAATATCAAGATCATAGGAATCAAGTATCGTTGAAATGTGCTTCCAAGCCAAGGCATAGCTTCAGAATCGAGTTGATCTCCCATGAGGTCGATTTTGCGAATGTTACGTAAAATACTATAAAACATTTTAAGTTGCCAATAAGAAGAGAACGATACTGACCCTTTCTGATAGTGCCTCCTTGTGGATCATCTGTTGTAGCCTTAGTTTGGCTTGTTCCTGGATCTTGATAAATGCAGATAGAACTTCCACTTCTTTTCTCTTCACATGCTTCATCAATCAATTGCCGCTTCGCAATCGATCGAAGTCATGTCATCCAAAAGCGGTTCGGTTGAACTTTCGACAGTTTCTCTTCACACTTCGCTCAACAAAATTTGGTGGTTGTAAATCGGTACCACCTTGATTCTTGATCGCCCAAAGATTGGATAAAAAGTAAGACGCTCTCCAAATGGCTCTGGTGGATATGGTTCTCTTCCAACTCTCTTCAGTTGATCATAGAAATTTTTGTAACCCCTATCCAACAGATGTAGAATGCTGTTATCAAATTCAACTGATTTGAAGAAGGCTTTCACAAATCTCTTTGGTTTGTCTCGGATGATGACAAATTTGGTCTTCTTCTCCTCTGTGACAACCAATCTGTGTTCCCAACTTTCTCTTTGAAAAGTTAAATATTTGGATGGAACATTAGTCATCACACTCAAGACTTTTTGAGTAACCTTTTGTCCCATAACATGTGTAGCAATTTGCTTGCGAATAAGTGAAGACTGAAAAGTAGTAGAAACTACTTCTTCAAAAATTGGATTATCAAGGACATTGTGAGTATCCTTAAGATTACCAGTAACAGCTCCCATATTTACTTCAGCAATATCAATCATATCAACAACAGACTTTTCTGTAGTATCAACAACAGTCTTTTCTTGCCTTACCTTCTTAGACTTTGTTTCTGTTGTTGGACTTCCTTCTTTTGTCGCACTCATTTTCTTTCCCCTTGGTGACTTTTTAGGTTGCGTTTTTTTCTTTTCAGGTTCTTCTTTCCTTTTTCCTCCACTTCCTTGAGACTGAGTTTCTGAATCTTTTTCAAGGATTGATGTCAACGACTTTGTAGCTTTTGATCTTTGCAGTTCAGAATGCTTTGATTGACTTGATTCTCTAGATTGACTGGCTTCTTTCTGTTGCACAGTTTTCGCTCTGGGTGACCTTCTTGCTTGCTTTGGAATGTCACTCAGTAGTGGTTTCCCTTTACGCTTCAAGTCACCTGATTCAAAAAATTGAACACTTCTCGACTTTGATTCCTGAGAATGTGATCTTGTTTCCTTCATAGAAGACTTCTTGATATCGCTCCCCTCAATTGTTGCTTTCCTTGGCGATTCGCTCCTTTTTCGTCTCGAAAATCTCGGACCCATTTTAGCAATAGATGTTGAATCTATATAGCTTTTAACAGATATCTTCTGTCTAATTCCCCAATCCAATCTGATGCCAGATTCTCTGAACACTCTTGTCAACAACATCCCATAAGGATAAGTGTTTGTATCCTTTATTGATTTTACCATGTACTGATAAATCAAATATGGTAAATCTATTGGGTGATGATTCAGAAGATGAAGAATACATTGTTCATCCAGGGCAGTGACCTGATGTCGTGAACCTATTCTCGGTAAAACACAGTCACATAGAATCGCGAACAATACCCTTGCCTTTGGTACCAGCCAAGAGGCTCTCCTTTCAGTTGGGTTATTTTGTCCATAAAGTTGACGACTAACTTCATCTTCGTTCATTTTAAGCTTAGTCATCCATTTCGCCATATTAGTGAGTTGAACTCCATCCATCGGACATTCAGTGACTTTCTCCAGTAACTCCTTCGTTACTATAACAGAGTGTGTGTCTACATACGACACGATTGTATCGTCTACTAACTTAGTATTCTTCCAGAACTCATAAACTTCTTGGAGATAGACTTCATCTCGTACTTGAAAGAAGTTTCTCCAACTGTCGCTATTATCTCGGCTTATATCCATCATTCTTTTCTTAGTTCTTGAAGTTTACCAATCTTCCCCACCGATCTGGATCAACTTCATAAAATGTGCTTGACATTCATCTTCTTGATTACGATTGAGTAGGAACTTGCTTGAAGAAATTTCAGAGAGATTTAAGAGAACTAGCAATTTCGAATTCGGTAGAAATCCCAAAAGTCGCTTTTAGGAATTTATAGCGAATTCTAGAACTATTGTACTTCTCGATGATCTGAGTTTTTTCCTCTAAAACTTTTCTTGAGAAAGAAGTTTTATATCGAAACCGTCTAACGCCGTTAACTCCACCGTTCCTTTGTCTTGTCTTTATAAAAACTCGATGAATGGTCCGTTAACTCCTCCGCTCATCATCTTATCTTTTTGAAAACCGGATGAATGGTCCGTTAACTCCTCCGTCTGTCTGTCTTGTCTTTATGAAAAACCAGATGAATGGTCCGTAACCATCACCATATTGAGGTTGCGTCTGATTTCTTTAAAGCGATCTTCACTTAGTGGTTTTGTGAAGATATCCGCCCACTGATATTTCGTTTCTACAAATTGTAGACTGACGACTTTCTTCTGAACGTAATCTCTCAAGAAATGATGTCTGACTTCTATGTGCTTTACCCTTGAATGTTGAATTGGATTCTTTGACAAGCTGATGGCGCTGGTGTTGTCGCAGTATATTGGAATCTCTTCCTCTTGTATTGAGTAGTCCTCTAATTGATACTTGATCCACAATATTTGTGAACAACAACTTGCGGCAGACATATATTCAGCTTCGGCAGTTGATAATGCAATCGAGCTTTGTCTCTTGCTTGACCATGACACCAGGTTTGGTCCAAGAAAGTGACAGCCACCACTCGTGCTCTTCCTTTCGATCCTATCACCGGCATAGTCCGCATCGCAATATCCATTCAACCTGAAATTTTTACCTTTCTCATACATTAAGCAAAGATCAGTAGTACCTGCGAGATATCTCAAAATTCGTTTTACAGCAATATAATGAGATTCTCTAGGATCGGCCTGAAACCTTGCACACAAGCATACACTGAATAGAATGTCAGGTCTACTTGCTCTAGTAAATCCATTTTCTATAAGAAATAAACTCAAACGATCATACCATGCTCTAGGGGCCTGTTTCAGTCCATATAAGGCTTTATGAAGTCTGTAGACATGATCTGGATACTTTATGTCCTCAAATCCGGGAGGTTTGCATAACATAGACTTCTTCATCTATAAAACCATTCAGAAATGCACTTTTTACATCCATCTGAAAAAGCTTTATGTCATGGCAAACCGCATATGCAAGCAGTATCCTTATTGCTTCAAGTCTTGCTACTGGAGCATATGTCTCATTGTAGTCTATTCCTTCTTGTTGATTATAGTCTTGTGCTACTAATCTTGCCTTGTTGTGACTTACTTTTCCTGATTCGTCTAGTTTATTCTTGAATACCCATCTAGTACCAATAATGGATTTCTTTTCAGGTTTACGAACTAAGGACCAGACTTTATTTCTATAGAATTGATTCAACTCCTCTTGCATAGCTAGTATCCATGCTTCATCTTTTAGAGCTTCATCAATCTTCTTAGGTTCTACTTCAGATATAAATGCCACGTTGGCTTCTCTTCTGAACTTGGACCTTGTTCGAACACCTTCTGAGGTTTCTCCAATAATTGACTCTTTAGGATGAGAACTTTTGTATCTCCAATCTTTCTTTAACTCCAAATTCTTCGAAATGTCTTTCTTTTCGTCATATAGTGTTTCTGATGAAGATACTTCTTTGTACTCCGTCAAAGGCACTGTAACAGCATCATTATCTGATTCCTCTTCCTTATTGGGTTAAGAGCTATCATCGAACTTGACATGAATAGTTTCTTCAATGTCTTTGAGGTGAGGTTGTAGACTCTAAATGCCTTTGAGGTGAGAGAATAACCTAGAAATATTCTGAAAGTTTCTTTGCATCAAACTTGTCCGAACTTCCTTTGTGTTCGAATAGTGCACTTGAATCGAAAGGATGGAAATAAGAAATGTTTGGTTTCCTTCCATTCCACAACTCATAGGAGTTTTCTTCAATATTGGTCGCAGAACACTCTATTACGAATATAGCATCTTTGTATTGATGACTTCACTTGAAATATTTAGGAAGATTCATCTCGCACAAACATTGTTCTTGCCATCTCTTGAATCGTCCTATTCTTCCTTTCAACAACTCCATTCTGCTGCGGAGTCCTTGGGGCGGAGAAGTTATGGAAAATTCCATTTTCTTCGCGAGAATACTCTAAATTTCTCATTCTCGAATTCTCCAACATGATCACTCCTTATCTGGCTATAGACACTCCTTTTCATTTCAGAACCTCATGGAAAGGTTTCTAACGCACTTGAAAGACTCATCTTTATGTGCCAGAAAAAGTATCCAACAAAACCTTGTAAAATCATCAACAATGACAAGTCCATACTTCTTTCCACCAAGACTTATTGTTCTTGTTGGACCAAATAAATCCATATGTAACAACTCTAAGTGGTCAGATGAAGTTACGAAATGTTTTAAAGAGAAAGAGGTTTTAACTTGTTTCCCTTTCTGACAACTTTCACAAAAGAAATCTTTGTCAAAACAAATTTGTGGCAAACCTTTTACCAAATCATGTTTCAAAAGTTTTGAAATATGTTTAAAACTGACATGACCTAGTTTTTTATGCCAGATCAGTCTTTCTTCTTCAGTAGATAAAAAACATGAAATATTTTGAGACTGAAAATCGTCTAAATCAATTTTGTAAAGATTGTTTCGTCTTTCGGCCGAAAAGAAGATAGAACCATCTTTGTTTCTGACTTCACAAAAGTTTTGGTTGAATGTAACTTCAAAACCAGAATCACATAATTGACTAATACTTATCAAGTTATGCTTTAGACCATCAACTAGCAGTACGTTGTTAATGCATGCATGGAATTCTTACCAATCTTACCAATCCCGATTATCTTGCCACCTTGTTGTCTCCAAAAGTTACCGAACCTCCTTTCTTCAGATGAAGATCTAGGAACATAGACCTTTTTCCGTCATGTGACGCGAGCATCCACCGTCCAAATACCAATGGTGCTTCTGGCTCTTCCAACGAAGGATTTCGTAGGAGATATTATCTTGTTTTAGGTACCCAGATTCTCTTGGGTCCTTTAGGGTTAGTATGGTGTAATGAATGATAATAAGAAGTAGAATGAAAACGTTGATGACCTTTTGAAAACCTGATTGATATTTTTCTTATCTTTTTGAACAATTGATTTCACGTAATCTTTGGGACTTATTTTAGTAAACCCTAATCCAGTTTTATCACTCGGATATCGCATTTTCCTAGCATTTCATTCATCTTTTTGTACTATCTGTAAATTTAGCTAGATCAATCGAGATTATTGATTCTCGATTTCAACTGCTTAATCTCTTGGATCTATCTATAACTTTGTTGTTATTCGGTTCCTCAACTTGCTTTCTCGGACTTATATTCTCACTCTATCTCATGAGTATGTTTGAGGTTTTCTACATATTTCTTCTTCAACGGCTTGTCTTTGTTTCGAATAGCATGAGAATCCTCTAACAATTACGAGTATGCATCTTGATATTATTATAGCTAAGTTACCTCTTCATCACTTTCTTCTTCACTACCGGACATATGTTAGCATGCTCTGACGCTTCTGAGCTTGTATCTGATTCTGATGAATCCAGATCCTCCCACGTTGCCATCATGCTTTTCTTGTTATCCCTACTCTTTTTGGGTTGTCTTTTCAACATTGGACACTCGGACTTGTAATGTCCCGGCTTATTGCATTCATAACATGTAATAGATGCTTTCTTGACTTTTCCATCGTCTTTGCCGCTGTTCCTTCTGAATGTTGAATTTCCTTTGGACTTCTTTTTCCACATTCTTCTTATCTTTCTTGAAATGAAAGATAGCTCATCATCTTCATTACTTGATTCAGATTCTGACTTGCTGGAATCATCATCCTTTGATTCTTCAATCTTTAATGCCTTTGATGTATTCCTCTTTGTCTTTTCTTCTAGATTTTGTGATTCTTTTGACTGCTTTGGCGCTATGGACTTCTCTTTCTTGGGCTTATCTTCGCATCAAGCTCTACCGTGTATCTTGATGATCCAAGCAATTCATCAAGCTTTAGTACGCTTAAATCTTTGGCTTCTTGTACAACAGTTACTTTGGGTCTCTATCTTTTTGGCAGACTCCTCAAAATCTTTCGAACATGGTCTTGACTTTTGTACGTTCTTCCAAGAGCTTTTAGCCCATTAACAATTGTTTGAAATCTTCCAAACATTTGATCAATGGTCTCTTCTTCTTTCATTTTGAACAACTCGTACTGATGCACCAGAATGCTTATCTTGGACTCCTTGACTTGATTTGTTCCTTCATGTACAATTGATAATGTATCCCATATTTCTTTGGCAGTGTCGCATCCATGAACTTTGTCATACTCGCTTCTGCTCAATGCACAACTCAAGAAAAATTTCGCCTTGGAGTTTAGTTGAAATCTTGCTTTCGCTTTCACCGTCCATCTTTCTCGTGGAATTGGATTTTATCATCATCTTGAGTGTGTATGGTCCGTTCTCGATGATGTCCCAAAGGTCAATGTGAGTAGATTCGATAAACAATCTCATCCGGTCCTTCCAATAGTGGTAGTCTTCACCATTGAATCTTTGGAGGTCTAGTGATCAAGCTCCTTCGCAATATACATGTGTGATTCCACCATTTTCTTTAATTCACACTTTTTAAAGTGATTCTTGAACACCGTGCTCGATACCAATTGAAGTGAATCACACGTTAATATATTGAACAATAATATGATCAAGATACAAGAAGGGGGTTGAATTGTGATAAACTTTTCGTTAATCCCTTTAGAAATTACTTGTTCTTTCAAAACTTATCAGAATCAATTCGTAACTAGTTTTAAAAAACTTTGTTAATTTTGAAAACTACGATATAAGTAATATGAGAGTAGAAAGAAAAAACAGCAATTTATCTGGTTCACCCTAAACCGTAATACGCCCGATCCTCGATATCCTTACGAGATTTCACTATTCTGAACTGTTTACAAGTATTCTTTCAACCGAGCCTCTCAGGTCTCTTTACAGAAGTATTCTTTTACTCTTAGCCTCTTGAGCTATCTCGTAACACTTTCTAATTGAAAGAATAGTAAAGAGCTTGTTACAATAGAAATGCTCTTAACATCTGTTCACTCGAAATATCGCTCACAATTTTTCTCTCGGATAATCTGAAAATCAAAAGTTGAATATTCAAGGTTTTATGAAGTTTTTATCTTCTTCAATCTCGACTCTTATTTATAGTCGGGTTCTTCATTTGTTTCTTGAATATCGCTTGAATCTTGAAGAAGCGGTTATTCAGTTTGACTCAGAATTAACTCAAATCGATGTTTCTTTCTTCCGTCGATATTTTGTATCGGCCGCTTTTCTCTTGTAAAGCTTTAAATGCGCTTTTCGCTTCGGTGATTCTTACTTTGGCTGATTTTTCTCCTTCAAATTGTTTTTTTACTTCATCGTCCATCTACTTTTTATTTGTATATTTCTCTTTGTTTGTCATCAAAATTATTTAATCGTGAAGTCGGTTTGACTTAATACTCAAGTCTAAGGATACTTGCACCATTGCTATGATGAGATTATCACTGACATTAGAATAGAACATCCATGTGATGATCTCATAGCAGTTCATCCAATGTACTTACTACCTCTAGTAAGCATCCACATCTCAACCCTAAATATCTCATATTTACGACACGAGATCCACCGCTGATCAAATCAAGGAGCTTGAGATGTACTAGTCTCTTGGATTACCGATGTCGGTCTCGATAATCCTATGACTAGGGATAATTTAGATCTTGACATAATTGCACATGATAGGAATCTCAGTAGTATGATCACATCACAATTTCCTTCATGCTATGTCATATATTATGGACTTCATTAATTTGCTTATATATCAATATCCATTCATAAATAATGAACAGCAAGTTAATGAAATATGCCTTTCTTTATTTATTCATAAAGTATGTACACAATTTGGTACAAAATGTGCTAAAGGCGATTGCCTTCAGGGCACTACTCTAACAATCTCCCACTTGACCTAAAGCCAATCGCCTTGATATCTAATACCATAGGCGAGTACATGAGAATCAAAATTCTTTTGTGCTAATGGATTTGTCAACGGATCTGCAATATTCTGCTCGGTGGGAATTCTCTCGATCTGGACATCACCTCATCCTATGATCTCCCTGATCAGATGATATCTGCGGAGCACGTGTTTGGATCGTTGATGAGACCTTGGTTCTTTTGCCTGCGCAATAGTCCCATTGTTGTCACAATACAACTGCATAGGCCCATCACTGCTAGGAACCACACCAAGTTCAGTAATGAAGTTTTGATCAAACCGCTTTTCTTCGCTTCAAGCGGCAATGTACTCTGCCTCGGTCGTTGAATCGGTAGTTGTCTCTTGTTTAGAACTCTTCCAACTAACTGCCCCGCCATTCAGTGTGAATACGTAACCTGACTGGGATTTGGAATCATCCTTATTAGATTGGCGGCATCAGATACGCTCACTTTGAGATCTCCATCTCCATCTATCAAGAAAACATCCTTAGTCCTTCGCAAGTACTTGAGGATATTCTTGACAGCCACCCAGTGACCCTCACTAGGATCCGATTGGTATCTGCTCGTAACACTTAGAGCATATGATACATCGGGTCTCGTACATAGCATAGCGTACATGATAGATCCTACCGCAGATGCATACGGGATCATACTCATGCGCATCCTCTCATCTTGTGTCTTAGGACACATAGATTTCGAGAGTGTTATCCCATGAGACACGGGAAGGTACTCTCTCTTGGATTGCTCCATGCTAAACCTTTTTAGCATCTTGTCTATGTACGTAGATTGTGAAAGACCAAGCAACCTTTTTGATCTATCTCTATAAATCTTTATCCCAAGGATATAAGTTGCTTCACCAAGGTCTTTCATGACAAATTGTTTGGACAACCAAATCTTGACTGATTGTAGCATAGAGACACCGTTTCCTAGCAATAATATGTCATCTACATACAGCACAAGGAATACGATTGCAGTCCCATTAACCTTCTTATACACACAGTGTTCATCCGGATTTTGTGAGAAACCAAACTCTTTGATTACCTCATCAAAACGGATATTCCAACTCCTGGATGCTTGTTTCAATCCATAGATGGATTTCGAAGCTTGCATACCTTTTCTCCATCATAGGAGGTGAAGCCCTCGGTTGTGTCATATACATCCTCGCCTAGATTTTCATTTAGGAAAGTTGTCTTCACATCCATTTGCCATATCTCATAATCATAATGAGTGGCAATGGCTAGGAGTATTCTAATGGATTTAAGCATTGCTACTGGGCTGAAGGTCTCGTCGTAGTCAACTCCTTGTCTTTGACGAAAACCTTTAGCCACAAGCCTTGCTTTATAGGTAATTACATTACCATCTATATGCCGTTTTCTTTTGAAAACCCATTTGCACCCTATGGGTTTGATTCCTTCGGGTGCCTCAACCAAAGTCCATACTTGGTTTTCATACATGGAATCCATTTCAGCCTTCATGGCTTGAAGCCATTTCTCAGACTCTGAACTCTTCAGAACCTCTTCATAGGTGGTAGGCTCATCATCTTCTATGAGCAATACGTCATTCTGTTCATTCACGAGAAATCCATATCTCTCGGGAACAGAGCGTATCCTACGTGACCTACGAACTTCGTATTTTGTAGAAGGTTGAACTGATACTTCATCTCTATGAGTCACAGTTTCAGGTTAAGGCAGTTGATCTGCGTCTGTTCGAGCATCCTGAACTTCTTCAAGCTCAATTTTGCTCCCACTGTCTTCTTGTAAAAGAAACTCTTTCTCTAAAAAGACAACATGCTTCGAAACAAACACCTTTTGTTCCTCAGCATGGTAGAATTGATATCCCATTGTTTCTTTAGGATATCCTACGAACAAACACTTGTCAGACTTTGCATCAAGTTTATCGACCGTATGCGCTTCACATAAGCAGGACAACCCCAAACTTTCAAATGAGTAAGATAGGATCTTTTGTTAGTCCACATCTCATATGGAGTAACATCAACTGTCTTTGATGGAACTCTGTTTAACAAGTAAACAGTTGTCTCATGTGCATACCCCCAAAAGGATTTTGGTAACTTTGCAAAGCCCATCATTGATCGTACCATGTCTAACAAGGTTCGATTTCTCCTTTCTGCCACACCATTATCTTTGTGGTGTGTAAGGAGGAGTCCATTGAGATAAAATCCCATTATCTACGAGATAATCCAAAACTCTTGGTCTAAGTATTCCCCACCACGATCCGATCGTAATGTCTTGATACTTTTCCCAAGTTGGTTTCTACTTCATTTCGAATTGTTTGAACTTTCAAATGCTTGATTTGTATCTCATCGATACAAGTACCCATATCGAGAATAATCATCGATAAAGGTAATGAAGTAAAGACAACCACTTCTGGCATGGATGGACATCGGACCACATACATCTGAATGTATTAGGTCTAATACTCCAGTCGCTCGTTCACCCTTTCCCTTAAAGGGTAATTTAGTCATCTTGCCTAATAAACAAGATTCGCATGTGTCATATGATTCATAATCAAATGACCCTAAACTACCATTCTTATGGAGCTTAGCTATGCGTCTCTCATTTATATGGCCAAGGCGACAATGCCATAAGTAAGTTGATTTTAAATTATCTCGTTTATGATTTTTCGTGTCATTGACATTCATAATTGGATGTGACATATCTAATATGTAAATTCCATTGCATAATGTACCAGTACCATAAAGTATTCCATTCAAACTAATAGAACAACCATTGTTACTAAAAGTCAAATGGAAACCAGCTCTATTTAAACAAGAAACAGACAATATGTTCTTTGTTAATACAGTACAAAATAACATTCATCCAATTTAATTACAAGCCCGATGGGGAGTGACAAAAGTAAGTGCCTACGGCTAATGCAGAACTCTTGCTCCATTTCCTACACGCAGTCTAGTTCTCCTTCATGAGCATCTCATCGTCCCACGAGGCCCTGCATATCATTGCATATGTGTGAGCCACAACGGTATCTAATACCCATATGTTATGGTCGAAATAGTATTAACCTCAATGACAAACATACACGAAGAAGTCGAGGCATCGATGCCTTCTTCGCTTCAATTCTTCGAGATAGACTTTATAGTTTAAGCTTCGGTGGCGGTCTTGCCACAATGGAAGCAAGTTCCTTAGTTCGATTTCTTTGGTTTCTTCTTGCTGCACTTCCTTTTGGTTTCTTAGACCTTTTCTTCTTTAGATCCTTTTTCTTTGAACCAGAAGAAGAGGATGCCACCATAAGCACTTGCTTGCTATCCTTCTTGATAGATTGCTCTACTTTCTTAAGCAGATTGATCAACTCAAGAATTGTCGTGGATATTTGGTTCATCCGATAGTTTAACACAAACTGTGAATAACTATCAGACAATCCAACTAGAATTAAGTCAACACTTAATTCATTATCCATAACAAAACCTAAGATGGCCAACCTCTCAATATACCCATTCATCTTGATGCATCTTCGCATCGCAGATGAACCCGAGTCATCTTAGTAGTGAAGAGTAGCCTCGAGGTCTCGAACCTTCGAGACCGAGCTTGCTCATCAAACAGTTCCCTAAGATGAAACACTATGGTATTAGCATCCATAGACTCATGCTGCTTCTGTAGCTCTGGTGACATCGAGGCAAGCATAATGCGGTAGTCATGTCACTGTCTTTAAGATGCTTACGATATGCTTTCGATCCTCATCAGAAGCATCGGCAGTAGTGGATCGGGAAGTGGAACATCTAGGACATATCCGGTTCCTCGGACTTGAGAACAATTCTCGATTTCTCGACCAATCTAGAAAGTTAGGTCCAGATTAATTTTTGGAGTCCATAAGCGGCCTTGAAGTTCACACTAGAAGTCATCTTCAATAACCTAAAGGGAAAGAGAGAAAGAATGTTAGAATAGAATTACATGCATGATCATAAGGACTTGAATGACATGCATATGGCTCCCACTAGTTTCAAAGAATCCATAACCCTCAGTATGAATCCAAGAAACATTATGACAAAATGTCCTAGTGGGTCGATATCCGACATTACTAAAATGACCTTGGGTTTACCCAACAAGCCACCTTAGGTCAATCGGTAGGTATCGGTCATACCAATTGCATCATAGATATCTGAAATTACTAAAATGACCTTGGGTTTACCCAACAAGCCACCTTAGATCTATCGGCAGGTATCGGTCATACCATTTGCTTCATAGATGCAACTATCGACTAGTGCTGTCAACTCGTGATGTATGCACACACATTAGGTTATCAACTCTTGATGCGCGTACATCTGATGCACACTGCCCAATTTCGCCTCTGTCCACATTGACCTTGAGTTTACTCAACAAATCAACGCTTTTAGTGAAAACCGACCCATTAATCCGAAAATCTTATTTTCATGGTTCGAACATATCCGTATAGAGTGAGCTTGGGTTTACCCAACAACCCAACTCTATAAGAACTCTAGTTCTCCCCATATTAATGGAAGGCGTTAGTTTTCATATGATGTGTGAGGGTTTTCAGGTCTCATCTTCTTCTCCTCCAAGCCGTAGGATTCTAGTCACCATGACTATATGGAATGATTTAGGGCATTTCATCAATCACATTGAATCTATACCTAAAATCATTCATCATCCCAAATTTGCATGTTGTAAGTCGACTTGTGTATGTGTAAGTCGACTTATGCTAGTGTGTAAGTCGACTTATGCATGTGTAAGTCGACTTATGCTAGTGTGTAAGTCGACTTATGCATGTGTAAGTCGACTTATGCAGCTGTGCGCGAACAAGTCGACTTATGCGTCTACAGTGCACGGACAAGTCGACTTGTATCTTTATTAGTCGACTTATCCATGTGGAATTGCTATCTAATCGGCTAATTTCTCAATCCGTGCAGTTCCAATTCACAATACCAAGTGTAATATCCTTTATTATGATGTACCAATGAAACACTTTCATTGTTGCTTACCATATATAGTCAAACTATACATGAAAAACTTGAAACTGATGAATACACTCTTATTCATTCAGATCTCCAAATAATTTAAGAATATCAAACTATCACCCTAAGTATCTATAGGTAGTCTAAACTTTATCAAGACTACTTCGGCACATGTCACAAAATTTGTGACGGTCAAAATAATCAAGATAACGAAATACACTAACGAGATGCTAATGTGACACATTTGACATCCGAAAAATATTTGGAAACCCAATTTCAAGAAATTCAATTTGGAAAGCATAAAACATCAATATAACACATTTTTAATCACATTAAAAATGATCCAAGGCATTGGAATTGAGAAATACACAATTTATCATTCCAAACAAAACAGCTCCAGCAACTTTCTCAAAACTGCCAAGCTCTGTGTTTTGCTTGAAAAACTCATTGAAACAATTTCAATAAATTCTGATAAAATTACAGAGGTTACAAAATGTTTACAACATGTTCCATGAATTTTTTCAGGATTTATTTCCAAAAAAACTCATCCAACCTCAGCAACAAATCCAATGTAGAATCTGTGTTCCTCAACACGGTTATTCCCATAAGCACACAATAAATTCTCAAATAAATAGTAAATCACCTCGAAAACATTTTTTCATTCTCATAGACATTAATAAACATCTTAGAGACATGTTGGTGAAAGAAAATACGAAAACAAATTTTCTACAATTTATTCTCGAATTTATAAGCATGCCTGTTCATTGAATGTGCACAAAGACAGCAACCAGAACATTAGGGAATAAATTAGCAAAACCATATCAAATCACATTGATAAATTCCGAGCTTCCACAGACATATGCAAAAACATCTTGTGAACATATCTGGGTAAGAAAATTTCGAAAACAATATTTCTACACTGAATTCGAAATTAACACAATCAACATGCATCATCGTCACAAGCAATAGGCAACTCCGACCTAGTCATGGTTTCTTCGTTATATACAACACAAGTGGCTCTGATACCACTGTAGGAAAATCCCCGTGTGAGCATCACACGCCCACGGTGCGGAAAACAAAAATTTTTGTTCCGGGACCTTCCCGAAAGCCAGGATCCATGTGTCTATACAACAAACTCAAACCATAACGGCCAAAGGAAACCGTCTCTAATGGTATCCACGCAGAGATCGGAGAACCTAACCGGGACAAACCCTTTGACCCGGGAATAGTTAGAACAAATTAAAGAGTGCTAGCTCTTACCTTTGTCCTTGGAGAGTTTGAAACCAACGATGATGGAGGGGATGAAGAGGAAGAGGCTTGGAGAACTAGAGAGATGATCGTGAGCTTCAAAGAGAGGAGAAAAACTTGATTTCTAAAATCCTTTTCTCACACCCACGAAGATCGTTGATCAAGAAGAGGAAAAACCATTTTTTTCCTTTCAAAACTCTTCTCACTTCCATAACCAACGATGAAGCCTCTTCATCTTTCATTATTTTGTCTTTTATCATTAAATGCATTAATGACTAAGCATGAAAGGAGAAGCTTCCTTCCCTTTCCACGTTGCAACATATATATATATATTAATTAATTCTTTAATTAATTAATAATATATATATATATATTAATGCTGAAGTGGTCCAGTCACACTGGGGTCGGTCCTACCGGCCTATCGGGTCCCGGTATGGGAAAAATCACCGGAGACCTGTCTTAGCAATATCAATGTCGCGATCTCATCGGGACATATCTCGATCTCATTGGGATCCAATTAATCCTGTTGCTCTCCATGTATTGGAACTCTGTCTAAAACTATTTTACGAATTCTCCGAGACACTCTTATGCGTGTGACCTATTAGGTTCCCGGTTATGTTGGCCACTTAGATTAATACTTAATCTGAGCAAGTCATGAGCGGTATCTAGCAACACATCATGACCCCCAATTGACCGGAAAGTAATTGGTTTGACGAATGAACATGTATTCATCATGAACCATATCACGAACCTTTCCATAGACAATTACCGTGCAATTCGTCCTTTCACCATGCTATACCCCACTTGGTTATGAGTATGGGCAAAGTGTCAACTCTTTACTAGACTGACTATGTCAAATCTAATCTAAGTGATTTCAGTTCTCGTCCTGGGACTCATTACTTTATATGTCAATGAAGACATTCTTCATGACATATATGCTCCGGCCAGAGACTTCCAAGTAATAACCCTAACAAGAGGCTATGGGTATCATCTTCTGCTATCACAGAAGTGGTGAATCCTCTATTGGCTACTCAATTACCTTCGAATACCTCAAGCTGTACCCAATCACCACCCTATGAGCGACCTCTGTAAGGCAACAAGGAATGGAGTCAAAGCACAGAATCAGTATCCAAGATATCCTTGAGCACCTCAAATCTAAGGATACTTACACCATTGCTATGATGAGATTATCACTGACATTAGAATAGGACATCCATGTGATGATCTCATAGCAGGTCATCCAATGTACTTACTACCTCTAGTAAGCATCCACATCTCAACCCTAAATATCTCATATTTACAGCTTCTGAGATCCACTGCTTGATCAAATCAAGGAGCTTGAGATGTACTAGTGTCTCCGGATTATCGATGTCCAGTCTCAGTAATCCTATGACTAGGGATAATTTAGATACTGACATAATTGCACATGATAGGAATCTCAGTAGTATGATCACATCACAATTTCCTTCATACTATGTCATATATCATGGACTTCATTAATTTTCTTATAGATCAATATCCATTCATAAATAATGAAAAACAAGTTAATGAAATATGCCTTTCTTTATTTATTCATAAAGTATGTACACAACTTTGTACAAAATGCGCTAAAGGCGATTGCCTTCAAGGCACTACTCTAACAATTGAGACTACAGATGCTCCTACACACCAAAAACTAATCAAACTTATATAGGACAAGATCAAGGTACAAATTAAGATCAATGTGAGTAAAAATTAAGATCAATGTGATATTGAGGAAACTAAAAAATTCTTTGATATCATTGGAAATCATCTAGACCAATTAGAGGAACAGTTTCTCATTATCTTATTGATAAGAATACTTCCAAAATACCATTATGTCTTACACCTAATTGTGTGGTCATGGTATTCTCTAGATATTATGTTGATACTATTTATACTTAATTAGGGTATAAACACATTAAAGTAAGGTTGATACTTATTTGTATAGTGTAATGAAAAATTAAAGTAAAGGCGTACTCATTTATATATTATGATGATATTTCTTATATAGATTTGTAGTATAATTTCTATAGAGTCTTGTTATTCTTTATAAGTAATGATGGTATTCTTTGTACTCAATTGTGGTAGTACTTATTTCTTTATGCTCAATTGCCTTATTTTTTGATTTGCTTTCTTTAATATATTAAAAATATAACAAAACTATTGAACAAATGTATTATGTTAAATACAAATTTTTTTTGTAGGCCCTATTTTGTGTTGAAGAGTGTCGTTAATCCTTCTTCTTTATAGTACATAGTTGTCCATCTACCCAGGTAAACCGTCCAACTAATGTCTACCATATGTGTTGTTTTAATAACACGATTATGATGCATTTGAGTTTTGTGTCAATACAAAGGAGGTCTTGATTTTAAGTTGTCTAGAATATTCTTATAATCATTGAAGAGTTTTTATGTTCTTCTTTAATAGCCTAAGTATTTATGTTTGGGTTTTGTTTGAATCATTGATAACTAGATGCATGATTACATAAGTATTTACTGTATATGGAATGAGCTTGAGATCTTATGGATGATTGAGGCATAATAACTCTAGGATAGTAGATAGGTTGGAAACGCGTGATTCAGCTCCCATAAGGCTTATCAGTGAAAATTTTCATGAGCCTAAGAGTCACAACATGAACTTGCTTTCTTAATTCACAGGTGTAAACAATGACATGTACTATAGTATTAACATAAATTGTAGGTGATTAATTCAATTGATTAATACTTAGAGGATATTGTGGAAAGTAAAGGTTAATTTTTTTGTGAACTTAGGGGGCATGAAGAATATTAACTATGAAATCACTTTTTAAAATTATCAGCTTTACAGAAATGAGTAATATTGATAGATCTTGGATGTATAGACGATTAACACCTGATGGTTTCATTAATACTGAGTTTGTTAAAGGAGTTTAAGCTTTTATTCATTATGTTCTCAACTTGCATATATGGATGGCCCAAAAATCATATGTCCATGTAAAAAGTGCAAGCATATTCATTTCTTTCCTATTGATGAAGTGAATGGCCATTTGATGAGAAAGGGTTTGCTTCAAATTATTTGAGTGGACATAACATGGGGAGCCATTGATTTGTATCACCTTAAGGTGTAATGAAGTAAACTCGAATGTGGATGAGTTTGAAGGGGGATTAGATTGAAAACAAATAATGTGGGTGCAACTGAAAATCCTTACATGCAAATGGTTTATGATGTAGCCAGTTATACCTTTCAAGAAAATATAGAAAATCTTGAAAAAGAACCAAACCCACATGGAAAATAATTTTTGACATATTACACTCGATTGACCAAGAATTATGGCCAAATTGTGAGATAATAACTCAATTGTCTTCAATTGCTCAAATATTGAAGATAAAGTTTGAAGGACATATTTCTAATCATAGTTTTGATAAAACTATTGGGTGGTATAATGAATCATTTTCTTCTGATCATACAATAGTTAATGGTTTTTACAATAAGAAGAAACTTATTAGGGGTCATAGTTTATCTGTCGAAAAAATTGATTGTTGCAAATTAGGATGTATGTTGTATTGGGGAGATGATGTGGAATTAAAAAACTGCAAATTTTCTGTCAATCTAGGTTCAAGCCTAGAAAGCATTATATGAAATAGAAATTAGTATCCTAGGGAATGTATTATTTCCCGCTAACTCCAAGACTTTAAAGACTATGTGCTTCTGATGTTACTGCATCTCACATGAGATAACATAATGAGCACGAACAGGAAGATGAAATAATGAGTCATTCATCGAATGCACTGGTATGGAATCATTTCTATAACACCTATTATGAGTTTGTAGTTAAAATTCGAAATGTTAGGTTAGGATTGTCGATGGATGGATTCCAACCTTTTGGTAAATCCGTTCAACAATATTCATCATGACTAATCATAATTACTCCTTATAATTTGCCTTCATAGACGTATATGAATGAGGCATATGTGTTATTAACAGTGATTATACCAGGGTCTACAAATGCAAAGCATAAAATTGATGTATTCTTACAATCATTAGTATCTAAATTGTAGCATCTTTGGGAATATGGTGTAAAGACATATGATGTGTCTTTGAAACAAAATTTTTGTGTTAAGAGCAGCTTTGATGTGGATTATTAGTGATTTTCTAGCGTATATTATATCTTGTCTGGATGGAACACAACAAAGAAATTGACTTGTCCTTATTGTGGTAATGATTGTGATGTGTTTTATCTTCCAAACGGGGGTAAAACATATTAATTTGATAACCACAATAAATTTCTTCCTTCAGATCATTCATTTAGATGCAATAAATAAGAGTTCATTAAGAATAGGATGGTAAAAACACTTTCTCCCCCTAACAAAGCTGGTGAAGAGATATTATAGGAGATTGATGAATTAGAGTTGCTAAAAGTTACAAAACTTAAAGCTGATGAAGTTAATACAAAACATTAGTAAAAACTTTTGTTGGAGAAAACGAATCAACTTTTGGGATTTCCCATATTGGAAAACTAATTTGATACGTCATAATCTAGATGTGATGTATATTGAAAAAATATTTTTAACAATTTGTTCAATATCATAATGAACATTGAAGGGAGGACAAAAAACAATGCAAAATCATGGGCTGATTTAAACTTTTTTGTAAAAGAAATGAGTTAGATAAAGATCTCCTTGCCGATAAACATCCAAAAGCATGTTACACTTTATACAAAAAAAAGAAGGAAATGTTGAGTAAATGGTTCAAAAGCCCAAAGTTTTCCGATGGTTATGTTTCAAACTTGGCAAGGTGAGTGGACATGAGGAAGTACAAATTATTTGGGATAAAAAGTCATGATTGTCATGTATTTATGCAAAGGCTAATTCTAATTGCATTTCGGGAGTTGCTACCAAATAAGGTTTGGGAAGTTATAACATAATTAAGTTTGTTTTTCAAAAGCTTAACATTATCTAAAATAAAGTTATCTGAAATGGAAAAATTAGAAAGAAAAATTTACAAAATAGAAGGGATTTTCTCTCTAAACTTCTTTGATTGTATGGAGCATTTACTTGTGCATTTAACACACAAGGCTAAGCTTGCTGGTCTAGTTCAATATCAATGGATATATCCATTTGAGAGGTAATTATAGTAAACATTTAAATTAAAGTAATTTTTAATATCAGAATTGTAATAGCCCTATTCTGTTTTAATAGCATAATTGTAATAACCATATTTGTTAATGTAGATATTTGCATTACTTGAAGAAAAATATCAAAAACAAGGCTAGAGTTGAAGGTTTGATATGTAATGCTTATTTATTGGAGGAAGCAAGTATATTTTGTTCACATTATTTTGAGCTATATGTGCGCACAAGAAAAAGAAAAGTTCCTCGCAATGACAATAGGGGAGGAACGGGTGATGTTGATATTAACTTATCCATTTTCACATATCCTGGACAAATATATGGATGTCCAATAAGAAGAATGTTAATAGAGGAAGAAATAGAGGCTAACCCATGGTTACATTCTATTGAACTGTCAAGAGATTCAACCTTTCGTGCAGTAAGTTGAAGTTGATTTGGAAATTGATTATTTGGGATTTGAAATTTAATGTTATTCACAACTAAAATATATAATAATGTTTTAGATTATACGAGGAATGGTTAATCAAGCTAATGCTAAAAAAACACATAATGATATCAATAAATAAGTTGGAAGACACTTTCCTCGATGGTTCGAGAAATATATAAGTTTTCACTTACAATTCTTGAAATGATTGAATTATAAGATTAAAGTTTTCAAAAGACATTAAATTTTTAATATGATAATTTCTTTTGTGTAAGCCTTTGAAAATTCAATAGAGAACAAGTTCATATGTAATCTTGCGAAGGAACTTTGTGAACTGTTAAATCATATTTGGTGTATTTCATTAATGGATACACATATCATATAGAATATTGTGGTCATAACATGGTAACAGTAAATAATGGGGTTTGCATATAGGGCAAATTGATGGATAACTATGGTAAAATTATTGAGATATTTGAAAATGAGTACCCTGCATTGCCAATAAAGCAGTGTGTGATATTTAAGCATGATTGGTTTAATCCAACTTCTAATATGTTGGATCGGAAAAAGAAAGCATGCTTAGTATGGAGAAACGATAGATTTCAAAACTTTTTAAGAAATCATCTTGCAGCGGAAGCAATATATCCAAATTAACATGCTAATCCATACATGATATGGTATAAGGATAATAAAACCAAGAACAAGATAAAAGGAATTACCGACTCCTTCGCTATGACTTTAAATCCTCATTGCGCTTATCCTCTCCTTCTTATATCCAAATCCTTTGCCTTTGAGTCTTTTCCTTTAGCAATCTATCTTCTTCCTTGTTGTAGTATCCTCAACCAATTAGATTTACCACTTGTTCTTCAAGGACAACTAGGTTAACAAAATCCTTTGGTGGGAAAGGAGAAGAAATATTTGGAGGAGATTTTCTTAGAAGAAGAAGAACCAAAATTGAAACTCTTTCAATTCTTTCACTTAGGAATTTCGGTTCTACCTTGCATGAAAGGAGAGAATGTCTAAAAACCATGCAAGAACCCTTTTTTACATCTCAATTTTGAAATATGCATGAATGGAAAAAGTGAGAGGCATCCAATGCATCACTTCTTACATTAATCACTCATCAAAATAGTCAATAAATGAGACTTACTTCATTTATCTTTAAAGTGGCTATTTGAAAAGACCATAACCTATAATTGAATACCCATTTCGGTTTTGGCAAGAAGAAAGAAGGAAGATGGTCCATCTAATGCACATCTTTCATCTTTAATCTAATGAATGCAAATAGGTTACATGCCAACTTAAAAGCCAACCATTAAACCATTTAATGGTAAGTTCATAACTCCATTAAATAATGATGAACCATAATAAAGACCATCTTTATTTAGTATTTTAATGTCAAATGTGTGGTTACACATCTAACCTAACACAATTTCGAAATTGCTTCTTCTCCATTAAAAAAAATTGTTTTAATATAATTAATCTAATCAATTACATTAAACCAAAACAAGCCCATTTCTAAATGAACATATGGGCTTCCAATTAACCATTAATTAGTATAAGTCCATCATTCAATTATGGACTTCTAAAGCCTCCAAACTACTTCTTACTTAGCTTGATAACCTTCCTTAAAGCCAAGTGGGGAATCTTATTGGACTTTGATAATTCAAGCTCCAACAAGCCCAGAAATAATTCAATCTCATTGGAATTAATTATAGCTTATTAACTAAATGTCATTCCACTAAAGATAATTAGTTGAACTCTTGAATTATTAAATATTATGAGAATATGTCCAATTGCAAACCCTATTTAGAACCTTATTATAGCCATCCGCACAACAAAGGGTAAAATTACCATTTTGCCCTTATGTTGGTTTTTCCTTCTAGATCTCTCATTTTACTTTATATGGTGATTAACACATAAGATCTCATCTTAGTGTTAAGACTTGATGGGTAGCTAGTCCATCAAACCACTGGCGCCGATTTAATCACCAAATCTCCTTAAAACATCTAGAAGAGATGATAACAATATAAACTCTTTATTTGAGTGAATGTTCCTAATACATGTTTCAATTAATAATTCCAACATGCGCATAATCGGATTAATACCTGTAAAAATCCATTCCGATCATATCAAGAATTATAATGAAACACATATGAGTTCACCACTCATCAAGATTGTGGTTCATAATAGCGAATGCTTAAGTTGTATGTTTTAAGATTAAAGTAACTACCACTTTATTCTTGAAAACATACTTGATTCAATTCATTTAATAGTGCCATTATCGATAGTCTACTACTATCATGATATGAACTCATCATTTCCTTTAAGTAAACTCCTTTACCTATATGGAGATAAATCGCAACACTACAGTCTAAACCATAATTAAGCGACCAACTTGATTATTCAACTGTGAATCAATTAATTCAGATTCTAATAATATACATGTTTCCCATACATCTCTATGTATATGTATATTACTTACAAATGAATCTTGGTACCTTATGACCAGATATATAATGCTCATACAGACAAAACCAAACTCTTTTATTTATTAATAATAAATATTTTTATTACAAAATCAGAATCAAGAAGATAAAGTTACATGTAAATACACTTGCTTTCCAGGGCACTATATTTACATAACTCCAACATAATATTGGTACAAAAGTGCATAGCCGATACAATCTAGTTGAAATCAACCAGCAAAGAAGGTTTAGACAATTTGAATCTTTCGTGTTGGCAATGCAAGCAATCCAGGTGTATTATATCCCTTTTCCTAGCTTATGATGAGATAAGTCAGGTTAGTTCGCCATTTGCAAAGTTAAACATAAAAGTGTTTTTGAATCACATGGAAAGGAGAATAGAGAATTGAAAGTGAAGCGTTTCAAGAAGTTGTTTATGAAATAAATGCATCTGTTACATATGACGAGAATGAACCTTGAACAATCCAAATAATGATATGTTGAAATTTCATCTGCAGAAGATAAGGAGGGAGAGAGATCTCAAGAGGAGCATAAGTTTGATTCTAATTCTTTAAAAAAAGAAGATGATGATGATTTTGATTTACAATTAATTGCTAATAGCAATTAATTTGTGCTTATAATAGAATATTATATTCAATACATCAATTATTGAATCAACGATATATTTTTATTTATTGAATTGAAATTGTTATATTTTTTGAACATTCAATAAAATATGAATTTCAGGTTAAAATATGTCACTAAAAAAAACTAGATATGATTCGACCAAGGTTCAAACTACGATTTAGACCCAGTTACTTTCTAAGTGAATCATCACATTCTGCAGCTATAATATAATCAAATATTATATCTCCAGCTACTACACATGTAGATGAGGCATCACCTTCTGTACTTACTGCAATACTATCCACCATCCCTATACCAATAGAGATATCAAGGGTAAACGTTGCGGATGAAGGAAGTGGTCTCCAACCTGGAGTTGAGGGAGTTAATGGAAGAACTTACATCATAATCATCAACAGTCTGTAAATGAAAATACATGTAACACCATATGTTTTAATTAATTTATTGATTTAAATTTAAAAATGATATAAAATTGTTTTTATATTAGGTTGATTTTATCTGAACCATGCTCAAGAAACATGACATCCAAGTTCAAGAAGAAGATTGATCTTGAGGGTTATATATGGAAGAATATCTCTCATGAGATAAAGGATTTTTATTATCAAGAGTTTGAGGTATAAAAAATATATTTTTTGTAATTTTAATTAATTTTTTACACATTAATTAGATAAATATTGTAGGTTATAAGTACTTATCATATATTTTTCTTTTTTAAAAAAGAATTTTTTTAGAATTTTAAATTTGATGCGGTTATTTATAATGTATAGAAGAGACGAGCTCGTACATGTTATAGATACTTTATTGGTGCGCTATACAAAATTGGCGTATGACCTCCTTATATTTATGAAGAAATATGGAGTCGTTAGCAGCAGTATTGAACATTACTCAAGGCAATGTCCATTTTAGAGCGTAATTATATCAACAGATGTGGAGGATTAGAGGGAGAGAGTCTTCTCGTACATGCTGGAGGATCTATTACTCACTAGGAGCATGCAGAGAGACTTGCAAGTATATACACTTTACGCTTATATTCTAATTTTTTTTACTTTGATGTATTTCAATTTAATTTCATATGTGAATTTTGGAATAAAATATGTGTATTATGGAAAATGATAATGTTATAAATGTCTGGTGCCATATGTGCTTTTGTTGTTGGGTTATTTTCTTTATTCAACAGGGGGTAAATATCATAAAAATAAAGAAAATTTTACCAAATTTATTTTAAATTATAATTCGTTTATAACATTATATTCTTATGTAGGAAAAGTCTATGGGCAGGAAGCCTACAATATCCCATAAGCTCTTTATGCACACTCACACTAAGAAGCATGACGATGTGACTTTTGTCAATACTAGATGTAGGGAACTATATATATGTGAAATTTATGCTTTAATATTAATGCTTAATAGTTATTACTTATTAACATAAACATTGTCTTATGATAGGACCAAATACAAGAAAGTATCCAATAATAGTCTCAACAGTCTGAAGATGTTGATGAGAATCAAACATATCTTCATGCGATGGGTGTTAGGAACCATCGTGGAAGAATCTTCAGCTTAGCTTCATTTGCAAAAACATGTTATTCATAATCGTCCATATCTAGTACAACAATATCTAGTAGCTGGTCTGTATCCAACGAAGTCCACAAGCTTCAGAGCATAGTACAGACACTAACAACTCAATTGCAATAGTTGATGGAATACATAGCCTAGCTCTATAATGAGATGGATGAGTTGAAGGAAAAGACAATACCTCATCGCAACATTCAGAGTATCCGCATTGACCAAATGATTAGCGTAGTTATAGTCATTTTGTATGAATTAAATACTTATTATTGTAGATAATAATTTTTTTAATTATCAATTAAGATAATTTTTACTTTATATCATCATTCAATTTTTGTTTTAACAAATTAATGTAGAAACGAATCAAAATACTATCAACAGATAACCGATAATTGTATAAATTATACATCATCATAGGATTATCAAATAAATTTAATTGCGGAAAATATTAAAAACAATATAAGTAAATTTACTTACAAAAATAAAATTCATTGATAAAATGCAATGAATTTATTGAGAAGCGACCAAATTTTGTTGGTAAAATGTTGAATTTATTGACAGATAACTAAGATCCATCGATAAAATTAGTTATAAATTTACCAACTGATTTGGAAAATCTGACAGTAATGTTACCGACGGAGAAACCTTATCTGTCGCTACATTTGTTGACTCAAAAAAACTTTTTGTCGGTAATTATTACATATGACTATTTCTTCGACGACTCAATCCGTTGGTAAATTTCGTCGCTGACTAGCTTGCAACAATGTCTTCACATTCTGTCAATAATTTTCATCGCTAAACTCCATTTTTCTTGCAGTTGGCCCAGCTTTTAACATCATTGATTAAGATTATGAATTTATACCACCATGTGTATTTAAAGATGTTGAAGTTAACTCTATACAAGAAACTGTTGAAAAACTAAGAACTCGGGATATGACAACTATTCGTTATAATATTGTTTTTAGTTTAATGGTAGTTATACGTCATTTTTAGATTATTATAAACCTTTGCTTTAAATGATGGTGTTGACTTCTTTTACTATCTAAATTCTTATGAAAATATTTAAAGAATATTAAGATATGATATTTATGTCATTATAAATTATTTTTAAAATGATATCTTTATAAGTCATTTTATACTTAAAAATTAATACTAAACAACTAATTTTACCAAATATCTTTGAATAAACAACTAATTTTATCCGTTGGTGAAATCAATTATATTAATATTAAATAATTAATTTTACTAAACATCTCTAAATAAACAGATATTATCTGGTCAAATCAATTATATTAATTCAGTTCATGGTCAACTAATCAATTAATAACTAATGTAGCACACTTATTGCCAAAGAGAATCATTCAATTCATTCTTGGTGGATGAGCAGGAGACAATTGGTTACTCGTGACATTAAATTATTACCAACGTATATGGCAAATCCCAGATGTTTTTATTTCGTATCAACCATAAGATGCTTCCAGGATTAATTATCCAAGCCTCTGGCGCAGTTGTTGCTCCCAAGATTTGAGTTAGAACACTGGTGTTTGTTAAGGAGCATGTGATTCAACTTGGGACCATGTCATGTTATTTGATGATTACCACGAGTAATTTTCCGAGCAAAAGAGACAGTAGTTGAGTTTGCATAATAGGCAGTAGAGTTTAGCTTGGTTTTGGTAACTAATAAACAGAGATTGAAAGGAAGGTAAAAATATCTCCATTGTTTATAACGATAAGGAATAACCAAAGAAATTTTAACAATCGATTGCTATATATAATAATATATTTGTCGTTGCTATATACAACGACAAATATCATTTGAATAAAAATTAAGCTTGTCTAAACTTTATCCTAACGACCGTGTCAGCAAACTGGCTTCTTTGAGCTACGTAAGACCTACAGGATCTTCATCCGTTATAAAAGTTGCTGGTTCGTTACTATGTATATCGTTGGGTTTTTCCACCTTTTGGATTTCAACTGGAAATTATCGCGCTATAGCTATTAGTTTTCTTCTCAAACTTCAAAACTACCAAATATTCAACCACTTGCTACAAATCATTAATGAATTGGCAAAGTATGTTGGCGTTATTAATATATCTTTAGTAATAATTAAATATTAACTGCGGGAGATTAAAAATTAAATAAATTAAAATGGACATCCATGTCCATGCCGGAGATAAAATCGCCGGTCAACAAATTTGTACTCGGCTTGAAGCTAGGCGGGCATTGTATTGAATGGACAAATCAAGTCCACTGCTACCGTTGATTCACGTAGGCACCCAGAAGATTCTTTATAGTCATTAAAAATAGCGCCCTTCCCCACATGCACCACATGTAGTATTAATCAATAACAAGAGACTCAAGTAGTCTTATTATTATGGTCTCCTTTCTTTACTTCACGTCACGTTCCTCCATTATTCAAGATAGTTCCGCTGGGGGCTATGCATTTCCATTTCCAATGCTTTCAATGGCCGTTCCTCTATCTAATTCGCTTCTTCCTCTAAAACTTGACATTTTTCGATCCCAAAAATGTTTCTCGCTGCCTCTTTCCGGCCAAAGCTCTCAAACACGTTCCAGGAAACCTACTCTTCCTTGTGTCTTCTTAAGAGCAAGTGAGTCATTATCAACAACCATCGCAAACGACCTCAAAGTCCACGAACACGAGGAACAAGAACAAGAATACGATGAACTCTCAAGAACTACCAAACAACCGGAGCGAAAACTATCCGATATATGGCCAGAACTCCACGGCGAAGCCGACTGGGTAGGCCTGCTCGATCCTATGGACCCACTTTTACGAGCAGAACTGATCAGATATGGCGAGATGGCGCAAGCTTGCTACGACGCGTTCGACTTCGACCCGTTTTCCAAGTATTGTGGAAGCTGCAGGTTCATGCGTCGACGATTCTTCGAGTCACTAGACATGACAAACCATGGATACGAGGTCTCAAGATACCTCTACGCAACAGCTAACATAAACCTCCCAAACTTCTTCAAACAATCACGTTGGCCAAAAGTGTGGAGCAACAAAGCCAACTGGATAGGCTACGTAGCTGTTTCTAATGACGAAACTTCCAAAAGTCTAGGCCGTCGAGACATTACAATTGCATGGAGAGGCACTGTGACCCGACTGGAATGGATCGCCGACTTGATGGACTTCCTCAAACCCATCAATGGAAACAGCATCCCCTGCCCCGACCCGACTGTGAAGGTTGAATCCGGGTTTTTGGATCTCTACACCGATAAGGACGAGAACTGCAGGTTCTGCAAGTTTTCAGCCAGAGAACAAATTCTAACAGAAGTCAAACGATTGATAGAGATGTACGGCAACGAGGAACTTAGCATCACCATTACAGGACACAGTTTAGGAAGCGCGCTGGCGATGTTAAGTGCGTACGACATCGTAGAAACTGGTCTAAATGTGCTGCCGGACAGCCGGGCTTTGCCAGTTTGCGTGTTTTCGTTTTCGGGTCCTCGGGTGGGGAATGTGAGGTTTAAAGATAGAATGGAGACGTTAGGTGTAAAGGTGCTGAGGGTAGTGAACGTACATGATGTGGTGACTAAGTCGCCGGGTTTTTTGTTCAACGAGCAAGTGCCGGCGGCGTTAATGAAGATGGCGGAGGGGTTGGTGCCGTGGTGTTATTCTCACGTTGGTGTGGAGTTGGTGTTGGATCATAAGAACTCGCCGTTTCTGAAACCAACCGGTGACCCCACGTGTGCCCATAACTTGGAGGCTCTCTTGCATTTGCTTGATGGGTTAGTCGTCTCTCTTTCTCTATCTCTATCTTTTATTCTATTAATCATTATAATAATCTTTTTGTTTTCGAATTTTGGGTCAACTCAGACTTATTATGCTTCTAATATAGATATTTATACTTATTACATCATAGTAGATGAATATGATTTCTTTTCTCCCCCTCATTCAAACTTGACTGATGATGGCGAAAGCTTTTAATTTCTTTTACAAACAGGCGAAATTCACTGTCTGAAAATGACCTGAATTTAGTAATTTTAGAAAGTTGTGTTCTGCCTGTCCTTATCCCATTAGAAATTTAAATGTAGATCCATGACCAAATGAACGACCTTAGGTACAAACTATAAACTTCAAAGTCTTTCCCTTTCAATCAAATAAGTTGGTGTGAGTAGTTAAGCATTCTCATTCCTTGATTAGAGGTCTCGAGTTCGAGTCCTGAAAATAGAAAAATCTATTTGGCCAACACTTTACTCCTTACGGATTGACCCGATACCAGCGGAGATTAATTTAAGAGTGAATAATTTAAAGGCGTCTTCTTACGATTGAGATCTTTCTAGGACACCTCGTAAGCTAACAAAAAAATGTCTTTCTCTCTCAAATAAGACGCAAGCATTTGTTTCTTTAGTGTTCATTAAAAATATCTATTTAACATTTATCTTCTGGACGTGAATGATTGAACATTTTTTTAAGTGTTTCTTAATAAATATATAAGTGACCAGTAAACTTTATAAAATTATGACTAATTCCATTTATTAAAAGTAAGCTGAAATCTTCTTTATATATATATATATATATATATATATAATTTTTGTTTTATTATTCTGTTTTATCCGAGACAAACTCATACTTTGTACGTACTACATTGTTTTAGATTAACTGCTTACCCACACCCTTTAAAACCGTGTATTGATTCTTGAAGTGGTGTTTTGTTTGTTTGACTCGTTGTCTTAAACTCATACTTTGATTGATCGATTCCTTAGCCATTATTTGAAGACTTTGTGAAATAATACTTTATTTTCTTTTCTTCCTTTCTTTATCTTTTCCACATTTCATCTCTATTATTATTTTTAGATCTTCACAAATTTGTATGTACATGATGATATATAAAAAGAGAATATCGGTTTTTCTTTAAATTTTCACGATTGTACGGATCATCAATTTCTTACATTCAGGTCTTGATTTTAGAACCTGAGTCTTAAGAGTAATATTTAACTTCGAGGATGACCATTCACCTCAACTCTCATGAGACGTGGAGTGGGTAAACCATTAATCGAGACATCAATTATTTAAACATGTATTCAAGTTGTTAAGCTAGACATTGTGCAAACAACTCACAGAGTATTAGAAAACGTTCCAAAACTAAAATATTTTGCAGTGTCCACTAATAAAACAAAACATCTCTCATCTTAATTCTTGACTGTGAAATAACAAGGCTCTGCATTTGTCCGCAGATATCATGGCAAAGGCCATAGGTTTTTTTTGGCAAGTAAAAGGGATCCAGCATTAGTAAACAAAGCTTCTGATTTTCTGAAAGATCATTACTTGGTTCCTCCATATTGGCGACAAGATGAGAACAAGGGTATGATAAGGAGCCACGATGGCCGTTGGATGCAGCCCGAGAGGCCCAAGCTTGACGATCATCCGGCAGATATGCATCATTACCTTAAGCAATTAGGTCTAACTTCTGACCATTACCACTAGTTTTTATGACAAATTAGTGGTTCAGTGGCCTGTAAATTGAATTTTTAGAAAGAAATTTGTTGGAGGAAATGTGCAAGATCTAGTTTTCTTATTAGCGAATTTGCATGTGTAAAAGCCATCAATGGTGGTGTCTAACCTGATCAGTTCTAAAGATTCAGATACAAAGTGAGTCAAATTTCCTATTCCAACTTGCATGAGACTACATCTGAGGATAGTTATATTAGGTTGTTATACCGTCAACTTTATGGTGAAATGATCCTACTAGATTTTTGTGAAAATCGATAAAGATAAACCCCAATTCCATAGAAAAGACAGTTTACAAATTAATTTTAAATCCTTAAATTGTAATATAAATAAGATGAAATTTTGGATGATGGTTATTATGCGCATTTTAATATAGGAATAAAGTTTATGTAAGTAATTGAAAATTCATATGTTATTTAATCAAGTATTAAACTTTCAATTTTATTTAAATAAATGATAATTTTTGCTACTAAAATATTTAATAAGGTAATACAATTTTTATATTTGACACAGAAAATATAATTTAATGATATATTTTAAAAATTAAAGAATTATATTAAAGTAAGGACTAAGCCTTAGTACACAAAAATTAACTACTTAAGAGACAAAGCAGGATCATCTTAAGTGTTATAATCACCAACTCTCTTATTTTGTTGGCATTCCTTGTCACAACTACATACATCTATATTGATGTTTTTGAAATTCATGTATTTCTCTCCAACTAAATTGAGTATATTATGGATCCAAAAGCTTGAAAAGAGGTTGTAGTCATCTTTAATCATTTGGTGGGAGTTCATTGGACAATGTTATTCTACTCATCAAGAAGACAGAATTGAGTACACTTTTGTTGTATATCCCTCTATAAACATTTAGAAAAGGAATAGTGAAAGAATAAATGGTTTATTAATATAGCAGCTCCAAGACGCCTACATAAAGGATTAGGGAGAGGATGAGGTCCTTTAAGTCTGTCAAGAGTACTTAACCTATTTCTAACAGATAGCCATTAAATGAATGAAGCTTTTGGTGAAAGGAACTTATGCCATCTTGTATAAGTGCATGATTCCTAAATAGACCCTACAAGAGTTGTTAGTGAAGAAGCCAAAAGAGCTTCTTAATAAAAAGGCCTTATTCTCAAGATTGAGATTTAGTTAGTAATTAGGAAAGCTTCTTTCAAATATGTTAGAACCCTTATTGTTGTAGGACTAGTCTCCATTATTGAGCATAAGCTTTACTTTATTAGGACAGCGAAGTATAAGGTTTTGAAAGTTTGGTGGAAGATGAAGAGGGCATAAAGCACTCCATTTATCATAATATAACTAAGATTCATTTTGACTAATGGTTGTAGACTACTCCTAAGCTTCAATAAATTGATGTATACTCCATAAAGTGTCATTTTTAGGCTTAATAATCCAAAGTCTTTCCCTTATAAGTAATGGTTATTGATCCATTTTACCTATGAGGGTTCATTATTATTGAGGATTCTCTACATTCTTTTTGAAAGTAAGACCTTGTTCACCATTGAGATTGATTGTATACCAAACCAACTTCTTTCTTAAGCAAGTAAATAGTATTCCAACTAACTTTGGCATGAGGTTTCTAGTGACCATCTCCTGTCTAGAGGAAGTTTCCTAAAAGCTTCTTTAGGTTTGTATAGTGCTTCTTTAGGAGGATAATATGGGAGGATCGGTAGGTGTAGAGATTACTAAGTTTAGATATGATCAGTTGTAAGCGTATAGTATAATTCAGATACTTATTACACTAACTACCAATTATACTCCTTACCGTGTCAAAAAGATGTTGACAGTTTTGTTGAAAGATTCCCATCTAAGTTATAAACACCCCTAAGTAAGTAAATGGAAGGAGATCTAGGACTTAGTTTTGTTATCTTAGCAAGAGCTTAAGCCGAGTTTAAAGCATTATAAGAGACTATGATATAACTCTTTTCCTTGTTAAAGCTCAAACTTGATAGATTACTGAAGGAATCCAAGGAATTTATGAGATAAGAGATTGATATTGCATTAGCATCACAAAATAGGAGTAGATAATTAGCAAAAACTAGCTTGAATAATCTCATTTATTCATACTTCTTATGAAAATTGAACCCATTCTTTAACATGATGTTGTTGGAGTTATGTAAATATAGTGCCTTAGAATGAAACATATTTACATATAACTTAATCTTCTTCCAGTTACTTTTGTAATGAAAATATTTATTATTAATAAAACAAAAGATTTTGATTTTACTTGTATGAGCATTATATATCTAGTCATAAGGTATCAAGATTCTTTATAAGTAATATACATATACATGGAGATGTATGGGAAACATGTATATTATTAGAATCTAAATTAGTTGAATCACAGTTGAATAATCAAGTTAGTCGCTTAATTATGGTTTAGATTGTAGTGTTGCGATTTATCTCTATGTAAGTAAAAGAGTTTACTTCAAGAGAATTATGAGTTTTATATCATGATAGTAGTTGACTATCGATAATGGAACTATTAAATGAAGCTAGAATCAAGTATATTTTTAAAGAATAAGGCAGGTCATTACTTTAATCTTAAAACATACACCTTAGCATTCTTTTATTATGAATTACAATCTTGATGAGTGGTGAATTCATATGTGTTTCATTATAATTTTTGATATGATCGAAATGGATTTTTATAGAGTATTAATCCAGTGTCTGCATGTTGGAATTATTAATTGAGATATGTATCAGGGAACATTCACTCAAATAAATAGTTTATAGTGATATCATCACTTCTAGATGTTTTACGGAGATTGGTGATTAAACTGGTGCCATTAGTTTGATGGACTAGCTATCCATCAAGTCTTCATACCAAAATGAGATCTTGTGTGTTAATCACCATATAGAGTAAAACAGGAAATCTAGAAGAAAAAACCAACATAAGGGTAAAACGGTAATTTTACCCTTTATAGAGCTATAATATGGTTCATAATAAAGTTTGTAATTGGACATCTTATTTCAAACATGTGTTCTCATAAAATTTAGTAATTCAAGAGTTTAACTAATTGTCTTTAGTGGAATGATATTTGGTTAATAAGCTGGAACTAATTCTAATGAGATTAAATTAATTATGGGCTTATTGGAGCTTGAATTATATAAGTCTAATTAGATTCTCCACTTGGCTTCTAGGAATTTTATCAAGCAAAGTAAGAAATATAAATAGAGGTTTTAAAGCCTATGATTGAATGTTGGGCTTGCACTAATTAATTGTTAATTAGAAGCCCAAATGATCATTTCATATTGGGCCAGACTTTGATTTGATTTGATTAATTAGATTAATTAAATTGAAACAAAGTTATTAAAAAATAAATGTTGGACCCCGTTTCTGGACCTCAACATTTGGAGTCATAAACCTTGAGCTTATAAACCTGTAGGATTATTCCAAAGAACCCTCTTTGGTCGTCATCTCACAAGGGTGGTGAGCCCACACTAGTTAATCACCAAAATCGAAATTACTTCTTCAAAACAATATTAGCTCCACATCTCTAGTTTAATTTGAAGCAATAACTATCTCAATTGGAACTCTATAGCTTAAGATATGCTTAAAAATCCAAAGTGTATTTATACCCCAATCATGCTCTCCCAACTGACCTCTCTCACTTACTTTCCATCAAACTTTCTCAAATCAACGCCAAAAGATCCCAATTTTTATGGAGAGATAGATACATGTGTTAAGAAACTATCTCTTCAAGAATCACTTCATTAGGAGATCGGATGGGGAATTTATGACCAAAAGAATTCAACATGTTTACGTCCTTAATCATTCTGTACCTCTCTTGGAGAAATTGTCAAAAAAATTTATAAAAATGTCTGATTGAGTTCGTTATTGGACCATTTGAAATAAGACTTCCAGATCTACAACTTTCATGAAACCATAAAGCGAGATTTTGTCGTTTAAGAGGTCAAAAATCGCAATTTAATGAAACTAATGGGTTAGAAGTTCTTTTTGGCCGAGATGGTCCGTTTAACGGACATCCATAACACAGCATATCATATATTCACATAATTTACATCACTTCATTTAATATATAGCATCACATTCAGAGCAACTAAATCAACCATTTCAATCATTTATGAATACACATATCACTTGTAATGGAATGCACACGAGACTCACTTTCATTTATTACTTTGTTGTGACCGAGTGCCTATTTACGAGCTCATAGCCCTTAGTGGATATCGAGCTATATCAGATAATGTCCCATATCCTTTAGTGGATACTGGGTACATTTACACTCGAGCACAAGGCTCTTTTTCACTTTTTGAGCTTTAAGCTCTTTTTTGATGACGACTTCGGTCACAACTGCTTTTATTTTTAATGCACTCATGAAATGGAATGCATCGTATTCTCATATTTGCAATCAATCACATGATTTCATATTCACATTCACTTTCATATTAATCATCAGACCTTGGTCTCGACATTCAATAAGTAAGTTGAGAAAACAAATATTTCTTTCACATTCACATACAAGAAACACTTCAATGTGCTCACATTTAACAAGCTCCTCGAATATTCAATGTTCAGAATCAACACATTCACATCAATCATGTTCACATTGCATAATAATCATATCCATAGTCATCCAATGCAGAAATTGAAATCAAAACAAACAAAGAAATGAGATCATCTAGGTTGACTTACAATACGCTCCAGATTAGCATTAGCTTTCATAATCTGGAAACATTTGAATGTGGATGTTTATCCTGCACATCCAAATTATGCAATACACACACATATTAATAATTGCACAATTAGAAGTATTCCTTTATGCACAAATGTGTATATGAAATGTGTACAATGCATGCTCAATGATAATCTCGGGTATATTATCAAATTTCACAACTTAAGCACATTCTCATTTTTAGCATTATTTGCTTTCATAATATCCAATTCTCATTCACTTTTACTAGATACTCATTACTCATCTCCTTTGAATCATAACTACAATCATACGAACATCTTCATTTCATTATACTCATGCCTTTGGTACTTTAATATCCATAATTCACTCATTAATGTTATTCTAACATTATAAGATCAAACATTATCCAAACTCTCATTTCTTCTTATAACATCTCCAAAATTCCAAACCTTCGGGCCAATTTTCATGAACATTTTGACAAGAAAAATGGACTAGTAATCTGCAACACTTCCTTCTAGAAAGTTGTTCTCATATTTCTTAAGTTTCGAATGAAACCAAGTTCATATAATTAGGTTCAGTAATTTGAAAGTTATACCCCAAACATTTTTAGGCTGTTCTTATACTGGAACAATGCCCTATATTCAACTTCCATCAAGAAATTGAAATTCTTAGAGACTGAATTAAAATTATATTTTTTCATAAAATTTGTAGTCCTTTGTCTCTAGTTGACTAAAAATTAAAAATCATTCCATTTGGATAACTAAAAAACAAAAGATTGTCAAAATACCTAAGCATGTTCAATGGAAAAATACCTAAGCATGTTTAGTGGAAAAATACTCCAATTATCCAGAATTGTTCATCATTTTTGTCCAAATTTCATCAATAAATCTCTTCAAAATGATTTCATATGATCATAATTTTTGGTAGAGATGAAGAACAATGGGTTACAATTTTTTTGGTTCAAATCCCATGTCATTTGGAGATCAAGATAAGAAGTTATAGTCAAAAGATTAAAGGATGTTTGCGTCTATCTCCCATCAGTAACGAGTTTCTAACGCATTTCAAATGTCATGATCGTGACTCTCAAACTCTTCATACTGCATGATCGTGCTTTTCTTCTTCCCCTCCGAAGCAGCTGATTTCGTTTCTTCTTCCTCTCTTCCTAAAACAAACTTTCAAGTCACTTTTACATGGTCATTTTGACAATGAAAATGAAAGATTTAGGCCAAACATTCTTCAAAAAATTGTTCCTTTATGTCTCAAGTTTCTAATGAAACTAATTTCATACAATTTGGTTCAGTATTCTTCAAGTTATACTAGAAAAACTACAGACTATTCCCAAACCACAATAATACACAACACTCGACTTCAAGACAAATTTTGAAACCCTTAGAGACAGAATTCAAAATCTATTCCTTCATGAAAAATATAGCCACACGTCTATAGTTTAATCTAAAATTAAAATCATCACATTTTGATGTATACAGATCATGATATAGCCAAAATACAGATGCATGTTCAGTGGAAACATTATAGCTATCTTACTCTAAAAATTCTTCTTTCACTTTTTCCATATTTTAAACTCCTACATTTTAAATCTAACACATCTTATACATAAATCATCTTTTCTACTTCATTTCCTCTTCATTCTCAACTCATTATCATTCACAAACCAATCAAAATCCATTACTACTCATAAATATAAAAAATATAACATTCATATACAAATATTCATCCTAGCTTCTGCACTTCTTCAATTTTCTACATTTTCCATTTTTATACCTTCTCCATTAACTTCTCTAACTATCCTTTTAATCATTCTTTCTCATATCACAACATCACCTTACACCATATCCTTAAATCTAAACTCAGTTTAACACATCTCTAAAACACTCAAAGAATTCACCTATACACAGTGAAAATAGAGTATATATATATAAACGTATCAAATTTTATAAATTTTCTCACAAGTTCTAAAGTCATCAATAAAATTCTTCAATATCATTTGAATTTTATTTCTATTTCCATTTATCAATTGACTTGTCACTTGGCATTTTTCCTAATCTAGAATTAGCCTTAAATTATGAAAAATTCACATATTTCACCAACAATTCTAAGTCAATAAATGTACTCTCCAAGTCAAATTTTCAACATAAATAAACCACAATTCTCAATAAAAATCACATGTCACATATATAGATCAATTATACCTGGAATATGTCAATGAATGCATGTACAATCATTTTAATGTGTGCAAAAATTAAAATTCATGTGCGAGTATGCTAACATTACGCATGAGCATGAAATGCATTTTTTTTTAATCTCTTTATAATCTCACTTGTTGTACCATATTTTGGGGTTCTAACCCTTAGTATGGGAAGGAGATGTTATAGGTAAAGATTCCCATATAGTAAAACCTTGCTGATCCATTTACGAAGATGATGTCTCAAAAGAGTTTTAAGGGTCGCTTAGCAGGGATGGGAATGAGGAATATGTCAAACTTGCTTTAGGAAAAGTGGAAGATTGTTGGAGTTATGTAAATATAGTACCTTGGAAAGCAAGTGTATTTACATATAACTTAATCTTCTTCCAGTTACTTTTGTAATGAAAACATTTTTTATTAATAAAACAAAAGAGTTTGGTTTTATTTACATGAGCATTATATATCTACTCATAAGGTTCCAAGATTCTTTTGTAAGTAATATACATATACATATCGATAATGGCACTAATAAATGAATCTAAAATCAAGTATATTTTTAAAGAATAAAGTAGGTCGTTACTTTAATCTTAAAACATACACCGTAGCATTTTTTTTATTACGAACTACAATCTTGATGAGCGGTGAAATCATATGTATTCATTATGATTCTTGATATGATCGGAATAGATTTTTATAGAGTATTAGGGAATATAGTTGCATGTTAGAATTATAATTGAAACATGGATCAAGAAATATTCACTCACATAAAGAGTTTATAATGATATCATCACTTCTAGATGTTTTACGAAGATTGGTGATTAAACTGGTGACAGTAGTTTGATGGACTAGATATCCATCAAGTCTTAACATCAAGATGAGATCTTGTGTATTAATCACCATATAGAATAAAATGGGAGATCTAGAAGGAGAAACCAACATAAGGGCAAAATAGTAATTTTACCCTTTATTATGTGGATGGCGATAATATGGTTCATAATAAAGTTTGAAATTGGACATCATTTGTGAAACATGTGTTCTCATAATATTTAGTAATTCAAGGGTTCAACTAATTGTCTTTAATGAAATGTGTAACGTCGGACTTTCAAAACCCTTTTGTGTTGTACTGTATTTGGAGATACTACTGTATATTGATATATACGTATGGTTGTATATGAGTTCAAAGATGTATTAAGTCATTTGGGTGTATATGTTAATGATTTATAATGTTATATGCCCTTACATGAACTTAAAATTCATCGATATACAGAATCTTGGAGATTTTCGACATATGAGCTTTTAAATGGATGAAACCGAGTCTATTGGATGGATATGACCATGTTGGTTAAATTAAATGAGTTATAATGCCTTGGAGGTGATTAGACATGATTTATAGACTCATTGGACACTTAGAAAGCTTAATTGGAAAGTTGATGTATATAAGGGCTTACTTGCAAATTGTCAAAAGTTAAAGGATTTAAATATAATTTTTCAATTTCTGGAGGACCAATTCGTAATTTTATAAAGATAAGGGGCTTAATTATAATTTTAAAAAGTCCGAGGACTAAAATGAAAATAAAAGATTTGGAGATTCCTAAACTTTGGGGTTAATTGTAAATTTAGGAAAGTTTGGAGAGTAAAATGGTAATTTCATACAATCGAAGGGCAAAATGGTAAATTCAACATATAAAATTCTAGACTTTTCTTATGTATGGACGTGCACCCCCCATTTAAGACTTAAAACACTTAGTTTTAATTAAAAGAAAGGAGAAGAAAGGAGAAAAGGGAGGAAGAAGAGGAAGTTTTGGCCATCATCAAAATTCACACTTCTTTTTTATTTTTCAACTCAAACTAAGGTGTTCTAAGCTAATTTTGGGTCAAGGAACTCAAATCTATCATTAGATTTGAGAAATTATCAAAGGATTGGAAGATATCACCAAAGGAAGGTTTAGGTAAATTTTGTCTCATCTCTCTCTACATTAAGGTTTTGAGTTTGGTGTTAAGATATGTTGTTCTCCATGCTTGAATATGCATGAAACATGGTTTAGATGAACAAAATGTGTCATGGAGAGGGTTCTTTAAGCCAAAACTAAAATTGTCCCCTTTTGGTGAAAGTTTGTGAATTTTTGAATATCTTTTGCAATTGATGGTTTAAATGAACTTTATGGCGTTAATTATGTATGTACGAGGTGAATTGGTAATGGAAAATGAGGAAGAAGTATAGTAGAAGGAGGCTTTCAAGTTTATACCTTTAGGTGTTTGATAAAATGCCTAAGTGAACTTGATTTAGGATTTAAGGATTTTGATGGTGTGCATTAAAAAACACTTTTATGTCAACTTGGAGTGGACTTAAAATGTTGCTTAGATTGATGAGTAATGACCTAATGTGTTTGGATAAAGATGGGCTTAATTATGTTTTAAAATGAGTAAGTATTGGATTAAAGGCATTAAATGCCTTAGAAAATACAAAAGACAAGCTAATGTGAATAGTAAGGAAGTAACCATGTGAGGAATTAAAGTGGTGAATCCTATTGCTCAAAAGGAATGATGTTATGTTTTATACAGTTATGTGATGGTGTATAATTATAAAATTTATGTTAGGTAATAATTTCATTGTATGTCTTTTATGTATAAAGGCTTGGGAGCTATGAATCAAGGAGCTCGTATTGAAAATTTTTGAAGGCAAAGGAGCACTGACCGCGCGTCGTAACGCTAATCAAAATTAAAATAACTAGACTACTACTGTAGCAGTGGCGAGTCTAGGTCGATCCCATAGAGAGTGTGTGTAAAGTTTAAGAAATAAAATTAATCGGTGTTTAGGAAAAAGGGGGTTTTGAATTTTTAAAGATGAAAATAAAATAAAACTAACTAATAAAAACAAATTAAAGAAAACATGCAAAAATGATAAAAGTGAGGAATTTGGTAGGGACCCGATTCTTTGGTTCAATCTCGGCTTACACCCTGACTAAGCATATTTTATTAATTTATTGTTCTTTAACCTCTCCTAGAAATTATTAATCATGGATGAAAATTAACCCGAGTTTTTCCTTAGGTTTTGTTTAATCAAGATACGATCGTTGATTAAACCTAACCACCTAACAACCTAGGATACGATCTCTAGATTTAATTAGGCAGTAGCATTACAAATTAGGAAAACCGATTAATCAAGGCAACAACCACATACGCTCGGGTCATTTAACCTAGGTCATGTTATCCCTAACGATTACGAATCATTAGTCGCTACACATGAATTTTAACATAACAATTACGGATTATATCGAAATTCTAGCAATGGGTTTTGCAATTAACAATCCAATGAACACATTAAAATCATCACTCACAATACCCAATAGATTCATACACAAATAACCGAATAATAACGAAAATTCGATTATTCATATACGAAACCCAAATTAGTTAAAATCGGACAACACAATCAATTTTTAATGAGAGAAAGAAACAAAAAAATAATTAAAATAATACTTAACATGGGTTGTCGGTGTCGATAGAACTTCCAAACCTGTGTCGAGACGTCTAACTCTTCATGAATCTTTTCCAAAAATTACTTCAGCCCTCATTCTAAACTCTAACCAGAAATTCCTTTAATTTTTACTATTCACTATTCATTTGATTTGACAAATAAACCTTGAGGTTTATTGTCCTTCGCACTGTGCACGCACCTTCAGCTGTGTCCAGCACCAGCAGCCTCCACGTTGCTGCGTCTCCAAGCCACGGCTCACCAGCCAAGCCCAGATGTAAGAAGCCGCACGCCAACGCCAGCGTTTGGAGCTTCTGCAGTCTTCGCCCCCTCCTGTTGCGCCGCTACTGTTGCTTCTCCCCACTGTGCTTCGATTAGACAATTAAGTTTTTATCCTCTCTAAAACCCTTTGCTCTTACGTGCTTGCTTCAGTGTCCCTGCGTGCGTACTTTAACGTTTTTAGGTGAAACGCTGCGTCTCTACTATTGCCTTCCTTTAGTTCCATAACGCTGCGTTTTGTCTCCTACGTAACTCTCCACGCTGCGTTTTGTACTTGATTGGACAATTAACATTGTAACTCTTTAAAGCCTCCTCGTGCGTTGCTTCTGTTAGCATTTTATGTCAACGCAGCGTTTTGATAAAAAACGCTGCTTCTCTCCTTCAACTTCTTAAACGCCTCACTCTCCAACGTTTTGAATATGTTGGGCTGTCGTTTTGCATTTCATTTTTCTTGTGTTCTTCTTCTTCTTCTTTTTTTCCTCCATGAAGACAAACAAAAATTGCTCTTCAGAAAATGATCCAAATTTCGTGCTTTTAACTCACTTTAATTTCTTTGCTTCCAAATTGTACCTAAAATAAAATATGAATTAAAGTGAGTATCTTAAGCATTTTTATGTAAATAATTGCTAAGTGTAGATGATTAAAACTATCGATAATTAAACACCTATCAATTTCCCCCACACTTAGCTTTTGGCCGTCCTCGGACAAAACATCAAAATTAAGCTCTTGACCCAAAACATTTACTCAATTTCCATATTTTTCCAAGACAATATAATCATAACCAAAGATGAATAACTTTCAAAAATCATAGCAAGAAATCAAGATTCCAAGCTTTCGCACATGATCATCCAACATTCAATATCTTCAAAAACTGAGCAATCTAATGGTAGACTCGGAAAATGTGTTTGATTAAAATATATCCATGGGTACACTCAACACCATTAATGAGCATGACAATCCATAACTTTGCATATCATTTCATTTCTCCACCACTAATGTTCACATGCAAATTCATGAATCAAAGGACTTTTCAAGGTTGTAATGTAGGTAAGGATAAGGTGAGATATATTTGGGTCAAGTAGCATGAAAGCCATCAAAGCTAGTGAAACAAAGTAACACTCAATCAAAAACTGGGTACCGTCAGTTATGACGAATGCAAAAATTACATCTCACGACCTCATTCAGCTCTCACACACAAACCACATGAAGTATATATCAACCTAAAGGAATCACTATTAAAATTTATCTCAATGAAATCAGAAAAGTGACCCTTTCAAGCAAATCTCTACCTCATCTTCAACATTCTCAAATAACTCAACCATTACAACACTAGGAAGATGCATGAATTATAAACAACTTTTAAACACATATGCAATTCTTCCTTGATAAATTTATTTTAAACAATTTTTTTTTCATTTTTTTCAATTTCTTTTCATTTTTTTCTTGTTTTTCTCTCTTTTTTTCATTTTTTTCATTTTACTTTTCCTTGTAAATATTAAATAAACTACATCAACATGAGAATATAACCATCCCTCACATATATACACCCCCACACTTAGAATTTTGTATATCCACAAACTCAACAATCACAAATGTTCCGCTAGCTTTATGACTTGGGTATGACATTTGGTTAAGTTTAAAAGCATAAAATGTAGTTTATACAAAAGAAAGGTATAAAGCTCAAAGGGGTTTATCAAGGAAAAAATCATGTCAATAGGGTAGGTCATTTGGCCAATGTAGCTTATGAAAAACAAAGAATGCCTAATCATATCTATGTTAATGCATGTGATAAAAATGTGGTCTTGAATAGAAATTCAACGCAAAATCAAGACGTACATGTCATGAAGGTCACACATTATCAAAAGACAATGAGACTGATATAGATGTGTCAGTCTAATACGGCTCAAATTCTCACCGGCTTTGTCTACCATTAGTCACTACTCTTCTAAAGATAATGCATATTGACCAATCACAAAAGCAAAAGTACATGCCAAAGTTGTTATGGAATTTTCTAGTCAATTCATACTCTAATCATGATCATATAATCCCAGAAGCAATAGAAAATGAGAAAATGTTTGTTTCATTTGATTTATTCTTTTTCTCATTTTGATTGAAAATTGTAAAACAAGTAACACAAACAAATTCAAAAACACACATGTAAATAAAAAGTAATGCGAAAATGTAAAGGAAAAGAAATTTACTTCCCTTAGGTTGCCTCCCAAGAAGCGCCTTTGTTTAGGGTCGCTGGCTCGACTCCTTTTTCTCCTCACGTGACAAAATTGTGATCTTCGGGTGTCACATGCGACTCCTCCACGTGAGGTAATTCCGGATAGGGCCTTAGTCGATCGTCATCCTCCTTCAGCATCTTCCCTATCCTCAGCTTCTCAATTTTGACTGAGTCCATACAATCTGGAAATACTTCGAACGTCTCTTCACCTTTGTCTTCACCATTTAATTCCTTCAATCTGTAATGTAAAGGTAAAGAGTTAGTTTTAAAAATAATCACGGACTCAATACTTACCTTCTAGCTAAAAGATATGTCCTTTGTGGCTTCGAGCTCCTTCTCCACTTCTTCGACATAAACAATTTGTTGAGGGTTGACCTCAAAATTTTCAAGCTCCTCATCACTTTGTAAATTTCCCCGATAGACTTCAATTGGATATGCCTCGGGTTGATACGACTTTGCCTCTTCTCGTTGCAATTCTAGGTGATCAAGGCTTATTGCCATCTGACCCATTAGGTTTGCCATCCTCTGTTGGCTTGTTGTCATTTCCTGTTGGCTTGCTGTCATTTCCTGTTTGCTTGCTTTCATTTCCTAAAAATCCTGGTGCAATTGCAAGTTGGAAGCAATAAGTTTGTTAACAGTTTCTTCTAAAGATGCACTTGAACCAAGTTGGCTCTCCGATTTTTGGGACCAAGTACTTTATGGAAATTGCCTTCCATCATTATGGAATTGTAAAGTATTCTCCTGCAATTGCAACATCAACTCTTCCAGAGATGGACCAGAGTTGTGATAGGAAGCTTCTGGTCTGAACAAGAATTGTTGTGTGTCCTGCAAACTATCATTGAAGTAATTCTGATGATTATTCCATCCATAACAAAAGTTAGGTTGATCAGTCCAAACATTGTTATAGGATTGAGAATATAAATTATAAAAGAAATTACTTCCGTCCATAACAATTTTTTCGAAACAAAAAATGAAAAGATCACAAAATAACAGAAAAGAAATCAATCACAAACAAATATATACAAATCACCAATTAAATCAAAAACTAAAACTAAAACACAGCACTCCCCGACAACGGCACCAAAATTTGACCGCGCGTCGTAACGCTAATCAAAATTAAAATAACTAGACTACTACTGTAGCAGTGGCGAGTCTAGGTCGATCCCACAGAGAGTGTGTGTAAAGTTTAAGAAATGAAATTAATCGGTGTTTAGGAAAAAGGGGGTTTTGGATTTTTAAAGATGAATAAAATAAAACTAACTAATAAAAACAAATTAAAGAAAACATGCAAAAATGATAAAAGTGAAGAATTTGGTAGGGACCCGGTTCTTTGGTTCAATCTCGGCCTACACCCTGACTAAGCATATTTTATTAATTTATTGTTCTTTAACCTCTCCTAGAAATTATTAATCGTAGATTAAAATTAACCCGAGTTTTCCCTTAGGTTTTGTTTAATCAAGATACGATCGTTGATTAAACCTAACCACCTAACAACCTAGGATACGATCTCTAGATTTAATTAGGCAGTAGCATTACAAATTAGGAAAACCGATTAATCAAGGCAACAACCACATATGCTCGGGTCATTTAACCTATGTCATGTTATCCCTAATGATTACGAATCATTAGTTGCTACATATGAATTTCAACATAACAATTACGGATTATATCGAAATTCTAGCAATGGGTTTTGCAATTAACAATCCAATGAACGCATTAAAATCATCACTCACAATACCCAATATATTCATACACAAATAACCGAATAATAACGAAAATCCGATTATCCATATATGAAACCCAAATTAGTTAAATCGGACAACACAATCAATTTCTAATGAGAGAAATAAACCACAAAATAATTAAAATAATACTTAACATGGGTTGTCGGCGTCGATAGAACTTCCGAACTGGTGTCGGGACGTCTAACTCTTCATGAATCTTTTCCAAAAATTACTTCAGCCCTCATTCTAAACTCTAACCAAAAATTCCTTTAATTTTTACTATTCACTATTCCTTTGATTTGACAAATAAACCTTGAGGTTTATTGTCCTTCGCATTGTGCACGCACCTTCAGCTATGTCCAACACCAGCAGCCTCCACGTTGCTGCGTCTCCAAGCCACGGCTCACCAGCCAAGCCCAGATGTAGGAAGCCGCACGCTAAAGTTAGCGTCTGGAGCTTCTGCAGTCTCCGCCCCCCTCCTGTTGCGCCGCTACTGTTGCTTCTCCCCACTATGCTTTGATTAGACAATTAAGTTTTTATCCTCTCTAAAACCCTTTGCTCCTACGTGCTTGCTTCAGCGTCCCTGCGTGCGTACTTCATCGTTTTTAGGTGAAACGCTACGTCTCTACTACTGCCTTCCTCCAGTTGCATAACGCTGCATTTTGTCTCCTATGTAACTCTCCACGCTGCGTTTTGTACTTGATTGGACAATTAACATTGCAACTCTTTAAAGCCTCCTTGTGCGTTGTTTTTGCTAGCGTTTTACGTCAACGCATGCGTTTCACACATGCCTTTCGTGCGTTTTGATAAAAAAACACTGCTTCTCTCCTTCAGCTTCTTAAACGCCTCACTCTCCAACGTTTTGAATATGTTGGGCTGTCATTTTGAATTTCATTTTTCTTGTGTTCTTCTTCTTCTTCTTTTTTCCTCTATGAAGACAAGCAAAAATTGCTCTTCAGAAAATGATCCAAATTTCGTACTTTTAACTCACTTTAATTTCTTTGCTTCCAAATTGTACCTAAAATAAAATATAAATTAAAATGAGTATGTTAAGCATTTTTATGTAAATAATTGCTAAGTGTAAATGATTAAAACTATCGACAATTAAACACCTATCAAGCACACACCCTCATTTGAGGTGAGTTGGGAAAACCATATTTCTCAAATAGGATTAGAGCATCCTAAGACAATCATGATGACTTGTATGTGAATTTTGAACCTAGGCAATGTATGATAGAATTGAATTTCAAATGGATGCTAATATGTTTAGGTATTTAATAAACTTCGTTGTTTTGGACAACTATACAATTGAAGCACAAAAAATAACTTTTATTATATGAAATAATGTTTCAACATTGTTTTTGGAGATGATATTTTTATTACAAATTTGGAGAGATGTTATTGTTTTTAACAAATCTGATTTTAAAGTGTGAAGAATAACGATTTATTTTATGAAACTACATTTTTGAATAACTTTACACTTGGATTGCAAAAGATAACTTTTATTGCATGAAATAATATTGAAATTTACATAAATATAACTGAGTCATATATTCTGCATGTATTTATTCTCTTTTGGCTTAGAGTCATGATATAGTTTTATTTTATCGGTTGGATCGATAAATAAAGATATGATGCTTTACTTGATTTTTGTATTTAATTTTTATATACGATTGTTGTGATTGGTGAGGAAATGATTAGCCAATCGTGTGTTGGACACAACAAATTAAGCAACCCCTGTACCCTTGACACTGATATATTAAAGTCGAATTGCCGTATCGACACCTTTTTACAGGACTCACGGGTGATTCCACACCTAGGGTCTAGACACCGACGAGGTCACCACCTAGGATCATGATGCTCTTGTCGACTGTAGTCTGGACTCACCACGGATGAAAGTCGAACCAACACTGATAATCGATAGGTGTGTACATTTTGTTTTGACTTAATCTGATATTTGTTTTCTAATGAGATTTGATTTATACATATGATGTTTTTATGCATTTGTATACTGGAACTAGAACCTATATCCACCGAATGGATGATTAATAGGCTGGGCCTATGTGGTTCCTAACCGGTATATGATGGGATTTTGGAATATCGATTGCTATTCGACAAAGAGGAAAAACTTTCTTCAAGTATTAATTATTTCCTTTTTCTTATTTGTTGAAAATTAATTATCACTTTATTTTGTTTACAATACCACTTTTGTTATCTTATAACTTATAGTTTCTTGGTGGGATCAATTTAGAAATGGTGTTTCAGAATTGAAAAGGTTTGCAATTTAGATTTTAAGTCAATGTGTGAGTGCAACAGATTGTGAACGAAACCGTAGTGCATTTGAATTTATCCACTCGAAGAAAAGGAATATATTGAAATATAAGAGGTTGAATGACTTAGTTTTTGTTCGTTACAATTTAAAATTTTGGGAAATGTATGTTATTTTCATTATTATCATTATTAATTTTGATATAATTGCTTATAATTTCCTAATAATTAAATTTAATTATTTACTAGGAGTCTTAATAACACAAGTAGTTCAACTGATCCAATTTCTATTGATAATATTGATCTTGTAGCAGATTGAGTTTATGAAGAATCGAATTTGGTAGATGTGAATGATTTGGAAGGAATCTTGGATGAGAAAGCATTGACATGTCATTTGTTGCATTAAATTTGAATGATAATGATGATAAAGCTCATTTCAATGATAAATATTTTGTACCAAATGATTACTGGAGTTAGTGCAGTTATAACGAATATCCTCCCATTGACGATTGAATTTTGTTCCAGGTTTTGTTTTTTTTTCTTCTTTTAATTTTACTTATATTTGATGTTTATGTTAAATTCTATATATGTAATATAACTGCAAATATTTTTGTTTCAAGTTTAACTTCTACTTGATTGTTTCTTCGTCATGAACTTTTTTTTGTAAATTATTTAAGGATATTTATTATTCTTTTTATTGAATGTTTTGATGTAATTATTATTTATTAAAATGATGAAACTATACTATTGTAATATTTTAAATATTTTGTATTATTATTAATTTTACATTTGTATGATAATAATTGTGTTTTTATATTAATTTTGGTTATTATTTATATGTGAAATGTTTAAAACTATTGTTATTTTATAGTAATTGTGATTATTATTTGTTATTATGATTTTTGAAAACAAGGTTGATGTAAGCAGTAAATTAGTAAAATATACAATACAACTGTATAATATATCAATAGACTATTTTACAAATCTTAAAAATTTTAATGACTATTTTATAAATTTAAAAAATTATTCAAAATGTTACCTAATATTAACCGGTGCTAGTATCAGAACTCAATCTGATATAAATTTGAACCAAGGATTTAACATGAAACTAAAATTTATCTTATAGTAAAAATAAAATACCAAAAAGACGAAACGCATGGTAAAGTAAATTACCAAATAGACTAATGCATTCTAAAACCCTGGTGTCTCATTGCCTGACCGCCTCCGTATTCGGCTTCACCGCACTCTTAACCCGTACACGAAACAAAACCCTTGTTCTCTCTTTGGCCGACTTGTTTCTTCTCTCGATTCTCCGTGCTCTAAACCAAATAGCGGAACAAGTTGGTTCTTTAAGATCTTCAAACTAAGTTCATTCTAGGTATTGTTTCAGCTTTCTATTCTGTGCTTACAATCTTTTGTTTATATAAATATTCGGTAAAATTTTTCTTTTCTTTTGTTATTATTGCCTTAAGAAAAGAATGATGAATCAAGGTGGGTGCCTATACCTTTCTAACGTATTCGGAAGGTCGAGTTCATGTTTTATTTGGCTTCATATTCTATTTAGGTTCGCGTTTTGATGGCTAAAATAAAGTATGGTTGATTTTAGTTTTTTGGTTTAAAGTTAAGATTGTTCGTATATTTTTTCTTATAATTACTTTCTGACATATCTTGCTTTTCTCAGAAGCTTTCGGAAATCCAGAATTGAAGGATTAAGTTCTGGGTTGGCGAGATGAGTTTGATTTCTCAAAATGCTGGCTCCAAAGCTGTAGTCAAGACTAGAAGGGAAGACACGGATGAGCCTGCCTTTATGGGAGATGATAAAGAGGACAGTGGAGGGCAGTCTGGTTTGGCTATATCTAATGCTAAGAAAAGAAGGAAAGAGAAAGCGGAAAAACTTGAAATTGAGGAAGGAAAGGAGATGAAGAAGTTGGAGAACCTTCTGTTTGGATCTCTGTACTCCCCTCTTGAATTTGACAACGATGATGAGGAGAAGGTTAATTATGGGACTCACAATTCGTCAGCTTTGTTTTTTCTGGACCATTCGGCTAATTGTATGCTGCCTGTTTGTGAGGAGGATGCAGAATTCTTTGAAAGGAATGATGATGAAAGGGAAACTAAGCAACGGAAAGCTGTTTGGGTTGATGATGAAGAGGAGAAGACCAAGGTTAATATTGCCAAGGTCAATAGATTGAGGAAGTTGAGGAAGGAAGAGGATGAGAATTTGATTTGTGGGTTGGAGTATGTTTCAAGATTAAGGGCTCATCATGTTAAGTTAAATCCTGGCACTGAATGGGCCAGCCTTGATTGGAGATCAAAAAATGTTGGTCTTTCTGATGATGAATATTCGGACGAAGAAAATGACATAGTTGAATCTCATGGTTTCAAGGATGTTGAAGCTTTTGATGATATTCTTCGTACAAGTGAAGATCTTGTAGTCAAAAGCAGGGTGAAGCTGCAACCTGGCCTTCTTGAGTACTCTAGACTTGTAGATGCAAATGCTGAGGATTCATCCAATGGTCCAATCAATTCAGTTCAGTTTCATCGAAATGCTCAACTGCTTCTTACTGCGGGATTGGATCGAAGGATTAGGTTCTTCCAAATTGATGGAAAACGGAATACCAAAATACAAAGTATTTTCATTGATGATTGCCCTGTTAGAAAGGCCTCTTTTTTACCTGATGGTTCTCAGGTTATTATAGCAGGAAGAAGGAAGTTCTTCTACAGCTTTGATTTAGTGAAAGCTAAAGTTGATAAAATAGGCCCCCTTGTTGGCAGGGAAGAGAAGAGTTTGGAAGTTTTTGAGGTCTCCCCCGACTCCAGTACAATTGCGTTTGTTGGTAATGAAGGTTATATCTTGTTGGTATCTTCCAAAACGAAAGAACTAATTGCAACCTTGAAGATGAATGGAACTGCCCGCTCGTTAGCTTTTGCTGATGATGGGCGGCAATTATTAAGCCATGGAGGCGATGGGCAGATTTACCATTGGGATTTACGAACAAGGGCATGCGTACATAAGGCTGTTGATGAAGGTTGTATAAATGGTACAGCACTTTGCACATCCCCAGATGGAAATCTGTTCGCTGCTGGTTCTGATAGTGGGATTGTAAATGTTTACAACAGAGAAAGCTTTTTAGGTGGGAAGAGAAAACCAATCAAGGCTATTGAGAATTTGACCACTAAAGTAGACTTTTTGAAGTTTAACAATGATGCTCAAATATTAGCCATTTGTTCACACATGAAGAAGAACAGTTTAAAGTTGATACACGTGCCGTCATATACTGTGTTCTCGAACTGGCCTCCAACAAACAAGGCCTTAAATTATCCTCGCTGTTTGGATTTTAGTCCTGGTGGGGGTTTTATGGCTGTTGGAAATGCTTCTGGTAAAGTATTGCTATACAAATTGCACCATTACCATCATGCATAGAGCAATAAAGATCTTGATCAATCTCAAGTGATGCTTGTTGTGCCTTTTATGTTGGTCTATTGATGTGCAACTCATAGGCGATTCAACCGTATTATATTTTCCTTGGGCGATGCCTTTATTTGATTGGCCTTTTGTGGAGATTAGCCTTTTGATTTAGAAGACAATCGCCTATCAACTTGGTTTAGATGTTACCAACAAAATTTTGAGTATCAGTAGGATTTTATGATGCCAGTTATTGTTGCGAGAACTTTGTGTACAACATTTTGGAGGATGTCTTTGATTCAACGGTTGATGTCATTAGTGTTCATCCATTGGAATAACTAAAATTTCATGGTTTCCTTCTGACAGCTTGAATGAATCATCCGTTATTTGCTTTCCGTGTTACTTTGTTTATTCTAGATTAGCTATTGGTTAAGAAGAATTGAGAACATTATTCCATCTAATATGATACACCTTACGCCAACACTAGATCCTGCTGTAGATTTAACCTGCTGATCTGTTGTTCCGTGGAATAGTATCAAAGATGTTAACAGTGTCGTTTGTGGTACGGAAACATAGCTTATGACAGACATTGTTTTAACCATGCGACTTTTATGAAACTTAAGATAGAGGGCCTGGGCAAATATTCCGAACAGGAGTCCTCATTTTGACAAGCTACTCGGCAGTGAGGCCCATTTTAGTATCACAATCGCCAGTCTAGGCTTTGACAGCAACCGCAATTCCCTATGTGATGAAGGATCACACAATCTTTAGAACAAAATAACATCGCAGGAGGCAAGCATCAATGTGGTCAAGGCACAAATGTACACGGTTTCTGGTGAATCTTCTCCACACATGCAAGCCCAGAATTTGTCTTTGCATGAAGACGAGAGAAACTAAACATTCTTTTAACCTAAAGATGTTTTATCTTAAATTAAAAGGTTGTACTTACAAATTTATATAAGAAGCTAATGATCACATGAATTTAAAGACAAATCTTAAATAAATATAAGATATGTTTTGATAAAAGTTGTTACAAATTATATGAGGATGTGATTAATAAAGATTTTATCTACCTAATTTAAGTTTTGTTAGTTTTTGAATAACTTAAGATTAACTAAATTTGAATGGAATTTTAGTTCATTAAAGAGATTAAAAGTGATCTTTTCAGCATAATAATAGGGTTATTATTTCAAATAAAATAATGAGAGTAACTAAATATAAAGTCTTAATCTATTTGATGGTCATAGCATATAACATATTACTTGCTAGTTTACATTTATTTTGTTCTAATTAGAAATTACACATATTTGGTATATTTGACACTAAGTTAAGTGAACCAAATTTCTGAGACATAGGTTAGACTTAAGAAGAGTTCTTAAAACAGAAGTCATATGCCTATTATACAATATTGCTATTAATCCATATTAAGGATTTGGGTGACAGTTTCATATGTCAATGTCATATAGATGGGAAGTGACATTTTAGAATTAACTATTATCTCACTAACTTAAATGAAAACATGTAAGATAGATGCTAGCAACATGATAGCACAATGCAAAAAGTTGCATACAATAGAGTTAAAGGTATAGTACATTAATGGAATTGTTCTACTCAATTTAGTCTAGTAAAAGCATAAATAAAGACTATAATTGAAGTCATTTTATATATTATGATGATGGTTGTCATTACAAGAAGACACTGGCATGATTTTCTTACTAATATAAGATATGATATAAATCATATATATATGTATTCATGCTTTGAGTATTTGATACTAAATTTGGATTCAATATTATGATAATGTTCAAGACATGAAAAAAAATTGTTGAGTAAAAGTAGTGAACTAAGTTTTACATAAATTGTTATTATGCATTAAATCAAATGAGACTGTGTGTAACATAAAATGCAAGAATATGATGTTAGATAAATATATATATCTTTTGATTATGAATCATTTGAAACTTTGAAACTTGCTAAATTGAAGGATGACCGAATCAACCTTTAATAAAAACATGATTATGACATTGAATTGTTAAATCTTATATATATGATATTTGAGATGTAATAATAATTCATGAAGGATGATCACTTGTTTACCAATGACCTTATTAATATAGTCATATGTATCAACTAAAATATCAATTTAAATTTTAAAAAGTTTAAAATATTTAAATTTAGGAGAAAGTAAGCATTACAAATGATAAAGTACTTTAATGAGATTGACGTGGTAAGTTTTAATTTTTTTAGTTATCTAAGGAATAAGATTCTCTGGCGATTACTTTCACAATTAAGTTCCATAATTGTATGGTTTTATGTAAGGAGGAATATACAATATGAGATATTATATTATGCAAAATTTATTTCTTCTATAGCTATGCCTAGTAGAATAACTTACCTTTGATAGATCCAATTAAACTAATTAACAAGATTCCATGTTAGATATGAAATGATAAGAATTTAAAAGATTCAACGTTAATAGTTTTAGGATGTGACGCTTAGTTTAAGCATATTTTATTCAATAAGTTTAGAAGTAATTAGGATAATAAAAGTAAAGATATTGTTCATTTTTAATTGAAAATTTTTGTTTACTACAAGTATACAAATCGTAACTTTGTTTTCACTTTACCATCTTATTTTAATCATGCTCAATCTTAGATATATATTTATAATTACCCTTTCTTGATCATACCTAATCTTAGATGCCCAATAATTACAATTATCTTCTCTCGAGATATAATTAAGTAATCCCAATTAAAATAGATAGAAATTGAATTGTAATCTCTCAATCTATTAAAACTCTTTCTAACTATGTAACTGGATTTAAAGCAATCCTATGGATAATTAAGATCTCTCTTCAATTGTATATTAATCGATGCTTATATTTCTATTGAGGTACCAACTCTGTCTTTGCAACACAGTATAAGTGATCCAATCCAATCTCTTGATTCAAAATATAAAGTAATAAACATCACAAGCATATTACATTAAATTAAGAATATAAAGTTCAACAAATAAATCAAGAGTAATTCTTAAAAAGGAATTTCACAATCCATAGTTGTAACTATATATCTAAATTTAATTATCATTAATATCTAACATCAATATGGAAATAAGAAAAGAGTAGAGAATTGAATCTTAAAGTCTACTCTTCTTTTCTTTGAGTTGGAAAATCTACAGCCTTGTTCTTGAGAATTTTGTTCTTTTGATCTCCTCTAATTATATTTTTTGCAGTCATCAAGTGATGTACTTCTCTTGTTTGTGTACTCTTGAGTCTTCTAGGGTTTTGTCTAGGTTTATCAAGAGTTTATCTTCTAAAAAAATACCGAAATATCAAAAGTATAAGAAAGCTCGCATCCTAGAAAACACCTTACATGATCGTGCATGACATTGTTGTAATTGTTTAGCACGATTGTGTATAGCAGGCAGTAAGATGTAAGTCTCTGGCAAGATTGTGCATGGGAGGCTTCCATCTTGCTGCCTTTTTGGGGCACAATCATACATGGTCATACACGATCGTGCCAAATATATTTCTTCATATTTTTTTATTTTTCCTATTTTTGTTCTTCATCAAACACATTAAAAAAAACTTGAAATGTATAATCAAGATTAAATTCTTACCTTAAACAACAAACAATCAAACAAAACATATAAAAACACTAATAAAAATATAAATCTAAGTCTTAAATACATGATTATCCTTTAAAAAACACTAAAACATACTCCAATACTTATAAAACATATTATAATTAACACCTATTAACATCCCCAAACTTAAATCTTTGCTTGTTCCTAAACAAAACTAAAACCTTAAAACAAACAAAACACACAAACATATAATGCAATAATGGTACAGTGACATCAAATTTCATGAAATTAACTAAGCCATAAACATTTATCTTTGAAGAAGTTCCAACACACTAACTCATACAATTCATGTTCAAATTTTTTATTTAAATACACATATCAACTAAAACGTTGACATCTATTCATACATATTTGACACTTGTAAACATGGAATCATTTTTATATACCAATTAAAGAGATAAAACATTGCTAACTACCCATTCATGAAATTTATTTTGGCATTTAACAAGAAGATTCATAATTTCACTTTTATTATCAACACTTGTTGGACCCCGCTTGCTTCTGGAGCGCAGCTCTCTTGCGAAATCATGAAACTTGAGTTTTCTTTGATGCCATAAATGTTGGAAACAATTTCCGGAACCCAACCCTTGAATACCATAACACTGACCCTGGCTCCTTGTAATCTCTTAAACCAACATCGAGTTCTTGCTTTGATACCACAAATGTTGGACCTCACTTGCGGAGCCCAACTTCGGATGTCTTAAACCTTGAACATCATCGGTTCATCTTCATTCTCATAAAATCCCAATAATTTCCTCACAAATTGTTCAATGACGTGCCCATACAAACCAGTCACCATGCTTGAACTCAAATTTTTCCTGCTTGTGAGCAGAGTTTGGAAATCTTCAAACTAGAATTTCAGTTTGGTTTCTTCAAAGAAATCATAGCTCTAAGCCTCTGATTTGTTTTGAAGTAAGAATCACCTCAATCGCAGCTCTATAGCTCAAGATATACTTAAAATTCCTAAGTGTGTTTGTACCTTAATCATGCTCTTTAAACTGACCTCTCAATTTCCTACGATCAAACTTTTTCATCTCAAAACCAAAAGATACCAAATTTCATAGAGAGATAAATTCATGTCTTAGAAATCTATCGCTTCAAAAATCATTCCATTTGGAGGTCGGACGAGGGAGTTATGACTGAAAGAATCTAACAAGTTCATAATCTCAATCATGCAATAACATGTCTTGGCGCGATTGTCATAACTTGCACCAAACATGTCGGATTAGTTTTGTTCTTGGACCATTGGAAAGAAGACTTCGAGCTCTAAATCTTTCATGCAGACCACAAAGTCAGATTATGCATCGAAAAGCGCCAACATTCACAATCTTTCCCGTGCATGTCCGTTTAACGGACATGCATCGAGCTTAGGAGGCCAAAATGATCCGAGAATGTCCGTTAAACGGACATCCATGTCCGTTTAACGGACATAGACTGGTCAAAGGGTGCTTTTACTCCCGATAAGGTCCGTTTAATGGACCTTATGTCCGTTAAACAGACATTGGGTCTCCCCAAAGTCCTCCAAACCCTCTTTCATGCTTCCTACAACCATCCTAACATCATAAACACTTATAATCCTCCCAAAATCACTTATTCTCATGCTAAAACACGTCATAACAACTCAAACATCAAATTCATTTCATCAAAATCTCAATCTCAACTTAATTGGTTCATCAAAACCACAAATTTCAAACATTCATCAAAGCTATCACAAACACAAACCATACATAACACTCTAACTTGCAACACTCACATCTCTCCATTCCGACATCCAAAAATCACAAATTTCATATCGTTGGAAAGATCACAAGATCTTCTACAACTTCCAAGAAGACCATTTTTACTAATTCTGTCTAGATTTTTCCAGAAATTCCCTTGAATCCTGAACACAAAACTTACCCTTATGAAAAACCTGAACTTTGTCTCAATTTCACTTCCTTAGCTAATACACCATTATTCTTATCCATTCAATTACCAATTGGAGTTCATCAATTCATCAACTTCAATATATTCAAAAGCATCTCATGATTATCATCATAACATTCCTATCTTTCTTTTCCATATATAACAATAACTCATGTTAATTCCAAGTTAAGCTCATCCTTAATTGGTTCATATTCCAACTCTACCCCAATTTTATAACCATTTGAATTCTAACTTTTCTTCACCCATTCTTAAATCTTAGCTCATTTGACATGTCACTTTAAGCTACATCTCATTATCCAATACCATTCATAATTCCTATTGTCCTTTTCATAACATCTCATTGATGTGTATATATATATTTACAAATATTTATACCAACCATTTATGCTCAACATTTATCATAGTCATCCATATACATATTTACATTTCAAATCATACACAATCCCATACTTCATTTACATCATAACTTGAGAGTTTACAATCTTCAATGATAACTCATGCCACAATACATTACTAATATCAATATCGAATATACAAAACATGCAAAACTCAATAATTCTCAAAATACATATAGAGCCTTGTTTTACATCAATTAACCCAAAACACAACAAAACATGCCAATCCGGAGAAATGTCTTGACTTTCACTCTGTTTCTTGCTCAACACCTGAATTGGGGAAAGAGAGTGGGGGTGAGCTTTTAAAGCCCGTAGGTAACATGCTTATAACAAAATAACAAGCAAAACCTTTCAAAAGTTCTTAATCATGGAAAAATTCTTGTTGAAATCCATAAAACACTTGTTTATCAAATTCTCATCATGTATTCAAATTCATAAATCACAAAACATGAATGCATCAACTTATTCACAAATCATGAACACATAAGCACATAAATGGTTTAGGTAGATCCATAAACATGATGAACTACACAATTCCATATAATGACCTTGTGTAGTCGTAAACTTGGGGAGTCCTTGAAGTAGCTCCGTGCCACTAGCGGGCAGGTGGGATAAGCCTATTCTTGGGACAACGTGCACGTGACGGTTCTTAGATGGACTACCAAAACCCACACAACATGTATTTCAAAACTTGTTGCCCAAAATGGAACTTTTCAAAAAACTTGATTTTTTCTTGACATTTTGCCATAATGGCATATTTCCAAACACATTTATTCATGATCATGCAATATCTCACATTTCATCAACCAAATTCACATATCAATCACATAACAATTTCGCAAATCGTTCACAAGCAATAATGCAACAAATATGAAGCAACTTGAAATCATTTTCTTCTCTGGCTTTAAAAGGAAACATTTATGGCTCGTTAATTCTATTATAAACACGATACCCACCTTAAATCCTTGCTTATAAAATTGTTCAACATGCTTCCCCTCTTGCTCCTCTTGAATTCCTCTCTTAATCTCCTTTAACAATAGCCACAAAATTCCCAAAGAAAAAGACATCCAAATTGATCAACCCAAAAAAACATATCATGAAATTGGTCTTAGAAAACATAATCCCATACATTTCTAAGTTATCTAAACCCAAACCACTTTAAAATTTCAAAACATTGAAAAACCCTTACCTTGAATCTTCACCCAACCAAGGGGTTTCTTGACTCAAATGGAAGCTTGAACCTTCCTCTAGCTCTTTCCTTATTAGTTTTACACCAAAAACCTTCTTGAACTCCAAGAAAATGGAAAACCCTAGTTTGTTCTTCTTTTTCTCCTTCCTTCTCTCCACCTACGACCCTCCCTCTCTTCTCTTCTCTCAATTTTCGTTTCCCTCTCTTCCTTTGCAAGCCAAGCCTTCTTTCTTCCCTTTTATACCATCACTAATGCTAAAAAGTCCAAAATGCCCTTACTTATTAGCCTAGGAACTTAAATGCTTAAGTGACATGCCCAAAATGCCCTTAATGCAACTTATCCCTTCTAACACTTCAATTTAAATCACCTAGGCCATTTAACCTTATTAACATTAACATGCCAATTAAGGTCCCATACAAATTAATCTATCAAGACCTCAAAATTCATCAAATCATGCTTAATTAAATAAAAAAATTTCAGGGGCCAGCATTTCTCCCCCTTAAAGAATTTTGTCCTCGAAATTCACACCTTATTGATCTAGGGGCAGGGTTTGCTTCCTCTTACACTTTTTTGTTTTTCCCATTTTACTCTATCACTGCAATGCTTTCTTTCAAATGACCTTGGTTAACGGGTTCAAACAATCCCTCTCAGATGCCATACCATCTTATTTGTTTCTTCCATATTCTTGAAACTAATCAAAATTTTATTTCCCACTTCCTGGGTCCATAATACCCATATTATACCCCTACCAATCTCTTAACATACTCACGTACATCACATTTTGAAAGTGAGAAATCTTCCATCAGTAGCAACACTTATAACTATTTCATGTAAACCTTTTCATGTCGGGCTTGAGCACACTCTTGCTCGAGCTTGAGCACACCTTAGCATGGTGGTATTCATATACATGTACTCATGAGAGTATAAACATATAGCTCTGAGAGTATCACAGAGGTAATTTATCTTACGCTTGATGATTCACATCAGGTTAGTGCTAAGTGACTGTGTGCTAACACACTTAGCTCTCATGCCTAATCTTACTAAATTCCATGCCCTTGATATTGATCCTTCTAATTCGTTCATTTTTCTTAATTCACCTAATTCTTATCATTCATCCATTTCACCTGTCCATAACATGTCCAATTTTGGCCTTCTATAACTTGTAGGCCTTGCTCATCATAATACAAGAGTGATGACTTTTTCTATGATCTAACTCCTCATACAGTATTCAAGAAGAAATCACTAGGACAGTGATTGTCGTACTTAAAATCAAATAAAACTATACTTGGATCTCATGGCCCTATGAACTTCAAACCCTATGCCTTAAGCATATTCTTGATAGTTAAGACCATCAATTCAAACATCCACTTGCTTACTTTGACATTCTTAGTCACTAAAAGATCTTGCGATGCATTCCTACTAGGATGCATAACTTATGTTACCATTTGTACTTTTCTAGCAATCCTTTCACTCAACCATCTTTATTGATTTCACATACTTCTTATTTCACTCACCCTGTATCCTTCTTTTCATTCAAACTTGACACTCAGATCTGTTTTCAATCTCACACTCTCTTAATCCTTAATTTAAGGTAAACCAAAACCTCTATTCTATGCTTTCTTTTGTATTAGTTCTGATAACCTCAAAATCAAATTTCTTCTTAAGGTATTTGATATAGCACTTAACTTCACTTGGAATTTCTCACTTGAACAATCATAGCCTTTCGGTATTTATATCAATCTCTTGAGTCTCATAATTAATTCTCCCAATTCATTGATTGCCTCAAACTTTTACGATCTGTACTTGCATAATCATTAATGTAGCAGTTTTAAATTATGTATCAAATAATCAACTCATAGGACTTCAGTTGTCTCCATACATATGAAATCACTTTGTTACGCTGCGTTGGATTTCAACCAAATGTCTTATGCAACATCAGTGCATACTATAAAATCTCCAAATCTATATGATATAATTTACCTCAGCATAGTTCCTTCAAAATTCTCTTTACTTACATTACTCATACACTTTACACATTTTTCTCTATGTATTCAAACTATTCTTCTCAATTCTTCGAATACCTTTAATACACCATCAAATCTTAAATCACTTTCGTCTCCAATATGCTATTGGGTATTTGTTAACTCAAAAAATTATTATCAAATTTCATGTGCCTCCTGATTTGCCCTCGTGATTCCTTAAATAACTAATTCCTTAATGAGGTACATTGTCTCACTTTCTTTTCAATTTCATAATTGACTTCATTCCGCGAATGATTTTCTCCATTCCTTGAATTTCCTCAGATCTCGCTTGGACTTATTATCATGTTTGCTCATTCATACCAATTTCTCCACACATTGTAATTTATTTGCAGACTTAACTTTTTGATTTTAATACATTCATCAAGTTAGGTTTGCATCTCCTCAACATACTTTCACATAATATAACTTGAGCGTACATACTCCTCATACTAACTATTCGTGTCTCCAAAAAATCAAGAATCCACTCATATGACCCTTTACATCAAACAAAATACATACTTTTTCAGTAACATATCCTACCTCCCTGCTTGATGCTTTGTTAGGGAGTGTACTCACTTTCAAATTATTACATATTCCTTCATGATCAGTTCTTTCATTGATCATCCTTAATATAAACTATCTGATTTGCTTATTCTAACTTAACAAAATTCTTCTTCAAAAGAGGGTTTCTTGCTACCATCATCTATACTATTCATGCAGTCTTGATCAATCACCTATTATCAACTATTCTTAATACCGCGGGAAAACCAATTCCTATCTTCCTCATAAGGTCATAATGTTCAAATCACCCAAAACCCAAGGGAGTAATGAACATACTTATTGTCGCATATGCTTGGGTGGCGTCATCCTATTTTTTCCACTTACTAATTCATATTTTTCATGCTTGATACTTTGGTCTCCATTAATCCCAGAAAATAGTTCCTCTTAGATCAATTTATTTCTTATTGTGACATTTTTAACAAATCTCAATCTATTCCCACATGATCATTATGAGCACCTTCATATGTTACTCTAGTTCCCCTCAAACTTTAGACTATGGAAGCTATGCCTAACAAATATCCAATAAGTCATAAGTTTCTTCCTCTATCATCTCCACATATATATATTACCTACGTGCTTAATATACTCACTTGTGTATGATGATGGGTCATCATATAGATACTCACAATAACAACAATTTAACCTTCTTGGACTTGTACAAATATCACTATCATTCATATTATCTTCCCATTATCCTTCACATTACATCTTACATATATATATATATATATATATTCACCACTGATTCAAATTTATAGATGTAAAATCATCACACAATTTACATATCGAACATGTAGCAAATTTCTCAAATCAATCACAAGCAATAAAAGCAACATTTATGAAGTAATTGAAAGCATTTCATTCTCTTGATTCAAAAACAAACTTTTATTTCTTGATTCGGAAAAAGAAAACTTAAAGGCTTATTACTCAAATTATAAACTTGCACCCACTTAGGTTCCGATTTCTTCTTCTTAAGACCATAAGAATCTTTGTTTTCAATACATTCCACTTGTTCACTTTAAGCTCAACGTTTCCACTTATATCCTTGTCTTCCTCAAACAAGCCATGTTCATACATTTACATCTATATCACATTCGGGGATATATCACCATAATGCCATACACTGCATCCCCCCACTTCAATTACATTGAATCATTATCTGTCATATTACCCATATGCTATTTCGCATTTCCATTTATCCAATGAAAAATAATCATTTTGCTCACTAATTCGAACAGCCCAAACTCTTAACAATTGCTTATCTGAATAACTTATACACATGCGCCCATGTAAGATCTCAATTCCGGCGCTCTAATACCACCTATGTTGGACCCCGCTTGCTTCCGGAGCCCAGCTCTCTTGTGAAATCATGAAACTTGAGCTTTCTCTGATACCATAAATGTTGGGACCGATTTCTGGAACCCAACCCTTGAATACCATAATACTGACCTTGGCTCCTTGTAATCTCTTTAACCAACATCGAGTTCCTGCTTTGATATCACAAATGGTGGACCTCACTTGCGGAGCCCAACTTCGGATGTCTTAAATCATGAAAATCATCCGTTCATCTTCATTCTCATAAAATCCCAATAATTTCCTCACAAATTGTTCAATGGCGTGCCCATACAAACCAGTCACCATGCTTGAACTCAAATTTTTCCTGCTTGTGAGCAAAGTTTGGAAATCTTCAAACTAGAATTTCAATTTAGCTTCTTCAAAGAAATCATAGCTCTAAGCCTCTGTTTTGTTTTGAAGTAAGAATCACCTCAATCGGAGCTCTATAGCTCAAGATATGCTTAAAATTCTAAAGTGTGTTTATACCTTAATCATGCTCTTTAAACTGACCTCTCAATTTCCTACAATCAAACTTTTTTATCTCAAAACCAAAAGCTACCAAATTTCATGGAGAGATAAATTCATGTTTTAGAAATCTATCGCTTCAAAAATCATTCCATTTGGAGGTCGAACGAGGGAGTTATGGCTGAAAGAATCTAACAAGTTCATAATCTTAATCATGCAATAACATGTCTTGGTGCGATTGTCATAACTTGTACCAAACATGTCTGATTAGTTTAGTTCTTAAACCATTAGAAAGAAGACATCGAGATATAAAACTTTCATGAAGACCACAAAGTCAGATTCTGCCTCTAAAAGGTCCAACATTCACAATCTTTTCCGTGCATGTCCATTTAACGGACATGCATCGAGCTTATGAGGCAAAAATGACCTGAGAATGTTCGTTAAACGGACATCCATGTCCGTTTAACGGACATAGACTGGCCAAAGGGTGTTTTTACTCCAGAGAAGGTCCGTTTAACGGACCTTATATCCGTTAAATGGACACTTGGTCTCCCCAAAGTCCTCCAAACCCTTTTTCATGCTTCCTACAACCATCCTAATATCATAAACACTTATAATCCTCCCAAAATCACTTATTCTCCTGCTAAAACACTTCATAACAACTCAAACATCAAATTCATTTCGTCAAACTCTCAATCTCAACTTAATTGGTTCATCAAAACAACAAATTTCAAACATTCATCAAAGCTATCGCAAACACAAACCATACATAACACTCTAACTTGCAACACTCACATCTCTCCATTCTGACCTCCAAAAATCACAAACTTCATATCGTTGGAAAGATCACAAGATCTTCTACAACTTCCAAGAAGACCATTTTTACTAATTCTGTCTAGCTTTTTCCAGAAATTCCCTTGAATCCTGAACACAAAACTTACCCTTATGAAAAACCTGAACTTTGTCCCAATTTCACTTCCTTAACTAATACACCATTATTCTTATCCATTCAATTACCAATTGGAGTTCATCAATTCATCAACTTCAATATATTCAAAAGCATCTCATGATTATCATCATAACATTCCTATCTTTCTTTTCCATATATAACAATAACTTATGTTAATTCCAAGTTAAGCTTATCCTTAATTGGTTCATATTCCAACTCTACCCCAATTTTATAACCATTTGAATTCTAACTTTTCTTCATCCATTCTTAAATCTTAGCTCATTTGACATGTCACATTAAGCTACATCTCATTATCCAATACCATTCATAATTTATATTGTCCTTTTCATAACATCTCATTGATGTGTATATATATATTTACAAATATATATACCAACCATTTATGCTCAACATTTATCATAGTCATCCATATACAGATTTACATTTCAAATCATACACAATCCCATACTTCATTTACATCATAACTTGAGAGTTTACAATCTTCAATGATAACTCATGCACAATAAATTACTAATATCAATATCGAATATACAAAACATGCAAAACTCAATAATTCTCAAAATACATGTAGAGCCTTGTTTTACATCAATTAACCCAAAACACAACAAAACATGCCAATCCGAATAAATGTCTTGACTTTCACTCTGTTTCTTGCTCAACACCTGAATTGGGGAAAGAGAGTGGGGGTGAGCTTTTAAAGCCCGTAGTAACATGCTTATAACAAAATAACAAGCAAAACCTTTCAAAAGTTCTTAATCATGGAAAAATTCTTGTTGAAATCCATAAAACACTTGTTTCTCAAATTCTCATCATGTATTCAAATTGATAAGTCACAAAACATGAATGCATTAACTTATTCACAAATCATGAACACATAAGCACATAAATGGTTTAGGTAGATCCATAAACATGACGAACTACACAATTCCATATAATGGCCTTGTGTAGTCGTAAACTTGGGGAGTCCTTGAAGGAGCTCCGTGCCACTAGCGGGCAGACGGGATAAGCCTATTCTTGGGTCAACGTGCACGTGACGGTTCTTGGATGGACTACCAAGACCCACACAACATGTATTTCAAAACTTGTTGCCCAAAATGACACTTTTCAAAAAACTTGATTTTTTTCTTGACATTTTGCCATAATGGCATATTTCAAAACACATTTATTCATGATCATGCAATATCTCACATTTCATCAATCAAATTCACATATCAATCACATAACAATTTCGCAAATCGTTCACAAGCAATAACGTAACAAATATGAAGCAACTTGAAATCATTTTCTTCTTTGGCTTTAAAAGGAAACATTTATGGCTCGTTAATTCTATTATAAACACGATACCCACCTTAAATCCTTACTTATAAACTTGTTCAACATGCTTCCCCTCTTGCTCCTCTTGAATTCCTCTCTTAATCTCCTTTAAAAATAGCCACAAAATTTCCAAATCAAAAGACATCCAAATTGATCAACCCAAAGAAACATATCATGAAATTGGTCTTAGAAAACATAAACCCATACATTTCTAAGTTATCTAAACCCAAAACCACTTTAAAATTTCGAAACATTGAAAAACCCTTACCTTGAATCTTCACCCAACCAAGGGGTTTCTTGACTCAAATGGAAGCTTGAACCTTCCTATAACTCTTTGTTTTTTGGTTTCACCCCAAAAACCCTCTTGAACTCCAAGAAAATGGAAAACCCTAGTTTGCTTTCTTTTTCTCCTTCCTTCTCTCCACCTACGACCCTCTCTCTCTTCTCTTCTCTCAATTTTCGTTTTCCCTCTCTTCCTTTGCAAGCCATGCCTTCTTTCTTCCTTTTTATACCATCACTAATGCTAAAAATTCCAAAATGCCCTTACTTATTAGCCTAGGAACTTAAATGCTTAAGTGACATGCCCAAAATGCCCTTAATGCAACTTATCCCTTCTAACACTTCAATTTAAATCACCTAGGTCATTTAACCTTATTAACATTAACATGTCAATTAAGGTCCTATACAAATTAATCTATCAAGACCTCAAAATTCATCAAATCATGCTTAATTAAATAAAAAAATTTCAGGGGCCAACAACACCGTAGTATCAAGCTTCGTTAGAGTGTCATTATAGTCTTTAGAGACATTTTGTCATGAATGCCTCCGATTACTTAGTTATATCACAACTCACAACTGGCTATTAACTCTATTTAAAACCCTTTTTTAAGAGCTAGTAAAATTGGAAATTTATTTAACGTATTTATACAACACACTTTGTTGTTTTTGGTTTTTTTCTTCTCATTTTACCTACATCACTTCTTTCTAGTCAATCACTCCTCGGAAAGGTTACTAATGATGTCTACCAATTTAAATGAATTTAATTATAAGTGCATTCGAAAAAGTTTCATAATAGCATATAAAAATAAAAGGAATATAAGTAAGGGCAAGAATACTTATGGGGATTATGGAAGTGATGGCGTTAGAGAGGGAATTTAAACACACTTTATGCCATGAACATCCATCATTTTAATTCACAAGAAAATCATAAAAAGATAATAAATACACATAAAATTATATAAAAATACTTAGAACATAGCATGCTACTTTTAAGGTCACTAGCTTGACCATTTCAGCTTAATTTTTTAACCAACTCTTCTTTTGAATATTAAGGTCCTACGCATCATCACATTAGGACTTATGCTTCTTATGTCCAAAATTTTCCATCCTATGTCTCTCATTATCCTTTTAATTATCTTTAACCCCCTCTTTCCTTATTCCCCATTAGTTTTCAACTCTAAAATAGGTAGTTTCTAAATGGAGGGTATCGTTGGTGCTTGCCTCCTTGCTAATAATTCCTATTTTAATTTGTCACTCAATTCCTTCTTTCTTAGTTCATGTTCATCTTTGTCCCCAATAGTAACTTCTTTTCTATTGCACTCATCTTGATTTTTTATACACTCATCCATTATATCAATCTTCATACAAGAGTTGTTTTTCCTTCGGATTCTTTATTACTTTGTTCATATTAAATTCAACTTTCTCATCACCATCCAAAGAATAAATTTCCTTTTATAAACATCCGTCAATGCTCTTCCTGTATTTATAAGTGATCTGCCAAGAATTAATAGACAGTTCTAATCCTCTTTATTGTCTAGCACTATGAAACCCACAAGAATAATAAACTTGTCCACTTTACTAGTTCATCTTCCAAGTGGTTTCTTTATAGATTGATATGCCAAATGAATAAGCATGGATGTTGGCTTCACATCTCCTAGCCCCAATTTCCTAAAAAATGACAAAGGCATAAGATTAATACTTGCATTTAAGTCATATAAACACTAAACAATTCTAAATTACCAACAATGTAGGGTATAGTAAAACTCCTTGGATCTTTCAATTTTGAGGACATGTGGTTGTTAATTATGGAGCTATAGCTTTTAGTCAAGGAGACTATTTGATTGTCCTCCCAAGTCCAGTTGTTCAATGTCTTTAAGAAACTTTGTGTATTTGGGTATATGTTTCAAAGCTTCCACAAAAGATAAATTGATTTGCAATTTCTTTAACTTCTTTACAAACTTTGCAAATTGCACATCTAATTGATTCTTCTGTAGCCTCTATAGAAATGAAATCTTTAGTGCATATGAAGGGGAGGAGCATATGGAGTTTCCTCTTTCTTCTCTTATTCTTTGCCCTTTTTCTCTTAGTCTTCCACTTAGTGGGATTTAAGTTTCTTATTGGATGGTTTTCCCAACTCTTTCTTATTACTAAGTGTGATGACTTTAGTTGCTCCCTTGGATTAGATTTTGTGTTGCTCTAGAAATGCCTCATTTTTTGTGTAGACAATGCATTGACTAAAAAACTTAAACCTCCATATTATGAATGGAAGATACATAGTTCTTTTCAATTTGATTGAACTTGGTTTTCATCCTCTTTTGATTCTCATCTTGGCTCGTGAATTTGAAATTTAAAACATCCATCAATTTATTTATCTTTAATTCCAAAGAATCAAGCCTTTTTTTGTGATCCTAGTGGTTATTGAGTTTTCATTAGATTCCCTGCATCATGGTTAGACCAAGAAAATTTTATGTTGTTCTTCTACCCACAATTATAGGTATTGGAATAAGGGTTATTACCACTTGAAAGATGCATAATTGATCATATTTATACCTTTTATTTGATGTATTTTTTCTTGATATTTTATACTTTTAGTGCATACTTGATACTTAATTCGCTTCAAGTAAGTTTACAGAGTACAATTGCCTTCATAGACTTAAAGGAGAAGAATTCGAAGGAAAAAATGACATAAAATGAAGATTCGAAGCACAGAAGGGATGCAAGGCCATGCATCAGCCTATACTGTAACATCCTATTATCCCATGTTAAGGCTTAGAACCCTAAACTAGTGTACACAAGAGATTATTGAGAAGTTAGAAAGTGCATTTCATGCTTATGCATAGTATATCATATACACACATGTGAATATTAATTATTGCACACATTAAAATGAATGTACATGCACTCATTGACATTTTTCTAGGTATAATTGATTTATAAATATGATTATATTGAACATTATGGATTATATGTATTAAAAATTGATTTGGTGATAATAATTGTTGATCTTGAATTTTTGGTGAAATTTAAGAAATGCATAAAATTTTGGGTATTTTTAGACAAGGAAAAATGCCAAGTGGCAGGACAATTGATAAATGGTAGTTAAAATAATAGTCAAATGGTAGTTGAAATTTTGATAAATGACTTTGGGATTTGTTGACAAGCGTCATTGAAAATTGGGAGACAATTGGAGTAGAAATTGAAGTTGATTGGATTAGTTAAATAAGAGGAACTAGTTTAAACCTATAGAGATTGGACATGTGGCAAGTGACAAGTGTCACTTTCCAAACCATGTCTTTATCCCATGATTCTCTTAATTACTTGGAAGACCACTAGATTGTCTTGAATCTTGCTTTCTTCTTCTTCTTCTTCTTCTTCTTTGTGGCTTTCTTCTTCACCTTTTTCATGAATTTTCTTACCAATCTCCATTCAAATTGAACCTACCTCTCTCTATTTGCTACTCTCACCTTGTTTTCTTCTTCATTTACCCTAAGAAAACCTAAACCTCCCAACCTCCATGATGTTGTATGTGGGTTATATGAGCAGTTAGGGCTTCTTGGTGTTCTTGAAGAGTTTAAAGATTTTTAGGCTAAATAAAGTAAGTTACACTTTAATCATCATGGGTAGTGTTAAATGAAACTAATATGATGAGTAATTTGAGATTAATGACTATATTATAAAATTATATTTGTGAATTGTGAGTGATGAAATGTGTATATAAATGTCTTGTTTTTTCATATAAGATTTTTAACCTTTCATAAGTTGTTGCAGAGATGAGGTTAAACTTGAAAGATCATTAAAATGGTGTAGAAGAAGTGCAGAAATTATAATTTATAAATTCGATATTTATGTTATGTTTTCTTTAGTATATTAAGTTAATTTTTTTGATTGCTTTAGAGATGAACTAACATGAGTTTAGAGCTAGTAAAAAGGAGTACTATGGGGTTTTGAAATGAGATAAATTAAGGTGATAGTTAGGAATGAAATGGAGATGAAAAATGAAGTGGAACATGTGTAGAAAATTGAAGATGAATGTGTACATGAATATGTTCTATTTTGGTGTGTAATAACGTGAATGTTAGTAATTGTAATAGAGATGAAGTAGAGTGAGTTAAAAGAGAAAGAAAGGGATAGTGTAGTGTCTCGAAGTGATAAGAATTAGGATGATAGTTCACAGATAAAGGAAAGGTGACAATGGAGTTGAATGTTTGTTAAAATATTGAAGAATTCCTAGACATGGTTGATGTTTTGTTTATGGGGTTATGATAAACAATCTTGTATGGTGTGTTTTTTGGATGTTTTGAATTCGAATGGAGGTGACAATGAAGAGCAATTGAAGTAGGAATGATAAGATATGCAAGAGATGTGTTAAATAATAAACTTGGAAGAGGAAGGAGTAAGGATTTAGTAAACTAGAAAATGTTGGTGATATGTCTTGTTATATATATATGATTGATAAATCAAATGAGTAGAGTTTTATGGATTTTAATGCAACTAATATAGTAGTTGAAGTATCATGTAATGAAGTTGCAGAATTAAATGTGAATATTGGAGAATTTGGTGTAAAATGATGTTGGTATATGTGTAGAAATTATGGAAAATCCTATTAAGTGAGATATGCTTCTCATATGGGTAGACATTCTCAAGAATTCTGGTTTCTCAACTCTGTTCATGTCCATTTGGAGGGATGTACATCCGTTGGGTGGACATTCTCAGGATACTTACATAAATGTGTGATTTTGACCTATAGAAGACAAAATCTCTCTTTAGGATCTTCATAAAAGTTGTAGAACTTGAAATCCTCTTCGAAAGTGTTTTATAATGACATTAATCTGACATCCACAGCAAAAGTTATGCCTTTTGTTCCAAAATCATATATATATATAAATTATAGACTTATTAATGTTTTCCTATGATATATTTAGGCTTGAATGTGATCTTGAATGAGCCTAGTTGATGATGAATTGAGCGATTAAAGTAAGATAAGTGTATTAGTATTAAGGAATGATTTAAAGATGATGTTAATTGGTTATGAGATGTGTATTCAGGAAATATACCCAGGATTGTCATTAAACATGCATTGTACATAATCCATATATACATATGTGCATAAATGAGTACTTTTATAATTGCCCAAAGTTGTGATGTGTGTAAATATGTCTTGCATAATATAGAAGAGCAATTAGAGCGACAACATCTAGACATTGCTTAGAATTTGAGGCAATAACTATCTGAAGCAAACTATGAGTAACCTAGATGGTCTTACTATGATTATTTTTTTTTGAATTATGTATTGAATTATGATGTATATGTATTGATTCCGAACATTGAATGTCCGAGGTGTTTGATGCATAAATAACATTGAAAGTGGCCATTGAATGTGAATTTGATTGAATATGTGATTTCTCAACTTAAATGTTGAGTGTCGAACTAAGGTTCGATGAAAAATATGAATGAGACTGTGAATGTGATTGATTAAACACAATTATTGAATATGTTTGGTACATTGCATTACATGAATGCATGAAAGATAAAGGAAGTTGGGACCAGAGTTGCTAGTAAAAAAAGTTTAAAGCTCAAAATGTGCTAAGAGCCTCTGGCTCAATATGTAAAATGAGCCCTCTATCCCCAAAGGATAAGGAACAATATTAATGAGTCCGGTATCCACAACGGATACAAGACAGTGAAAAAGGCACTCAGTCATAGTAACAAAATAAACGAATGTGAGTCTCATAAGCATTGCATATACACTTGATGTATGTATGAATTGAATGACTATAATTTATTATTGAATTATGTTGAATAAGAAATGTGAAAATTATGTAGAAGGTGTTTTATGATGCTACATGATGATACTTGAAATGATATGAACTATATGATTGCATGGATTATTGTGTTATGTGATATGAGTGAACCATCCATCAAGGATGGATTGGCTCACAGAGTTTGCAAAACTCATTAAAAATTAGATATTGACTTTTTAGGTTTGAGAGAGATGATATAACTTCTAAGTCAATTTGAAAGAGAACTAGTACTGATTTTGGATAGAAGACATGTCTTAAAGGTCGGTCAGCTAGGAATGAGGGATTTAGATAAATTTTTGTATAATTCCCTATATATGTAGCATGCTCTGTATATAGATATGTAAACTCTAATTAGTTTTTGATAATGTACATATATGGATGTTGTTGTAAAGCCATAATGTACATATTGTTTAAGAAATGAAATGAGGAATTTGAGTTTTAGCCATGGTGATTCTTATGTTTTAATTTATGATGCCATGAGTAAGTGAAAGTGATGTAGTTGGTACACCATTTCCATTGGACATGTGCTCGAATGTCGGAAGGATGTATGAGCACAAATGCCCAATGGGAGTGGGGTGCCATATGTACATTTCTTCCAGGCCATGCAGATTTGTGATTTTCAAAGAATTTTAAGCATCAATCCATGTATCGACCAAAACCCTAAAATATAAAGAAGTTTTCAAAGGCAAACTAAGGAGAAGATAGACAAAGGCATTTTAAAAATCTCATAGGCAACTCAATGGGTGATTTTCATCCAAACAAGCTAGAAAACACAAGGAATTCAATGAAAGATCCATCAAAATGCAAAATCAAAACTCTACATGACAAGAATACTTGATAAAACACAATAGGGAGATTTAGAATTATGAACTCATTGTTTTCAATTGATTTTTCTTTCTATTTGTGTTTGATTTCATGTTTCAACATGTGTAACTAAACATCTTATTAGTATTTAGGTTAGATGAACCTTATGTTGATACTTTAATATAATTTTATTCTTTTGTTAATGTAATTAGTTTAATTGATATATTGTAATTCAATTTCATGTTTTTATTTATGTTCTAATAAATCTAGAATGTAAGGCCACAAATTGTACCCTAGTTGGAATGTTACATGTTTATGAAAGTATATGTATGATAGGTGTTAAAAATTGTGATATGATTGAGAATTGCATATGACTTGATTTTTGGTTTAATGAATCATACTTAGTGATTTGGAATTAATTGATACAATTAGAGAATTGAGGCATTAAAATGTACATTTGAACTAAGACAATTTTCAAGTGGCAAGTCAAGTTGTTACATAGAAAATTAGAATGATTAAGCCTATGAGTTAGTGATATTTGGCATAGCTAATGCATTGACATTTGGAAACATTGGTTGAGTGACAAGTGGCCTAATTGAATTTTGAAATTTGGTATCCATATAAGAAGATATGTAGATGGCTTCATTGAAGGAAAAAGAGCACACTTTCATGTGTGACATGTGCCCTTTTGAAATGAGGACACCTTGTATCACAAGGTTTAGGCAAGTGCAGATTCATTGCAGCTTATTTTGGTGTTTCTGCTACCTTCTCTCTTTCCTTTGCTTCTCACCATCGAAACCTCTCACTTCCTCTCAACTTCTAGAATTTTTCTTGTTTTTATCATCTTCGCTTTGAATCTTTTTAAGTTGTTGTATCAAGAAATAGATTTTTCTATTTTCTATGTTATTGTTGTGTTGGTGTTGAAATTTGCACCTTGGTCTACAAGCTATGTTTGGTTGTTTGGAAGACTAGTTGGCTTGCTTCTGTGGAATTTTTCTTTGAAGTTAAGAAGGTAAGGGAATGCTAAACTTGATTTAATGTTATAATATAAAATGTTCGATACTTGAATTAAATATAATATGTGTTAAGATGATGATAAATGAATGTTGAAAAAATGATCCTTGTATGATAACTTCTGGTTTGGTTTTGATGTATGGAAGATATTGATTTGTAAGTTACTTAATGAATGATTTTTGAATTAGTTTTGGACATGAATTTGATGTGGAATTGAGGCATGAATAAGGTGGAATTGATGAACTATGGTGAAAGGGTGTAAAGGTGTATGAACGAGTTAAGTTTTGGAAGCAGTTTGAAGGTTGAGGGTGAGTGAACCAAAGGTTCACTCATCCTAGAGTCGTGGGAATTATGGGGCATGTTCCCATGGTCGTAAAAAAGGGTTAGGAAAGTGAAAAACTTGGTTTTGTGCAATTGTTGACATATATAAAGTTAGGGCACTTAGTAATGGTTTAATTAAATTTAATTAAGGTTGAAAATGAACCTAGATGATGTTAGATTAATTAAGTAGAAGTTAATCTAGTTATGGAATATTAATTGAGGTAATAACTTAAAGAATGTGTGATTAATTAATAATGTGTCTAATGTTAAAATGTATGGTATGTTCAAGATGAATGTGTTTTTAAGAATTCAAATGTGTTCCAAGGGTTTTATGTGATGTGAATTGGATATGGATATTTGTAATTTGGGAATTTCTATGATGTTTTGTGTCGTAATGAATTAATGTTTCAATGATATATTTATGTAAATGTTTATGTTTATAAGGCATATTGAATTTGATCAAAAGGGAATGAATATGTTCAATTTTAAAAAATGAAATAAAGGCGTATGTTATACATTACATTATTTGTTTGTCATTTTGAAATATGAATTGGATTGTTTTAAAATTGTTAAGTCCTAGTTGTGGGTAAATAGACATGCATAGAAGAGTCTGCATATGCTCCTATGACACTTCAGTGTCTCTTGATATTCACACTTTTGTGTCTCCTGATATTGACACTTTGGTGTCTCCTGATATTTGACATAATAGTGTCTTCTATTATTAAGACATAAGTTTCTCCTGTTCTATAATACCAATCATGGTATCTTCGTTCTGGTCTCGTTACTCACTTTTGTAAAAGGGATTAACAAGCTAACCTGGTTTGTATTTTTATACATGTTCAATTTTGTTATAAACAAGTTCTGATCTAAAATAAGATAAATTTCGATCTGATACAAGATGAATTCCAATTTAATACAAGTTCTGATCTATTTTGGCACAATTATGTTCTGTTTTGAGACTTATGCATTCTGTTATGAAGCAATGACATTCTATTTTGATATTTATATGTTTTGTTCTGTATTGATGAATCATAAACTATTTTGAGACACATAATGTTTGGGTTGCTCTTAAATATGAATAACTAAAGACTGTTTATGATATGATTTGATTATGAACATGTGAATATTAGACGATTGTTACAAACAGTCGTCATTATATGCCCTGTTTAGTTATTCCTCACTAAGTTTTATGCTTAACATTGTGCATTTGCCTCCGTGTAGGTTCTGATAAGAAGACTTAAGACTGGGATAACCGCAGTGGCCAAAGGAGGATGTATTTTGTTTTGACAAGATGTGTATTTGAGTTTGTTTTTGAGTTGTATTTAATGTAATAAGACATTTTGTATATTTGTGGATAAGGTTTGTAATATCTTATAAATGATTTGTAATAACCTTACTATAGGATGGATTTAATATATATGACATATATTTTGATAAGTTCATTATGTATGATGTATATTATGTTTTGTTTATAAAATAACTCCTAATGGATTGTAATGTTTGTTTGTTTGAGTTTTTGGAAATACATGTAAGGAATGTTTAGTATGTTTTGGATTATTTTTGGTCTATTTTGTGTGGAACTTGCATATCATCCCAGAGTGTATGAGGGTGTGACATCATTTGGTATCAGAGCTTGTTTCAGGCGATTCTAGTTTTAAGCAACGGTTAACTATTGCTTATATGTGGATATAAGAGTTGTGTTTGGTCTAATGTGGTTTGTCCCACGTTTGGGTTATAAAATTAAATATGGAAAGATCCAATGAAGTCGTTGATGAGGTTACTGAGAGTAATAATCCTGAGCGATGTCGTCCATCTATATCTAGACCCTCTGGGGTGAGTCGAGATGAAATAACACCACCTCTACCTCTAGCTCAAAGGGAGACTTTGGTTAAACTGTTGCAAGACATTATGACTTTGTTACACCGTGTGATGCAACCCAAGGCTCTGGTTGATTAGTTGTGAAAGTATAGAGCTGAGGAATTTACTAGAACATCTTTAGAGGAGTCTGAAAGAGTTGAATTCTGTTAGAAAAGGTGAAGAGGGTGTTATATGAAATTAGTTGCCTACCAGATCAGATGGTGCACTGTGTTGTTTCTCTTCTTCAGGGAGCAACTTATGAGTGGTGGAAGTTTATTTTGAGGAATTCTCAGTTATTGGAGCTTCTAACTTAGGATTTCTTTTCCTAAGATTTTAAAGCCAAGTATGTGACAGAAGCTTATAGAAAGGAGAAGTGGAAGTAGTTCCTGAACCTAAAACAGAGAAACTTGTCTATTTCTAAATACAACAGGGAGTTTAATCGACTTAGCAAATATGCACTTGAGCCTGTACTTACTGAGGAGTTTTGGCATCATCAGTTTGAGGATGGTTTGAATGACTCGATCAAAGAACATCTAGCATCTTTCACTCTTTTACAGGAAGTGGGTTACCATCAACTGATGCAAGCTATTATTATGTTAGAGAAGTTAGAGATGGTGAAGAGAGAAAAGGCTCAGCGAAGGGGCTTTGTTAGAGGAGGCCAGTCCTCAGCCAAGTGGAGTTGTAAAGGTGTTTCCTCTGCACCAGACTTTACTCAAAGATCTGTAGCTCGGGGAAGGTAACAAAACTTTCCCTCATCGATTGCTTTTGGTAGGGATTCCTCTGTGGGTTGAGGTTATGGTGCTCTAGAGTGCCCTCATTGCTCCATACATCATTAGGCTACTTGTTGGAGGGCTATGAGTGCAAGTTTCCGAAGTGGTAGCACTAAGCATTTAATAGCCAATTTCCCTATGAGACAGTCTCTGACATCACATGTTAGCAGGGAGGCCTCTCATGCACCTACTGGAAACAAAGGACGAGGTCCAGATCGTGGAGGATTTAGTTAGATCAGATCTAATCTAAGTACTCATTCAGAAACTGTTGATCACCTATTATAACTTCTGCTCTAGCTCGAGCTTATGCTTTGAAAGCTCGTGAGGATCAGGATGCACTTGAGATTATTGTGGGTACTGTTTCTCTCTTTTATTCTAAAATGTATACTTTGATTAATCTTGGATCCACTCATTCTTATATTTGTGTTGGAGAAATTCATGATAGAAAGATGCCTGTATATCGGTTAGATTATGATATTCATGTAACCAGTCCTCTAGGATGTAGTGTGTTGGTTAATCAGGTGTATAGAAACTATCCTGTGATGATCCAAGGATGTGAATATATAAAATCTGATTATATAGCCTTTTTATGACTTTAATTTGATTTTAGGTATGGATTAGTTGTCCAAGAATCAGATAGTGGTTAATTGTAGTGGTAAGACAGTTATACTTAAGAAGCCTGATCAACCTGAAATAATACTGAATGACATCCGCACTGGTTCTCTAGCTAATATGGCATCTATAACACACCACTACCATAGAACATATACCCGAACATCCAAAGAACATTCAAGAACATACCCTATAAGAATGGCATGTTAAAGCAATCATATTCACTATTATGGCATCATAGAGACATAAGTGATCATAAGTTCAAGATTTCTGATTCCATTTAACAAACATCATTTACATTTTCATTACATCTCATAATCCATATATTTACATTACAAAAACATCTAACATGAAATGAGATGTTAACAAAAATAATCTATCTAAACTTCTCAAATATCAGCTGACCAGACCTTTGAGCCATTCCTGATTCCAAAATTGACAATACTAGACTACTACTAGATTGCCTTAGAAGTTAGGTCTCCTTAGTATCTAAAAAATAATGTTTCAATTTTGATGAGTTTTGCAAACTCAGTAAGTGAATCATCATCGATGTGCTAACTCGATTCAAAACACTACATCACAAGTATACATCCAATTTCACAAGTATATCATATTAGCTTGAATTAATTCCCATACAGTTTTGTATACCAAATCACACTATACATCATATTTCAATAAGCACATTATAATACAAACATGTCTTATAATCTTTTCAGAACAATCTAGTCTCTCACCTCAATCATTCATATAATCAACTTGTATACAAGTATTGCAGATCATTATATCAACACAATCCAGTACTTTTTTTTTCACAATCATTCACATGATACATGGAAAGATATATATATATATATATGCAATGCACATGAGATTCTAACTGTCCTGTATCTATTATGGATATCGGACTCATTTCATATACTATTCCGTACCCATTGTGGATAACAAGCTTATTAATTATGGAGCCTGTGGCTCTGTGTGCACATTTTTTTAGCTTTAAGCTCTTTTTTCACGTTGGTCACTCTGATCACAACTCCTTCATCTGATCATGCATATCAATGTAATGAAAATGCATCAAACTATCAATAACTCTCATTTAGTGAGCACAGTCATATAGCACATTCATCATATCTAAGTCCGACATTCAACATATAGTTGAGAACACAATTTCCATATTCACATTCAATTTGCAAACACTTCCAATACAGTCCAGAATATCAAACTCCTCATGCCATCAATGTCCAAAATTAACACAATCATATCAATAACAGTTCATTATCTAATAGTTAATTAAGAACAATTCAAATATAGTGAGTAAACATCTAAGTTAACTTATAGTATGCTTTAGATAGCTATTGCCTTGACGAGCCAGCAATGTCCTAAAACTATCAGTCAATTTGTGATTCTAAATCATGAAATACACACATATGTACACATTACTAACTTGTTTAATCAAATAAGTACTCAATCATACACATGTATATGTTTTATGCTCAATTGACCTTTCCGGGTATGTAACTATTAAAAAATTTTGACCATTCAAACATCGTAATTTGTATACTACCATTTTGCAATCAGGTTTGTACCCTTAAGTTAGCTTGATTTGCTCCAAATTTATCAACCGTATTTTATACTTATCCTTGAACATTTCCACGATCAAAAGTCTCTTATAAAACACTCACAATTGTTATTTTAAATCTGGAATTTTAGCAAGCTAAATCTATACATTCACCAAACTTTTTCCAGTAAAATATATTCATACATTTACCCAATTCACATTCATAATTAACATATGTTCTTCAATGCTCATTCATTCATACCTTATACACGTTTCTCATGTCCTTTAAGATCATGTTTGCATTAAAAGAACTCATTTATTCCTTTAATAATCTGAATTTCCAGATTTGAACTCAACACATCAAAACAATCCATTCTTTAGATAATGACATCAATTAACTACATAAACTTATTAAGATCTTAACCAATTAATCAAACAACAATCTAGGATCATTACTCACCTTAATAAAGTCCAAATATACCAATTTAGAGTGAAATTTCTCAGCTGGTTCAACATGGACACAAGGCTGAAACTAAAATTCCAGAATTTGTCAACAACATCACTAATGTGTGTAACTTTTCTACCTTCAATACCTCACGAATTTAACAAGCTTAAAGACATCACTAACACCTGAAATTTTCCAGATTTCATGTCCCTTAAGGTTACTTAATTTCAGGTTAATTTAACTTCCATATTGGTTACACAAAGGCTTAAAAAAATTCTGTTCACTTATATCATTAACATTCATTGTTTTACAAACATACTTACAACTCAAATTTTCCAGATTTGAAAACATCTTAATGAGACCTATATTTACCATGAAATCCTCATCAATTGTAATTCAATTCTCAAATTATATCATCCAAAAAACATTCCATAAACTAGCATTTTCGTATATGCAAAAACAGACCAGAAAAGTACTCATTCATTCTCCATTTTCCAGCTTTTCTCATGATAGGTTTTTAGGTCAGTTTTGTATGGCCATTATGACATAAAAAATCAGGTTTAGGCAATATATTATTCTAAAAAATTTTTCCTATATGTTTTAAGTTTCTAATTACATAAATTTAATGCAGTTTGGTTCATTATTCCTAGAGTTATACGCAAAATACGACAAACTGTTCTCAAACAGAGATAACAACTAGTACTCAACTTTAAGCCAAATTTCAAAACTAGTAAAGATAGAAATTAAATTCAATTCCTTCAAGAAAATTTTAGATATATGTATCTAGTTTAATCTAAATTAAAATAATCCTATTTAGATATCTACAGCTTAAGATATGGCTAAAATACAAATGTCTATTCAGTAGAACCACTCCATCTAACGAGGTACACACTCCAATTAATTCACTTCTGTCATATTATGAAAAAGTAAGTCCAAAGACATGCAAATGAACCAGCAACATCCCATTTTCATCTAGGATACTTTTGTTAATAAAACCCTCATGTTACACTAAGAAAACACAGCAAGATATCAAATTTTCCATATAAAAGAATCCACATTCATCTAACTTATTCTAGCTCACTTCATCATCAACATCTTATACAATCTTTCCTAATTCAATCATCATAATCACATGCTTAATGATCATATTTCTATTTACTTGTTAAAGCTCAAATTTTACCTCAAAACCTCAAGCTATTCTAGCCCTCCAAGCTTCCAAGATTATCATAAAGTAAATGTGAAAATAAGTTGATTTTCAGCTAGGATAAAGAATAACAAAAATCTGGTTCTTTGGCTATCTTATAAAGGTTAAAAATATGACGTTGATGTGGTCATTTGGCAAGGTTGAAACCAAATTACAAAGATGTGTGTTAGCAGCAACTTTCGGTGGAGAAAGGAGAAGAAGATGGTGAATTTTTCCAGCAACATCTTAGCTTATTTTAACTAGGTGCAAGGTGTCTCCAAACTACCTTAACATGTGTCATTTGACATGTAAGCCATTTATCTCCTTCTTAAGCTATCATATGTCTCCTAATAACTAGTTCATTTGTCATTCAATCATGTTACCATTTGTCAACTAATTACCTATGCCAAATATCACCTAATTATTTGTCCAGTTGTCACTAAATTATATTGCCGTTTGTTAATTATTTCATAGGCTTAGTCATCCTAATTTTCCAGATGTCTGTTTGTCTTGCCACTTGGTATTTTCCAAGTCCAAATATACATATTAATTCATCACTTTTTTAATGGTAACAATTAATTCCAAATTTACTACTTGTAACCAATCAAACCAAAATTCAAGGCATTTACAATACATAATTTACTTCATGATCATGGAGTCGGTATTGGAACCCAGATGGGGGGATCCATGCGTCGTCGTTCCGTCCTTTGTTGTTGGATTGTCTCGAAGCTGATTTCGTTCCCGTTACCTAATGTTGTCGTCTCTTAGGATGCTCCAGCGTAATGTGGCGTCGTCTCTGGTACACGGTGTCTCCTCTGGTTCCGATTGCATGCACCCTCTTCTGAGCCTGGATGCTTTAGGAACTGACCATGGTGGGGCAACCTTCATTGTGAGGGTGTTTCTGCGTGTACTGGCTAATCATTTCCCTGTGCGCTGCCTTTGTTTTAGTGGATGTCTCCAGAGGCTATGATACGGTGGCGTACATTGATCTTGGGTATTAGGATGGAGTTACTACGTTAGGCTCTAATTAGCCTCACATGCCCCTTTTCCCTGGTAGGCGTATTGTGGCTGCTATTTGCTGACCTCCGTTGGACTCTTGACTCTTTTCGTCATGGGCTTTGGATTTTGTTTCTTGGGCTGATTGTGTTTGTCTTTATTTTGGTAGGTCTGGGCTCCTCCCTGTAGGGGCCTCTTTTGTTCTATTTCTCAGGGGAGGGCCTGTCCTCCCCTGTTGACTGGGGTATGCCCCTGAGCTTGTGTACATACCCTATTCTTTTGATAAATATTTACCGTTTATAAAAAAAACCTTTCATACCCCAGAATATGTCAATTGAGTGCATATACTATCTTTGCAATGTGTACGAAATCATAATTCATGTGTGTATGTTAATGACATACATGTGAATGAAATGTATTTCATGAATGCTAAAATTATTTAAATCATATGCAATAATATAAGGTTCCCTTAGTACAAAAAAATGAGCTATTACAATTCTCCCCCTTAAGAAATTTCATCCTCGAAATTCTTATCAGATTGATCAAACAGATGGAGGTATTGTTTCCTCATATTTTCCTCAGTTTCCCATGTGACTTCTTCTCTTGAATAATTCCTCCAAAGGACTTTAACCAATTGAATCATTTGATTTCTCATTTGTTTAGTCTGATAACCCACTATTTTAAATGGTTCCTCAATATAACTCAAATTACTTATAATTTCAACCTCCTGAATTAGTAACACATGTGTCAGATCTAACTGATATCTCCTGAGCATGCTAACATGAAACAAGTTATGAATCTGAGCCATCCCTGTTGGTAATGCTAATCTGTATGCCAATGGTTCAACTCTCTCAGTAATCTCATATGGACCAATGTATCTAGGGCTTAACTTAACCTTTTTATCGAACCTCAACAGTCCTTACAAAGGTGATACTCTCAAAAACACCTTCTCTCTCACTTGGTACTCTATATCTCTACGGTGCTGATTTGCATAACTTTTCTATCTATCTTGAATCGTCTTAATTCTACTGTAGATTAATTTTACCTTATCAACAGTATCTTGAATCAGTTTTGGGCTTTCAACAATCCTTAAGCCCTCTTCATCCCAATACAATGGCGAACAACACTTTCTACCATATACAGCTTCTTATGGAGCCATACCAATACTACTGTGATAGTGATTATTGTATGCAAATTTAGTAAGTGCTATATATTGATCCCATGCTCCTTCGAACTCTGAAACATAAGCTCTGAGCATATCCTCAATAGTCTTAATAGTTCTTTCACTCTGTTCGTCTGTCTGAGGATGAAAGGTTGTACTAAAGTTTAACCTTGTACCCAAAACTGTTTGTAAACTACCCCAAAATCTAGAAGTAAATCTGGGGGTCCCATTTTGATATAATAGACACTGGAACTCCATGTAATCTCACTACCTCATTAACATACTTCTGGGCTAACTATTCCAATGTATTATTCTCTCTCAAGGGTAATTGGTCAATTTCATCAATTTGTCAACAATATCCATATGGCATCATGTTGCCTTCGAGTCCTCGGCAAACCCATAGTGAAATCCATAATAATCCTTTCCTATTTTCACTCCGGAATAGGCAATGATTGTAACTTCCCAAGCAAAGCCTGATGCTCTGCCTTGATTTGTTGACAAGCCAAACATTTATCAACATACTCCACCACTTGCTTCTTCGTCCTTATCCACTAGAAATGTTGTTTCAGAGTACTATACATCTTGGTAGTACCAGGATGCATAGCATAGATTGCTAAGTGAGCTTCCTCCAAAATTTCTTTTCTCAGATCATCAACATCAGGTATATATAATCTCTGCTTTAACGACAAAACATTGTCTCTCAATTCAAACTCAAAACTCATATTCTGTTTCAAATTTTCAATAAGCTCACAAATTTTGGATCCTTGCTTTGAGCTTTTCTGATCCTTTCATGTAATGCCAGTCTGAGCTTCAATGTAACTATTAATGCTTCATTTTGTCCTAAATTTAGCTCAACATTTAATGCTCTTGGTTGTACTAAATTTGGTAACCTCAATGTTTGAATTTTTGTCACACTGCTATTAGATTTCCTACTTAATGCGTCAGCCATAACATTAGCTCTACTAAGGTGATACTCAATTGTACAATCATAAACTTTAAGTAATTCAATCCATCGCCTTTGTCTCATATGTAAGTCCTAAGTCAACAAGTATTTTAAACTTCTATGATCAATAAATATCTAAAATGTTTCACCATAAAAAAAATATCTCTAAATTTTCAAATCAAACACCACCGCGGCAAGTTCTAAATTATGAATCAGATAGTTAAACTCATGAGACCTTAACTGTCTTGATGTATACGCAATCACTCAACTATATTACATCAATACACATCCTAACCCTTGGTGTGAAACATCACTATACATAACATATCCTCCAGATCCTAATGATATAGCTAGCACCGGTGTTGTAGTCAATCAGTGTTTTAACTCCTCAAAACTCCTTTAGCACTCATTAGTCCATCTGAAAGTTACATTCTTCCTTAGAAGCTTTGTGAAAGGGGCTAAGATCAATGAAAACCCCTCGACAAACCTTCTATAATAACTTGCTAACCCAAAAAAACTCGAGATCTTAGATACATTTTTTGGGAATTCCTACTTCATCACTGCTTCAACTTTCTTTCGGTCCACTTGTATCCCTTGTCTGGATACTATATAACTTAAGAATACTATTTGATCAAGTTAGAATTCACACTTATTGAACTTGACATACAATTGTTTCTCCCTCATTATCTGTAGGACTTGCCTCAAATGCTTAGAATGTTCCTCTCTGCTCTTCAAGTACACTAAAATATCAACTATAAAATCAATCACAGAATGATCTAAGTAAGGTTGAAACACCTTATTCATTAGTGCCATAAAAGTTGTCGAAGTATTTGTCAACCCAAAAGGCATCACCAAAAACTCAAAGTTCTCATATTTGGTTATGAGTGCACTTTTAGGTACATCAGCTTCTGCTATCTTTAATTGATAGTACCTTGATCTCAAATCCAATTTAGTATGATCTCAAATCTAATTTAGTAAACACCTGAGCTCCATATAACTGGTCAAACAAATCATCTATCCTCTGTAAAGGATACTTGTTCTTCACCATCACCTGATTCAACTGTTGGGCCCCAAAATTTTGTTTTCTTGAAGTTATTAAGTATGAATTAATTTGATTTATGATTTATGGTATAGTTTGATTTTATTGAGAATATTCATGAAAAATTTGGATTTAATTGAGTTTAGTGTGGAATAAGTGTTTATGAAAGAGTAGAAATGGTTGAGGGCAAAATGGACAAGCCACCCAAGGGTAAGAGGTTTTAGGCTTAACTTGAAGGGCATTTTAGTCATTGCTTTTTCTTGTAGGTTAAAGGAGTTAAAAGATAGAAAAGAAAAGAAGAAAAGAAAGGGAAAATAGAAAGAAGAGAAAAGAAGAAGAAGAGAAGGTCGTAGGGAGAGGAGAAAGAAGAGGGAGAAGAAGAGGAATCTAAGTTTTGACGTTTACGACAGATTCGAAGCATCCTTAAGGTAAGTTCTACTCTTCTACTCTTGTTTAGGTTGAATCTAAGCTTAGTATTGTTTGGTTTGAGTAGAAATCGATGGTTTAGGGTTTGGGGTGAACTTTGGTAGATTTGCTTGGATTTTGTGTTTATGTTGATGATTGTGAGTTAGAATGAGGTTAGAATGAAAGAATATGACTTGATTCATGAGTTAGATGTGTTGTAGTTGAGAAATGGAAGGATTTAAGGTTTGAAAAATGGCAAAAACTGGTTCTGGAGACGAAGCTCCGCCCGCACGTCGCGACGAGCTTCAAGGCGCACGCCGCGACGTGCAGAAGGCCGCACGTCGCGACGTGCGTTCGAATTTAGAATAACACGCCGCGACGTGCATGCGTTTTAAGGGCTGCACGCCGCGGCGTGCCAGCCACTCGTCACGGCGAGCGCAGCTCTCGTCGCGGCGAGGGCCAATTTTTCCAGCAAGTTGATTTTTAGTGTTTTGCTCATATCTTTTGGTACAGAAGTCCTTTTGGGGTGATTTTAGAGGCGTAGTGAACTAGAGAAATAGATCTACAAGTGTTGTGAAGAGATGAATTGATGAATCAATTCCTAAGAATATGAAATTTGAGACGGAAGTTAGGAATGACATTATGGTTTCAGCATGAGTTTTTGAATAAGATTTTGGTTCTTATTTTAGGAGATCAAGAGAGGCAAGAGGATCAAGAGGCTCAAGAGGAAACTCATTCCTAGGAAAGACAAGCAAGGAATTCAGGTGGGTTCATGTTTATAATAAAGTAACTAAGTACTCATTGTTTAGTTCAAATCAAGCAAGATCTCATGCATTTATATTACATCATTCACGATCGCATTGCATACTACCATGAATGATTATTTTCTGCTATGTGTTTTGCATTCATGATTATTATCAAGATTTTTCACAAAGGAGTGTTCTCCTTTTTATGAATACAAGTACATGAATTCAAGTATTACGAAATACATGACCATCAAGTTTACAAGCAAGATTACAAGCAAGTGCCAGTTTGACAAACAAGTTTACAAGAACATGAATTATGCATACTTATGTGGGTTTGTGGTGTCCCTCACGATAGTCAAGTGCACATTGACTTTTCGCCCGCCTACCCGATTGTGGCACAGGGTTATCCCACAAGGATTCCCTCATGAAACTACGTCTACACATCAACATTTCGATGGCATGTGTAGTACGTCACGAACCCAGGACACCCAAACCATCATGTTATGTGCTATGTTTTGTTATGTGACATGCATCATGAATTATTTCAAGAATCAAGTATTTGTCAAGAAATGATCCATACATGCTCAAGTATCATGATTTCAACAAGTATTACGGCAATGTGATAGTTTTGAATATTTTTTCTTATTACGATATTATAAATATGTTCCCACGAGCTTTATAGCTCACCCCCTCCAATCTCCCCATACGGTGTGAGCCGGAGATCGAGTGAGTCACGAGTTTCGCAAAGACACTCCGTTTTCATTTCATATGTTTGATTATGTTCCAAGACTTTAGTTTCATGTCAAGTATCATTGGTTCAAGAGTGTTTTATACTTTTGGCTCTTGAACTCAAAGTTGTAATTTGATGTGAGATAATTCGTAAGGCTTTATGAAACTCTTCTTTGGAGCATGAATTATGAATATGTTTAAAAGTATGAAAGTTTCACGATGGTTCCATTGAACTTCCGATGGTCTCTTTTTCTAAATCGTTAAATTTGCATGTTTGGATATGTTTGTTTAAATTACATGAAGCAGGTTTGCAAGTTTGTTTTCCAGCAGGCCCATTAATCTTCCGCGGGTCTTTTCTTTTAAATGTATGAATCTCACGTTTTCCCGCCACGCTCTCATGTCAGACGTTGGGCTCCGGCAGCGGGGTCCAACATCAACTACCTATAATCAATAGACAATCTCAAAGTCCCATCCTTTTTCTTCACAAACAACACTGGAGCTCTCCAAGGTGATACACTGGGCCTGATAAAACTGTTATCCAATAACTCTTGCAACTGGATCTTAAGTTCCTTAAGTTCCATAGGTGTCATCCTATACGGAGGAATCAATATAGGAGCAGTACTTAGAACTCAGTCAATCATAAACTCCATCTCTCTTTCTGGGGGTACATTTGATAATTTAGTAGGGAACACATATGAGAAATCCTTAACAATAGGAATATCTTGTATAGTCTGCTCAGTTTGGGTATCAGTTATATAAGCTAAGTATGTCTCGTATTCAACTTGATCCAGTCTGAGAGCATTCATTCAGGAAATCAACCTAGTTGGTACTACTTGACTAACACCTCAAAATATTATCCTTAGTTGATTACGGGATTCAATAGTCACTTCCTTAGTATAACAATTCATTACCGCCCTATGTGTAGTAAACCAATCCATACCAAATATGAGATCTATCTCCTTCAACTACAATACTTTAAGTTGGCCTTCAACTTCCCTTGATCAATCTGAATGATACACCCTTTATAGACTTCCCCACTCATTGTAGTACTTATTGGACCCCGATTCTGGAGTCCAACTTAGAGATCATAATCATCGAACTTATTCTAATGAAGTCTCCTTAACCATCATCGCTTTGTCTTCTTGCTCTGATATCATAACTGTTGGTCAACATTTTTGGAAGCCAACTCTTGCGAAAACATAAACCGTGTACTTGTGCTTGTTACCATTCATGGTTATTCCCATTTAACCCTCATTAGTCATCTTTTATTCATCTTCATTTTCTAAAACCTTAGTGTCGGGCCCTATCTTCCAAATCTTACTTATACTAAAGTAAATATTCTATACTCAACTTCCATCTAGATACTAAACATCTTAGAGGTTGGTTTAAAGTTTAATTCCTTTAGATCATTTGATAGCTCTATGTCTCTAGTTTATTTAGAGACAAGAGAGATCCCATAACAAAGTTATGGCCGAAAGAATCAAACAGGGTTTTGACAATAATCATATTGCACCTGTCTTAGGGGTAATTAGCATAACTGTCATTTAGGATATCAAATTAAGACCATATTAGGAGGATTTGAACAAGGATTTCAAGATCTACAACTTTTATGAAGACCTTGAAGACAAATTCTATCATCTGAAGGGTCACAAATGGAGCAGACGATAGGATCAAGCGAAACTAGTCGAAAAAACAAACGAATTGAAAAATATAAGAAACACAATACAGACGAAGCAAAAAGTAGATGAATCGAAAAGCAGACGAATTGAAAAGCAGATGAAGCAAAAATCAAATGAAACAGAAAGCAGACGAAGTGAAAAGCAGACGAAGCAAAAAGTAGACGAAAGAAAAAGCAGACGAAGCGCAAAGCAAACGAAGCAAAAAGTAGACGAAACAGAAAGCAAATGAAGGGCAAAATAGACGAAGCAAAAAACAATCAAAGAGAAAAGCAGATGAAATAAGAACAGCTGAATCAAGGTCAACTTAAGATGAATCAAATTCAACTTAAGAAAATGCAACTCTTAAGACGAAGTGGAGTCAACTTAAGATGAAGCAAAGTCAACTTAAGACGATGCAACTCTTAAGACAAAGTGGAGTCAACTTAAGACGAAACAAAGTCAACTTAAGATGATGCAACTCTTAAGACGATACATCTTTATAGATGATAAATCTTTACGGACGAAATGATGTCATCATAAAAGATGTTACGTCATCACAGACGATACATCTTTACAGACTATACACCTTTACAGACGATGCATCTTTATACTCCTAAGCATATCCCTTTTTTAAAGACTATAATTTTCAATCTAGAGGTCCAAAAATTTCATACTATATACCGTTGGAAATTTAAAAGAGAGACCTACAACTTTCTAGAAGACAACTTGGTCTCATTTAGCCTAGATCAATCCAGATTTTCCCCTGAAGTTATAACACAAATTTACCCTATGGAAGGCTTGTAATTTTGCATTTTGCAAACTTAGAATTTCCTAAGCTTAACCATTCAGTTGCCAAGTTGACTTCATTAAACTCTCAAAACTTAACTCATTTGCCTCATCACATCCAACTACGTTTGATCAATCATAATTTCTGTCTTTCCTTCCCTTAAATCTCACTTAGGCATATATATATATATATCTATCTATATAAATATATGAATCAACAATTCATGATCTACAATCATCGACTCAAGTTGATAACTTCTTCTTGTATATCTAATTTTAACCTACATCATCCATACATCATTCATATTTCATTATCAGCAAAAGAATAAAGTTTTACAAATCTTTAATGGCATTTTAAGCCACATTACATCACCTTCTCAAAATCTCAAATTACAAAAGGCTCTTGAACAAACAAACTTGTTACTTTCCCAAAACCAACTCAAAAATAAAAATTAAGCAAATTTGGAGAAATTCCCTTAGGCTCTTGATCACTTGATCTCTTAGCTATCACCTAAAGGTAGGGTAAAAAGGGGGTGAGCTTGAAAGCTAGTGGGTAACAGTTTATAACAAAAAAATAAACAAAACCTTTGAAACCATTTTACTTGTCATAGAAAATTTTTATTGAGTTCATAAAGCACATGTTCCTTAAGCTTTCAGCCAAAATCTACAAATTACAAAACGTGAATGCATCAACTTGTTAATAGAACATAAGTACATAAACACATCAGAATGGTTTGGGTAGATCCATAAACATGACGCACTACACATTTCCACTTATTGATCCTGTGTAATCATAAACTTAAGGGAGTCCATGAACGAGCTCCGTGCCACTAGCGGGCAGGCGGTAGAAGTCTGTAACTTGGTCAACATGCACGTGATATTCTTGAGGGACTACTACAAACCCACATAACACACATTTCATAAATATGGTAACTTATTTCCCAAAATGGCACTTCTTGAAAATTTGCTTTTCATATACTTGAGATATTTTGAAAACTATTCTTGAAAATATGATTTCATAAACATGTATCTTTTCAAAGAGAAATCCATTTCAAAGTCTTTTCACAAACATCAACATAAACCATGTAGCAAACGTATAACACTTCACAAATCATTCACGAAACAATAAAGGCAATATTGATGATGCAATTTAAATCATTAAACTTTCTTGATTTAAATAAAAACATTAGTAACAACCTGAGGTTCCAAAGGTTATTTCCTGTTGTATCTTTAATGTGTACTCCGTGAGATGATCTAATTGAAGTAGGCCTTTTTTGATCCCTTGATTCTTCACCAAACGAAGAAGTCTTTAGCTCAAATGAAAGCTCTTCTCTTCCTCTACCTTTTATCCCTTCTTGAACAACCTCAAAATCTCTCTTGGAGGCTTAGAAAATTGAAACCCTAGCTTTTCTTCTTTCTTTCCTCTCAAATTTGAAACCTTCTCCTTCTTCTCTCTTTTCCTTTTTTTTCTCATCCACGCATCTAGCTTCTTCTAGAATGCCCCAATTCACATTTTCTCTTTCTCTTAAATGTAAGACCACATTTTGGTATTGTCCTTCAAAAAATACCCCTCCTCTCCTTTGGTCTTCCCATTTTACCCCTTCTTTCATTTTCCTCCTAACTCCTTTAATCTTCTTAAACACCATATTAACTCTAACTTAATTCAAACCTTTCCTTATATGCCTTATGTTCTTTATCCTTAAATGTCTTGCCAAAAACACCATTAAATATTCTTATAACTTTAACACTTTAATTCAATCATCCTATATCATATAATCTTTCTAACATTAACATAATAATTAACTCCACAAACTTTCATAAAGACCTTATAATTGATGTAAATCATACTTATTCATCAAGAAAAAAAATTTGGGGGCCAACAATACTTCCTATAGGAGTACTCACTTTTAAGCCACATTTCATCACCTCTCTCTCACAATGTAGTTTAGATGTTAGATGTGGTGCAATGAATGAATATATGGATCTTGGATCTAATAATGCAAAGGCCTCAAATTGAAAGACATTTAGCACACCTGAAATAACATCTGGAGAGTCCTGTGCCTCCTATCTAATGATGGCAAAAATCCTGGCCTGAGACTGCATGTAGTTACTCTGCACCTCAGTCCTAACACTAGGACTTGCTGAACTAGTTCTGCCTTTACCTCTGCCTCTCTGTCCCACTCACTAGCTCTACTTTGTTGGACAGTAGTCTCAGCCACTAATCCTTCTCTCACTCTAGACTGTGCTCTTAAAGTCACAGGACAATCTCTAATCTTGTACTTAAAAGAGTCACAATGCAAGTAAGCTCCCAATATCTTACAAAATTTCCTACCATGTTTCTTTCCACAGTGATCACAACTGGGCATCTGTTGTGTTTGCCCACCAGATACTTGACTTCTGCCATTACCAACCTAAACAAAACCACCTCTCGGTCTAAATCATGACTGTCTCGATCTAGTCTATGATTGGAACGATCCATTCTAGCATTTACTAAATCTCCTGCCATAATCAACTTGGGACTCATCCTACTGCTTCATTTTAAACTCCTACATGTACTCTCTTTGCCCATCTTTCAGTAGTTGTTCAATTTGGATTGAGGCAGCTCTTAACTCAATAAAGCTACTTAAATTAGTAATGGCCAATCTCATTATAATCTCCATATTCAATCCATTTTCAAACCGTCTACACTTGTCTTCCTTAGTCAGAATTAATGCAGTAGCATAACCCATTAATTCATTAAACCTCACCTCATACTTAGCTACAATAAGATTCCCCTATTTTAGATCAAAAAACTCTTACATCTTCTTATCGAGGTAAATCTTGGGCATATAGTCTCTTTGAAAACTTTCAGAAAATCTTCCCACTTTAGTCTACAAGGTCGAACGGAACTGTCAAGAATAGTCTTCCACCACTAATAAGATGGGCCTTATAGTTGCGAGACTGTATAGTTGAACCTTTCATCGGACTCACAGTCCATCTGATCAAACATTTGTTCATTCTTTTCAACCAACCTTCTACCTCTACAAGGCATGTGCTTCCATAGAAGTCTACAATTCCCTGCTTTCTAAACATATCATACCTTCACTCCCTCCTCCTAGGAATTCTAGGAGGCATTGGTTCAGACTGTCATATTGGAGACTGTCTATTGGCTCCTATAGACCTAATGTCAACTAACTCTGTGACTCGATCTCCTATAGCAGATGTCCTATAATAAACAATAGTTATGGTCATGATACAAATCTCTCACTATATATCATCTCTAAATTCTCTTATATGTCCTTAAGGATGTTAAACCATGCTGTGATACCAAAAATTGTAATACACCACTACTATAAAACATATACCCGAGCATCCAGAGGACATTTGTTAATGGACATTTTTGTATTAATTTTTGATACATAATTTGCTAAACTATTGTCCATTTAATATTTAAATTGCATTAATTAAGAGTTGTTTATTTTAATTTTAGGTACATATTGGATTTGAAATGCCTAATACCATAAAGCAAGAAAAAAAAGTCTTTTAAAGAAAGCAAAGGTTTGGCATGAAAAATGGAGGGTTAGGCGTGAATGAGGAACTGGATATTAAAGACAAAAAAACAAGAGGGGCTGGCGAAAATCAAGGAGCAAAAATCAGCTGGCGGCAAAGAGATAAAGAAGGATCGTGTTAGACGTGAAGCAAAGTTTGACATTCATTAAACTACAAACAAAAAATGGAACCTTAGCTACACTAAAAAGGAGGTATCTTCATCAGTTTTGGTGGCTTAGGCGTGGGTTGTGTGGAAAGAATAGAAGACAAAAATCAAAGAGCAAAAGGAGGCTTGTGGCGGTTGGTGTAGAAAGTAAGAAAAGAACGAGGTTTTGGCGTGAATATAGGGGAGATGTTAGACCCCGATTTTTAAGTGAAATTTAGAAATAATAATTGAAAAGAAATGAGTGTTATTATGTATATGTTTAGGTATAAATGTATTTATACTTAAAGGAAAGTGATGAGGAAAGAATTGACAGATTTTGATAATTTTGGGATTTGAATAGATTTGTATGGTTATGAAAGTTAAAGTGACTTAGTGGATTGAAATGGAAGTTGAGAATCAAGAAATAAAGAGTAAAAGTGTGAAAATTTGGAGAATTAAGAAAGTTGACTTTTGGATATAAAAAGTTTGACTTGAGAGTTGACTTTTTGATTTAGGCAGAATTTGAGAAAATGATCTTCAGGAAACTTGTAGTTCCTGTTGAAAGCTTTCTGTTGCCATAAAGTTTGATATTTTTCGATATCGGGAGTAAACGTTATAGTCAGTCAAAGTTAAGGTTATTTTACATTGACTTTGAAAATGTTCTTAAATGTGGAAATTATACATGCTGTGCTTTGAGGCAAATCACCGGATTAATATGGTCTAAATTAGAGTAAATGGTCTACATGAAAGTTGTAGCTCATATTCCGAGTCTTTTATCGCCATAAAGTATGCAATTTTTTGATATCGGGGCTAGGAGTTATGATCGAACAAAATTTGGAAGTTGTTTAGGAAGAGATGATTAGGACAGAAACTTTAAGTAGATTTTTGACTCCCTTAGAGGACAATTTGGTTTTTCTGTCCTTCATGGAAGTTGTAGATATTCCTTTAAGCTTTCTTTTGATACCAAATTTTTCAAATTTGGAGTTCAGAATCAATAGTTATGAATTTTAAAAAAATTCTATTCTATGATGTCGTTTCTGCTTGCTTCACATTTTGCTTCTTCCTTCCAAATCCGACCCTTTTGCAACTTTTTGCTTATATCTTTTCCGTTCGACATCTGATTGACATGGTTTTCGAAGCGTTGGATTCCTAAGAAAATTATCTACATTCTCAAGGGATATTTGTATTTTTATGAGATTAAATTGAGGATGATTAATTTAATCAAAGTGAGTTAGATAAGTTTCTGAACATGGTCTTGTATTTTGCGAAATTCGGGATCTGTGGAGATCCAATTGAAGTGATTCTTGACGAAAAATAAAATTGAGTCATGGGGCTGCAAATAATATGAAGAAATGAAATTTCAATTTAGCCCCTAAGACTTTCAATTTCTGACTTGAAGTTCGGATTCGTGTGCAGTCTTGGATTAGAGAAATCTGAACGTATTTTAGCCATAACTTTTGCTCTAGTAATCCAAACGAGGTGATTCTTGATTTGGATTAAACTAGAGAAATAGGGATACAATTTTTATGAGACATAGAGTTTCAATTTTGTGTTTAAGAATGTAACGTGCTGCAAAATGATTTAGCATAAGACATGTCCAAACTGTTTGGGGCATAACTTTTGGTGTAGTGCTCCAAATTAAATAATTTTTGTGTCATTATGAAATTAAGACAAGGAGGAACAATTATCTAGAAGGAAGTTTAAGCAAATTCCTTCTTTTTGATAGTGATAAAAATGTCCTAAAGTAAGCATTCACGAGAACAAAGTTTAGGGGCATTTATGGAACATCACTTAAAGAATTAAGACTTTAGGCTTAAGTGGAAGGACATTTTGGAAATTTATCCCTCATTTAATGACATGGCATGTATAAGGCAAGGGGCTGTCATTTGGAGAAGGAACAACCCACGAAATTGAGAGGAAATAAAACAAGAGAAAGAAGAGGTGAAGAGAAGATAGGTTTCGGCTATGGAGAAAAGAAGGGAAGTCAAGAGTTTTCGATTTTTTTTCAAGCTTCCAAGAAGAGTTTTGAGTTGATTCAAAGGGAAAAATAGGTAAGAGGATGAAATCTTTCCATGGAGTTTTAAAAATTCGAATTTGGAGAGGAAAAGAGGTAAGAGAAAAGTTTTAAGCTTTGAGTTTTTCTTGAATTTTTGGTTTAGAATCATGGAAAATGATATGGGTTTGTGTATTATGAAGTCAATTTTGGTGATTGCTAAGTATTATGGGTTTAATTTTGGATGGAAATTAATTAGGGTTATGCCCAATTTTGTGAATTGGGAATTTTGGAAATTTGTGATTTAGATAGTTTGAATATATATAGAATTAGTATTTTCTAAGCTCAATTTGAGAAATTATGTCATTTATGATGTTGAATTTGGGTTAATTTGATTTAGGAAAATTTCAATTGGAAGAAAGAAAGAAACAATGGTCAAATTGAAGCTAGGGACAAGCTACTAGCATCGATTCGAGGTGGGTAGTATGTTTATTTATTGAATTTTAAGCATAAGCATGTGATATTGAAAAATCCAGAAGAAAAGCTTTAAAAAATTATTGTTTATGTAAATGTTTGAAAAATTATGATTTCGAAGGATTAAATTCCTTATTTTAGAAATGATTTCAAGAAATTACAAGATTTAAGAAATTCATGGTTTTTGAATTATTTGACAAATTTGAAAAATGTGCATTATGATTAAGTATATGCTTTAAAGAAATAAATTGCATTCATAGTAATGAATTTGATTGATATGTGATTAAATTGATGAATTTAGATTGAATGTGAATTGCTATATGATTAGATGTGATTTGTGTATGTGCATGTGTCGAGTACGAAACTATTTGTAAATCAAGTATTCGAAATGTGCATGTGTCGGTACGACACCATTTGAAAAATTAAGATTTTCAAAAAGTGCCTACGGACAATCTGAATTTTCAATTTTCGATTATGTGTTATGTGGGTTTGGTCAGGTCCCATAAGTGGGACAAGTGTGCAGTTGTCTATTTTTATAGCCTTCTCCCGGCTGCCCGCTAGTGGCATTGGAGTTTCGATCTCAGACTCCCATAAGTCACGGCTACACCGGACCGATATCCGAGAAGGTGTAGTACGTTTCGTTCACGGCTGTACAGGACCACTATACGAGAACGTGCAGTAGATTTTGTTTTGGACCGAACCAGACCATTTGATGTGTTATGTGTTTCGTTTTGTTTATAAGTGTGATGCATTGCATATTTTGAAAATTGTTTAAGAAATATGGATTTTTGTTCATGAAATGTGGAAAATGTGAAAATTTTGAGAAATATACTATTGTGGATTTTCAGCCGTGAAGTTATTGAACTTATTTAGCAATGATTTTGAAAAGATTGAGAAATAAGAAATTTGTCAAATTTCCTACTGAGAAACTTTTGAAAATAAATGGCAAAAGTTTTTGCAGAATGTTTTCGCTTATTTTTCAATTTATAAACATATTATCCACGAGCTTTAAGCTCACCCCCCTTTCATCCCCATCTCCAGGTATACGAGTAGGAGATCGGATGGAAGAATGTCAAGACTTATGTTAGATTTCATTTATTTTGTGTTTTATGTATTTGGGATTATTGGTAATAGTATATGGCTTGAATTGCCATAATGTGTATTAAGTGTTTCTTTTGATGTATCAGAGTATGAAATTGTGTATAATTGAGTTGATGTATATGAATGAGAAAATTATGTACGAATTTGAGATCTATAATTGTAAATGATTTTGGAATTTGTATAGGAAATTGTGTATGATTCTGGAATATATATTTATGATTGATTAGGAATTCAATTGAATTATGAGGTTGGTATATTGAATTGAGAATTATGGAAGTGTTAGGTATAGATTTGCATTTGCTGGTGTTTTGGATTCTGGACGGAAGAGTCTGATGATTCTGAGTTTTGTTTGGGAATTATAGAAGTGTATTTAAGCCATTTGCATGTTTGGGTTGTTGAAAATGCAGCCGTTATGCTGCTGAAATTTTGATAAAATTGGTAATAAGATGAATTTTGGGAATTGTTTGTTTATATAAGAAGTTTGTATGAATTGAAAATTTTATTGAGGAAAATTTCCAATTGAGGAAAGTATGTTGTTTCGAGTAATATAAGATTTGGATAAAGGTGAAAGAAATGGAAAAGAAAGAAAAAAAATTCATACCGGATTTCAGATAGTTTAGTCTAGGTTTCCAATGCAATAATTTTACTATACTATGTGTTTTCCAACGGATGTCGGAATTTGTTTCAGTTCGATTGATCCATTCGTTTTTCTACTTTGATTCGATTCGCTTTCGTGCATTTTGTTAAGTTTTTGTTCCGCTTCCGATTCAAGTATTTGATTTACTTCGATTCGCTCACTTGTGGTTTTCATCCGTTCATTCACATTTGTTTTGGCCCATTTTGGTTTTGAGATCCGTTTTGACATTCGATTCGATTCTGTTTTTTCTTTTGTTTCCGCATCTTGTGTTTCGGTTTTCTGATTTGAATTAATTTTGGTTTCGATCACATTCGTTCTCCGTTTTCTAGTTGGGGTCCGATTCCGAGATCGGGTCCCAACATAGAAGTTGAGTCTCCTCAGTACCTAAAAAATAACATTTTAATTTTGATGAGTTTTGTAAACTCAGTAAGTAAACCATCATCGATGTGCTCACTAGAGTCAAAATACAACATCACAAGTATACAACCAAATTCATAAGTATATCACATTAGCATGAATCAATTCCCATACATTTTTGTATACCAAATCACACTATACATCATATCTCAATAAGCATATTTTAATACGAACATGTCATATAATCTTTTCAGAACAATCCAAGCCCTTACCTCAATCATTCATATAATTAACATCTATACAAGTATTGCAGATCACTATATCAACCCAATTTAGTTTTTTTCCACAATCATTCACATGATACATGTAAGATATATATATATATATATATATATGTAATGCACATGAGGTTCCACTTTCATTTTTATTTTGTTATGATCGAGAGCCTATTTAACTATCCTGTATTTATCATAAATACCAGGGTCATTAATCGTTGAGTCTATAGCTCCGCGTGCAAATTTTTTTGCTTTAACTCTTTTTTTCATATTGGTCACTCTGGTCATAACTCCTTTATCTGATCATGCATATCAATGTAATGAAAATCCATCAAATCACATATTATGCTATCAATAACTCTCATTCAGTGTGGATAGTCATATAACACATTCATCATATCTAAGTTTGACATTAAACATATAGTTGAGAACACAATTTCCATATTCTCATTTAATTTGCAAACACTTCCAATATAGTCCAGAATATCAAACTCCTCGGACCATCAATGTCTGGAATTAACACAATCATATTAGTAATAGTTCAATATCTAATATTTAATTAAGAATAATTCAAATATAGTGAGTAATCATCTAGGTTAACTCACAATATGCTCCAAATAGCTATTGTCTTAAAGAGTCGATAATGTCTAGAAACTACCGGTCAATTTGTGTTTCTAAATCATGCAATACACACATATGTACACATTACTAACTTGTTTAATCAAATAAGTGCTCAATCATACACATGTATATGTGTTATATTCAATGCATGCTCAATTGACCTTTCCGAGTATGTAACTATTCATAAATTTTGACCATTCAAACATTATACTTTGTATACTACCATTTTCCGATCAGATTTGTACCCTTAAGTTATCTTGATTTACTCCAAATTTATCAACCATATTTTACACTTATCTTTGAACATTTCCATTATCAAAATCCTCTAATAAAACATTCACAATTCATATTTTAAATCTAGAATTTTAGCAAGCTAAATCTATACATTACCCAAACTTTGTCCAGTAATATATACTCATACATTTGCCTAATTTTCATTCATAATTACCCTATGTTCTTTAATTCTCATTCATTCATACCTTATAAACATTTCTCATGTCCTTTAAGATCATGTTTTCATTAAAAGAACTCATTTATTCCTTTAACAAATCAGAATTTTTGTAACATCCCATTACTAGTAGGAAGGGTAGAATGGTAAATGTGAGTGACCAATGACAGTTAGAGATGCATTTCCATGTTCATGCATGATATGCCATACACTTGTACATAAATAGTGAATTTATTTGCACATGAAAATAATTGTACATGCATTTATGAATAATTCCGGGTATAATTGGATTGATTTGTGATTTTTTTAGAATTATGAATGTTTTACATTGGAAATTTTATGGGTTAGTGAAATTGTGATACTTGAATTTTGGTGAATTTAGGAATTAAATTATGAAAATTTTAGAATATAGAAAAAAAATCAAAAGAAGCTTTGGAGATAATTGATTTGTAAGGATGGGAGTTAATGAGTTTAGTTCAAAAGAAACTAAGTTAGAGTTTAGTCATTAAGAAAGTGACAAGTGTCACTTAGGCTTTTGTGCTACAAGTAGGTTACTATTCTTTGAGAGTTGACAGGTTAAGTCTTGTCTAAGTCCCTTCCTTACTAACATCTTTTCCAATCTTCCTTTTGAAACCCAGATTTTTTCATCAAATACCTTCTAAGAGACTTCTGTGTTTTTCCTTTCCTTCACCAAACCTACTTTGCCATTTGTGTCCTCTACCCTAAAAAAAACCAGAAGTTGATCATTGCACTTAGTGAAGTACAAAAATTTTGTGGAGATTAGGGCTTGGAGATTTTGGAGTTTGAGTAGGTAAGTAGTAAATAAATCTTTTAGAGTTGGGGATTCATGAAACAAATTGCTAAGTTATTATCATTTGCATGAAAAATGACATTTTTGTGTTTGTTCATAAATACTGTGTTGTTTGAGGATGAAAAATCTTGTTATGGTGTTGATTTAGTGTTTGAAAGGTTATGAGCGTTGAGTGTTGTAAAAGTGAGTTTTGGAGTAGAATGGAAGAGATAATTCAGGTATAAGATGAGTTAGATGTAAAGTGTTGAAAGTTGGAAAATCTGGAAAAAAGTTTACTAAATATGCTTTAGTCTTTTAGCTACAACATTTTCTCTGGTTATTCAAATGAGATGATTCTTGATTTGGATTAAACTAGAGATATGTGGATACATTTTGTATGAAGACATTGAATTTCATTTCTTTCTCTAAGAGTCTCAAATGTTGCCATGAAGTTGAGAATAGGGTGTAGGGCGTTGAAAGCTGATTGTAAAATTCTTTTATGATTTCAGGAGCAAATTTGGACTTGATCTAGATAGATTTTGGCAAAGTTTCTTTCTTGAAAGTTGTAGATCTATCTTTTATTAGACGATAAAAAGCAGACGATGGAAAGTGAAATAAAGAAAAGTGAACGATAGAAAGTGAAAGGAAGAAAAGTGAACGATAGAAAGTGAAAGGAAGAAAAGTGAACGATAGAAAGTGAAAGGAAGAAAAGGAGATGATAGAAAGTGAAAGGAAGAAAAGTGAACGTTAGAAAGTGAAAGGAAGAAAAGCAGACGATAGAAAGTGAAAGGAAGAAAAGTGAACGATAGAAAGTGAAAGAAAGAAAAGTAGATGATAGAAAGTGAAAGGAAGAAAAGTGAACGATAGAAAGTGAAAGGAAGAAAAGGAGATGATAGAAAGTGAAAGGAAGAAAAGTGAACGTTAGAAAGTGAAAGGAAGAAAAGCAGACGATAGAAAGTGAAAGGAAGAAAAGTAGATGATAGAAAGTGAAAGGAAGAAAAGTGAACGATAGAAAGTGAAAGGAAGAAAAGCAAACGATAGAAAGTGAAAGGAAGAAAAGTGAACGATATAAAGTGAAGGGAAGGAAAGCAAACGATAGGAAGTGAAAGGAAGAAAAGTGAACGACAGAAAGTGAAAGGAAGAAAAGCAGATGATAGAAATGAGACAATGTTACTGTTTATAGTTTGACTTTTTGCGTCTTTGTTTGACCGTCTCAGTTACTGTTCATCGTCTTAGTTATAGTGTCATATTCTATCCTATTTTTGATCCTTTTAGAGGCCAAATCATGCTTCAAAGTCTTCATAAAAGTCGGAGATCTCAAAGTATTCTTTCCAATGGTGCAAAAAAAATCAATATGATATTTCATGTGAAAGTTATGGAAATCGCGCCAAAACAGGTTCGTTATGATTGAGTTCATAAACATGGTTGCTTCCTTTAACCATAACTTCTTCTCTAGACCTCCAAATGACTTGATTCTTGAACCATTAGATTAGTAAAATGTTTCTATGCATCTCTAACAAAAAATATAGCCCTATGACTCAAATTGAAAATGATTGAGTGAAAAAAATGGGACAGGTACAGTGAGTGTGTTCATAAGTATTATGTAATAGTGTTATTCTACTGAATATACTTCAATATTTTGATGATTTCTTGAGCTCTACTGACCCAAATGAGATGATTTTTTAATTTTGGTAAACTAGAGGCATGGAGTTACAAATGTTATGAAGAAATTGGAATCTAATTCCATCTCTAATATGTTCAATTTCTAGATAAAAGTTGGGCATAGTGCACTGTTTTGGAGAGGAACGGTCCGAAAATGTTTGAGTCATATCTTCCAAATTACTGAACCAAATTGAGTAACTTTGGTGTCAATGGAAAGACAAAAGATAGAAGAAAACTTTTCTAGAAGAGAGTGGGCTCAAGTTATGTAATTAAATGTCATTAAATGTGAACAGTAAACCCGAAAGTTAGAGTTTGGAGAAAGATATGAAATGGTTCATTGGGCTATGAAATTGGATTCAAATGGGTTATGGAGGTTTAACTCCCACAGACTGATGCTAGTTAAGTGAGTTTTGATAGTTGAATGTCTTGTGATGAAATTTATGGATTGATACCAGGGATAGTCATGAATATGCATTGTATATATTTCATTTCATTCATGTGCATTATTAAACACTTATAATTGTTCAAATTGTGAAATATGTGTATGTTATTTGTTATAGAGGAGACACTCGAACGTCAACCTCCAAACATTGTTGGATCTTCCAGGAATTAGCTTCGGGAGAAACTTGTGAGTCAACCTAGATGATTTCCTAGGATTGATTTGCTTTGAAATTTTTTGATGTGTTAGCTTCTAATTATAAAGTATTTATGATTTGATTGAATTCCGGGCTTAAAGTTCGAGGAGTTTGTTATGTAGTTTCTCAACAAAAGTTGAATGCCGGACTTAGGTCTGATGATAATGAGTTTTGTATAATATGTGGTTTCTCAACGAAAGTATAATGTCGGACTTAGGTCCGATGATAATGAGTTTATGATAATGACTTAGGCCTTGTTTGATCTGAAATTTTGTATAATATGTGGTTTCTCAACGAAAGTTGAATGTCGGACTTAGGTCTGATGATAATGAGTTTATGATTTAAATATCGCATGTGATTATCTGATATGACATAATCGTACGTGGTACATTTCTTAAATTGCATGCTCAGATAAAGGCGTTGTGACTTGAGTGGCTAATGAAGCGCTTCCACATAGAGCTTGGCTCCGTGATATATGTTTTGTGTACAGAGCTCTGTTTTGTAATTCTGTTCCAACTGGGCCCTATGGGCAAGTAATTGTGTATATACGTATGTGATGGCTACTCGATCACAACAATAACAACGAATGTGAGTCTCATGCATATAACATTATAAGATTGAATTCAGTGAATGAATATTAGTGAATTATGTGATATGTGCGTTTGATTCGGTGAACTCTTCAATGATGGTTAACCCATTGAGTTCACAAAACTCATCAAAATTGCAACATTGTCTTTTTATGATAGAGGGGCGATTCATTTCACTAGGAACTCCACTTTCGTATAGATTGTGTTTTGGGCGAGTGAGGTCATGGCTCAAAGATTGGTCAGCTGGGACTCTTGGATGACTTAGATAGATTTGATATATTTTCTCTTTCATGTAAGACTTTTGTATTAGGTTTTTGATGACGTACATAAGGAAAACATGAAAGACATTAAGTAATCATCGATTTTGTGAAAGGAAATGAGGAAAGAGTAGTTTCAACAGAAAAAAAAAATTGTGATCTTCTTATGATTCCTTATAATTTCATATTGATATGATGCCATATGAAGTGAATATAGTGATATAATGTAGCTCGTCCTTATCGTAGGTTATGCACCGGGATGACCTTCGACCATCCCGGTGTGTACCCTGCAATAAGGGGGCGCTACACATAGGTGGTATTAGAGCATGGTTTGGCATCTGTTGGGACATATAGAATGTTAAGTATGAAATATCATGAATAATGTAGACAATGATTGCAGTTATTATTTGTTATAGGTCATCCGCTCTAGGTGATCAAATTGATCAACCAGCTGACCAAGGATCTGTGGGAGCCAGTAGAGAGTCCTCGGTGCCTCGATCCGAGGAGTTGCCTCCTAAAGTTCCCGAGAGAAGGGAGAAAGGGTATGATAAGCTATGGAAATAGGGATCTATGGACTTCTATGGTAGCACAGACCCTACTGAGGCCGAGGGATGGTTAGAGAGGATGGAGAGAGTTTTTGATCAGATGGACTGTGAGCCCGATGAGAGGTTCAATTATGTAGTGTCTCTCCTGCAGGGCCCAGCATACCAGTGGTGGAAGATTGTTCTAGGCAGTACCACCAGGCCTTATCAATTGAAGTGGGAAGACTTTCTAAGGGTCTTCAGAGATAATTACATGCCCAAGGTTTATTTAGACATGAAGATGCAAGAGTTCTTAGAATTGAAGCAGGGCAAGATGTCAGTGGCTGATTATGAGGTCCGGTTCAAAGAATTGATGGGTTATGCTACTGCTCTGATCCCTACAGAAGAAGACAAGTGCAGGAGGTTTGAGAATGGGCTTAATATGGAGATCAGAACAAGGTTGGCGAGGTCATATATGGGCACTTTCACTGAGTTGAAAGCTGCCTCAATTAGAATTGAACAGTTGATGAAGGAAAAACAAGCCGAAACTGGACTGGGGTCCAAAGGAAAGAGGCCTAGTGAGAGTCAGGGTAGTTCTGGCAGGGGTTTTAGTAAACGCCAGAATAGACCATTCAGATCCTCAGGTAGATACAGGTAGTCAGGATCTAGACAGAGGGGTAGGTTGTCACAGGCTGGCAGTGGTAGAGGCTCAGCTCAGAACCAGTTTCCAGTTTGTGAGTATTGTGAGAGGAGGCATAGTAGTGAGTGCTGAAGATCGATGGGAGCTTGTTTTAAATGCGGTTCCATGGACCACCAGATTAGAGATTACCCGAATATGTTAGAAACTCGGTCTACTATTAATGGGCGATCTGGGAGCTGGAAGTTCTTCCTTGAGGACTAAGGGATAGAGTAACCGACTGTAGTCCCAGGCTAGGGTCTATGCTATGACTAGGTAGGAGGCCCAAGACTTGCTAGATGTGGTAGCAGGTGCACTTTTTATTTATGACTTTGAGGCATTTGCACTGCTAGATCCAGGATCCACACACTCCTTTATCGCACCGCATTTGACATGTAGGTTACATTATGATAGGGAGTTACTAAAGTATGGATTAAAGGTGAGTACACCTCTAGGTAGTACTGCTGTTTTAGGAGAGGTCTGCAAGGGGTTCCCCGTTAAGATTGAGGGTAGACCTGATTGTATTACAATTGAGAGAGATAGATGTGATCATAGGTATGGATTGGCTCACTGCCCATAGAGCTGTCATGAACTGTTACACGAAGGAGGTAGTACTGGAATCTCCTGGTCAGCCAAGGGCAGTATTAAGAGGAATTAGTCAGGCAGTGCCAACCAGGATGATACCATTCATGAGTGCATTGAGATTGATGCGAGGAGGATGTGAGGCTTTTTTGGCCCATATCATTGATACTAGAGTTGAGCAGAGTATTCAGGACATTCCAGTTGTTAAGGATTTCCTGGATGTGTTTCCTGAAGAGTTACCTAGATTACCACCAGATCGGGAGAATGAGTTCACAATTGATTTAGTTCCAGGTGCTGCTCTTATATCTATTCCTCCATATAGGATGGTACCTGTGGAATTGAAAGAGCTGAAAGCTCAGTTGCAAGAGTTGTTGGAAAAGGGCTTTATAAGGCCTAGTGTTTCACCTTGAGGAGCTCCAATGCTGTTTGTAAAGAAGAAGGATGGGACTTTGAGGTTATGTATCAATTATAGGCAGCTTAATCGAATGACAGTGAAGAATAAATACCCACTATCTAGAATCGATGATTTACTTAATTAGTTGCAGGGAGCTTAGGTGCTTACCAACTTGGATTTGAGGTTAGGGTACTATCAATTGAGGATAGTTGAAGTTGATGTACCTAAGAGTGCATTCAGAAGCAAGTATGGGCACTTCGAGTTCTTAATGATACCATTTGGGCTGTCTAATGCCCCAGCAGCTTTTATGACCCTGATGAATAGGGTGTTTCAGCCTTACCTGGATCGATTTGTGATTGTATTTATTGATGAAATCTTGGTGTATTCAAAGAGCAGAAAGGAGCATGCTGATTATTTGAGAATTATTTTACAAATTATGAGAGAGAAGCAGTTGTATACCAAATTTAGTAAGTGTGAATTTTTGCTAGATTAGGTGGTATTTCTAGGACATATAGTGACTGGAGATGGCATACAGGTAGATCCAAATAAGATAGAGGCAATGATGAATTAGGAAGCTCCGAGAAATGTGTCAGAGATCCGAAGCTTCCTAGGGTTGGCTGGGTATTATCGAAGGTTTGTAGAGGGGTTTTCTCTGATCTCGACCCCTCTAACTAAACTTCTAAGGAAGAATGTAGTGTTTAGATGGAGTGAGGAGTGTCAGAAGAGTTTTGAGGATTTGAAACATCAGTTGACTACTGCACTAGTGTTGACTATTCCATCGAGTACTGAAGGATTATGAATGCACTATTGAATACCACTCGGGGAAAGCTAATGTGGTGGCAGATGCTTTGAGTAGGAAGTCTAATATCAGTGCAGCTCAGATTTAGTCATCGAGGTTACCTAATCTGATTCACTAGAGAGCTCTGAATGTGGAGTTAAATCTAGAGCAAGATAGGGCATTGATCGCTACTTTGAAGTTGAGACCAATGCTGCACGACAGAATAAAAAAGGTCCAGGGGAAAGATCCTGATATGGTAAAGCTTAGAGAGAAAGTGAAGGCAAATTCGGATTTCGAGTTTGAGTTGAGGGATGAGACTTTGTGGTTGAGACATAGGCTGTGTGTGCCTAATGTAGATGATCTGAGGAAAGAGATTCTCGAGGAAGTTCATATGGCCGCCTATGCTATGCATCCTGGTACTACCAAGATGTATAACACATTGAAGCAACATTTCTGGTGGCCTGGAATGAAGAAGCAAGTGGCAGAGTATGTATCTAGATGTATGACTTGTCAACAAGTCAAGGCTGGGCACCAAGCTCCAGTAGGGAAGTTACATTCATTGCCCATTACAGAGTGGAAATGGGAACAGATCACTATGGACTCCATCATGGGTTTGCCAAAGACTCCGAGGTAACATGATGTTATATGGGTCATAGTGGACCGGTTGACTAAATCAACCAACTTTTTACCAGTGAGAGAGAATAACTCATTTGATCAGTTAGCCCAGAAATATGTAAATGAGGTGGTGAGATTGCACGGGGTTCCACTGTCTATAATGTCGGATAGGGATCCCAGATTTACTTCGAGGTTCTGGAGGAGTTTACAGTTTGCTATGGGTACCAAGCTAGCTTTCAGTACAGCATTTCATCCTCAGACAGATGGATAGAGTGAGAGGACAATCAAGACTGTTGAGGATATGCTCAGAGCTTGTGTATTGGAGTTCAGAGGAGCTTGGGATCAATATATGGAATTGTTAGAGTTTGCCTGCAACAATCATTACCACAATAGTATCGAAATGGCACCATATGAGGCACTGTATGGTAGAAAATGTCGGTTGCCATTGTTTTGGGATGAAGAGGGATTGAGAGTGGTGGAAGGCCCTGAGTTGATACAAGATATTGTGGATAAAGTAAATTTGATCCAAAGTCGAATTAAACTGACTCAAGATAGACAAAAGAGTTATGTGGATCAACGTCGTCGTGATATGGAGTATAATATGGGAGACAAAGTATTCTTGAGAGTGTGACCCTGGAGGGGAGTTTTGAGATTCGGTAAATAGGGCAAATTGAGCCCTAGGTACATTAGTCCTTATGAGATCATTGAGAGGATAGGACCTTTGACCTATAAGTTGGCCTTACAGAATGAGATGTCTCAATTGCATAATGTGTTTCATGTGAGTATCTCCGAAGATACGGATCGGATCCGACACATATGATACTGGCTCAGGAGATTAAGGTTGCTATTAACTTAAGCTATGTTGAGGAGTCGATCAAGATTATGGGATCGCAGATGAAGCAGTTGAGGAACAGGGTCATTCCATTGGTAAAATTCCTTTGGAGAATCCACTCAACTGAAGAAGCAACATGGGAGAAAGAGGAGCATATGAGGAGACAATATCCCCATCTATTTGAGCAAGCAGGTAAGAATTTCAAGGACTAAATTTCTGTAAGGAGGGGAGAGTTGTAACATCACATTACTATTAGGAAGGGTAGAATGGTAAATGTGAGTGACTAATGAGAGTTAGAGATGCATTTCCATGTTCATGCATGATATGTCATGCACTTGTACATAAATAGTGAATTTATTTGCACATGAAAATAATTGTACATGCATTCATGAATAATTCCGGGTATAATTGGATTGATTTGTGAATTTTTTAGAATTATGAATGCTTTACATTGGAAATTTTATGGGTTAGTGAAATTGTGATACTTGAATTTTGGTAAATTTAGGAATTAAATTCTGAAAATTTTAGAATATAAAAAAAAAATAAAAAGAAGCTTTGGAGATAATTGATTTGTAAGGATGGGAGTTAATGAGTTTAGTTCAAAAGAAACTAAGTTAGAGTTTAGTCATTAAGAAAGTGACAAGGGTCACTTAGGTTTTTGTGCTACAAGTAGGTTACTATTCTTTGAGAGTTGACAGGTTAAGTCTTGTCTAAGTCCCTTCCTTACTAACATCTTTTCCAATCTTCCTTTTGAAACCTAGAGTTTTTCATCAAATGCCTTCTAAGAGACTTCTGTATTTTTCCTTTGCTTCACCAAACCTACTTTGCCATTTGTGTCCTCTACCCTAAGAAAAACCAGAAGTTGATCATTGCACTCAGTGAAGAACAAAAATTTTGTGAAGATTTGGATTTTGAGTAGGTAAGTAGTAAATACATCTTTTAGAGTTGGGGATTCATGCAACAAATTGTTAAGTTATTATCATTTGTATGGAAAATGACATTTTTGTGTTTGTTCATAAATACTGTGTTTTTTGGGGATGAAAAATCTTGTTATGGTGTTGATTTAGTGTTTGAAAGGTTATGAGCATTGAGTGTTGTAAAAGTGAGTTTTGGAGTAGAATGGAAGAGATAATTCAGGTATAAGATGAGTTAGATGTAAAGTGTTGAAAGTTGGAAAATCTGGAAAAAATTTTTACTGAATATGTTTCAGTATTTTAGCCACAACATTTTCTCTGGTCATTCAAACGAGATGATTCTTAATTTGGATTAAACTAGAGATATGTGGCTACATTTTATATGAAGACATCAAATTTCATTTCTATCTCTAAGAGTCTAAAAAGTTGTCATGAAGTTGAGAATAGGGTGCAGGGCGTTGAAAGCTGATTGTAAAATTCGGGTTCTGATTTCGGGAGCAAATCTGGACTTGATCTAGATAAATTTTGGCAAGGATTCTTTTTTGAAAGTTGTATATCTGTCTTTTATCTTTCCAACGGTATATTATATGAAAAGTTTGGATATCAGATTCAAAAGTTATGATCCTTATAAGTGGTGATGTGCTAGGCAAAAATCAGACGATAAAAAACAGACAATGGAAAGTGAAATGAAGAAAAGTGAACGAGAGAAAGTGAAAGGAAGAAAAGTAAATGATAGAAAGTGAAAGGAAAAAAAGCAGACGATAGAAAGTGAAAGCAAAAAAAGTGAACGATAGAAAGTGAAAGGAAGAAAAGTAGACAATAGAAAGTGAAAGGAAGAAAAGTGAACGATAGAAAGTGAAAGGAAGAAAAGCAGACGATAGAAAGTGAAAGGAAGAAAAGTGAACGATAGAAAGTGAAAGGAAGAAAAGCAGACGATAGAAAGTGAAAGGAAGAAAAGTGAATGATAGAAAGTGAAAGGAAGAAAAGCAGACTATAGAAAGTGAAAGGAAGAAAAGTGAACGATAGAAAGTGAAAGGAAGAAAAGCAGACGATAGAACTGAGACAAAGTTACTGTTCATAGTTTGACTTTTTTTGTCTTAGTTTGACCGTCTCAGTTATTGTTCATAGTTTGACTTTTTGCGTCTTAGTTTAACCGTCTCAGTTACTGTTCATCGTCTTAGTTGTAGTATCATATTCTGTTCTATTTTTAATCTATTTAGAGGCTAAATCATGCTTCAAGGTCTTCATGAAAGTCGGAGATCTCGAAATCTTCTTTCCAATGGTCTAAAAACAAAATCAATCTGATATTTCTTGTGAAAGTTATAGAAACTGCGCCAAAACAGGTTCGTTATGATTGAGTTCATAAACATGGTTGCTTCCTTTGACCATAACTTCTTCTCTAGATCTCCAAATGACTTGATTCTTGAACCATTGGATTCGTAAGATGTTTTTATGCATCTCTACAAAAAAATCGTAGCCCTATGACTCAAATTGAAAATGATTGAGTGAAAAAAATGAGACAGGTACAGTGAGTGTGCTCATAAGTATTATGTACTGGTGTTATTCTACAGAGTATACTTCAGTATTTTGATGATTGGTGGAGCTCTACTGACCGAAATGAGATAATTTTTTAATTTTTGTAAACTAGAGGTATGGAGCTACAAATGTTATGAGAAATTAGAATCTAATTCTGTCTCTAATATGTTCAATATCTAGATGAAAGTTTGGCATAGTGCACTGTTTTGGAGAGGAACAGTCCAAAAATGGTTGAGTCATATCTTCCAAATTACTGAACCAAATTGAGCAACTTTGGTGTCAATGGAAAGACAAAAGATAGAGGAACACTTTTCCAGAAGAGAGTGGGCTCAAGTTATGTAATTTTTGCCTTCTAATTAAATGTGAACAGTGGACCTGAAAGTTAGAGTTTGGAGAAAGATCTGAAATGGTTCATTGGCTATAAAATTGGATTCAAATGGATTATGGAGGTTTAAATCCCACAGATTGATGCTAGTTAAGTGAGTTTTGATAGTTGAATGTCTTGTGATGAAATTGATGGATTGATACCTGGGATAGTCATGAATATGCATTGTACATATTTCATTTCATTCATGTGCATTATTAAACACTTATAATTGTTCAAATTGTGATATATGTGTATGCTATTTGTTATAGAGGAGCCACTTGAACGTCAACCTCTAGAAGTTGCTGGATCTTCTAGGCAATAGCTTCGAGAGAAACTTATGAGTCAACCTAGATGATTTCCTAGGATTGATTTGTTTTGAAATTGTTTAATGTGTTAGCTTCCAATTATAAAGTATTTGTGATTTGATTGAATTCTGGGCTTAAAGTCCGAGGAGTTTGTTATATGGATATGGTATTGGAAATGCCTTGTTTGATCTGAAATTCTATATAATATGTGGCTTCTCAATGAAAGTTGAATGTCGGACCTGATAATGAGTTTCTGATTTAAATATAACATGTGATTATCTGATATGACATAATCCGTATGTGGTGTATTTCATAAAGTGCATGCTCAGATAAAGGCGTTATGACTTGAGTGACTAATGAAGCGCTTCCACGTAGAGCTTGGCTCCGTGATATATGTTTTGTGTACAGAACTCTGCTATGTAATTCTATTCCAACTGAGCCCTTTGGGCAAGTAATTGTGTATATACGTATGTGATGGCTACTCGATCACAACAATAACAACGAATGTGAGTCTCATACATATAACATTATAAGATTGAATCCAGTGAATGAATATTAGTGAATTATGTGATATGTGCGTTTGATCCGGTGAACTCATCAATGATGGTTCACTCATTGAGTTTGCAAAACTCATCAAAATTGCAACGTTAATCTTTCAGGACAGAGGGGCGATTCATTTCACTAGGAACTCCACTGTCGTACAGACTGTGTTTTGGGCGAGTGAGGTCATGGCTCAAAGGTCAGTCAGCTAGGACTCTTGGATGACTTAGATAGATTTGATACATTTCCTCTTTCATGTAAGACTTGTAGGAAAATCCCGGTGTGTACATCACATGCACACGGTACGGAAAACAAAAATTTTTGTTCTGGGACCTTCCCGAAAGCCAGGATGCATGTGTCTATATAACAAACTCAAACCATAATGGCCAAAGGAGACCGTCTCTAACAGTATCCACGCAGAGATCGGAGAACCTAACCGGGACAAACCCTTTGACCCGGGAATAGCTAGAACAAATTAAAGACTGCTAGATCTTACCTTTATTCTTGGAGAGCTATGATCAACTGAAGAGAAGGAGAAGGAAGCTTGGAGAGTATGAAGATCGTTGATGGAGAAGAGAGGAAAAACACTTTTTCTTCAAACTTTTTCATCTTCTTACAAAAGCCAACAATGATCACCCTTCATACTTTCAATTTTTGTCTTCTAGCCATTAAATGCATTTGATGACAAAGCATGAAAATAGAAACTTCTTCTCCTTTCCATCAATCCACGTAAACACATATATATATATATAAATTAATATATATATATATATATATGTATATATAAATGCTGAAGTGGTCCAGTCATACTGGGGTCGGTCCTACCGGCCTACCGGGTCCCAGTATGAAAAAACCACCGGAAACTTTTTTCAGCAATACCGATGTCGCGATCTCATCGGGACATATCCCAATCTCATCTGGATCCATTTAATCCTATTGCTCCCCATTTATTGGATCTCTATCCAAAACTATTTTACAAATTCTCCGAGTCACTCTTATGCGTGTGACCCATTAGGTTCCCGGTTATGTTGGCCACTTAGATTAACGCTTAATCAAAGCAAGTCATGAGCGGTATCTAGCAACACATCATGACCCCCAATTGACCGGAAAGTAATTGGTTTGACGAATGAACATATATTAATCATGGACCATATCACGAACCTTTCCATAGATAATTACTGTGCAATTCGTCCTTTCACCATGCTATACCCCACTTGGTTATGAGTATGGGCAAAGTGTCAACTCTTACTAGACTGACTACGTCAAATCTAGTCCAAGTGATATTATTTCTTGTCCTGGGACTCATTACTTTATATGTCACTGAAGACACTCTTCATGACATATGTACTCCGACTAGAGATTTCCAAGTAATGACCCTGACAAGAGGCCATGGGTATCATCTTCTGCTATCACAAAAGTGGTGAATCCTCTATTGGCTACTCAATTACCTTCGAATACCTCAAGCTGTACCCAATCACCACCCTATGAGCGACCTGTGTAAGGCAACAAGGAATGGAGTCAAAGCACGTAATCAAGATTCAAGATATCCTCGAGTACCTCAAGTCTAAGGATATTTGCACCATTGCTATGATGAGATTATCAACGACATTAGAATAGGACATCCATGTGATGATCTCATAGCAGTCATCCAATGTACTTACTACCTCTAGTAAGCATTCACATCTCAACTCTAAATATCCCATATTTACAGGTTTCGAGATCCACCGCTGATCAAATCAAGGAGCTTGAGATGTGCTAGTCTCTCCGGATTACCAATGTCCAGCCAAGTAATCCTATGACTAGGATAATTTAGATCTTGACATAATTGCACATGATAGGAATCTCGATAGTATGATCACATCACAATTTCCTTCATGCTATGTCATATATCATGGACTTCATTAATTTGCTTATAGATCAATATCAGTTCATAAATAATGAACATCAAATTAATGAAATATGCCTTTATTTATTTATTCATAAAGTATGTACACAAGTTTGTACAAAAATGCGCTAAAGGCGATTGCCTTTAGGGCACTACTCTAACAATCTCCCACTTGACTGAAAGCCAATCGCCTTGATATCTAATACCATAGGCGAGTACATGAGAATCAAAACTCTTTTGTGATAATGGCTTTGTCAACGGATCAGCAATATTCTGCTCGGTGGGAATTCTCTCTATCTGGACATCACCTCGATCGATGATCTCCCTAATCAGATAATATCTGCGGATTACGTGTTTGGATCGTTGATGAGACCTTAGTTCCTTCGCCTGCGCAATAGCCCCATTGTTGTCACAATACAGCTGTATAGGCCCATCACAGCTAGGAACCACACCAAGTTAAGTAATGAACTTCTTGATCCAAACTGCTTCCTTTGCTGCGTCTGAAGCGGCAATATACTCTGCCTCGGTTGTTGAATCGGCAGTCGTCTCTTGTTTGGAACTCTTCCAACTGACTGCCCCGCCGTTCAGTGTGAATATATAACCTGATTGGGATTTTGAATAATCCTTATCAAATTGAAAACTGGCATCTGTATACCCACTCACTTTGAGATCTCCATCTCCATATATCAAGAAAACATCCTTAGTGCTTCGCAAGTACTTGAGGATATTCTTGACTGCCACCCAGTGACCCTCACCAGGATCCGATTGGTATCTTCTCGTAACACTTAGAGCATATGATACATCGTGTCTCGTACATAGCATAGCGTATATGATAGATACTACCGTAGATGCATACGGGATCATATTCATGCGCATCCTCTCATCTTGTGTCTTAGGACACATAGATTTCGAGAGTGTTATCCGGGAAGGTACCCTCTCTTGGATTGTTCCATGCTAAACCTCTTCAGCATCTTGTCTATGTACGTTGATTGTGAAAGACCAAGCAACCTTTTTGATCTATCTCTATAGATCCTTATCCCGAGGATATAAGTTGCTTCACCAAGGTCTTTCATGGCAAATTATTTGGACAACCAAATCTTCACCGATTGTAGCATAGAGACATCGTTTCCTAGTAATAATATGTCATCTACATATAGCACAAGGAATACGATTGCAGTCTCACTAACCTTCTTATACACACAGTATTCATCCAGATTTTGTGAGAAACCAAACTCTTTGATTACCTCATCAAAACGGATATTCCAACTCCTGGATGCTTGTTTCAATCCATAGATGGATTTCTGAAGCTTGCATACCTTTTCGCCATCATAGGAGAAGAAGCCCTCAGGTTGTGTCATATACACATCCTCAGATAGATTCCCATTTAGGAAAGCTATCTTCACATCCATTTGCCATATCTCATAATCATAGTGAGTGGCAATGGCTAGGAGTATCCTAATGGATTTAAGCATTGCTACTAGGCTGAAGGTCTCGTCGTAGTCAACTCCTTGTCTTTGACGAAAACCTTTAGCCACAAGCCTTGCTTTATAGGTAATTACATTACCATCCATGTTGGTTTTCTTTTTGAAAACCCATTTACACCCTATGGGTTTTATTCCTTCGGGTGCCTCAACCAAAGTCCATACTTGGTTTTCATACATGGAATCCATTTCAGACTTCATGGCATGAAGCCATTTCTCAGACTCTGTGTAACACCCCACACCCGTAAGACCCGAACCCGATATTGTTGGTGATATCCGAGTCCGTGTCCCACGAGAGTGGCGTACTACATCAGTCGATTTAAAATTCAGTATACATTTTTTTTCTTTTTGCAGCCATTAACTCCACGTTCACACGGCAAACACAGTAAGTAAATAAAATCCGTGTTTAATATAAACCAGTTTCAGTTATTACAGTCATTCAGTATTAATTACAATCAGCCAATGCAGTAAAATATTACTACCACAATGGCTCAGTAAAAATACAATGCCTTGTTATACAGTGATTGCGGAATACAATTTACTAAAACACTAATGCAGAATTTAACCGATCTCGACCTCTAACCTTTACTCGTCTACGGTAGATATACTCCGTGTCAACCGGGTATTCTTCAGACCTGAAAAATAGATGCAAATTTTGGGTGAGTTTTGCGAACTCGGTGAAAACCATCATCGATGATTCACTCAATTCATGCATGTTCAATCACTTGCCAAATATCATATCTGAACACAGTTCACAAATGTAATCTCAAATAGTACATACCATTACATTTCACAAATGTAAGGCGACGCCTTTCATACAATCCAAATTCAATCATACCATATATGCAATGCACATGAGACCCTTTCCATTTTCATTACGTTGTTGTGACCGTGCGCTGAAATCGTCAAGAACTTGGGCACATTGCGTTGAGCCAATGGCTTGAACATTGGGCTTGAAGCCTAATACATTGAGCTCGAGGCTCACGAATACGTTGGACACGAGGTCTGTGCGTTGGTGAAAGCTCTCATATCGTTAGGCGTGATATACCTGATCCGGTGGCTGCTCCGGTCACAATCGCCTTTATCTCGATCATGTCCTTATGTATGAATGCATATGTTCCAATTTCCATTTACGATTATTGCTATCACTTACATTCAATGCCATTTCCTATTTCTTCGACCTTGGTCCAGTATTTCAATCATATATTTTCCAATTTATTGCATCATACCATATCGCATTTAAAAGTCACATCCAATGTATCAAAACGGATAAGTAACACTTCAGTATCAATTTCCCCATTCCTCGAACCTTTGGTCCGAGATCTCCCATTCACAAACAGTTACACACAAATAGCACCGTTATCTCATTCCCCATATTTGAGACACCTATGGTCCAAATCAATCAAAGTCAAATACATAAACCCTCCATTATCTCCACATGGCATAATAGCAAAATCTTAAACACATAAAGGTTAAGGAACCAACTAGGTTACTCACCTATTGCTTCCGAGCTAATCTTGGGAAAGCCTCGTGACGTCGGTCAATCGACGCCCATTTGGGCCTCTATATGAATCGAGAAAAAGTACGAGTCACTAAATATGAAATTTGTGCTCATGTTGATGAGATATGCATGTTCATGAATTTCCGCCCTAATCCTTTTTTTTCCATTATAAAATTCTATCAAAATTAGAAATCCATAAGTACGACGGTGCATGCATTCGGACCTCTATAGGTCCCCAATTAAATAAAACAGTGTTTACATGTTCTGTCAATAGGGGCTACGTCAAATTCCCATCTAAAAATTCCCGTTTTCTCATAATATGAAATTAAATATTCAACGAATCCGATGCCTCTAGAATCAGGTCAATTGGACGTCGGACGGGAAAGAAATTGACAAAAGAACAATCGGATCAATTAATACCAAATAAAATTTTAAAAATAAAATTTCCATCGTGCGCCTCATGAGGCGAGACGCCGCCCTCGAGGCTAATTCGCCTCACTTCATCGTGAGGCGGCGTGCGCCTCGCGACCAGCCTGAATCTCGCCCTCGAGGCGAGATGTCGCCTCATGAGATGGCCCTTCTCCTTGCCCTCCTTCTTCCAGTTGAAATTCCAATTTCCCATTACTCTAACTTTTAACACACAAATCAGAAAATACCCACTATACCTCATTGGAAAGCTTATGAAAAGCTCTACAATTCTCTAGAAGACCATAAAAATCAATTCCAACCCTAAGGGTATCAAATAAGCCATCAAACCTTCTGCCTTCACAATTTCCCTCAACACAGGGCAGTACATTTGCAATTTCATAACTCACTGATTCCTTAGTAATAAATTACCACAAAAATATGATCAATAAATTCACAATGTCCTCTACAACTTTCATGAACAACCCAAAATCAAATTCTATTTCTAAACTAGTCAATTAATTCATTCAATGTCACTGTCCCTGAAATCCTTCAATATGGGCAGTAACATTACAACAAGCATAACTCCCTATATACAAGTCAGTAAATTCAGAACTTTATATCCCTGAAAAGATAACATCTCAAACTTCAATTTTCATGAAGCACTCAACATCCAATTCGATCTCTAACAATTTCAAAACTGTTCTGGAAGTTTCTGTTATGATCAGCCATTCATAACCTAATGTAGGGTCAGTTTTTGAAAAATCATAACTCCCAATTCTGACTTCTAAAAATTACAAACCATATGTCATTTTCAAGGTAATCTTTTCCTCTACAACTTTTCAGAAGCTCACTCACACCAGTTCAGTCCACTTAAAATGTTAAAATTGCCTCTAATCAGTAAACTCAAAAAAATCACACTTAAGCTAGGTTTCATCCAAACTGCTCAAAACCAGTCATTAGTAATCAATTCATATCTCCCAATACACAATTCTAAAAATATCAAGCTCAGTAGCAATGGAAAGATAATCAAATATGCTACAACTTCCATGAAGACCATTCTCCCTGACCCTACTTTCAGTCCCAAAATAAAATACCCAATATTACGAAGATCGATGGGTAGCGATTTTTGTCTCCGAGAATCGACCGATTCATTAATTGACGATTTATCCGGTCCGGAAATTTCCCCGAATTATTTTTCTGAGAATTAATGAAATTCCCTAAAATTATAAAACAGGTAACAGTGCACTCCAAATGATTTTTCAATCACGACAATCACCTTTTTCTACCCCAAAACATGTTTAGGCCAGTCACCGGCGATTTTGCCGGTCCGAGAAAATTCCAGAAAATTCCAGAAAAATTCCTGAAAATCCCTTAAAATCAAAAACGCTTAACAGCGCACTCAGAATAATTTTTCAAATCCCATAACCACGTTTATCACAATAAAATACCGTTAGGCCCAATTACCGGGAATGTCATGAATGTATTTACCGTAATTCCATGTACACAATTAATACTGTGTATCAATCCTATTATGCATGAACAGTAATGATTATTCCTTATCAATCCCATCCTATGCCAATTTTACTATTTTACCCTTCCAGGAGAGGGTGGGATGTTACACTCTGAACTCTTCAGAACCTCTTCATAGGTAGTAGGCTCATTATCTTCTATGATCAATACGTCATTCTGTTCATTCACGAGAAATCCATATCTCTCGGGAACAGAGCGTATTCTACGTGACCTACGAACTTCGTGTTTTGTAGAAGGTTGAACTGTTACTTCATCTCGTATGAGTCACAGTTTGTGTTCAGCGATTGATCTGCGTCTGTTGAGCATCTTGAACTTCTTCAAGTTCAATTTTGCTCCCACCGCCTTCTTGTAAAAGAAACTCTTTCTCTAAAAGACAACATGCTTTGAAACAAACACCTTTTGTTCTTCAAAGAAGGTAGAATTGATATCCCATTGTTTCTTTAGGATATCCTACTAACAAACACTTGTCGACTTTGCATCAAGTTTATCTCGATCGTATCCGCTTCACATAAGGTGACAACCCCAAACTTTCAAATGAGTAAGATAGGGTCTTTTGTTAGTCCACATCTCATATGGAGTAACATCAATATCTTTGATGGAACTCGTTTAGCAAGTAAACAATTTGTCTCGAAGTGCATACCCCAAAAGGATTTTGGTAACTTTGCAAAGCCCATCATCGATCGTACCATGTCTAACAAGATTCGATTTCTCCTTTCGCCACACCATTATCTTTGTGGTGTGTAAGGTGGAGTCCATTGAGATAAAATCCCATTATCTACGAGATAATCTAAAACTGCTGGTCTAAGTATTCCCACCACGATCGGATCGTAATGTCTTGATACTTTTCCCAAGTTGGTTTTCTACTTTATTTCTGAATTGTTTGAACTTTTCAAATGCTTCAGATTTGTATCTCATCAGATACAAGTACCCATATCGAGAATAATCATCGATAAAGGTAATGAATTAAAGACAACCACTTCTAGCATGGATGGACATCGGACCACATACATCTGAATGTATTAGGTCTAATACTCCAGTCGCTTGTTCACCCTTTCCCTTAAAAGGTAACTTAGTCATCTTGCCTAATAAACAAGATTCACATGTGTCATATGATTCATAATCAAATGACCTTAAACTACCACTCTCATGGAGCTTAGCTATGCGTCTCTCATTTATATGGCCAAGGCGATAATGCCATAAGTAAGTTGATTTTAAATTATCTCGTTTATGTCTTTTCGTGTCATTGACATTCATAATTGGATGTGACATATCTAATATGTAAATTTCATTGCATAATGTACCAGTACCATAAAGCATTCCATTCAAAATAATAGAACAACCATTGTTACTAAAAGTCAAATGGAAACCAGCTCTATTTAAACAAGAAACAGACAATATGTTCTTTGTTAAAACAGGTACAAAATAGAATTCATCCAATTTCATTACAAGCCCACTGGGGAGTGACAAAAAATAAGTGCCTACGGCTAATGCAGCAACTCTTGCTCCATTTCCCACACGCAGGTCTAGTTCTCACTTCATAAGTCGCATCATCGTCCCTAAGGCCCCGTGATATCATTGCATATGTGTGAGCCTGGCGGTATCTAATACCTATATGTTATGGTCAGAAATAGTATTAACCTCAATGACAAACATACCTGAAGGAGCTGAGGCATCTGATGCCTTCTTCTGCTTCACTTCTTCCAGATAGACTTTACAGTTCCTCTTCCAGTGGTCAGTCTTGCCACAATGGAAGCAAGTTCCTTTTGGTGCAGTTTCTTTGGTTTTATTTTTGGCTACACTTCTTTTTGGTTTCTTAGACCTTTTCTTCTTCAGTTTCTTTTTCTTGGAACCAGAAGAAGAGTCCACCATAAGCACTTGCTTGCTATCCTTCTTGATAGATTGCTCATTGTCTTGGCAGATTGATCAACTCGAGGATTGTCGTGGATATTTGGTTCATCCGATAGTTTAACACAAACCGTGAATAACTATCGACAATCCAACTAGAATTAAGTCAACACTTAATTCATAATCCATAAAAACCTAAGACAGCCAACCTCTCAATATACCCATTCATCTTGATTGCATCATCGCATCTGAGATGAACCCGGAGTCATCTTAGTAGTGAAGAGTAGCCTCGAGGTCTCGAACCTTTCAGACCGAGCTTGCTCATTAAACAGCTCCCTAAAATGAAACACTATGGTATTAGCATCCATAGACTCATGCTGCTTCTGCAGCTCTGGTGACATAGATGTGAGCATAATGCAAGTAGCCATGTCACTGTCTTTGAGATGCTTACAATATGCTTTCTTGTAACATCCCACCCCCTACTGGAAGGGTAAAATGGTAAAATTGGCATAGGATGGGATAGATTGAGATTGCATAGGACTGCTCATGCATAATAGGATTGCTACACAGTAGCAATTGTGCACATGAAATTACAAATACATGCATTCATGACATTTCCGACTTAGGTTTCAACTTGAGATCTTTTGTGAAATTTATGGGATACTTGTATTTGAAAACTTATTCGGGGTGCGCCAAAAATTGTTTTATATTTTATGGGATTTTCAGAATTTTTCGAATTTTAGGAGAAAATTCCCAAACCGGCAAAAACGCATGGTCTATGGCCTAAAGGTGTTTTGTTTGGAAAAATGGTTTTCGTGTTTGAAAAATTATTTGGAGTGCGCCATAAAGTGTTTTCCATTTTTGGAGATTTATGAAAATTTTTCTGGAATTTTTCGGGTTAGTTGCCCGGACCGGAGAATTTCCAACGGGCTGACTGAGTGGGCTTTTTTGTACTGAACAGGATTGACTAATGACATGAGATTAGTGGATAAATAATGTTAAGAATTATTTTAGAGTCATGATTAGTGTTTAAGTGAGATTAAGAAGAGATTAGGATTAAAGTAAGTTAATTAACTTAGATTAACTAATTTTGACTTTTCCATTCCTAAAAACCTAAATGGCTCATGCTTTAATAATTTTGTCATTTTATACTCAAGTATATACGACTTTTTCATTGCTTTGTTATTATAAAAACCATTTGGAAGGCTTTGTTCTTGATTCATCCGAAACTTGCTCCTCCTTTCCTTTGGTGTGTTGGTTTTGTTCTCTCCTTCAAAGTTCTTCTCCATCGTGGATGCTTCTTCCTCCCTTCTTCTTTGGTTGGTTTCTTCTCTTCCTTAAGTTGCTACTTGTTTGTTTCTGCACTAGCCACAGCCAAGACTCTCCTTACACCTTGAGAAGGTGATGTTGTGCTTGTGTAGTGACATAGCCGTGGGTGAGGTGTTAAAGTAGGAAGAGTGGAGAGTTTAAAGACTTGGAGATTTAAGAAGTTTGAACTTGTTTAAGGTAAGTAGTATGGTTATATGCCTTCTTTTGGTAGGTAGAAGCATGCATGAAGACTATTTATATATGTACTTGAGCATCATAGGGTAAGTTTTAATGGGTGTAAATATATGCTTGTGTATAGATGAGTGAATGACAATAGTTTTAAGTGATTTTGGCTTGGTTTTGGATTGAGTTTGTAAGGTTAAATGATTGGAAGACTTAGGAAGATAATTGTGTAGGTGCTGCCCAAGTTTGTGTAAGTATACAAATAAGTGTTGTGATGGTTTTGTGGCTGAATTAGAGGTATAATTGAATGCTTAGTGATGTGTTATTGAAGTTAGAAGTGATAGGAGTTAAGTTAATGTTGAATGCTGGAAATTGAGTTTTGAACCTATGGTACTGTTTTGATCATAATAAATTGTATAGGTGAGCAAATGAGGTGAGGTTTGTGCCCACTGAAACTTTGGGATGTTGGCTTCATTTTAGTGTGAAATAGGTGTTGGTAAATTTTAATGTTAGAAGGTCGAAAATTGGCATGGAAAGTTTCTGTTTTTGGGTCTGGGAACAGTACCCGCAAATAGGTCAAATGAGATTTGCTAATTTTTCTAAATTAATTGGTATGGAATTAGGGAAAATGGTCTTCATGAAAGTTGTAGCCTATTGAGTTAGCTTTCCATTGCCACTGATCTTTCTATTTTTCGAGTTGTATATTGGGAGATATGACCTGAGTACTGATGACTGTTTTTATGCATTGGCTGAAACTTAGCTGGATTGGCACATTTAGTGCACATTCGGGTTTGGAGGAATTTTAGGAATTTTTGTAATTTGATTTGGAGTTTGCATTGTACTGAAGAGTTCTAGATAACAGATTGATCTTGAAAATGATATATGGCTTATAATATTTGGAAATCAGATGTGGGAGATATGGAATTTCAAAATCTGGACCTACATTGTGATGTTAAGTGTTGTTTAGGTCAGAAACTTGCATGACAGATTTGAAAAGGTTAGAAATCGAATTGGAGTTTGAGTTCTTCATGAACATTGAAGTTTGGGATCTTATCTTTTCAGGAACATAAGGTTGTGATTTTTGTGACATTTGTGCTATGAGATATGTTGAATGGAAAATTACTGTCCAGATTGGTTGATTTCAGAAGACAGATTGTTTATGGAATTGTATGATATAGTTAACAATCGAATTTGATGTTGGGTTGTTCATGAGAGTTGTAGATAACATTGTGAACTGATTGCTCATATTTTTGTGGTAATTTTTAACTAAAGAATCAGTGAGTTATGGAATTGGTAAGGTACTGTCCTGTTGTGATAGGTTTGTGTAGGCAGTTGGTGTGATTGGATTTTGACACCTTTAGGGGTGAAATTGATTTTCATGGTCTTCATGAGAATTGTAGAGGGTTTCATGATCTTTCCAACAAGGTATGATTTGTATTTTTCTGAGTTGTGTGCTAGGAGTTATTGGTGTTGAAAGTTGACTTGAAATCACGAAAATAAAGAAGGGAATAAGGGTTATATATATAGAGATATTAATTGGTTAATTTGAATTTTGGTTTCTTTTGTCAATTTTTTTCCGTCCGTCCGTCCGATTGACCTGATTCTAGAGGCATCGGATTTGTAAAATATTGAATTTCATTTGTAAGAAATTGGGAATTTTTGACGGAAATTGACGTGGGCCCGTAACTGAGCCTTTACTCATATTTTATTTAATTGGGGACCTATAGAGGTCCAAATTGAGCTACCGCCGCCAAAGAGATTTCTTATTTTTAAACGGATTTTTCTGATAGAAAATACTGGATTAGGGTCGGGAATCTCATGAACATGCATTTATCACGCACATGTGCATTATTACTAGTTCGGATTGAAGAGTTAGTGATCGATTTCTTTTCTGTTTATTATAGAGGCTCAATTGGAGCGTCGACCTACCGACGTTGCAAAGACTTTCCGACATTAGCTCGGAAGTACAGGTGAGTAACCTAGTTGGTTCCTCGACCTTTATGTGTTTACGATTTTGCAATTATGCCATGTGGAGATAATGGAAGGTTTATGTGTGTTTGATTTTGATTGATTTGGACCATAGGTGTCCAAATATTTGGAATGAGAGAAAGAAGTGCTACTTGTGTGTGCTTGTTTGTGAATGGGGATCTCGGACCAAAGGTCCGAGGGAATGGGTAATCGATATTGAAGTGTGAATTGTTGGTTTCTATACATTGGATGTGTCTTTAATATGATATGGTATGATACAAGAAAGGGCAAATAGCATTGACATATAAATGGAAATGTGGTCATTGAATTATAACTGACTGTAAATGGGAATTGGAGCATAGGCATTCATGCATAATGGTATGATCGATAAAAGCAACATTGTGGACCGGCGACCACCGTGATCGTAAGGCATATCACGCCTAACGTATATGAGAGCTTTCATTTCAACGCACAGACCTCGGGTCCAACGATTTGAGCCTCAGCTCAATGTATCGTGGCTTCAAGCCCAATGTTTTCGAGCCACGGCTCAACGCAATGTGCCCGCCATGGGACGAGCCAAAGCGCAGTCACAACAACGTAATAAAAATGGAAAGGGTCTCATGTGCATTGCATAAGTGGTATGATTAATGTGAATTGTATTGCATTTATGAATTGTGATCATGTATGATAATTGGTATACTGATTGACTATGCATGAGTTGAGTGAACCATCGATGATGGTTTCTCACTGAGTTCGCAAACTCACCCAACATTGCAACTATTTTTCAGGAATTGAAGAGTACCCCGTCAGTGAGATGGGAGTATGATTTACGGCAAGAAAGTCGGTGTTTGGAGTCGGGATCAGTTCACGTCTGCATTTGTATCATTTTGAATTATGTATAAATTGTATTTCCGCTGATTTGTACTGTTAATGTAAAGGGCCCAAGATTTGTAATATGAGTACTGAAAGAATATTTTGATTGAAAATGTTTGCGCGCACTCGATTGGTTCTAAAAAAAAAATGTATTACCGAGTTTTGAACTGCATTGACTGCTCTAGCATACCACCCTCGTGGGTCGCGGGCTCGGATATCACCGTCGATATCGGGTTCGGGACTTGCGGGAGTGGGATGCTACATTTCTGATCCTCATCAGAAGCATCAACAGCAGGTGGATCAGGAAGTGGAACATCGAGGACATAACTTAACTCCTTAGATCTGAGAACAATTCTCAGATTTCTCAGCCAATCAAGAAAGTTGGGTCCAGTTAATTTATTCGAATCCATTAGTGAGTGCAAGTTTACACTGGAAGTCATCTTCAATAACCTATAGGGAAAGAGAGAAAGAATGTTAGAATAGAATTTCATGCATGATCATAAGGACTTGCATGACATGCATATGGCTCCCACTAGTTTCAAAGAATCCATAACCCTCACTACGAATCCAAGAAACATTATGACAAAATATCCTAGTGGGTCGATATCCGACATTACTAAAATGACCTTGGGTTTACCCAACAAGCCACCTTAGGTCAATTGGTAGATATCAGTCATACCAATTGTATCATAGATATCCGACATTACTAAAATGACCTTGGGTTTACCCAACAAGCCACCTTAGGTCAATCGGTAGGTATCGGTCATACCAATTGCATCCAGATGCAACTATCGACTAGTGCTATCAACTCGTGATATATGCACACACATTGGGTTATCAACTCTTGATGCGCGTACATTTGATGTACACTACCCAATTTCGCCTCTGTCCACGTTGACCTTGAGTTTACTCAACAAATCAACGCTTCTAGTGAAAACCGACCCATTAATCCGAAAATCTTATTTCCATGGTTCGAACATATTCGTATAGAGTGAGCTTGGGTTTACCCAACAACCCGAACTCTATAAGAACCCTGGTTCTCCCCATATTAATGGAAGGCGTTAGTTTTCATATTATATGTGAGGGTTTTCAAAATCTGGTCTCATCTTCTTCTTCTCCAGGCTGTAGGATTATAGTCACCATGACTATATGGAATGATTTAGGGCATTTCATCAATCACATTGAGTCTATACCTTTGATCATCCATCATCCCACCTTTGCATGTTGTAAGTCGACTTGTGTAAGTCGACTTATGCTACTGTGTACATACAAGTCGACTCATACCATTGTGCAAGTCGACTTATGATACTGTGCATGTACAAGTCGATTATACCATTGTGCAAGTCGACTTATGTGCACGAATAAGTCGACTTATGCATGTGTAAGTCGACTTATCTGAGAATACAAGTCGACTTATGCATGTGTAAGTCGACTTATATATGTGGAATTGCTTTCTAATCGGCTAATTTCTCAATCCGTGCAGTTCAAATTCACAATACCAAGTGTAATATCCTTTACTATGATGTACCAATGAAACACTTTCATTGTATCATGCTTACCATGTATAATCATACTATACATGAAAAAGTTGAAATTGATGAATACATTATTATTCACTTAGAGTTCCAAATAATTTTGTGAATATCAAACTATCACCCTAATTATCTCTAGGTAGTCTACACTTTATCAAGACTACTTCGGCACTGGTCACAAGACTTGTGACAGCCAAAACAATCAAGACAACGAAATACACTAACGAGACGCTAATGTGACATATTTGACATCCGAAAATTTTTGGAAACCCAATTTCAAGAAAATCATTTTGGAAAGCATACAACATCAATGTAACACATTTTTAATCACATTAAAAATGATCCAAGTCATTGGAATTGAGAAATACACAACCATTCATTTCAAACAAAACAGAACCAGCAACTTTCTCAAAACTTCCATGCTATGTCTTTTGCTTGAAAAACTCATTGAAAAACTTTTAATAAATTCTGATAAAATTACAGAGGTTACAACATGTTCACAACATGCTCCATGAATGTTTTCAGGATTTATTTCCATCAAAAACTCATCGAACCTGAGCAACAAAGCCAATGTAGAATCTGTGTTCCTCAACACAGTTATTCCCAGCAGCACACAATAAATTCTCAAATAAATAGTAAATCACCTCGAAAACATTTTTACATTCTCATAGACATTCATAAACATCTTAGAGACGTGTAGGTGAAAGAAAATCCGAAAAAAAATTTTCTACAATTTATTCTCGAATTTATAAGCATGCCTATTCAAGGAATGTGCATAAACACAGCAACCAGAACATTAGGGAATAAATTAGAAAAACCATATCAAATCACATTGATAAATTCTGGTCTTCCACAGACATATTCAACAACATCTTATGAGCACATCTGGGCAAGAAAATTTTGAAAACAATATTTCTACACTGAATTTGAAATTAACACAGTCAACATGTATCATCGTCACAAGCAATAGGCAACTCCGACCTTGTTATGATTTCTTCGTTATATACGAAACAAGTGGCTCTGATACCACTGTAGGAAAATCCCGGTGTGTACATCACATGCACATGGTACGGAAAACAAAAATTTTTGTTCCGGGACCTTCCCGAAAGCCAGGATCCATGTGTCTATATAACAAACTCAAACCATAACGGCCAAAGGAGACCGTCTCTAACAGTATCCACGCAGAGATCGGAGAACCTAACTGGGACAAACCCTTTGACCCGAGAATAGCTAGAACAAATTAAAGACTGCTAAATCTTACCTTTGTTCTTGGAGAGCTATGATCAACGATGAAGAGAAGGAGAAGGAAGCTTGGAGAGTATGAAGATCGTTGATGGAGAAGAGAGGAAAAACACTTTTTCTTCAAACTTTTTCATCTTCTTACAAAAGCCAACGATGATCACCCTTCATACTTTCAATTTTTGTCTTCTAGCCATTAAATGCATTTGATGACAAAGCATGAAAATAGAAACTTCTTCTCCTTTCCATCAATCCACGTAAACAAACACATATATATATATTAATTAATTCTTTAATTAATTAATAATATATATATATGTATATATAAATGCTGAAGTGGACCAGTGACACTGGGGTCGGTCCTACCGGCCTACCGAGTCCCGGTGTGGAAAAACTACCGGAAACCTTTTTCAGCAATACCGATGTCGCGATCTCATCGGGACATATCCAAATCTCATCGGGATCCATTTAATCCTACTTCTCTCCATTTATTAGATCTCTGTCCAAAACTATTTTACAAATTCTCCGAGTCACTCTTATGCGTGTGACCCATTAGGTTCCCGGTTATGTTGGCCACTTAGATTAACGCTTAATCCAAGCAAGTCATGAGCGGTATCTAGCAATACATCATGACCCTCAATTGACTGGAAAGTAATTGGTTTGACGAATGAACATATATTCATCATGGACCATATCACAAACCTTTCCATAGACAATTATGTTGGACCAATGGCGGTTGAAAAATTAAATCCCTTTATGTTTTGATAATAATAAAATATCTAGAAATCGTTAAGAAAATTATTTCAGGTATTACTCAATGAAAGGATTGAGCAAATCAAGTTAAGGAAGTGTCTAATCAATGAGGAATCAAGTTTGGAGTTATCTACTAAGTAAAAATGGCATAATGCTTAAGGATAATGAAGGATTTGGTAATACAAGTCGACTTACATCAAGGTATGAATATAACAAGTCAACTGGATCAGTACAAGTCGACTTATATGGAGATGTATTAAGACAAGGCGACTTATAACACACAAGTCGACTTATCGAGGTAGACAAGTCGACTTATACAGCACAAGTCGACTTATTGGAGAGCGGAGTTACAAGTTTTACGTAAATGGTTGTAACAAGTCGACTTATACATTCGACAAGTCGACTTATGGATGCACAGATTCAGCTCCAACGGTCCAATTTGATAAAAATGGAATGGAGATAATCAAGCAACGGCTATAACAAATCAAGCAACGGCTAGAAGAGCTCCAACAGCTATATTTTCTCTAGTATAAATAGAGGATGATGGAAGAAGAGTATATACAAGTTCTATAAGCTCAAATACTCTCATATTGCTTCAAATTGCTCAGTATTGCTCTTATTTTGTTACAAATTGTTTTGAGCATTTGTTCTTCAAATCTTTGTATTGTTTTATTACAATTTGAGTGACGAGTGAAAAGGTCACGTGAGGTAGGATTTGTGTCGGAAGAGAAATCGAGTGTAAAAGGTTACTTGAGCCGAATTCAAGTATGTTGTAAAAGTTCACACTCAACTACAAAGTGTGCAATAAATTGGTTGGCAAAATCCTAAGTGGGAGCTTAGGTAGAGGACGTAGGTCTTAGCACCGAACCTCTATAAAATCAAGTGTTTGATCTTCTTCCCTACACTTTTCAATTAAGTTTATCTAAATTGTTTATGTGTGTTTAACTTCTGATTTTCTTGTAGAAATTTTTGAAGAATTTTTAAGATCTATTCAACCCCCCTTCTAGATCACTTACAATTGGTATCAAAGCGAAGTATCAGGATGGCACACAATAACCTCATGGAAGAAGGTAACACTAATAACCGCCCTCCCTTGTTTAATGGCTCTAACTATTCTTCATGGAAAATCCTATGAAGTATCATATCATTAGAGAGTTGAATCTTGGAAGATCATTATCTTGGACTTCAAGCCCTTTGAAAGAAAATGGTGAGTTGAAAGCGGAGCTGGAGTATGATGATAACGATTGAGGCAAGCGACATCAACGCCAAAGCTATGAAGTTGATATATTGTGCATTAACGATCGAGGAAAGAAACCGGTAAATTCTTGCACCACTACCAAGGAAATGTGGGAGAGACTTCGAGTTACTCATGAAGGGACAAATCAAGTCCGGGAGACAAATATCAACATGCTTCTCCACGACTACGAGATGTTCGTCATGAAGGAAGGTGAGTCAATTTCTACAATGCTTGACCGTTTTGCAGAAATCATAAATGGATTAGGCAACCTGGGAAAGCACATGACGGATAGCGAGAAGGTAAAGAAGATTCTTCGTTCACTACCGAAGGAATGGGATTCTCAAGTCACCGCAATTATGGAATCAAATGATCTCAACCATTTGGAATTCAACGCTTTGGTGGGATCACTTATTAACTACGAGATTATTCTCAAATCCAGAGGAGGTAGAGGTAAGCCTAAAAAATCTATCGCCTTTAAAGCTAACACTTCTTTTGTTGATGAAAGTGAAGAGGAAATAGATGAAGACGAGGAAGACGAAGAAATAGCTATGTACGCTAGAAATCTAAGAAAGTTCAAGGGACTTCTTAAAAATCGAAGGAAAGAATTAAATGGCGGAAAACAGGTAGAAAGAAAGAGGTTTGGCGCAAAAAGAAAATCAAAAAGCTATGACGAAAAGAAAGGCAACGAAGAATGTTGGAGATGTGGAAAACGAGGACATATCGCAAAAGAATGCAAAAACTCATCATCAACATCAAACTTTCAGAAAAATGACAAATACGACAAAGGTAAAAGGAAAACTAGCCTGGTGGCAACTTGGAGTGATGAAGAGGATGCATATCAAAACGACGATGAGAACAACCTGGAACTTATGGCAAAAAGTTCATCAAGTGATGATGAAAATGAGATAACTTTCAATGACCAAGATCTAAGAGATTCTTTTGATGCTTTGCAAACTGATTTTGAAGAAGCAATTGAGATTAACAAAAAATTAAGAAAGAAAATACGAGAATTGGTTGCTGAAAATAAAGCCCTACATGATACTATTGATGATTTAGATAGTCCAAAAGAAGATTATTCTGCATGCCTTGTTGAAAAAGAAAATCTTATATGTGAACTTGATAGAGTTAGAAAGGAATTCTCTTACGTGGTTAGAAAATTTGCTAATGGAAACGAAAAGTTTGAGAACTTGTTATCTTTGCAAAGATACTCAATTTCTAAACATGGTTTAGGATATGATCTGTTTAACAGAGATTGTTCTTTGATTTCAAAATTCACTATGGATGGAAAAATTGCTCAATGTGCTAGATGTTTGAAAGATGGGCATATAGAAGTTGCATGCAAGAGTACTAGAAGATTTGTTAAGATTAAGAAAATTTGGGTTATTAAAGGCACAACACCACCTAATGTGGTTTATATGGCTAACCAATATGGACCCAAAATGGCTTGGGTACCTATAAGAAGAAAGAAATTTGACATTGTAGGTACAAGCAAGGGATGAAAAACCGTCAAGCACGTGGTACATCGACAGCGGATGTTCGAGACACATGAGTGGGGACAAGAATCTTTTTGCAGAAATCAAATCGAAAAAATAAGATTATGTCACCTTCGGAGACAACAACAAAGGTAAGGTCATTGGAATTGGTAAAGTGGGTAAGGAACCCTTCCCAACCATTGACAATGTTTTGCTAGTTGATGGGTTGAAACATAACTTGCTAAGTGTGTCTCAACTTTGTGATATGAATTATATTGTATCTTTTGAATCATCACATTGTTTAGTTAAGAAGGATGATCATGTTGCCTTTATCGGTTTGAGACATGGGAACACATACATTGTTGACTTGCATGATGATAGTTCATTCAATGAAAATGCTTGGTGACATTAGAAAAAATGCATTTTATGGCATAGAAAATTAGGACATGCACCATTGCCTTTAATTTCTAAGCTTTCAAAGAATGAAATCGTAAGAGGTTTGCCTAAGATTAAATTTGTTAAAGATCATTTGTGTGAGTCATGTTTGAAAGGCAAACATGTTAGAGAATCGTTTAAACCAAAGAGAGAAATCAGACTTCTAGAATTCTTGAACTTGTGCATATGGATTTGATTGGTCCATCTAGACATGCTAGTCTTAGTGGTAAATTATATGTACTTGTTTTGTGGATGATTTCTCTAGATTCACTTGGGTGAGATTTCTTGCTAATAAAAGTGATGCGCTTAACGAATTTACTAAGTGGTGTAGGTTGGTTCGAATGAGAAGGATTTGACGATTGTTGCAATAAGAACCGATCATGGAGGAGAATTTGAGTGTGATCCATTTGAAAAGTCATGCGACAAATATATAATGGAACACAATTTCTCAACACCAAGAACACCACAACAAAATGGTGTAGTAGAAAGGAAGAATCGCTCACTTGAAGAAATGAGTAGAACAATGGTTAATGAGTATCATCTTCCTAAATCCTTTTGGGCGGAAGCAGTCAATACCGCAAGCTACGTGATAAACAGGGTGCACTTGCGAAGAGACAAAAATATGACACCCTGTGAACTTTGGAACGGTAAGAAACCCAACATCTCTTATTTTCATCCTTTTGGTTGTAAAGTTTTTATTCATAATAATGGAAAGAGCAATTTAGGAAAATTCGATTCTAAATCCGTTGTTGGTGTATTTATTGGTTATTCTCAAACTAATAAGGCTTTTAGAGTTTTTAATAATAGGACTAAATGTGTAGAAAAAAGTATACATGTTAAATTTGATGATATGATTTCACCCCCAAGAAAGGTTTGTTTTGATGATGATGCAGGAAGCTTAGGTGATAAAGTTGAAGAAATTAAATCCAAGATTAAGGAATTGAAGCTAGATGAAGAAAATCATGTACCCGACATTAAATCATGGGCAAAAGAAAAGAACCATCCTATGGAGCAAGTCATTGGTGATTTAAATGTTGGTGTAAGAACTAGGAGAAATATCTATGAGAATATGAGTAATTCAGCCTTCATTTCGTTGGTAGAACCCAAAAATATAGAAGAAGCTCTTAAAGATGAAAACTGGCTTTTAGCTATGCAAGAGGAGCTTAATCAATTCAAGCGAAATGATGTTTGGGATTTGGTAGCTCCACCAGAGGACAAGACCATCATTGGAGTCAAGTGAATAAATCGGATAAAGTATGATGAGAATGGTGAAGCAGTTAAAAATAAATCAAGGCTAGTGGCTCAAGGATTTTATCAAGAAGAAGGCCTTGATTACAATGAGACATATGCTCCTGTGGCTCGTTTGGAGGCAATTAGGCTACTATGTGCATTCGCGTCTCATAAAATGATCAAATTAAATCAAATGGACGTCAAGAGCGCATTTCTAAATGGGTATATTCAAGAGGAAGTCTATGTCAAACAACCGCTGGGATTTGAAGATCATGAGCATCCGGATTACGTCTACAAACTCAAGAAAGCACTTTATGGACTAAAGCAAGCACCTAGAGCATGGTATGAGTGGTTAAGTACTTTTCTAATTCAACATGGATATATTCGTGGTAAGATAGATAATACACTGTTTATTAAACATGTTGATAATGATATGCTTGTTTGTCAAATTTATGTTGATGACATTGTGTTTGGTGCCACTAATGAATTTTTGTGCAAAGAGTTCAGTGATTTAATGCAAGGTGAGTTTGAAATGAGTATGATGGGAGAACTCAAATTCTTTCTTGGATTGCAAATCAAGCAGCACAAAAATGGAATATTCATCCATCAATCGAAATATACAAAGGAACTTCTTAAGAAGTTTAAAATGGATGGATGCAAAGTGGCGGCAACACCAATGGCGACAAATCTGGTCTTAGAAAAACATGAAAATGAAGAAGACGTTGATCAAAAACTTTATAGAGGTATGATCGACTCTCTTTTGTATTTAACTGCTTCTAGACCTGATATAATGTTTGCCACATGTATTTGTGCTAGATTTCAATCTTGTTCTAAGATTTCTCACTTGAGTGCCTGTAAAAGAATTTTTAGATATTTGAGTAGAACTATTAATCATGGTTTATGGTATCCTAGTTGTGATTCATTTGATTTGTATGCTTATAGTGATGCTGATCATGGTGGTGTAGAATTGATAGAAAAGTACTAGTGGTTTATGTCATTTCTTAGGATCATCTTTGATATCTTGGGCTAGTAAAAAAGTTAGTGTAGCAATTTCCTTCTTTGAATCAATATGTAGCATTTGGGAGTGCTTGTGCCCAAGTTCTTTGGATTAAACATCAATTGCTTGATTATGGTATTGTGGTCAAAAATATTCCTATCTATTGTGATAATACCAGTGCTATTTGTTTGAGTAAAAATACTATACTGCATAGTAGAACAAAGCATATAGAAATTAGACATCATTTTATTCGTGATCATTGTTTGAAAGGTGACATTGTTTTGAAGCATGTTTCTACTAATGATCAATTGGTTGACATTTTTACTAAACCTCTTAAGGAAGATGTGTTTGTGAATATTAAATTAAGGTTAGGCATGTGTGATTTAAATTCCTTTGGTTGAATGTGTTTTTGCTACATTAAATGGTCAATATATGAGGCACACATGCAATTACATCCAAAGACTTCATCATCGTGTTTTACACAAAGCCTAATTGGAGTTTCAGTCTATTATCGTTGAGGATTTATTTGAGTTATTTTGAGTTGGATATTGATTTGTTCTGGGATAAAAGGAGATTGTGGAAAATAAGTCGAGGTATGGCTTTCAATCTTCATTAATCTTCAATTGAGTTTATTTTCTCTATATTAATTTTTGATTATGACAAAAAGGGGGAGTAAGATTGAAATTGATATTTGATTAAGGGGGAGTGAACATTTCATTGATTTGCACTTTTAATTAAGGGGGAGTTAACCTAACCAATCAAGACAAGGGAAACCTTGATCAAATTTTATGTCTTTCAAAATTCTTGTCAATTTCTAAATATTTTGTCATTATAAAAAAGGGGGAGATTGTTGGACCAATGGCGGTTGACAAATTAAATCCCTTTATGTTTTGATAATAATAAAATATCTAGAAATCGTTAAGAAAATTATTTCAGGTATTACTCAATGAAAGGATTGAGCAAATCAAGTTAAGGAAGTGTCCAATCAGTGAGGAATCAAGTTGGGAGTTATCTACTAAGTAAAAATGGCATAATGCTTAAGGATAATGAAGGATTTGGTAATACAAGTCGACTTACATCAAGGTATGAATATAACAAGTCAACTGGATCAGTACAAGTCGACTTATATGGAGATGTATTAAGACAAGGCGACTTATAACACACAAGTCGACTTATCGAGGCAGATAAGTCGACTTATACAGCACAAGTCGACTTATTGGAGAGCGGAGTTACAAGTTTTACGTAAATGGTTGAAACAAGTCGACTTATGCATTCGACAAGTCGACTTATGGATGCACAGATTCAGCTCCAACGGTCCAATTTGATAAAAATGGAATGGAGATAATCAAGCAACGGCTATAACAAATCAAGCAACGGCTAGAAGAGCTCCAACAACTATATTTCCTCTAGTATAAATAGAGGATGATGGAAGAAGAGTATATACAAGTTCTATAAGCTCAAATACTCTCATATTGCTTCAAATTGCTCAGTATTGCTCTTATTTTGTTACAAATTGTTTTGAGCATTTGTTCTTCAAATCTTTGTATTGTTTTATTATAATTTGAGTGACGAGTGAAAAGGTCACGTGAGGTAGCCATTCATCTTCAGGGCGTACTGCACAGCAGATGTCCCTGGAGCCATCTTCGTAGTGAAGAGAAGTCTTGAGGTCTCGAACCTTTCGGACCGGGCTTGCTCGTCAAACAGCTCCCTAAGATGAAAAACTATAGTATGCATCCATGGACTCGTGCTGCTTCTGCAGCTCAGGTGACATCGACGCAAGCATAATGCAAGTCGCCATGTCATCGTCCTTAGATGCTTACTATATGCCTTCCGATCATCATCAAGCATCGACAAGAGTGCATCCGAAGCGGAAAATCTAGGATATATCCTGACTTTCAGATCGAGAACTATTCTCGATTCCTTAACCATCAAGAAAATTCGGTCCAGCTTAACTTGTTGGAATCCATAAGCGGCCAAGATTCACACTTGACGACATTTTCAAATAACCTACACGGATAGAGAGGAAGAATGTTAGAATAGGAATAGCTGCATAATCATAAGGACTTGAATGATATGCAAAGCTCCCACTAGTTTCATAGAATCCATAACCCTCATTACGTAATCCAAAGAAACAAAGTGACATAATGTCCTAGTGGGTCGATATCCGATATTGCTAAGAATGACCTTGGGTTTACCCAACAAGCCATAACTTAGGTCAATCGGTAGGTATCGAACATACCAATTGCATCATCGATAACCGACATTGAGAATGAACTTAGGTTTACCCAACAAGCCACCTTATGTCTCGGAGGTATCGATATACCAATTACATCTTAGACACACTATCGATCGCTGCTATCAACTTGTTGATGTATGCACTTACATTGGGTATCAACTTTGATGCGCATACATCCGATGTATGCTACCCAATTTCACCTCTCTCACGCTGACCTTGAGTTTACTCAACAAACTAACGCTTCAAAGTGAAAACCAACCCATTAATCGAAAATCATATTTTCATGGTTCAACATATCCAGATAGAGTGAGCTTGGGTTTACCCAACAACCCATCCCTATAAGAACTCTGGTTCTTACCATATTAATGGAAGGCGTTAGTTTTCATATACCGAGGAGGATTTAGAAACTCTAGACTCCAAGTCAAGGATCATAGTCGCTAGGACTATATGGCATGATTTAGGTTTCATCAATCAAATTGAATCAATCCTTATAATCATCCATCATCCGTCATCCAACTCGAAAGATGTCACAAGTCGACTTTCATCAAATGCAAGTCACCTTATGCTTCTGCCCACACACAAGTCGACTTGTATGAAACAAGTCGCCTTATGGCACCTGCCCATGTACAAGTCGCCTTGTAAGGTGTTACAAGTCGACTTATACTAAGATTTGAACAAGTCGATTTATGCCATGCACAAGTCGCCTTATCCAGGAGAAATGCTATAATCTCTAATCGGCTAATTCCTCAATCCATGCAATTCCAATTCTCAACACCATCATACCTAGGGTAATATCAGACATTGATGCCTCAATGAACACTTCATTGATTCATGAATGCCTTAAATAGTTAAACTATATGAAAAGCTTGAAATGAGTCAAAACTCATAAATATCCAAATAATTTAGGAACACCCAAATTCTCACCATAAGCATCTCAAGCTAGTGTATACACTCTCAAAACTACTCCGGCACTTGTCACAAAAATTGTGACGGCCAAAACAAGCAAGAAAATGAAATATACTAACGAGACACAAATGTGACCAATTCGGCATTCAAAAATTCTTGGAAAAGCAACTTCAAGCAATTCAATTTTTCAATCATACTACATCAAGTTAACACATTTTTAATCACATTAAAAATGCTGCAAGGCATTGGAATTGAAAAAACAAACTCAATCAAGCCAAGCAAAACAGTCCCAACAATTTTCACCAAAACTGTCCAGTTCTGTACATTGCTTGAAATGATCAATGAAACAATTTCAATAAATAATGAGAAAATTATATAGGTTATAAAATGTTCAGAACATACTACCTGAATGTTTTCAGGATTTTAGGCCATCAAAAACTCAGTCAACCAAAATAACAAAACCGATTCCAAAACTGTGTTCATCAGCACAGCAATTCCCAACAGCATAGAATAAAATCGAAAATAAATATCCAATCACCTTGAAATCCAATTTCCATGCTCACAGACATTCACCAACATCTTAGAGACATGTAGGTGAAGGACAATCCAGAAAAAGATTTTTCTAGAATTTATTCTTGATTTTATACTACTGCCTGTTCACAGAATCGTTTCAAAAACAGCATCTGTAAGCTTAGGGAAATAATTAGCAAAACTTTATCTAATCAAATCGATAAATTCTGAAAATTCATAGACATATTCTCTAACATGTTATGAACATTCCTGGGCAGAAAAATTTCGAAAACCCTATCTCTATAGCAATTGGAAATCTGAACAGAATACATGCTACAGCATCACAAGCAATTAAGGTTTATGATCTAGCTTCAGTTAAAGCTTCATACACGACACCAGACGCTCTGATACCACTGTAGGAAAATCCCGGGAGGAACATCACATGTTCCAGCAGTGGAAACAAAAATTTTTTATTCCCGGGACCTTCCCGAAACCCAGGATCCCGGTGTCGGTATGAAAACCTCAAACCTGAATAGCCAATAGAGACTATCTCTAAAGGTATCCACGCAGAGATCAGAAAACCTAACCGGATCAAACACTTTTGACCCGGGAATAGCTAGAACAGAATAAGAGCTGCTAGACCCTACCTCTGTCCTGGAGAGCTTGAGATCACGTTGGAACTTTGCTTTGGAGAAGAGAGATCGATGGTTGCTTGAGAAAAGAAGAAATGAATTCCAAAATCACCTTAAGCTTAACTCTTAAGCTTTCTCCTTTCTCTTCCACGCAAGAACCTATGGCTATCACCTTCCAAAAACCATCTTATGTATTTCTTTAACAATTAAAGATGCTTCCTTAAGAAGCTTACATATGGATGATTAATGGCCATTCATTTCTTTAATGAATAAATAATAAGCTTTGAAAAGTCAAAGCTTCTCATCTCTTCTCCCATTCCAACGTGCAAGGCTATATATTTATATATATTAATTAATTATTTACTTAATTAATTAATATATATAATTGCTTAGCAGTCCATCAAGCTGGGTCGGCCCTACTGCCTATCGGGCCCCGATGTCAAAACAAACCTAAACCTTTCTTAGCAATATTGATGTCGCGATCTCATCGGGACATATCCCAATCCCATTGGGATCAATTTAATCCTAATGTTTCCATAATTGGAACTCGTCCAATTACTATTTTCTGATTCTCCGAGTCACTCTTATGCGTGTGACCCTTTAGGTTTCGGTTATGTTGGCCACTTAGATTAACAATTAATCTGAGCAAGTCATGAGCGGTATCTAGCAACACATCATGACCCCAATTGACCGGAAAGTAATTGGTTTGATGAATTCATCACGAACCGGATCACGAACCCTTCCATAGACAATTCTATGCAATTCGTCCTTTCATCATCCTATACCCCACTTGGTTATGAGTATGGCTAATATGTCAACTCTTACTAGACTAAGTCTAGCCTAAGTGAAAACAGTTCTGTCGAGGACTCATTACTTTATATGTCCATGAAAACACTCTTCATGACATAGTCATGCTCGCCGAGACTTAAAGTAATGATCCCGATAAGAGGGTGGTATCTCTTCTGTTCTCACTGTAGTGATGAATCCTTTATTGGCTACGCAATTACCTTGAATACCTCAAACTGCACTCCAAGCACCACCCTATGAGTAACCTCCGAAGGCCACAAGGAATGGAGTCAAAGTACGTGATCAAGATTCAAGATATCCTCGAGTACCTCAAGTCTAAGGATACTTGCACCATTGCTATGATGAGATTATCACCGACATTAAATCCATGTGATGATCTCATGGCAGTCATCCAATGAACTTACTACCACTAGTAAGCATCCATATGTCAACTCTAAATATCTCATATTTACAGCTTCGAGATCCACCGCTGATCCAATCAAGGAGTATGACATATGTTAGTCTGTCCGGATTAATGATGTCCGGCCTCATTAATCCTATGACTAGGAAAATTTAGATACCGACATAATTGCACATGATAGGAATCTCAGGATTATGATCACATCATAATTTCCTTCATGCTATGTCATATATCATGGACTTCATTAATTTGATTAAAGATTAATATCAATTCATAAAGAATATCAAATAAATGAAACATGCCTTTCTTTATTTATTCATAAAGTCTGTACATGACTATGAACAAAAAGCGCTAAAGGGGATTGCCTTTAGGGCACTACTCTAACAAGCTGTACCCAATCACCACCCTATGAGCGCCTGTGTAAGGCAACAAGGAATGGAGTCAAAGCACAGAATCAGTATCCAAGATATCCTTGAGTACCTCAAGTCTAAGGATATTTGCACCATTGCTATGATGAGATTATCACTGACATTAGAATAGGACATCCATGTGATGATCTCATAGCAGGTCATCCAATGTACTTACTACCTCTAGTAAGCATTCACATCTCAACTCTAAATATCCCATATTTACAGCTTCGAGATCCACCGCTGATCAAATCAAGGAGCTTGAGATGTGCTAGTCTCTTGGATTACCAATGTCCAGCCAGAATCCTATGACTAGGGATAATTTAGATACTGACATAATTGCACATGATAGGAATCTCAGTAGTATGATCACATCACAATTTCCTTGATACTATGTCATATATCATGGACTTCATTAATTTGCTTATAGATCAATATCAGTTCATAAATAATGAACATCAAATTAATGAAATATGCCTTTCTTTATTTATTCATAAAGTATGTACACAACTTTGTACAAAAATGCGCTAAAGGCGATTGCCTTTAGGGCACTACTCTAACAAGACTTTTGTATTAGGTTTTTGATGGTGTACATTGTTAAGTCCAAATGACTTTACTTAGATATGATTTTGATGTATAACAAAGAGAATCAATAAAAATAAAAGCAATATGCATTTAAGTCGCATGCATGAGAGGAACATGACGAAGGAACACATACGCAGACGCTAAATGAAGCAGACGCTAAATGAAACAGACGCAAAATGGAACAAAGACACAGACGCTAAGCAAAACAGACGCAGACGCAGATGCGAATAGTAAAGTAGACGAAGACGCGAAATAGTAAAAGCAGACGCAGACGCAGAAACACAGATGATAAAATACAGATGAAGAAAAAAAGATACGGAATTCAAAAAGAAGATGAAGGAGTCAGTTCGAGTTAGTTACAGATCTCAACTGATTAACCGTTTCTTTAAAGATTCAAGAAACAAGAATCAAGAAGCAGTTGAAGACGAAGGCTATAAATACAAGTCGAAGTCAAAGATTGCAAAGATTAGAAAAACTTAGTGAAGTTAAAAAATTAGCAGATTTACATCTACGTGATCGTAAAGAGCTTATTGTGCGAATTAGCTGAGAGCTATTTTACTGTAACAAGTGTTCAAACACTTTTCTGAAAAAAAAGTAGTTCAGATATCCTGCAGAGGCTAAGTGTGAAAGAATACTGATTGTAGAGACCTGAAGAGGCTCGCAAGGAATACTTGTAAAGTTGAAAGAGATAGTGGAAATCTCAGAAAGAACTCTGAGGACTAGACGTAGCCTACGGTTTGGGACGAACTAGGATAAATTGCTGTGTCGACTACTCTCACTCTATCTCTATTTTAGATTCAAGCTTTATCAGTACTTAATCAGTAAACAAAGTTTTCAAAAGTTTTGATTAATTAGAATCTATCGAAATTTCTGTAAAGAATTCTATTTCTAACAAACAGTTTTGAAAGATTTATCAAAAAGGGGAATACACAATTCAACCCCCCCTTCTCGTGCATTCTATATCGTTTTATAAGTATTGTATTAACGTGTGATTCACTTCAATTGGTATCAACGCCTGGTATCCAAGGATCACTTTAGCAAAGTGTGGATCAAAGATAATGGCGGAATCACATGTATACATCGCAGAAGGAGCCTCAGTCACTAGACCTCCAGCATTCAATGGAGAGAATTATCATTACTGGAAAGATAGGATGCGGCTATTCATAGAATCTACTCATGTCGACCTTTGGGACGTAATAGAGAACGGACCTTATACACCAGTAGACGAAGATGGCAATTCCATTCCACGAGTCAGATGGACAGCTGACCAAAAGGCGAGAATACAACTGAACTCAATGGCGAAGTTCTTCTTGATGTGTGCCCTAAGCAGGAGCGAGTATGACAAAGTCCATGGATGCGATACCACGAAGGAGATGTGGGACACATTGTCCATCGCTCACGAAGGCACAAGCCCAGTTAAAGAATCTAAGATAAGTATTCTTGTGCACCAGTATGAACTTTTCAGGATGAAAGATGAAGAATCTATTGATCAAATGTTTGGAAGATTTGAAACTGTCAATGGATTGAAAGCTCTTGGAAGAATGTACAACAATCAAGACCATGTTCGAAAGATCTTAAGAAGTCTTCCAAAGAGGTGGAGACCTAAAGTTACTGCGGTGCAAGAAGCCAAAGATTTGAGCGTGCTAAAACTTGACGAGTTGCTTGGATCCTTGAAGATTCATGAAGTTGAACTCGATGCTGAAGACAAGCCCAAACGGGACAAGTCGATAGCGTTGAAGGCCGGACATAAGAATCACAAGACTCAAAGACGGAGGAAATCATCAAAAGCGTTAAAGATTGAAGAATCAAAGGATGACGACTCCAGCCAATCAGAACTGGAGTCAAGTGATGTAGACGACGAGTTATCTTTCATCTCTAGAAAGATAAGACGCATGTGGAAGAAGAAGTCCAAAGGAAACCAGACATTCAGAAAGAATGGGAAAGATGAAGCCAAACCAGAGAAGTCATCGTCATACACACGAAAGTGCAATCAGCCTGGACACTACAAGTCCGAATGTCCGACTCTAAAGAAAAAACCAAAGAAGAGTAGAGAAGGCAAGAAAAGCATGATGGCAACGTGGGAGGACCTAGATTCATCAGAATCAGATATAGGTTCCGAATCGTCTGAACATGCAAGCATCTGCCTGATGGCCGAGGAAGATAGTGATGAGGAGGTAAAATCTGACTACGATAATTTGCATGATGCCTACTCAAAATTATTAGAAGATTCTCATGCTATTCTGAAACAGTACAAACTGTTAAAGAAAAAGTATGCAGAAAATATTAGACGTACTGAAGTAATAGAGAGAGAAAATGTCTGTCTAAAGAAGCAATTAGAGGAGAAAAATAAATTCATAGACAGATCAGAAGAGATTAATCGGCTTAAACTAAGAATTAAGAATTTGTCAGCTGATTTAGCTACCTTCATAGAGAGCAATAAGAAAATGAATGAGATGCTTGGAAAATGTAGACATCCGAGTGATAAAACCGGATTAGGGTTTACAGGAAACAAGACTCAGTCTCATAAAAAACCTTTGGTTCAAAAGAGAAACCATAATAAATCTTATTTTAATCAACATCCTAGTTACATGCATCAAAGAACTCATCATATGCATACTACTAACCGTAAAGGACTCAAGAAAATTTGGGTACCAAAAAATAAAATAGTTTCTCCTGCAGATATCCTTCCTTGGAAAATACAGCAAGCACCATTGGTATTTAGACAGTGGATGCTCGCGACATATGACGGGAAAAAGGTATATGTTCCTAGATCTTCAGTATAAGAAGGGAGGATCAGTAACTTTCGGAGACAACCAGCAGGGCAAGATTATTGGAATCGGTAAAATAGGTAAAGATTCCTTTGCATGCATAAATAATGTACTGCTTGTTGATGGTCTGAAACATAACTTGATTAGCGTTAGTCAATTGTGTCATTCTGGTTTCACTGTCACATTCAATCATAGGAACCAGATGAGTCTTTAAGAATAAGTTAGACGAATCAGGAAGAGTAAGTCAAAATAAGGCTAGATTAGTAGCACAAGGCTATAATCTGCAAGAAGGAATAGACTACAATGAGACGTATGCTCCAGTAGCAAGACTTGAAGCCATTAGGATATTCTTTGGCATATGCGATCTGTCATAATATAAAGTCATTTCAGATGGATGTGAAGAGTGCCTTTACGAACGGTCTTATAGACGAAGAGGTGTATGTTAAGCAACCACCTGGTTTCAAGGATGTTAAGAATCCAGACCATGTCTATAGACTTCATAAAGCCTTATACGGCCTGAAGCAAGCTCCTAGAGCTTGGTATGATCGTCTGAGCACTTTTCTCTTAGAGAATGGTTTTAGTAGAGGTCAAGTTGATAAGATGCTCTTTAGGAAGAATTTTCAGAATTATTTTATTTTAGTTCAGATTTACGTTGATGATATTATTTTTGGTGCTACTTCAAACAAGCTATGCATGAAGTTTGGGAGTCTAATGAAGAAAGAGTTTGAAATGAGCATGATGGGTGAATTAAAGTTCTTTCCTGGGTTGCAAGTTAAGCAGACCGAAGAGAAGATCTTTATTCATCAACAAAAGTACGTGAAAGAATTGTTACTCAAGTTTGATATGAATAATATGAAGCCTATGGTGACTCCGATGTACCATTCAAACCTTTTGTCGAAAGATGAACTTGGTAAGAAGGTGGATCAAATCCTGTATAGAGGGATGATCGGTTCTTTACTGTACCTTACAGCAAGTAGACCTGATATTTTATTCAGTGTATGCTTGTGTGCAAGGCTTCAGGCCGATCCTAGATAGTCTCATTTTATCGCTGTAAAAAGAATTATGAGATATCTCGTAGGTACTACTGATCTTTGCTTAATGTTTGAGAAAGGTAGAGATTTCAGGTTAATCAGATATTGCGATGCGGACTATGTCGGAGATAGAATCGAAAGAAAGAGCACAAGTGGAGGATGTCACTTTCTTGGCGCAAACCTAGTTTCCTGGTCAAGCAAGAGACAAAGCTCGATAGATCTATCAACTGTCGAAGTAGAGTATATGTCTGCCGCAAGCTGTTGTTCACAGACGTTGTGGATCAAATATCAACTTGAAGACTATTCAGTTCGAGAAGAGGAGATTCCAATCTACTGCAACAACACAAGTGCAATCAATCTGTCAAAGAATCCAATTCAGCATTCTAGAGTAAAGCACATCGAAGTCAGACATCACTTTCTGAGAGACTATGTTCAGAGGAAGGTGGTGCGTCTATAGTTCATCGAAACAGAGTCTCAGTGGGCAGACATCTTCACCAAACCATTAAGTAAAGAACGGTTCCAGAAGATCAGACGCAACCTTAACATGGTCATGTTAAGCGAACAGTCAGGCTAAAGGGACGTCAAAATTAACGGTGTCAGGAACAGTGAGTTACAGCTGGTAACTTCTCTGACAAGGAAGTTTTGGAGGGAAACACCTCACGAACTTCAGAATGCCTATGATTCTAGAATACGCATGATAAGACCCTTCAAGTTGCCTGAAGTTGATATCATTGCGGTTACTCTCATCTCCAGACGGTTCATCTTGCTTTTCAAAGTCTATCCATCATACTACCCTAGAAGAAAAGCTTACCAGAGACAGTTTTCGTTCTGTAACAATGGAAGCAGCTATGATATTCGAATGACATGTGGATTTCGAGTCACTAAGGAGGGATGGTATGGACCTAGAACCAGAGATTGTAAGAGCTGGTTGGAGGAATTTCTTCCAGGTACGAGAACCAGTATACACAAATGAGGTTTTCAATTTTTGGAAGAATGCTCAGCTTGTAGACAACACTGTCGTATCTTCAGTAGATGGTATATCTGTTGTTGTGACTAAGGAGCTGATAAAGAAGGTGATCGATTGTCCATCGGTTGGTAAGACTTTGTCTACCAAGGTCGGTTGGATGTCTCAGGTTGGTATGAGAGAAGAAGATGTCAGAAGATAATTATATGGAACCAATGACCCTTCGGAGAGGAAAACTTCGAATCTGATCCCAAAAGCTAGTGTTCTCCATGCGATTCTGTTTAATTGCATCTTACCCAAAGTAGCTTCCAGACATTTGGTGACTACCCTGGATGAACAATGCTTGTTCTACCTACTGAATCGCAATCCCATCGATTTACCCTTCTTAATCTTCCATTATATGATTAAGGGGATGAAGGATACAAGCAACTATCCTTACAAAATGCTTCTTACAAGGATTTTTAAGGAATCCGGAATCTTTCTACACAAAGGAAATAGAAGTATTGTACCAGTGAAAAGTAAGATTAATTCAATCACTATACGGCGAATGGGTCTGGGGACAGTGATCAAAGAAGAAACAGACTCTTCAAGGAGAACAAGAATTGAGGGGGAGCGTGTATTGAAGAAGTCTCCCGCTTCAAGTCTCCGAACTCAAGTGAGTATAAGATCGCCTGCAGATGAAATAAGAAGACTGACAGGAAGACCGCTGATAAAACGGGCAAGTCCTCAAGTCGAAGTAAGTCTACCTCGAAGGACAGAAGAAGGTGCGCCAAAAAGACAAGGAGAAAGTCTTTTAAGTGAAGTTACGAAGAAGGCGAAGAGATCACCGAGGATTCGGACTCTAAGGCAACAAGAAGAGAAGAATGCCAGAGAACAGAGTCAGGAACAAACTCCTCAATCTCATGCACCTAAAGCAACAAGGTCGTTAGTTTCTATTCTAGAAGAGGATACAGCCATAAAAGTCAAAGAGACTAACAAGAAGAGAAAATTAGAATCTGATAGAGAAAAATCTCAAGTACAGAAATCTTCAAGACTGACTGAAGCAGAAGACAAGACTAAGAAGATTAGTCGGAACAAAAACTGTGTCAACTGCTGGGGAGGTTAGTCGAAAGAAAGAAACAATTGATGCTACTCAAAAAGAAAAAAAAAACTAAGCAGAGCAGAATTCAGGAAATCCCTATTGCTCAACAAGAGGAACCAGTGAAACAAAGCCTAGTTCAGGAGAATCCTATTGAAGCTCAACCAGAGGCAACAACAGATTCAGACTTGGATAATGATGAACCTTGTCTGATGGTATACAACTATCAAAAGTTTTTGAGAAAACATAAGCTGAAGATCAGAATGGTTCATTTTGTTACCAGGAGAACTGCTATCGCCATCGGTAGTCAACCAATGAAGAAGACAGTGGCTTTCGTACAACCTATGTCAATAAACAGTGACACATGGGACTTACTGAAAGAAGATGAAAAGATGTTCTACGATGCTTTGAGGGATGCTGCTAAGAAGCCATACCCTACAAAATTTCCCAGCAAATCGTGTACTATTTTTTCGATCACAGAAAACACGGAAATAAAGGTTGTACCGGATATCCAACCAAGATATCCTTTGGATTTGACTAAGGGGAAGTCGAAGCTATTTCCTGAAAAATTTTGTGATGATCTGTCCGCAGATCAAATTGAAGAAGAAGTGCGTAAAATTGATGATGCATGCGCTTCGAATGAGAATAAAGATGAAGCGAGCTGCAGCTATACTGATAAGCAAGAAGATTGTCCAGTGGGGGGAAGAGTTATCACAGGGATGTTTATAGAATTCCTTGTTCAGACAGTTTTGCATATTAGACCTTTATCTGGTACATCGCCTATTGAAGTCAAGGCATACCCCGCAAGGAAGGCAGTTGTTGATCTTTTTGCTCCGTTTGACTTAGATCTTCCGAATCGATACATTTATTCGTCCACCAACTATTGAGATCAATGATGAATACATTCCTACCTCTGATGCTTATACTACGACAATTTCGTTCACTGCTCCCTCAGCAGATGTTGATCAATCCTCCTCACCGTTGGACTCACAAGCTGAAATCAGCAAATTATGTGGTGAAGTCAACGAGATCAAGGAGACGATGAATGACCTGAAGAAGATGATGACAGAATTGCTAAAGAGCCATCATCGTTAATCATTTTTTATTATAACAAATAGGGGGAGAAGAGAATGAACAAGGGGAGAAGAGAATGAGCAGAAGAGAAGAAGATGTTCAGAATGTTCAGAAAAGAAGGTGTGACTGAAGCAGAAGAAGAAAGGAAGAAGTCAAAGAAGAAGTTCTGAAGATAAGTTTTTGTTGTTCTTTTCAAAACATTGTATTTTGTTTTCTTTTGTATATAATTTGTTATCATCAAAAAGGGGGAGATTGTTAAGTCCAAATGACTTTACTTAGATATGATTTTGATGTATAACAAAGAGAATCAATAAAAAGAAAAGCAATACAGAAGAAGTCATACAGGCAAAGGAACACAGACGCAGACGCAGACGCTAAATGAAACAGACGTAAAATGGAACACAGACACAGACGCTAAACAAAGCAGACGCAGACGCAGATGCGAATAGTAAAGTAGAAGAAGACGAGAAATAGTAAAAGCAGACGCAGACGCAGAAACACAAACGATAAAATACAGACAAAGAAAAACAGATGTGGAATTCAAAAAGAAGACGAAGGAGTCAGTTCGAGTTAGTTACAGAACTCAACTGATTAACCGTTTCTTTAAAGATTCAAGAAACAAGAATCAGGAAGCAGTTGGAGACGTAGGCTATAAATACAAGTCGAAGTCGAAGATTGCAAAGATTAGAAAAAGTTAGTGAAATTGAAAAATTAGCAGATTTACATCTACGTGATCGTAAAGAGCTTATTGTGCGAATTAGCTAAGATCTATTTTACTGTAACAAGTGTTCAAACACTTTTCTGAAAAAAAAAAAGTGCAGATAGCCTGCAAAGGCTAAGTGTGAAAGAATACTGAATGTAGAGACCTGAAGAGGCTCACAAAGAATACTTGTAAAGTTGAAAGAGATAGTGGAAATCTCAGAAAGAACTCTGAGGACTGGACGTAGCCCACGGTTTGGGGTGAACCAGGATAAATTGTTGTTTCGACTACTCTCACTCTATCTCTATTTTAGATTCAAGCTTTATCAGTACTTAATCAGTAAACAAAGTTTTCAAAAGTTTTGATTAATTAGAATCTATTGGAAGTTTTGTAAAGAATTCTATTTCTAACAAACAGTTTTGAAAGATTTATCAAAAAGGGGAATACACAATTCAACCCCCCCTTTTCATGCATTCTATATCGTTTTATAAGTATTGTATTAATGTGTGATTCACTTCATACATAAGGAAAACATGAAAGACACAATGTAATCATCGATTTTGTGAAAGGAAATGAGGAAAAAGTAGTTTCAATAGAGAAAAAAAATGTGATCTTCTTATGATTCCTTATAAGTGCATATTGATATGATGCCATATGAAGTGAATGTAGTGATCGAATGTAGCTCATCCTTATCGTAGGTTATGTACCGAAATGACCTTCGGGCATCCCGGTGCGTATCCTACGGTAAGGAGGCTCTACAATTTTCATATTTGAACTCAACACATCAAAAAAATCAATTCTTTATATAATGGCATCAATTAACTACATAAACTTATCAAGATCTTAACTAATTAATCGAACAAAAATCTAGGTTCATTCCTCACCTTAATCAAGTCTAAATATAAAATTTTAGAGTCAAAATTTTCAGATGATTCAGCATGTACACAAGGTTAAAACTAAAATTCGAAAATTTGTCAATAACATCACTAATGTGTGTAACTTTTCTACCTTCAATAGCTCACAAATTTAACAAACTTAAAGACATCACTAACACCTGAAATTTTCCAGATTTCATATCCCTTAAGGTTACTTCATTTCAGGTTAATTTATCTTCCATATTGGTTACACAAAGGCTTACAAAAATTCTGTTCACTTATGTCAATAAAATTTATTGTTTTACAAACACACTTACAACTCAAATTTTCCAGATTTGAAAACATCTTAATGACACATATCTTCATCATTAATTCCTCGTCAATTATACTTCAATTCCCAACTTATATCATCCATAAAACAGTCCATAAACTGCCATTTTTGTATATGCAAAAACATACCAGAAAGTTACTCATTCACTCTCCATTTTCCAGCTTTTCTCTAGGTAGGTTTTCGGGTAAGTTTTCTATGACATAAAAAATGCGGTTTGGGCAATATATTCTTCTAAACAAATTTTCCTATATGTATTAAGTTTCTAATGAAATAAAGTTACCACATTTTATTTCATTATTCATAGAGTTATACCCAAAATACTATACAATGTTCTAAAATAGAGACAACCAGTACTCAACATCAAGCCAAATTTCAAAACCCTTAGATATGGACCTTAAAGTAGATTCCTTTATGAAAAGTGTAGATATACGTATCCAGTTTAATCTAAAATTAAAATCATACCATTTGGATATCTACAGATCAAGATATGGTTAAAATATAGATGCCTATTCAATGAAACCACTCCATTTAACGAGGTACAAACTCCAATTAACTCACTTCAGTTATATTTTGCAAAATTAACGCCAAAGACACACGCATATGAACCAACAACATCCCATTTTCATCTAGGATACTTTTGTTAACCAAAACCCTCATGTTACACTCAGAAAACACAGTAAGATATCAAAGTTTCCATATAAAAGAATCCACGTTCATCTAACTTACTCTAGCTAACTTCATCATCAACATCTTATACAATCTTTTCTAATTCAATCATCATAATCACATGCCTTAAAGATCAGATTTCTTACTTGTTAAGTTCAGATTATACCTCAAAACCTCAAGCTAATCTAGCCCTTCAAGCTTGTTGGGACCCGATCCCGAGACCGGACCTCAACTGGAGAAAGCGGAAACAAAAATGAAAACAAAGACAAAACAAAGCGGCGGAACGAAAGAACATATCAAAACCTGAAAGTGGGCCGAAACAAAAAAAAAAGAGAAACACAAGAAATCGAATCAAAATCAAAAGCGAAACCAAAATGGAAAGATGGTTCAGTATTTTAAGAAATTCTTGATCTGTGGAGATCCAATTGAGTTGGTTGTTATGGAAAATTAAAATAGAGACATGGGGCTACAACTCTTATGCAGGAATTGAATTTCAATCTAGCCTCTAAGACTTCCAATTTCTGAATGGAAGTCGGGTTTAGTGTGCAGTCTTGGATTAGAAAAATCTGAAAGTATTTTGGCCATAACTTTTGCTCTAGTAATCCAAATGAAGTGATTCTTGATTTGGATTAAACTATAAAGATAAGGATACAATTTGTCTGAAGGAAGTGAATTTAAATTCAGTCTCTAAGAATGCCAATTTTTCGGATGGAATTAAAGTGCTGGAAAATGTTTTAGCATAATGATAGTCTGAAATGTTTGGAATATAACTTTTTGAGTAGTGCACCAAATTAAATGATTTTGTTGGCGTTATGAAACGAAGACAATGGGGAACATTTCTCTAGAAGGAAGTTTTGGCTAATTCCTTCAAATTGATGATTAGAAAATTGTCCTAAAGTAGCTTGAATTAAAATGAGCTTTAGGGGAAATTTTGGAAGATTACTTAAAGAGTTAAGTTGTTAGGCTTATAAGGAAGGGCTTTTTGGTCATTTATCACTCATTAAATGACATGGAAAGATAAAACAATAGGGCTGTCATTTTTCATTGGGGAAGCACGACACTTAAGGATAGAAAGAACAAAAGAAAAAGAGAGAAGAGAGGAAGCAAGCTTTCGGATGAAGAAGAAGAAAGAAGAAGAGAAAGGTAACTTAGGGTTTTGATTTTCCCTAGCTTTCAAGAACGATTTTAAGTTGATTCAAGGGGAGAAAGGCGGAAGAAGGTGTAAGCTCCCAGATGAGCCAAGAAAATTTCAAAAATGTGAAGGTTGAAGGTATTTTTTTTTTAAGCTTTGAATTTTTAATGACTTTTTGGTTTAGATACCTTGAAAATGGTATGGGTTTGTGAATTCTTAAGTTAATTTTGAGGATTATGTCTATTATGATGTTGAATTTGGGTGAATTTGGTTTAGGGAATTTTAACTTAGATGAAGGAAAGAAGTAATGGAGAAATTGATGCTTGGGACAAAGTTCTAGCATGGAAATGAGGTGGGTAATGTGTTTATATCTTGAATTATAAGCTACCATTGTGATTTTGAAAAATCAAGAAGCAAAATGTTTATAAATTATTGTTTATGTTAATGTTTGAAATTTATGATTTTCGAATGATAAAATTCGTTGATTTTAGAATGATTGGAAAATTTCTACAATTGTTTCGAGCATTTTAATAAACTGATTCAATTGTTACTATCAAGGGTTTTGAATGGTTTGATAAATTGGGAATAATTGTTTGAATTCATTATGCTTGAAGGATTTGTTACTTGTGAAAAGTGATACATTGGTTCATTTATGTATTTATGAACGATTTTGATAAATTATCAAAAGTATTGCTTACTTTGTTTATGAATTGTGATGAATTGAATATGATTTTGAATTGTTATGAAATTGATTGATGAATTGTGGTTTGCTATATGACATGTGTATGGAAAAAATGCTATATGAAAGTATGTGCATTTGTGAAGGTTAATGTGTCTCGTATGACACAATATGAAAAAATTAAGTTTTCAAAATGTGTCTTCGAGCAATCCGATTTTCAAGAGTGATTGACGTGTTATGTGGGTTCGGTCAGGTCCCATAAGTGGAACAAGTGCACTTGTCTCATTTTTAAAGGCTTCTCCCGCCTGCCCGCTAGTGGCACTGGAGCTCCGATTTCAGACTCCCATAAGTTCACGACTACACTGGACCGCTATGCGGGAAAGTGTAGTACGTTCTGTTCACGACTGCACAGGACCGCTCTGCAGGAATATGCAGTACGTTTCGTTTTGGACCGAACCAAACCATTTTGACGTGTTATGTGTTTTTGATTTTGTTTGTGATGCATTCATGTGTTAATTTTGTTCGTGATTTGTAAAGAATTTGAAGATTTTGAGAAAAGAATTAATTGCAAATCTTTTGTCGTGAAATTATTTGAAAATGTTTATGAATTATTTGAAAAGTTTTTTTTAAATAAGCTTCCAATGGATTTTTTATTGTGAGATTTTTATAAAATGGCAAAGGTTTGAAAAATGATTTCGCTTATGTTTCAATTTATAAACATGTTATCCACAAGCAATAAGCTCACACCCCCTTCATTCCCATCCACAGGTGATGAGAAGAAGATCGGGTGAAAGAAAATGAAGGTTTCCGTTTGTATGTGTTCATACTGTATTATTGTTAAGTTAGATGGTTGTTAAGAAATTTAGAATTGTTATGTATTGTGTACTTTGGATTATGGTTATTGGTATTATTTATGGCTTGAAACGTCATAAAGGTTTTGTAAGCATTTAATTCATGATGGTATTGAGTTATGAAATTGTACATGGATATAGTATATCAATTTGAATATTGAAATGTGAAAGAATGTGAATTGGTTTGACTGATGAAATGATATTATTGAAGTGTTAGGTATAGATTTGTGTTTGTGTATGCTGAGATTCTGGACGGGAGGTCCGATGAATTTGATGATTGTGTGATTGGGCTGGTATATAGAATTGAGTTTAAACCTTTTGCAGATTTTTGGGTTTAATGAAATACAGTCGTTATGCTGCCGAAATTTTTATGGCAAAGAAAGAATAAGTTTAGTTAAAGATGAGATTAAAAAATTACATGATTAAGAAGAATTATATGAATTGAGTTTTGATTGAGGTTAAATTTTCAAAAAGGGGAAATTATATTGTTTTGATTTGTATAAGATTGAATAAAGATGAAAGGAATGAAAAATAAGAAAAAGAAAAGAAATGAATTTACGCTAGTTTTGATCGGTTTCAGATTAGTTTAGTATAAGGTTTCCAACGCAATTCTATTGTTAAGAACTTTGAGTTCTCGGATGTCAGAAATTTGTAATTCCGTGCGATTGAATAGTTTTTTTGCTTTGATTCGATTCGCTTTCCTTTACCTTCGCTTTTCGATCCGATTCACTTTCGATTCGCATTTTATTTTCACCTTTGCATTCTCTTTGTCTGCCTCTTGTTTCGCTTTGTGATTTCATTCTTATGTCTCCACCGCTTTGTTTTCGTTATGTTTTTTCGTTTTTTCTGTTGGGGTCCGGTTCTGAGATCGAGTCCCAACATTTATGGTATCAGAGCCCAGTATTAGGATCTTACTTGGGCAATATGTTTGTTAAGATTGAATTTGTGAGAATGTGATGAACATGGAAATGTATTTTCATGAATTATGTGAATAACCAAAGTGATTGTTTAATTAAGGTTAAGAATCATGATTGATTTTAGGTTTGTGATTATTAAATTGAGATTAGAATTTCTTGATGAATTGGAATGAATTGGTTTTGAATATACATTTGTGAGATGAAATGAGGAAAAATTGAAAGATGAGTTAAACGATAAAAATATATGTACTTGTGAAAATGTGTTAAGAAATATTGATTTGTGGATATAGTGTTTAGATATGATATTGGTGGTATTTGATATAAGAAATGAAAATATTATGAATATGTGTGATGAGAAATTTGATAAGAAAGTGAGTGACTAGGATCATTGAAAGAAATTAGTTACGAGAATATGTTACTTGGTTATTTCTTAAGTTAGAATTTCAAGAGTGAAATTCTTTTAAGAGGGGGAGAAATGTTGGACCCCGATCTTTGAGTGGAATTTAGAAATATTAAATGAACTTGAATGAGTGTGTTAGTATATGTATTGTGTTAAAGATGTATTTATGCTTAAAGGAAATTGATGAGAAATAAGTAATTGCTGATGACTTCGAAATTTGAGTAGAGTTGTATGAGTTATGAAAGTTAAAATGAATGAGTTGATTGAAATGGAGTTAAAAAGTATGAAATAAATAGTGAAAGTGTGAGAATTTGAAGAATTAAGAAAGTTGACTTTTTGGGGATAGAGAGTTGATTTTTTTATTTAGGCATAATTTGAGAAAATGATCTTCATGAAACTTGTAGCTTATGTTGCAAGCTTTCTGTCACCATAAAGTATGATATTTTTCGATATCGGAATTGAAAGTTATGATTTTCCAAAGTTAAGGTTATTTTACTTTGTCTTTGAAAATGCTCTTAAGTATAGGATTGTGTATGTTGTGCTTTGAGGCGAATTCTGGATTGATATGTTTTGAATTGAGTTAAGTGGTCTTCATAAAATCATAGAATATTTTTCTAGCTTTTCAATGAGGTATCATATGTTAATTGTGGATGTGAGAATTGGAAGATATGAATTTATGAAGTTTGGATGTGGTATAGGATGACACACTATTCTGGAAGAAACTTTGACTAAAGAATTGACTTACTTAGAGTTTGAAATTGCTTTCAAGTTCTTCTTGAAAGTTTTATATTTTTTTATATCTTTCCATTAATGTGAAGTATGCAATTTTTGGACCAGGAAATATGAAGTTATGATTTTTGTAAGTTTTTTTTACTGTTTTAGCATGATTATTAGAGGACAAAATCTTTGATTGGAAATTTGACTTCCTTATAGGCCAAATTGATTTTTCTGTCCTTATGAAAGTTGTAGGTGGCTTTTTTATCTTTACATTGATATAAAATATGACATTTTTGGACTTTGAAGTTGAAAGATAGAAATTTTCAAAGTTGAGTCTTTGTTTAGGGATTCATTATCTGGACAGAATGTTTGATTGGATTTTTGACTCCTTTAGAGATGAAATTGATTTTTGAATTCTTCATGGAAGTTTTAGAGCTTCCTTGGATCTTTCTATTGATATCAAAATTGTCAAATTTGTAGTTCTAGACCAAGATTTATGAATTTTGGAAATTTCATATATGAAAAATCCTTTTGTTTTTACTATTCTTCTCCCCTAATTCGACCCTTGTTTAATCTTTTGCTTATACTTTTTCCGTCCGACATCCAATTGACTTAATTTTTGAAGCGTTAGATTCCTAAGATCTTTCCCTATTTTTCTGTGGGAAATTGTAAATTTTTGAGATTAAATTGACGATGATTGACTTAATCAAAGTGAGTTAGATATTTTTCTGAACATGGTTCAGTCTTTTGAGAAATTCTTTATCTGTGGAGATCCAATTGAGTTGGTTGTTGTGAAAAATTAAAATAGAGACATGGGGCTACAAGTCTTATGAAGGAATTGAATTTCAATTTAGCCTCTAAGACTTCCAGTTTCTGAATTGAAGTCGGGTTTAGTGTGCAGTCTTGGATTAGAAAAATCTGAAAGTATTTTGGCCATAACTTTTGCTCTAGTAATCCAAATGAAGTGATTCTTGATTTGGATTAAACTAGAAATATAAGGATACAAGTTTTCTTAAGGAAGTGAATTTAAATTTAGTCTCTAAGAAAGTCAATTTTTGGATGGAATTAAAGTGCTGGAAAATGTATTAGCATAATGATAGTCCGAAATGTTTGGACTATAACTTTTGGAGTAGTGCAACAAATTAAAAGATTTTGATGGCATTATGAAACGAAGACAATGAGTAACATTTCTCTAGAAGGAAGTTTTGGCTAATTCCTTCAAATTGATGATTAGAAAATTGTCCTAAAGTAGCTTGAATTAAAATGAGCTTTAGGGGAAATTTTGGAAGATTACTTAAAGAGTTAAGTTGTTAGGCTTATAATGAAGGGCTTTTTGATCATTTATCACTCATTAAATGACATGGCAATATAAAATAATAGGGATGTCATTTTTCATGGGGGAAGCACGACACTTAAGGATAGAAAGAACAAAAGAAAAAGAGAGAAGAGAGGAAGCAAGCTTTCGGATGAAGAAGAAGAAAAAAGAAGAGAAAGGTAACTTAGGGTTTCGATTTTCCCTAGATTTCAAGCACAATTTTAAGATGATTCAAGGGGTAAAAGGTGGAAGAAGGTGAAAGCAATTTCAAACTCTAAGTAAGCCAATTCTTTAGTCAAAGTTTCTGTCAGAATAGTGTGTCATCCTATACCACATCCAAACTTCATAAATTCATATCTTTCAATTCTCACATCCACAATTAACATATGATACCTCATTGAAAAGTTAGAAAAATATTCTATGACTTTCATGAAGACCAATTAACTCAATTCAAAATATATCAATCCATAATTCGTCTCAAAGCACAATATACACAATCCTATACTTAAGAGCATTTTCAAAGACAAAGTAAAATAACCTTAACTTCGGAAAATCATAACTTTCAATTTTGATATGAAAAAACATCATACTTTATGGCAACAAAAAGCTTGCAACATAAGCTACAAGTTTTATGAAGACCATTTTCTCAAATTATGCCTAAATCAAAAAGTCAACTCTCTACTCCAAAAAGTCAACTTTATTAATTCTTCAAATTCCCACACTTTCACTATTTATTTCGTGCTTTTCAACTCCATTTCAATCAACTCATTCACTTTAACTTTCATAACTCATACAACTCTACTCAAATTTCAATGTCATCAAAACCAATCATTTATTTCTCATCAATTTCCTTTAAGCATAAATACATCTTTAACACAATACATATACTAACACACTCATTCAAGTTCATTTAATATTTCTAAATTCTACTCAAAGATCGGGATCCAACAAAGCTTGCAAGATTATCACAAAGTAAAGGAAAGGGCTAGATTATCATAAAGTAAAGGTGCAAACAAGTTGATTTTCGACTAGGACAAAAAACAACAAAAAGCTATTCCTTTGGCTATCTTGTGAAGGTTAAAAATATGAAGTTAATCTAATCATTTAGCAAGGTTGAAACCAAATTACAGAGATGTGTGTTAGTAGCAACTTTTGGTGGAGAAAGGAAAAGAATATGGTGGATTTTTCTAGTAGCAACTTAGCTTATTTCAACTAGGTGCAAGGTATCTCCAAACTACTTTAACATGTGTCGTTTGGCATGTAAGTCATTTATCTCCTCCTTAAGCTGCTATATGTCTCCTAATTACTAGTTAATTTGTCATTCACTCATGTTGTCACTTGTCAACTAATTACCTATGCCAAATGTCACCTAATTATTTGTCCACTTGTCACTAAATCATGTTGCCATTTTTCAATTATTTCATAGCCTTAGTCATCCTAATTTTCCATCTATCAGTTTGTCTTGCCACTTGGTATTTTCAAGTCCAAATATTCATATTAATTCATCACTTTTCTAATGGTAACAATTAGTTCCAAATTTACTACTTATAACCAATCAAACCAAAATTCAAGACATTAACAATACACAATTTACTTCATGATCATTTTAAACCTTTCATACCCTAGAATATGTCAATTGAGTGCATATACTATCTTTGTAATGTGTACAAAATCATAATTAATATGTTTATGTTAATGACATACATGTGAATGAAATGCATTTCATGAATGCTAAAATGATTTGACTCATACGCAATAATAGAAGGTTCTAACCCTTAGTACGAAAAATGGGCTATTACAGTATCTGTTATACAAGCTTGGAAACTCCTTAAGAAGGGATGTAAAGCTTATCTAGCTTTTTTTTGTTTTATTCTAAGAAAGAGAGTGGTAAATTGCAAGATATTCTAGTGGTAAGTGAATTTCCAAATTTGTTTCTCGAAGAACTACCCGAACTCCCTCCTAGAAGGGAAGTGGAGTTGTGTATTGAAGTTGTACCTGGAACTGCTCCTGTATCTAGAGTATCATACAAGATGGCTCCCACTGAATTGAAGGAGTTAAAAGTATAGTTGCAAGAGCTTTCGGATAAGGGGTTCATTCCGCCTAATGTTTTTTCTTGGGGAACACCGGTTTTGTTTGTTAAGAAGAAGGATGGTACTCTTCGGATGTGTATCGATTATAGACAATTAAACAGAGTCAGAGTGTAGAATAAGTATTTGTTGCCAAGCATAGAAGATCTGTTTGAAAAATTGAAAGTTCAAGAGTATTTCCCAAGATAGATCTGCGATTAGGGTACTATTAATTGTGGGTAAAAGATGACGATGTTCCCAAGACCTGTTATGTACATTATGAATTCTTGGTGATGTCATTTGGGATAACTAATGCTCCAGTTGCATTCATGGATCTAATGACTAGAGTGTTTAGGCCCTATTTAAACCAGTTTTTAGTGGTGTTCATAGATGATACCTGATCTATTCTAAGAATGAACATGATCATGTTCAGCATCTCTGAATTATGTTACAAACCCTACGAGAAAAACAATTGTATGCCAAGTTGAGTAAGTATGATTTCTAGCTTCAGGAAGTATGTTGGCTTCCATTTTCGGAGCCCAACATTCGAAATCACAAAAAGTGAACAAACTCATGCTTCTATTTCAGAACAGATTTTGGGAAACTTTAAAATATAATTTCAGTTTGACTTCTTAATATTTGTTTCCCATTGTCTTAAGTTTCTAATGACGCCAAAAACATTCAATTTTGTTTATAAATCTGAAAGTTATGGCCCAAACACTTTCGGACTATTCTTAGACTAAAATAGTACAATATCCTCAATTTCACTCCAGAAATTGAAAGTCTTAAAGACTGAATTAAAATTTTATTCCTTTAGATAATTTGTATCTCTATTTCTCTAGTTTATTTATAGACAATAATCATTGCGTTTTGAGCTCTATATATGAAGATATTTCTGAAATACTGAAGCATGTTCAGTAAAAATATTCAACTCATACTCTTCCAACCGATCCCCTCATTTTTATTCAATAAATCTTTTTCCAATTAATACCAAAAGATATAAATATTTTTTAGAGATAGAAAAATGTGTTAGGAATCCAATGCTTTAAAAATCAGGTCATTTGGAGGTTGGACGAATAAGTTATGGCCAAAAATCTATCGGATGTTCATCAGCCTCTCAAAACTTCAAAGTCGCTATCGTGCTATCCAACTTCCAAAGTCACCGTCATGCTTTTGCACGACGGTGCTTTTTGGCTAACTCTCAAAGTTACCCTCGTGCTTTTGCATGATGGTGCTTTTGGCCTAAAGTCTTAAAAGTCACTCTCGTGCTTTTGCATGACGGTGTTTTTCCACTTCTTCTTCTTCTCTGACATCCTAACTTCTAAACTCCATAACTTTGATCCAGAACTCCAAATTTTGCAAAATTTATATCAATGAAAATCTAAAAGAAATATCTAAATCTTTCATGAAGAACATAAAAACAATTTATGTCTCTATATGGGCCAAAATTTCAAAACAATGAAGTTATCCCGAAAGACTACCCTATGCAACATCACAAATTTTTAATAATCATATCTCCCAACTTCGATGTACAAAAATCTCAAAATATATATCATTGGAAAGGTAGAAAGATAAACTACAATTTTCAAGAAGATAACTTTGGCTAATTCTACTTATATCGATACAGTTTTTCTTTTGAATTCTGAACACCATTTCTACACCTAGGAAAGTTTACTAAATGCAATATCTCTTTATATTAATCCACTACTAAGTACCTTTCGGTAACTCTTGAACCTCACCTCAAGTAATTCATCCCATAGAATCTTCCCAATCTCCAACATGCTATTCTAAAACAAATAACCATTTGCAATTTGAACAAGGAAGAATATGCACATACTCATTCCTCTTCCACAACCATCATACTCAACCTATAAAATTGCATAATAATACACAAAAGGAAATCCTTAAATTCTCATTCTCATTTCTAAACAAAATAAATGTTCATATATAGCTTTAATTGCATATCAACATACACATCAAATACAAAATACAAAAGGATGCTCATGTTTGATATGCTTATAAAGCTATCCAAAAATCTAGCCACTAACTTAGTTACAAAAGTCTCTAATGTCTTGGAGTTTACAATGCCTTATAATGCTCAACACTAATCTTATTTTGCACCTAAGGAGAGAATAATGGGGTGAGCTACACGGCTCAGTGGCTAATACTTTTATAGCCATCGGCAACGAGCCATACAAACAAACATATATACACATATTTCTAGCGATTTAATGATTCACAATTCATCTCATAACTCATAATTAACATAATATCATAAAATAGAGCATATCATGTAATTATCTATCCAAACATAACATTCAATTATGCATCATACTCAACACAGCAATGATGGAATGCATAACAAATGACTCGAGAGTTCTGTGGAACGAAATGGAGAAATTGAAGTTTACATCGTGAACAAAACGAATCCAATTTCTCAGGATCTCGTGGTGTAGTGCCCCCTTACCGCAAGGTACACACCGGGACGCCCGCTGGTCATTCTGGTACATATCCTACGATAAGGGTGAGCTACGTTTGACCACTACTTTACTTCACATGGCATCACATTTTTTTCACTTATAACGCATCAATTGAAAATCACAATTTTTTTTTAAATCAACGCTTCCCCCATTTCATTTCATCAAGATCAAAAGTTTACACGTCGTTCATTCTTTACTGTCTGTACATCAAGCAACATCCTAATACAAAAATACTACATGAAAGAGGTAAAGGATCAAAGCAATCTAAGTTATCCAAAAGTCCCAGCTGACCGACCTTTGAGCCATGACTTTTCTTACCAGACACAATCTACGCAGCTGAAAAAGTCCCTCTGTAGCTAGGAGTCTACTCTCGGTCTTGAAAAATAACGTTGCAATTTTGGTGAGTTTTGCGAACTCAATGAGGTAACCGTCATCGATGGTTCACTCAATTCATGCAACACTTCAATTCATATCACAAATTATATCACAATATCTTATTTAACAAAAGGAACACACTACCACTTAAGCATAAGAAATTATGCTTTTCACTCAATTAAACACATTCAATAAGATGCATATGAAATGCTTATGTGACACTAGTTTAATTATTACGGTGATGTGATCGAGTGCCTGAACAGTCCCATATAGGGCTTATTAAGCGTTGAGCCAAAGGCTCTAAATCACTGTTGAGCTCGAGGCTCAAATTCACTCGTTGAGCGTTAAGCTCTAATCGGTGGCTGCCCTGGTCATAACTGTCATTATCTGAATATGCATCCATGAATGAAATGCATATGCCACAATCAATCACATTATTATGCACGTATGTATATGTCACAATTAATCACATTATAATCACGTAGGTCTCAAATTCACATACAAGTAGTACTTCAATAACGTAAACCTCAGTACACTGTCATCGGACCTTCTGTCCGGAAACCATAATCCAATCACAATCAACCATTATTCAATATATATTCATAAACATATATAAATAAAAATTAAGAGAAACCATCTAGGTTACTCACCAACTGCTTCCGAAGCTAGTGCCTGGAAGTCCCGACAACGCCTGTAGGTTGACGTTCCAATTGCTCCTCTATAACAATTAAAATACACATATATCACAAATTGTACAATCAGAAGTGTATGATAATGCACATGCAGGAATTGAAATGTGTATAATGCATGTTCGTGACATTCCCGGTATCATTCCATAAATTTCATCAGAAATATTCCCCTAAGTTTTAGAACTACATAGACACCAAAATTACTCAATTTAGATTTCTATAAGTCCAATTATTGTCAAATCACTGAAGTATGTCCCAAAAAATAATCAATTCATATTCTTATAATTGACCCTCTCACTTTGATTCAATCCATCAATTTCAATTTAATCTCAAAAATCACAAATTCTCATGGACAGGTAGCTAAATGTCTTATGAATCTGACACTTTGAAAATCAGGTCAATCGGAGGTCGGATGAAAAAATTATACAGAAAAGAAGGCAAAGGGTTGAATTAGAAACAAATTAAAAAAAAAAGAAGCGCCCTCACACTCAGGCACTCGCGAGGGGCGAGTCTGAAGCGACGCCTCGCGAGGGCCAGCTCCCTCACCTGCTCCCTTTTTAATTTATTTTTCTTTTTTTGTTTTCTTCTCCACCTATTTTCCCTCTCTTCTTCTACAATGCATAACTTTTCACTCAAGAGTCCTAATTTGACAAATTAGATATCAATGGAAAGATAACAGAAGGCTCTACAATTTCCATGAAGGACTCACAGACAAAATCCAACTCAAAGGAGTCAAAATGCCAATCAAAATTACTGTCCAATAATTGTCATCCTAAACAATAACACATCTTCTAAAAATCATAACTTCCTATTCCATTGGCCAAAAATTCCAAGCTTTATATCAATGAAAAGATCAGATCACGTGATAAAACTTTCATGAAAAACTTGGAAGCAAATTCAACCTAAAAAAGGGTCAAAATCTCAATCAAAGTTTCTGCCCCCATAATTTCACCCTAAACCACATCCAAACTTCAAAAATTCATAACTTTCACTACTCACATCCAAAAATAGCATATAATACATCATTGAAAAGCTAAGAAATTCCTCTATATCTTTCAATAAGGCTACTTGATCCAATTCAAATCATAACAGTCCAGTATTTGCCTCATAGCACAGTATCACAAAACCTACACTTATGGACATTTTCACAAACAAAGCACTTGAATCTTTGGAATAACATCCAAAAGTCAACAGATCATAACTTTCAACTATGATATCAAAAATGTCATACTTTAGAGAAATAGAAAGATAACAAGAAAAGCTACAACTTTCATGAAGACCAATTTAGCAAAATCTACCTAAATCAACCTAGAAAAATTCACGAAATTTCAGATCACAAAATGCAATTCTAGAGCTACTATTCAACCCTAGACACTTTCTCACTTTCATGTCAAAATTTGGGACTCTTTAAACCAAAATTGAGCATCATTTCCTTAACAGAAAATCTAGCCAAACACCTCTATTTTAAGTCAAACTAAAACTCATCTCAATTGCACAATCATAGAAAAAGTTATGGCTAAATCATTGAAACATACTTAAATCAAATTTTCCAGATTAGCATCCTACTCTTCTCCTACCTCTTCCATACCATTTCCTCACTCAAACACTACTCAATTCACTCAAGATATCAACCAAAACTAAGGAAAAACCTCTACTTGAATATTAACCTACAACATAGCATCAACATGCACTCAATCATCTTCTTTTTCATACACTCATTTAACATCATTAAATTCAATCCAAACCATCTCAAATTACATACAACACATCCTACATCATATATCATCAATCAAACAAGAATTCACACCCATATACTCAAACCACAATTTCCATGGAATTAATTGTAAATAAAATCACAAATGATTTATTAAACTATCAATTCATGATTTAAAACAAACTTCTTACCTAATTAAGCTTACAACTCTTCCAATCTTCAAAACTACAACAAAATATGTAACTTCCCTTAACATATACGATCATCATCATCTTGAGGGTAAAAGGCTTAGGTTTGTGTTTTTTGTGAACAAAAGAAGAGAAAACAAGTAAAATAGAAGAGCTTTTGTGTGAGTGGAGATTAGTAACAAAATAACCTAGGAAGAAGACCAATGAAGAAGGAGGAAAAGAGAGGCTACGTATGAGAAAGAACACAAAAGATTTTGGTCTTATATGAAAGCATCGTGAAAGATAAACCAAAAGAGGGAAGCCTTTTAATAAAACAAAGGTGGCATGGTTAGGCAAGTGACAAGTGTCACTTGCCACTTGTCTTATTTTAAAGCCCTCACTTGGTTTCTTACCAATTAAATTTCAATTTCTACTCCAATTTTTTCCAAAATTTCAATGGCTCAATTAATAAATCCTACAATCATTTATCTAAATTTCCAGTGCCATTGGACAGTAATTTCTTCTACCGTTAAACCATGATTCTGCCACTTGACATTTTTCCTAGTCCAGAAGTTACATCGAAATTTCAAAAAAACAATCTCTAAAATTCTCCAAAATTTCAAATATCACAATGACCCTCTCCAACTCAATTTTTCAAACACAAAAATCACATTTATTAACAATCACAATTCTTAACACTAATACCGGGAAATGTCATGAATGCATGTACAGTCATTTTTCATATGCAAAATTCACTATTCACATTTATGCGGATGCTAGATTATGCATGAACATGTAAAAGCATGTCTAAATGCCCATTGACCACTCAAAATTACTATTCTACCCTCCCCATGGTGATGGGATGTTACACATGGCCTAAAGGAGGTCGCTGGGAGAAGGCTATAGGTCAACATACATGTGACTAACAAAGCGGGTTCCTCTCTTGCCCAATCATAAACAAATTTATGCTCAATTTAGTCAATCACAAATTTGTACTCTCATGTTTCTTTCATTTCATCAAATTCTCATATTTCATTTCTTCTTTTCGTTCAATTAAAAATGTTATAACCTTTTTCAAGGTATAACATGGTCATAATTCATCATGCATTTTAAATCTTCACAATAATTCAAATTCACATAATTTAAGCATAACATACAAATAGGGCATTTGCCCATCACAGAACAACTATAAACATATTACCCACCTAATTTTTGTTGAAAATCCAAGCTTAAGATTGCCTTTTCTCTTGCTCTTAAGTAAGGTTTTCTTGATTCTCTTCAAATAAACCAATTTCTATTTAATACATATTCAAATGAAAGTTCATAAAACTTCAAGAATCAAAGAAACGCTAAAATTGAATTTAAACCTAACCTACCCCTAGTCCATCTAGGCTAGACAACCAAAACCTTATCTTAGAAACCCAAAATTAAATAGGTTTCATCTTCATCTTCTTTCTTCGTTCATTCCCAACACAAACCTTAGTCTCTATTTAATCCCTTTTACGAACCTAACCAGAAGAAAGATGAAAACTTACCTCTAACAAGTTGATTTCCTCTTCTTTTTCTTCGTCTTTCTTCTTCCTTCCAAGTTTCCTACGATCTTCCTTTTTCTCTTATTCTATTTCACGTTTTTCCCTCTTTTCTAACTCCTATGATTTTCCTCTTCTTCTTTTAAACAAAACCACATTTTGTTTGCTCTTCCCTTTTTACCCTTCATTTAATTGATTCTCCCAATTTTACCCCTTCTTTCATTTAATCCATCTACTAACTCCTTTAAGCTAACTTAATTCTAACCTTCCCATATTAATTCTAACTTAATTCTAATCCTTCCATCTAATTCTAATCTCTATTCATGCCATTAAGTTAATGACTAAATTAAAAAATAATCAAACAATTAAATAATTAACCAAAACCTAAATAAATAGATAAATAAACAAATTGATAATAATTGGAAAAGATTTTCGGGGTCCAACAAAGTATCTTTTCTAGGATTTCTTGTCTCTTCTCAAGGGATTAGAGTTGATCCTAGTAAGATTGAAGCAATTGTTAACTGGAAGCTGCTATGGAATGTGATGGAATTGAGAAGTTTTCTAGGATTGGCGAGTTACTATCGCAAGTTCGTGAAGGGGTTCTCGGTGATAGCATTTCCTTTAATTAAATTAAAGTAGAAAGGAGTGAAGTATGAATGGTCTAATAGATGTCAAACTAGTTTTGATCAACTGAAAGGAATGCTTACTAAAGCTCCTATGTTAGCTCAACCCATTTCTAGTAAGGAACATGTTATGTATAGCGATGCATCTAGAAATGCATTGGGATGTGTTTTGATGTAGGATGGAAAAGTAGTTGCATATGTTTCTAGGCAATTAAAATCTAATGAACAGATATCCTACACCTAATCTTGAGCTTGCAGCAGTAGTGTTTGCTTTGAAAATTTAGCGACAGTACTTATATGGTGAAAAGTGTAGGATCTTCACTGATCATAAGAGTTTGAAGTATCTGCTAACGGCATTGGTTGGAATTGTTTAAAGACTATGATTGAATTATGGACTACCATCCGGGTAAGGCTAATGTCGTGGTTGATGCCTTAAGTTAGAAGACCATTTTGGCTTTGTCATTGCAGTAGGGTGAATGGAGACTTGTATCTGATGGAGCTTTAATAGCTTAGTTGAGAGCTAGGCCTACCTTGAAGCAAGAAATATGTGATGCTCAAAAAGTTGATGATAAGTTGCAATAACTTATTTTGGCTACTCAGGAAAGCAAACAACTTGATTTTTTTGTTAAAGGAGATAGTGATTTGTATTATGAAGATCGATTGTGTGTTCCAACAAATGATGAATTAAAGAGAAAGTTATTGTTTGAAGGTTGTCTGTGATAGACAAAAATCCTATGTTAACCTAAAAAGAAGAGATATTGATTATCAAGTAGGAGATAAGGTATTCTTGAAAGTATCACTATAGAAACACATACTTCGATTTGGGAAGAAACGTAAGCTCAATCCATAATACGTCTGTCCTTATGAGATTCTTAACAAAGTCGGATCAGCAGCTTATCAATTAGCCCTTCTTGGAGAGTTGGTGAAGTTATATGATATGTTTCATGTTTCAATGTTGAGAAGATATCAGTCAGATGATACACATAAGATTCATGTGCAAGAAATTCAAGTACAATCAAATTTGACTTATGAAAAAGGGCCAGTGTTTATTTTATCCATATAAGTTCGAAAACTCAAGAACAAGCAAATACCTTTGGTGAAAGTACTATAGCAACACTATGGAGTCGAGGAATAAACATGGGAACTAGAAGAGATCATGAGGGCTTAGTATCCTCAACTATTTTTATCAAGTATGAATTTCAAGGTCAAAATTCTTTTAAGGGAGAAAGAATTGTAAGGCCCCAAATTGTACCCTAGTTAGAATGTTACATGTTTATGAAATTACATGTAAGATAGGTGTTAAAAATTGTGATATGATTGAGAATTGCATATGACTTAAATTTTGGTTTAATGGATCATACTTAGTGATATAGAATTAATTGATACCATTAGAGAATTGAGGTATTAAAATGTACATTTGGACTAGGAAAATTTTCAAGTGGCAAGTCTAATTGGTATATGAAAAATTAGAATGACTAAGCCTATGAGTTAGTGACATTTGGCATAGCTAATGAATTGACATTTGGCAACATTGGTTAAGTGATAAGTGGCCTAATTGAATTGTGAAATTTGGTAGCCACACATGAAAACATGTAGATGGCTTCACAAGTATCACAGTTTCATGTGTGACATGTGCCCTTTCAAAATGAGGACACCTTGTGTAACATCCCATCACTGATGGGAAGGGTAAAATGGTAATTTTGAACCGGTTAGGAATGTTTAAACTTATCTCGAAATGATCATGCAGAATATGGCCTCTATATATATATGAATGGTAATTTTTGCACATGCACATGATTGTACATGCATTCATGACATTTCCCGACATATGTGTCTATAAATGTGTTTATTGTGAAAAATATGTTATTTGTGCTTAAAAGATTGAATTGGAGTGACTTATGTGTGTTTTCCATTTTTAGGGACTTTTAAAAAAATTTCTGAAATTTTTGGGGGACATTATCCGAACCGAAAAAATTGCCAAGTGACAGACTGATTGGATTTTCGGTACTGAAAATGACTATCCAATGGCACTGGAAAATTAGATACATGATTTTAGGATTTATTACTTTGAGCCGTTGAAATTTGGAGACAAAATTGGACTAGAAATTGAATTGTTATTGGAAATGAATTAATGAGGGCTTAAAAATAAGACAAGTGGCAAGTGTCACATGTCACTTGCCTACTTAGTCTTATGCTTAAGTGTTGTATAAATATCCTACCTTTTTCAAGCTTCCACGACACTTGTCTTTCAAAGGCTTTCGGAGTTTGGTTTTAGGGATTCTTTCTTCTCTTCTTCGTGGCTTATTCCCCTTGCTTCTTCGTTGGTTCTTCTTCCACCCTACAAAGAATTTTCTTGTTTACTTGCTTGCTCCTTCTTTCTTCACACACAAATCCAAGCTTAAACCTCCTACATCCCTTAAAAATGGAGAGTGTCATGTATATGAAGTGAGGTAGAGTAATTTGGGAAAAACTTGGAAGATTGAAGCTTTGGAGCTTGTTTAGATGAGAACTAAGTTATATGTGCTTAATTTAGTAGTTAAAAGCATTTATTGTGCTTTATTGTGCATTAATTTCATGAAGCTTGTGTTTTAATTGTATGGGTCTAAGTGTCTGTTTGTGTAGGGATAAATGACATAGTAGGTGAAGCATGTGAAGTAAGAGTTTTGGCTTGGTTTTTGTGATGTTAGTATGATGTTAGATGGGAGGTAATTAAAGTAAGGCAATTGTGTGTGTGTGCTGCCAATTTGTGACTACTTATTCAAGAGAATGACTTGATGAAATTGTGGCTGAATTAGTGACTCAATTGGATGCTTATTGATGTAGAAATGGTGTTGGAATGAAAGGAGTAGAGTTAGGTATAAAATCTGAAAAATTTTACTTTGTGTATATTTCAGGTATTTGATCATAACTTTTGATATAGTTATGCTATTGAGTTGAGGATTAGTTTGTATTAAACTTGAGAGTTTGGCTAGATTTCTTATGAAGAAAGTTCTGTCAAATTATGGCTTGAAAGGTTTGGAATTTTGCTTTAAAAGTGAGACATATGTGCAGGGTGAATGTTGGTGAGGCGAACATTGACGATTTTGTGACCAGAAACTTGGGAAATTTTTCTAGGCTAAAGTAGACAGATTTTGTGAAATTGATCTTCATTAAAGTTGAATATTTTCTTGTTATCTTTCTATCGCCACCAAGTATGACATTTTTCGATGTGTAGGTTGAAAGTTATGGCTTGATTATTTTCGGATGGTAATTGTTGTATTAATGTGTTTTGGTGTGTGTAATGTCTCTAAGTATGGATTTTGTGGTTATTGTGTTCTGAAGCTAATTTTGGACTGTTATGATTGAAATTAGCTCAAGTGATCTTATGGAAAGTTGTAGAATAATGTTTTGGATTTGTAATAAGGTATTATATACGAATTTTGGATGAAGGGATTGTAAGTTATGAATTTGTAAAGTTTGGGTATGGCTTAGGTTCTATGCTGACTTAATACTCTATAACAAAGCAGCCACAATAATGGGAACATTTGAACTAGTTAGAGTTCGAATTTGCTTTTAAGTCCTTCATGAGAATTGTAGCATGTGTTCTGTTATTTTCATTGATATTAAGCACGGAATTTTTCGACAATGGGATAGAAAGTTAAGAATTTTGGAAGATTGTGTTACTGTTGAGGATGACTTATATAGGCATAAACTTTTCTTGAGAATGTGATTTGTTTAGAGGTTGAATTTGCTTCCAAGTTGTGCATCAAAGTTGTGGAATATGTTTTCCTCTTTTGATTGATATAAAACTTGGAATTTTTGGCAAAGGGGATGGAAAATTATGATTTTTGGAAAAATGTTGTACTGTTTTGTACTGTTGTGAATGTTAATGTGAAGACAGTAGCTTTGATTGAATTTTTGACACCATTAGAGGTAAAATTAGTTTTTAAGCCCTTCATGAAACTTGTAGGATTTTCTGTGATCTTTCAAATGAGACCTCATTTGTGATTTTTAGACAGTGGAGTAGAGACTTATGATGTTTAGAGTTTCTGTCATTGTGTAGGATGATGTTTATCTGACAGATAATTTGAGGTGGTTTTTGACTCCTTTAGAGCCAGATCTGGTTCTTAATCTCTTCATAGAAATTGTAGGGTTTTCTTTTAGCTTTCCATTGATACCAAGTTTGTTCAATTTGGAATTCTGAGTAAGAAGTTATGAATTGGAGAAGTTGGGTTGTCGGAAAAAGAAAAGACCAGAGTTTTCCAGGTCAACCACTGTAGATGACTTAGTCGACTAGGAGGTCTTCGACTAGTCGACTGATGCATGTAATTTTTACATGCATTAGTAGTCATGTTTTCCTGACCCGACCTCTCTCCAATCTTTTTCTTATAACTTTTCTATCCGACTTTCGATTGATCTGATTTTTGAAGTGTTGTATTCCTAAGACAATCCTCTACCTCTCCATGAAAATTTATGGATTTTCAGATTAAATTGAAAAAGATTTATTAGATCAAAGTGAGAGGATTGGTTGGAAAAGTCTGAGCATACTTCAGTATTTTGGTGATATCTCTATCTGTAGAGATCCAAATGAGGTGATTCTTGTTCCTTATTAAACTAGAGACATGGGGCTACAAGTTATCTGAAGGAATCAAATTTCTATTCAGTCCTTAAGATATTCAATTTTTGGAGTGAAATTGGGTATAGTGTACAGTCTCGGTTTTAGCAATAATTGGACCTATAGAGGTCCGAATAGAGTGATTTTGGTGTCAATGAGTTTCTAAAATTTAGAGGAAAATATTGTGATGGGAATTTTGGAATAGTACCGGGAATGTCACGAACATGCATTGTACAAATTTTTAATTGCTACATGTGCATTATTAAATGTTTCTGATGGGACAATATGTAATATATGTGTGTTTGACTTGTTATAGAGGCACATATGGAACGCCAACCCACCGACGTTGCTGAGACTTTCAGGAATTAGCTCAGAAGCTATTGGTGAGTGACCTAGAAGGTTCCTCAATTATTATTTGCTTATAATTCTGTGGTGAATAATGGTGGGATTGTGTTATGATTATGAATTCTGGACAGAAGGTCTGATGTATAGGGAGATTATGACATAAAAGAGTTATTTGTGTGATTTAATGTGATTGTGATTTTAATGTTATCAATTGTGAACTATTTGTTCGAATGTGATAATTTGGAAATGATTGTGATGCGTGATATTGCCTTATTGTGACATATGCATTCCATTCATGAATGCATGATCAGTTAATGACAGTTGTGACCGGAGTTGTTGGTGAGTGACCTAGACGGTTCCTTAATTATTATTTGCTTATAATTCTGTGGTGAATAATGATGGGATTGTGTTATGATTATGGATTCTGGACAGAAGGTCCGATGTATTGGGAGATTATGACATAGAAGAGTTATTTGTGTGATTTAATATGATTGTGATTTTAATGTGATCAATTGTGAACTATTTGCTCGAATGTGATACTTTGGAAATGATTGTGATGCGTGATATTGCCTTATTGCGACATATGCATTCCATGCATGAATGCATGATCAGTTAATGACAGTTGTGACTGGAGCAGCCACTGAGAGCTAAAAGCTCAATATATTTGGGCTTCGAGCCCACAGTGATTCAAAGCCTCAGGCTCAATGATTAATGCGCCCATATTGGGACAGTTTTAAGCACTCAGTCACAACACCGTAATAAAGTGGAAAAGTGTCACATACGCATTTCATATGCATTTAATTTGATCTCCTTGATTGAGTGAAAGGCAAAATGCCTTATACTTATGTGATAACAATCATGTGGTACTTCTGAATGTAAAAATTTGAAATAACTGTGATATGCTTGAGTGTTGCATGAAACATAATGGTTGTTGTGACTAGAGTCGCCACTGATCAGAGTTTTAAGCTCAACGAGTGAAAATGAGCCTTGAGCTCATAAGTGATTCAGAGCCTCAGGCTCAATGTTTAATGAGCCCTGTATCCACCAACGGATAAGGGGCAGTTATTAATGAGCCCTACAAGGGACAGTTTAGGCACTCGGTCACAGCAAAATAATAAATGGAAAGTGAATCTCATATGCTTATATCAAATATGAACAATATGAATGTGGAATTCTGTAGATGTGTGTGTGAATGTGCATTATGAAATAATGTTCGACGTATGCAAATTGTGTGATGTGACTGGGTGAACCATCGATGATGGTCACTCAGTGAGTTCGCAAAACTCACCTAAAATTTGCAATTATTTTTCAGGACCCATAAGAATACCCCGTTAGGCAACGGGCGTATAGCATCGGATTGTGAGTGAGAGAAGTGGTCGGGATCAGTTCGCGTCTGCATTAGTGTCTGATAGAATTGTATTTTTCTGAATTTTTGTATTAATGATTAGATCAATTTGTAAGTCATCGGACTGAAATAATTTTTACTTATGAAAAGGGCCCCCGTGGTCATTGTACTTACTAGTGAATGTGTATGTTAATTGATTTCCGTGTATTGTATGTTTGTGTTTTAAAAAAAAAAATTTATACTGAGTTTGGACTGAGTGATATAGCAAGTCATCCTTGCAGGGCACGGACTCGGATATCACCATCGATGTCAGGTTCGGGTCATGCGGGAGTGGGGTGTTACACCTTGCATCTCAAGGTTTAGGAAAATAGAGATTCATTCTAGCTCATTTTGGTGTTTCTGCTGCCTTCACTCTATCCTTTGCTTCTCACCATCGAAACTTCTCACTCCCTCTCAACTTCTAGAATTTTTCTTGTTTTTGGATCATTTTCACTTGAAATCTTTGTAAGTTACTGTATCAAGAAGAAGGTTTTGCTATTTTTTGTGTTATTGTTGTGTTGGTTTTGAAATTTGCACCATGGTCTAGGAGTTAAGTTTGGTTGCTTGGAAGAATAGTTGGCTTGCTTCTTTGGAATTGTTCTTTGAAGTTAAGAAGGTAAAGGAATGATAAACTTGAGTTCATGTTATAATATGAAATGTTTGATACTTGAATTGAATAGAATATGTGTTAAGATGATGATAAATGATTGTTGTAATAATGATCCTTGTATGATAACTTCTAGTTTGGTTTTGATGTATGGAACATATTGATTTGTAAGTTACTTAATGAATGATTTTTGAATTGGTTTTTGACATGAATTTAATATGGAATTGAGGCATGAATATGATGGAATTGAAGTGGAATTGATGAACTATAGTGAAGGGGTGTTAAATGTGTATAAAGTAGTTAAGTTTTAGAAGCAATTTGAAGGTTGTGGGTGAATGAACCTTCGGTTCAGTCATCCCATGATCGTGGGAATTATAGGGCATATTCCCACAGTTGTACAAAAGGGTTAGGAAGGTGAAATTTTGGTTTTGTGCAGTTGTTGACATATATAAGCTTAGGGCACTTAGTAATGGTTTAATTGAGGTTAAAAATGAACCTAGATGATGTTAGATTAATTGAGTAAAAGTTAATCTAGTTATGGACTATTAATTGAGGTAATAACTTAAAGAATGTGTGATTAATTAATAATGTGTCTAATGTCAAAATGTATGGTATGTTCAAGATGAATGTGTTTTTAAAAATTCAAATGTGTTCTAAGGGTTTTATATGATGTGAATTGGATATGGATGTTTATAATTTGGGAATTTTTATGATCTTATGTAATATGTAATGACTTAATGTTTCATTCATATAATTTTGCTTATGTTTATAAGACATATTGAGTTTGATCAAAAGGGAATGAATATTTTCAATTTAAAAAAATGAAATAAAGACATATGTTATACACTACATTATTTGTTTGTCAGTTTGAAATCTGAATTGGATTGTTTTAAAATTGTTAAGCCCTAGTCGTGGGTAAATAGGCATGCCTAGAAGGGTCTGCAGCTGCTCCTATGACACTTCAGTGTCTCCTGATATTGACACTTTGGTGTCCCCTAATATCGACACATAAGTCTAGCCTGTTTTATGATACCAATCATGATATCTTCTGTTTTGGTCTCATTACCCACTTCTGTAAAAAGGATTAATTGACTAACCCATTTTGTACTTTGATATATGATCGATTATGTTATAAATAAGTTCTAACCTGAAATAAGATAAATTTTGATCTGATACAAATTTTGACATAATTATGTTTTGTTTTGAGACTCGTGCATTCTGTTCTGAAGCAATGACACCCTGTTTTGATATTTATATGTTTTTTCTATATTAATGAATCATAAATTATTCTGAGACACGTAATGTTTAAGTTACTCTTGAATATGAATAACTAAAGACTGCGTATGATATGATTTGATTATAAACATGTGAATATTAGATGATTGTTAGAAACAGTCATCATTATGTATCCTATTTAGTTATTCCTCACTAAGCTTTATGCTTAGCATGGTAGTTTTGCCTCCGTGTAGGTTTTGATAAGAAGATTTAAGGCTGGGACAACCGCACTGGCCAAATGAGGATGTGTTTTGTTTCAACAGGATGTATATTTGAGTTTGTTTTTAGGTTGCATTTAATGTAATGAGACATTTTGTATAGTTTTGGATAAGGTTTGTAATATCCTATAAATGATTTGCAATAACCTTACTACAAGATGGATTTAATATATATAGCATAAATTTTGATAAGTTCATTATATATGATGTATATTATGTTTTGTTTATAAAATAACTCCTCATGGATTATAATGTTTGTTTGCTTGAGTTTCTGGAAATGCATGTCAGGAATGTTTAGTATGTTTTGGATTATTTTAGGTTTGTTTTGTATGAAACTTGCATATCCTCCCAAAGGGTATGAGGGTGTAACACGGAATGTTAGATCATAACCTAATTTCATACGTAGAGATTGAGAAATCCTATTTATGAATAAGTATATCATAATTCGAAGGAGTTGATTGCAACTCTAAAGTAACATGAATTAAATCTTTTGGATTAGGGTTAAACCTATTAGCATACCATAGGAGTCTCCACAGTCCAATAAATCAACAAAATAATTTCATAATAAAAGAGCAATCTATTAAGGGTTTAGGAAGATTCGAAACCTAGATACTAGTCTTTTGATATTGGTAATTTATGATAATCGCTATCCTTGTGGGATCGACTCGTATTTATCATTACTTACTGTAATTCATAATTAAGAAACTCATCTCAAGTCAATAAAATTTTTGGCATCATTCCTGAAGTTAGTGATATTGGGAAAACTCAATTTTTATTAATTTAGTCATTACTTTAGTTTCTTTTATTCTCCTTTATTTTTGTTTTTTTAATTACGATATTTTACTTGTTATTTGTTTAGTTTATTTTCTTTAGTTTTAGACTTAAGCTCTAGGTTAGTTTGACTCGGAGTACATGTAAGACCTTACTAGATGCAGATCATGAAATAGAAATAACTATGCGAAGGAATCTTCATAGGATAAATCTACGATAGTTTAAGCTAGATCGTTAGATCAAAAAATTTAAAGGTCGCGAAGAAATTAGGGAATCTTACAACATGGCAGTCACAGACAATGTTTGACTATGCTAGACTAGACTTAACTGGTGTAGAATGTAACATAATGAGGCCAATTGTTCAAGTGAGCAACTTTGAGATAAAGTCAAGCATCATCCAAATGGTGCTACAATTAGTCCAATTTGATAAACTCCTAGACGAAGACCCCAACATGTATATCTTTAACTTTTTAGAGATCTGTGATACTTTTAAAATTAATGGAGCAAATAATGATGCAATTATAATGTGTCTACTTCCAATCTCCCTAAGAGGAAAGGCTAAACAGTGGCTGAATTCTATGCCATATTCGTCACTTATGACATGGGATCAAGAGTCAAAAAAAAATTTCTTAAAATAATTTCCCTTAAAAATAATGTGAAGCTAAGAAATGATATCTTGTCACACTCCTAAACTAATGGTAAATCATTGTATAACACTTGGGAGAGATTCAAAGAGATGCTCTGATGATGCCCTCATCATATGCTACCATTGTAGATGAAAACATAGACTTTGTATAACAGGATAAGTCAAAGTACAAAGCAGTCGATAAATGCAACAGTTAAAGGGATGTTAAATAATGGAACACCTGAAGTAGCCCAAGAGTTGATCAAATATATGTTCATGAATAAGTACCAGTGGTGCTCAGTTAAAGCACGAACTATTAGGCTAACAAAAGTTTACGAGGTGGATGGAGTGGCGCAATTGACAAGTCAAGTGGAGGCCTTGAGTAAGAAGATAGACAAATTGACCATGGCTCCTCAAGGAAAGGTAAAGTAGAGTGAAGTGTGTGGGTTAGATCATCACGGATAGGAATGTCAATTACCTCAACCGAAACACGTGGATTATTTGGGGAATGCTTCTAGACTAAAAAATAATACTTACAGTAATACATATAATCCTAATTGGAGGAACCACCTGAACTTCTCATGGGGTAACCAAGGAAAACAAAGAAACAACCCTCCTCCTGGATTTTAATCACAAGCATCACAACCATGGGAACCAAATATAGATGAGTTGATTATAGAATTCATTCAAAAATCAAGGACAAAACATTAGCAAACAAAAACATCCATACAAAGAGGGGATTTTCCCTTATTAAACCTCTTGCAAAATGACCAAAGAATATAGAGCTAGTGAATGAGACATTATTAAACAAGGAGGAACCAAGGAAGATGGAAGTGCTAAATAAGGAGAGCTCTGATAAGAAGATCACATTACTAAAGAAACAAGTTGATTCAGAGAATTTTTATATTCCTTGTAGTATCAGAATTTAAAGGTGGATAAGGTTATGGTTGACTAAGAGGATAATATAAATATGATGTCTTATCCCTTATTTTAAAAAAATGGGAATAGGAGAACTTAAACCGACTAGGATTTGCATTCAAATGGCTGATAAATCTTTAAGACGTCTTAGGGAAATCATAGAAATTTAAGGTCGATAAGTTCGTGTGTCCCAACTGATTTTACCATTTTGGACATAGAGGAGGATTCAAAAGTACTATTAGTCCTTGAGCAACCATTCCTAACAACTGCCAAGTCACTTTTAGATGATGATAAAAGCGAGTTAACTTTAAGAGTTAGGGATGAGAAGGTTACGTTTAGAATCTCAGATGCTAGAAGATGTTCTTTTGATTTTTTGGATACTATTGAAGTCAAGAAGTTTGACAGGACTCCACATGTAAGAATCCACTAGAGAAGATACAAGTTTAAGGGAATAAACCTATGGTAAAACATGGAAAAAGTGTAGAAAGATATCCCACCTATAAGTTATGGAACCTATGGTAAGGTTACAACAAAAGCCACCTTAAGCGGATAAGGTACGTCGACCTAACAACCATAAAGAAGCATTGTATGGGAGGCAACCCATGAGTTAGATGTAATTTTATTTTAATTTCGATTTTAATTTGTTTACTTTTGTGTTAGTATAGGTTTTAATTAATTTAATTATTTAAAAGTTCTTTGGGATAGAAAAATTAAGCATCTTAAGGGAGAATTATGCTTAATAGTGACTTTAGAGGTGATGTGTCATATGTTATAATTCTAACGTGTAAAATTAGGTTAAGGATTAAATTTTAAAGTTGCACATTTTTACAGAGAGTTATACCCTCTTTGGACTTATTGGCGTAGTTTTGCACATTCTCATGCACAATTGTCTATCAGAATGTATAAACTTGCGAAAAGTTACAATTTAGTGAGTTACATTGTCTGATGCACGACCATGTATCAGACCATGACTGTGCACGACCATGATGCACGTTAAAAATGCCCAACCATTCAAATTTGTCATTTCCGTCTCATTCAGTCTTAAATTTCTACTGCCCTCTTTTCTCCCATTCCAAAATCTTGCAATTTTTGGCCAATATAGAAACACCCAAATGAGTAATACTTCAATTTCACTTGTTAGTACCTGTTTAATTAAATAATTTTCTTTATTTGTTGTATATTATGTGAATTTCCTGAATTGCAAATTATGAATCCATATTAATTCTGTGTAATTGATAGTTTGATTATAGTTTTAAAGTTGATAAATTGCATTATCCAATTGTGTTAATGTGTTCATTTGACAAATTTGCATGAAATTTAGGTGACAATTCAACTTAATTTGAGTAAACTTGGGTTTTGTCTCATTACATTTTAATTGTGATCTTTTAGTCTTTGATTAGGTTAATTAATCAATTATTATAACGTCAATCAAAACTAGGCTTGTTTTAAATGCATGGGTTCATGTTTAATTACATCCATTTTGTGTGATTATGATTTTAGAGTTTTTAATTACAATTTTAGGGTTAAAATTTTAATTTAACAATTAATTAGTTTAATTTGTTAATTGCATAATTCCAAATTTAAAATTTGAAATTAAATTAGTTTGTTAATTGATTTTCTAATTAAATTTGTTTAATTGTTTAGTTATTTCTGTTAAGTACTTTGTTAATTTTTCATAGTTGTTAATTTTTTTGTTTAGTTTATTTTTTGTAATTGATAAGTATTGATAATGATCAAAATTAAGCATGTTGAAAAGCATATCCTAGTTATTTATATGTTAATTTTCTCACATTTGTTAAAGTCTCAGGCAAAACGACACAATCTTGACTCGATAAAGAGACTTCAAGAAAGAGGCATTACGGTGAGTCATCTATGACAACCTAACTCCCAAAGAGGCCACAAATGCTTTTATTTAATTTCAAGGCTCAAGAAGAACAGTACTAAAGGTTGAAAGACAAGAAGTTTGGAGTGAATCGGTACATCGATTGGGAGGTTTTGGAGCAGATTTGGTTAGCCCAACAAGTAAAGGAGTTCATAGATGTAGGAGCATGTTCCCAATTGTTTGAAATTATGGAACCATCATATAGAGAGCTGACTTTGGAGATCCTCTCAATACTCTCTGTGGAGAAGGAATGCTATAACGAGGATCACCCCATCTCATTCTAGTTCAGGATGATGGGGGAGATGCACAAAATGAGCTATATTGAGTTCACCATCACCAGGGATTTGTAAGATCGAGAGTACAGGGAACACCAGAGTATCAAGCTTTACGAACTGATCTTCCATACAGTCTGTCACCATAACAATTTGATACATCCATGGTACTCTAAATCATACTTTGAGTGGTCGAGGAGATAGTTGGGGAGTCATTGACAATGTGGATTTCTTCTACCTCTGGAGTATGAGTGAGTGGGTGCCTATCCATTTGGGACATGTGCTTGTCCATATTATCTGGTGCTAGAGTGTGGATAAGAAGGTCAACACGTTATGTATTAGACCTTACATGACCAGGTTAGCACAAAGGATGGGAGTTTTTGATCGACTATCGACAATGTCAGAGATGACGACTATGGTGGCACTCAACTTGATAGTAATGCATCATATACACATGGTTCATCAACATCGGGAGCCCACAGGAGTAGTGTACATGCTTGTTGGGGAGCCCAATGAGCCAGTAGCATCGAGAGGACCTAAAGAGCAATAACCAAAACCATGGTCATCACCATCCCAAACAAGAGGGAGAGCATTAGATGAATTTCATCTAGACTAACAGATTATCGCTCATTTGGAATGATAGTAACCAAAACTTATGGAGTAGATGAAAAGGCTCGAGACTTCAGTAGCATAGATGGGATACCTGATGGTATCAATAGTGAGCCATCAGGGAGTTATTGTTTAGCCTCCACCATTCGACTAGGGCACTTTATTTGCAGATGCTCTACCTAGCCAGTATTATTACTAAGAGAACCCTCCTTTTTCATATTTGCCAGGATCACCAGATGTGAGAGATGTTTAATTTCTATATTCTTCCTTTTTCTTTATCTTTTGTGTATATTTGTCATTTTTTTCATTAATTATCTTGTTTTCTCTAACATTATAATTAATTATGCTTTTATTTTTATTTTCAATAGTGTTATTTTTATTCCTTGTGTTCTTTTTATCCCTTCGTTTTCATATTTCGGAAAAATGTAGTTAACTTGGATAGATCTAAAATCAGAAAATTCCCATAATCAAGAAAGTATCACAAAACCCTCTCACTTTCATAAATGTTTATATTGTGTACATTGACAACAATGTACGACTTTAAGTATGGGGATGAGTTTAATAATGTTTAATGATTTCTTTAAGTTGATTATAATCTTGATTATAAATTCTTTTGATTGATTTTCTGAATTGGTTGAAATATTTCCATAAGTATTGTATTTCAATGTTGAATACTAAATTGAATTAGTATGCAAAAGGATGATAGTTAGAATAACATTGCTTTTATAAGTCATATTTTAGTAATCATTGATATATTCAAGTTGAATGATATTGCATATTATTTACACATGGAATACCTATCATTTTGTGAGTTTTTGAGTCTGAGAGCAAAATTTTTAGGCTTTTGTTATTCTTTCAATGTGTTATCGATGTAGAATGAATCTAGAACTTGCTTTTATTATGCATATTGAGATCATATTTGTCAAAATTAGAAGCATTAACATGATAAAGGCACTTAGATTCAACAACTTATTTAAGTTTATTTCTTTGAAAATTACCACACCTTTAAATTTACCTTTAGGAATAACCAAGTTGAACCTTAGCCTTTTTCATTAATTAAACCCACATATTAACTTTTACCCTTTTTTTTAAGACTACTGTTTTGAACCTTGAAGGTTACTTACATTATCTACTTGCTAAGACTTGGAATTATTGAAAGGTCCAATTTTTTTTTTATTATGGGCTGAATACTTAATGATTGATAAAAAAATCAATATCGATTAAAAAAATGAATAAGTTTATGGTACCAATAGAATTATGTTGAAAGGAACTGTAAGTGTAAACAAGTCTTATAATTTCTTCTTTAGTAAATTTCCTTCAATTCAACCATTTTTATTATCCTAAGTATACCATACCTAAGCCCCATTACAACCTTATAAATACCTTTTGATTTTTGTTTCTAGATTATACATAAGTGGTGGAGATGTGATATTATTACAAGCATATGTTAAGAGTTCTACTATGTATTGACTGAGAGTTTTTGATACTTTCCACCTTAAACACTTGAATGCATTGAATGAAATCTTAGTAAGGGTGTAATGATTAATGCTTTTGATTTCAATGTAATTATTGATATTATTGACGTGATTATTATTAATATTGACTTAGAATGTTAATTTTAGGATTATTTGATTCCAATTGTATGTTAATTTGATTTGATAGGATATGATAATTTATAGTATCAATGGATACATTGAAATTGATAAGGGATTGATGTTGTAAGATTTATATTTTTGATTATGGTTTGCTTGAGGATAAGTTGTAAGATTTATAAAGATTGATCATATTTATAACTCATATTTAAGGTATTTTTGCTTAATATTTTATACTTTTATTGTGTATTTGGTCATAATTCACTCCAAGTGTGCTTAAAGAGTACAATTGCCTTCATGGACTTAAAGGAGAATAATTCAGAAAAAAAAAACACAACATAAATGAAGATTCGAAGCACAAAAGAGATGCACGACCGTGCATCAACTCATGCATTTCTTTCAAGCTATGCAAATTTGAGATTTTTATAGATTTTGGTTATGCACACTCTGATGCACTATAGTGCATAAGACGTTCATTGACCAAAATCCTAGAATTCAATATAAAAGATGTTTTCAAAGGCAAACTAGAGAGGAGACAAACCAAGGTGTTCTGAAACTCTCAAGGGCAACTCAAGTGGCAATTTTGATACAGAGAAGCTGGAAAACATGAGGAATTCAATGAAAGATCCATTAGAATATAAGATCAAACCTCTACAATGTAAAAATACTCAATGGAAGACAACCATGGATATTTAGAATTATAAGCCCATTGTCTTCAATTTATTTTTCTTTCTATTTATGTTTGATTTTGTGTTTGAACATATGTATCTAAATGTTTTGTTAGTATTTGGGTTAGATGAACCCTATGTTGATACTTTAATATGAGTTGATCCTTTTGTTAATGCAATTGGTTTGACTGGTAAATTGTGATCCAATTACATGTTTTTATTTATGTTCTAATATATCTGAATATTAGATAACAACCTAATTTCATACATAGAGATTGAGAAATCCTATTCATGAATAGATCTACCATAATTGGAAAGAGTTTATTGCAACCTTAGAGTTAACATGACATAAATCTTCCATATTAGGGTCAAACTTAATAAAAGGATTCAAAAATTGGTAAAGCAATCCTATAAGCTTAAACCTAAGTAATTCGATTAAAAAACTTATGATTAGTTGTTAATAGACTCAAGGTCAACTATTAGCATGCCATAGGGGTCTCCAAGGTCTAATAAATTAAAAAAAGTTTGCATAATAAAAGATTAATCTATTAAGGGTTTAGGGGTAATCGAAACCTAATTACTAATGTTTTGATATCTTTAATTTTCTTAGTGCTTCCTTAAATATGTGATTTAAACTTGTTGCCCGTTTATTTTACTTACTCTAGTTTTATTTTCTTTTAAATTAAAAATCACAAAAAATTTTGTAGACTAGATAATAGAATAATAGTAACTACTACTAATCACTCTCCTCATGGGATCAACTCATATTTGCCGGTAATAGCTATAGTTATGTCGTGCACTTGCGGTAATTCATAATTGACATACTTATCTTAGGTCAATCACCACTCGACCATATTGTGCTCCCCTGAAGTTGAGCTACTTTATGTTGTTGTTTTCACATGGAAGCAATCAGTTAAGCGAAGGCTTTCTTGCCCACATAATTCACATCCATGTTGAATTTCCTTAAGTGGGCTAGAAGAAGTGACTTTTAGGTTGTTCAATTGTTTTTCCAAGTTTGATACTTCAGCCTGTAATATTTTTATTAAATCCACAACAAGCACTCCCTTTTAATCTTTAAAGGTTAGCTCCTATTTACTTCTTTCAAATGTCTATAGACAGTTATTATTTGACATCTCTTTTAATAATTTATATGTTGCCTCAATTTTTTTTTTCATTAAAGAGCTACCAACTGCTGCATCTATGGTGCCTCATGTAGGTGGATCCACAGTATTATAGAGAATTTGTAAAAGGAACTCTCTTGGTAAGTTATAATGTGGGCAGCTTCTTTGTAACTCTTTGAATCTCTCCCATTCTTCATATAATGACTTCCTTTCACTTTGCTAAAAATTAGTGATTTCCTTTATGAGCCTAGTGATCTTTACTAAAGGGAAGTATTTATCCAAAAAGGCTTGCACTAGCTCCTATATCGTGACGTTCTCTAGGTTGAGAGAGTTTAACCATGACTTAGCTCAATCTTTAAGAGTAAAAGGAAAGAGTCTCATCTTATCTACATCTTTTGCTAGCCCATTGTATAGGAACATTTCACAAATCTCCAAAAAGTTTGTCAAATGAGCATTAGGATTCTTATTAGCCAATCCGTAAAGTTTGACATTGGTTTGCAACATATACAACAATGCTAGTTTGATTTCAAACATTGGTCTACACTGGTGGTCTCGTTCTTCCTTATTGTTTATGTTGAACCATGACCTCATGAAGTCCATAAGGGTTTGTTGATGTTCTCTTTGTTTCCTTTCCTCTACCATTGCTATATCTATTACTTTTTGGCATCTTCTTTTTTAAACCTCCCTCTTTTACTTGGTGATGTCAAAAACTTGCGTATCTTTTAATTTGCTTCAACTCCTTGTAGATCTTATGTTTGTGAGCCTAAAATCACACAAGAAAAGTGTTAAATTCCTTAAAGTAAGGTAACTTGAATTGTAGTAGGTGCTAAAAAACAAATCTCCAATAACAATGCCAAAAAAAAATATGTTTTAATTTAAAAACTTTATTTACTGCAATTATATAGATCATAAATTATAGTCTAAAAAGCGTCATCCCATGAGGTTTATAGTAGTCATCTAAAAATTTTATAAACTTTTTAAGGAAAATAATAATAACTAGGAATTAAACTAAAACAAAGAATTAATAACTAAACAATGGCAGTTGTAGCAATAAATTTGATAGATTAATTAATGATGAAAATTAGGAATTACTTATATCCTTATGTTTTCACTTTACCTTCTTGATTTAATCCTACTTGATCCTCGAGATCTAATAATACTTGATCCTCAAGATCTAATAATTATGATTTCCCTATCTCGAGATCTAATCAAATAATCACAATTAAAATAGATAGAGATTGAATTGTGATATCTCAATCTATCAAAACTCTTTGTAATTATATAACTAGATTCGAAGCAATCCTATGAAATAAATAAAAAAAAGTAATATCTCTCTTTAATTTCCTATTAGTTTGATGTTTATAGGTCTATTGAGGCACCAACTTTTACTGTGCAGCATAGCATAAATGATGCAATCCAATATCTCAATTCAAATTGAATATAAATTAATAAACATCACAAGGATATCTCATTAAGAATGTAAAGTTCAACAAATAAATCAAGAGCAATTCCTAAAAAATTTTTAGAAATCCATACATGTAACTATGTATCCAAACTTAATCATTGTTAATATTTATCAACATAAGGAAGCAAGAAAATAGTATAGAATTGAATTTGGAAGTCTTCTCTTCTTTGCCTTATATTAGAAAATCTACAATCGTGTTCTTGAAATTTTTACTCTTTTGATCCCCTCAAACTATGTTTTTTCAATCGTCAAGTGATATATTTTTTTATAATTTTAAGGGTTTTGTCTATGATTTTTCCATGTATTTATCTTCCAAAAATAGTCAGAAACGTGAAAAGTATATAAAAAAACTCACATCCTAAAAAACACCTTGCACGATTGTGCATGACATGTTACTCTTTTGCATGATCATGCTAGAGACTTCCATTATACTTCCTCCTTTTGCATAATTGTGCCAAACATATTTCTCCAGCTTTTTCTTTATTTTTTCTTTATTTTTTCCTTTCTCCACTCATCACTAAACACATCAAACAACCCTTGAAACATACTATCAAGATTTAATTCTTACCTTAAACAACAATCAATTAAACAAAACATATAAAAAATAACAAAAACATAACTATAAGTCCAAAACAAATGATTATCCTTTAATAAAACACTAAAACATACTCTAAAACTTATAAAACATATTATAATTTACACTTATTAGATATATTTAAATACATTGAATATAATATTATAAACCATATTAAACAAAATGTTAGTTTTAATGAATATAGAGAATGATTTTCTAGATAAGTAGTGAGAGTAAAATTTGAAAATGTTTAAATCTTATAACAAAACATCCAAATGGAACTAGTGCCTTTTTTAATAAATTTGTTATACGGTTGAAAGACTACAAGATATTGAAATATTTATTTTCATGATAAAAAGCTTATCTTGAAGATGAATATATATTTATCATATTTATAAGAAGGATAGTAAGTGTAACAACCCAAACTACCCGCTTGCAAATATTGTCCGCTTTAGGCCAAGGTCTTCGTGTCAAGCACTCGCACAGTTTTATTTTTCTAATTTGTAGGTTTCTTTAAGGCACGACTCCCGTAAGACTTTCCAAAAGGTCACCCATCTTGGTACTAATCTTGCCTTAGCACGTTTAACTTTGGAGTTTTGATGGGATTCGATGCGTTGAGGCATAGAAAACGCATCTGCAAAAGGAAGGTATCTACAGCCCTATAAGGCATGCTTCATTCTCCTTTCCAATCAATGTGGGATGGAGCCCATAGCCTTAGTGCTACAAGGATATCCCCTCCCTCGTGGACGCCCAGCGTCTTCATTGGCCCATCGGCACCACCCGAAATGTAACATCCCATTCCCACACTAAGGGTTAGAATCCTAAAATTTGGTACATGTGAGCTCAAAGAGAGATTAAGAAAATGTATTTTATGCTCATACATAATGTTAGCATCTATGCACATGAATTTGAATCTTTGCACATAAAAATAATTGTACATGCATTCATTGATAATTTCCAAGTATAATTGTTTATAAATGTGATTATATTTGGAATTGTGGATTATATGTGTGAAAAATTGATTCGGAGAGTATATTTATTTACTCAGAAATTTTGGTGAAAATTTGAAAATTTTCTAAAATTTAAGGCTATTTTGGACTAAAAAATTGTCAAGTGGCAAAATAATTGTAAAATGGTAGTAGAAATTACTGTCCAATGGCAATAGAAATTTTGATGAAAGACTTTAGGATTTATTGAAAAGTTCCATTGAAATTGGGAGACACAATGGACTAGTTATTAAAGTGGACCAAATGGAATCATAGGGAGGTGACATGTGACAAGTGACAAGTGTCACTTGGCTTGCCACAAACCTCACCCACGATTGTTTACCTAAATGAAAGACCATTTCATGGTCTTTCGCCATGATTTTTGTGACATGCCTTCTTCTCTCCTTTTCCTTTCTTTTCTTTCATTCAGGACACACTCACCAAACCTAGACAACTTTGAGTCTTGCCAAAATCTTTCACCTTGCTCTCTCTCTCTCATTCTCACTAAAAACCCAAACCTTCCAACCCTTAAGAAGATGAAGATCGTGGAGATGAAAGAGTTATGGTTTAATGGTGATTTTTGAAGATTTGGAAGCTAAATCAAGTAAGTAGCTTGTTAAATATTATGGGGTTGGTTTAATGAAGCATTTGTGATGATTGTTAGAGATTAAATGGCATATGATGGTGTTTTATGTATGATGAATGTGACTGATGAAATGCTTAGGTAAATTTCTTTTTTTATATATGTATAATGATTAATGATTTATAATTTTTCATAGAGATGTTTTAAGGTTGAATTGTAACATCCCACCCCCTCCTGGAAGGGTAAAATAGTAAAGTTGGCATATGATGAGATTAATTAAGAATAATTATTACTGTTCATGCATAATAGGATTGATACACAGTATCAATTGTGTATACGGAATTACGGTAAATGCATTCATGACATTCCCGGTAATTGGGCCTAACGGCATTTATTGTGATTAACGTGGTTATGGGATTTGAAAAATTACTCTGAGTCTTGTTGTTAAGCGTTTTTGATTTTAAAGGATTTTAGGAATTTTTCTGGAATTTTCGGAGAAAGTTCGGACCGCAAAATCGCGGTACACAGCCTAAATATGTTTTGCGGTAGAAAAGGTAATTGTTGTGATTGAAAAATTATTTAGAGTGCACTATTACCTGTTTTATAATTTTAGGGAATTTCATTAATTCTCAAAAAATAATTGGGAAATTTTGGATGGATAAATCGCCAATTGGCGAACCGGTCGATTCTCGGTAGCAAAAATTGCTACCCACTGGTACTGTAATATTGGGTATTTTATTTTGGGACTAAAAGTAGGGCCATTGGAGTGAAATGGAGTAAAATTTTGGATTGGATTAAACAAATTTATATTGACTTTTCTTTGAATTATGGACCTATCACCTTGTGCCATTGCAAAAGGTTACATTAAATGCTCCATCTCAATGCTTACGGATATGTATTGTTATTAAAGGAAAGGAAAGGATAATAAATTGTTTTAAAGGCTTTGTTAAGCCATCCGAAAGATATACAACAGAAACTCTCTTGATAGAAACCATCGAAATTTTTGCACTCTTCTCATCTTTCTCCATAACTTCAAGCTCCTCTCTTTGATTCCCTCAAAGTTAGAGGATGAGTTTTGTGCATGCTTGAGAAGGGAAAGAGGTTAGTACCTTGGTGTAGAGATTGGTTGTTGAAGCTTTAAAGGAGGCTTTTGAAGTAGGTATGTATCCATTTAAGGTTTAAGCTTTAAATGATGTTTTGATGATGTAGTTCATAAGTCATGATTAGTGGGTGCATTTAAAGGGATTATTGTTTATTAATGATGAGTGATGATGGTTAAATGTTATGAAAAGATAGTTTGAATTGTTGAGTTATGATTTGAGGAAGCTAGCTTGAAAGATGTGTTGTTAATTTGATTTTGAAGTGAATATAGATAAGTAATAATTGAATTGAGGAATTTAATGCTGTAAATTGTTCAGTAGTAACCCTAGTATATGTATGACTGGAGTAATATTTTTATTTGTATTTATTTTGATGTCTAGTGATGTGAAAAAGGCATTGGAAGTGGTTGAACTAAGGTTAACCTTAAATCTGGAAAGTTGGAATTATAAGTGATGTTACTGTTTTATTCATAACTTATTGTGTAGAAATGCAAATGAGGTAAGGTTAGTGGCCACTGAAACTTTGGACTGTTGGCTCCAATTTAGTGTGAAATGGGTGTTGTTGAATTCCAATGATAGAAGGGTGAATTTTTGAATGGGAAAGTTCCTGTTCCATTGCCTATAAACAGTAACCGCAACCATGACATCTGAGTTTTGTTGATTTTTATGAATTAATTGAAATGGAATTAGGGAAAATGGTCTTCATGGAAGTTGTAGCATATTTGATTATCTTTCCATTGCTACTGATCTTGCTATTTTTAGAATTGTGTATTGGGAGATATGAATTGATTACTAATGACTGGTTTTGAGCATTTTTAAGGAAACCTAGTTTAAGTGTGATTTTGTGAGTTTACTGATTTGAGGCAATTTTAACATTTGATGTGGACTGAATTGGTGTGAGTGAGCTTCTGAAAAGTTGTAGAGGAAGAGATTATATTGAAATTGATATTTGGTATGTAATTTTAGAAGTCAGAATTGGGAGATATGATTTTTTAAAAACTGATCCTACATTAGGTTATGAATGGCTGATGATAACAGAAACTTCCATAACAATTTTGAAATTGTTAGAGATCGAATTGGGTGTTGAGTGCTTCATGAACAATGAAGCTTATGATGTTATCTTTACAAGGATATAAAGTTCTGATTTTATTGACTTATATACTGGAAGTTATGCTTCTTGTAAGATTACTGCCCAAAGTGAAGGATTTCAGGGACAGTAACATTAGATGAATTAATTGACTTGGTTTGCAATAGAATTTGATTTTGGGTTGTTCATGAAAGTTGTAGAGGACATTGTGAACTTATTGACCATATTTTTGTGGTAATTTATTACTGAAGAATCAGTGAGTTATGAAATTGTCAATGTACTGCCCTGTGTTGAGGGAAATTGTGAAGGCAGAAGGTTTGATGGCTTATTTGATACCCTTAGGGTTGGAATTGATTTTTATGGTCTTCTAGAGAATTGTAGAGCTTTTCATAAGCTTTCCAATGAGGTATAGTGGGCATTTTTCTGATTTGTGTGCTAAAAGTTAGAGTAGTTGGAAATTAAGTTTTAAATCTGGAAAAAGGAAAGGGCAAGGTAGTAGGAAGAAACTTCATGGCTCATGAGGCGGCGTTCGCCTCATGGAGGCGAGACAGCTAGCCGTCTCGCGAGGCGACGTTCGCCTCGAGGCGAAATCAGACGGACTGGTCGCGAGGGCGACGCCTCGCCCTCGCGACGAAACGAGGTAAATCAGCCTCGCGAGGGCGGCGTCTCGCCCATGAGGCGGTAGCACGGGAATTTGCTTTTGAATATTTTTTGGTATTAATTGATCCGATTGTTCTTTTGTCAATTTCTTTCCGTCCGAGCGTCCGATTGACCTGATTCCAGAGGCATCGGATTCGTTGAATATTTAATTTCATATTATGAGAAGCGGGAATTTTAGGCGGAATTTGGCGTAGCCCTATCGACGGAACATGTAAACACTGTTTTATTTAATTGAGGACCTATAGAGGTCCGAATTGCATGCCGTCGGCGCCTATGGATTTCTAATTTTGATAGAATTTTATTATGGAAAAATATTGAATTAGGACCGGAATTCATGAACATGCATATCTCATCATCATGAGCACAAATTTCATATTTAGTGACTCGTACTTTTCTCGATTCATATAGAGGTCCAATTGGAGCGTCGATTGACCGACGTCACAGAGGTTTTCCGGCATTAGCTCGGGAGCAATAGGTGAGTAACCTAGTTGGTTTCTCAAATTTTTGATTGCTTACATGCTCAACGTGAATTACGTGCAAAAGTGAATTGAATGATCCTTTGTATGAATCTTGGCATGTAATGTATGGGATTGTATTGTATGATTTTACCGATCTTGATACCTTTGGGCTTTATAGCCATCATCTTGAACAATGGTGGTACCTTGGGCTTTATAGCCATATTGTGGATTCTTGATACTTTGGGCTTTATAGCCAAATCGCATATTTACTAAATCTTGCTGCATGCATAATTGCATGATCGGATAATGGGCGTGCCCCAGTTGCTATTTTCTTGATAAGAGCTTGAGCTCTCATCTTTATCTTGGCCGCCACGAGCCCGAGGGGAGAAATCACAGCGCGTCCCCACCGAACACCGGTGAGCACTTGGGCACAATCTTGAATAATGGAAAGAGTCACATATGCATTGCATTCGCATAAATGATTTATTTTGTGATAAGTCGACTTCGTGATGGTATGTATTCTTGTGAATGGTTTCTTGTTACTAGATATGGTTATTATTTGCTTATTGGTAATTGGTGATTCTTGTCTTGTCTTTATCAGACGCCATGGGCGTAATCATGATTTGAGTGAACCATCGATGATGGTTTCTCACCGAGTTCATAAAACTCACCCAAAATTTGCATTTATTTTTCAGGTCTGAAGAATACCCGGTTGACACGGAGTATGTCTCTGTAGTCGAATAAAGGTTAGAGATCGGGATCGGTTAGGTATGCATTAGTGTTTTAGTAAATTGTATTCGCAATCAACGTATAACAAGGCATTGTATTTTTACCGAGCCATTGTGGTAGTAATATTTTCTTGCATTGGTGATTGTAATTATCTTGGATGGTGTAATAACTGAAACTGGTTTTATTGAACACGGATTTTAATTACTTACTTGTGTTTACCGTGTGAGCGTGGAGTTAATGGCCCAAATAAAAAAAGTATCTGAATTTTAAATCGATGATGTAATACGTCACTCTCGTGGGACGCGGACTCGGATATCACCAACGATATCGGGTTGGGTCTTACGAGAGTGGGTGTTACATTTAGGTGGTATCGAGCCCGATGATACGTAATGTATCAGGCACGATTTGGAATATAGGTTGCATGCATTTGAGTCGCGTCGTTGCGAGATCGTGGTAAGCGATCCCTAGTCGAGTCGCCGAGGATAAATCCTACGGTGCATAAGTGTCAAGTGACTAAGTGAGAGAAAAGTGAGGCTGGATTAGAGTGAAAATCCTAAAAGGGATAATCAATTAGGAAAGGATAAAGGAAAATGGATAAAAGATTGAAATTGTCTTGGGTTAGAAACCCTTATAAGTGATAGTCGAATGGTGTGTTGGCCTGCATCGATTAAAATTTCCGAATTAAATTGACAATATTATGGTGATGAGAAAAATGCGAGATGTTGAGAGCTGGGAGAGATTCATTAGAGATATGGTTGGTTATAGTAGATCTAAGTGAGATTAAATGCAGGATGGTTAGGTAATTACGATTCGATAGTATATGTCATGAAAGGGAAATATTGGAATTGAGTAAAATGTAGATGGTCCAATCGGGCATATTTTGATTCACTTGTATTCAAGTTAGAGATTAGTAGATTTTATAGGCAGATGATAATAGCGAAATGGAAAGAAGCTCAATAGAGTCTTTAGCAGTTTCTTGAAGCTGAAAGAATCGAAAAGGAAAGATGTTGATGCCTATTTGAGTGAGATAAAAGTGTCTGAGAGAGTGAAATGAATTGGAAATGGTTATGAACTAGACCGCATAAGTTTGAGACTGAAATTGTTAGGTGATTATTGTGCTTGAGGTTGGAAATTAGTATGATAAAATCGTAAAGGAAAAAAGCAGACGAGATGATTTCTCTTGATGGTGTATCGGAAATCTTGAATTAGGTGTATATGGACACAAAATGGTAAATGGATAGGTATATAGATAGAGATAAAATGGAGTGGTATCAACGATTTTGTCGGGTATTGGGATTTGTGAACACCCGATCATAGACTATTTGAGGAAAATAGCGAGATAAGTAGCGAGAAAGCGGAATGAAAATAAGAATAATGATCATAAGCTGATAAGCCAAATTGATATGACCTTACAAGGTCAAGTTGCACGTAACGGATAGGGGAATGAGACATACAGTTTAATGATATGGTGAGAATGAAATAAAGATCTTGAAAAGAATGAAACCACAATAGTGGTGTATGAAAAGAGTTATTGTATTTAAATCGATTTACTGTTAGGGATATCTATTGGACAGTAAGGTTGATAGTGATAAATGAAATGTATGTTACAGATCTATGGAAACCATAGAGTAAATGAGCGGTAAATGTTTAGAGTGATTATAAGTGTGAAGTTCTTAAGAGGTTAAAGTAAGACAAAGGTGGAATGAGTGTACTGTATGAGAGGGCGAAAAGTGATTACGGTATAGATTACGAACAAGTGGTAAAGAAAGTGTTTAAGTGGTATCACAAGGAACCTTCGAAAGAAATGTTCGATATGTTCAATGATGGCATAAGAGTGTCTTGATTGAGATTGTACGAATATTGAAGAAGGATTGAAACACAATTAGGAATAATCATTGGTTGATGCGATTTTTGTGGACAAAATTAAAAGTGAAATTGGGTTATAGCTCATAATCTTGATAGTATCGCATTGTATGTATGAAATGTAAAGAATTCCATATGGTGAGATTTTAATTTGAGGTGATTCTATTGCAATGTGAAGTGAATCGATCTCCGTTATGATGTAAAGCTGTTGAGGAATCTAGATTTGAAGCGAAAAATAAAAGAGTCCCGAAGCGAGAGAGAGATACTAAAATAAAATGGAAAATTTTAGAGGTTTAAATATGGATGACAAGGTATCAACATATGTTGATAGGAATGATATGAAAACAAATGAGAAGAAAATGAAAAGAGTAACCGAATGGAGACAAGAGGGTCAAAAAGGGAAACTGACAATGAGGTGATGTAGTGACACCTTCATAAAGAAATTGTAGATACACTCATTGTAGACTCAATGAAAAGGGTAAAAGATGTACGGTAACGTCAATAAGACCCTAATAGGGATTTATGAGAGGTAAGCAAATGGTAGTAACTATGATTAGAGACAGAATGTGTTTGGAAGTGTTGAATAGTGAAAAGTAAAAAGAACGATAGGATGAATTGAGGAATCGACATCGATGATAAACATACCTTTGGAAGAGTGGGCAGTGAGTATTGAACTGCGACAATATGTTGAACGAGTATGAAATAAATTGAACTGACTGTGATAAATGGTATTAGTGCCATTCTCATGATTGAAAGCCTTGGAGACTGTAGATTCCCATAAGCATACACTGTGTTAATTTGAGGAAAGAGACGGGTATAAATACGACAATGCTGAAATGAACGAACAATTCTACCTACTAAACTCAACTAGTGAACAGATAATGCTGCAATGAACAGATCAATTACAGATATTGGGATTTTCAATGAGTGTCAAGCAGATTATGGGTAATTGTGAAGTGTTTCTGGAAAATTGAAGTTGTAAAAATAGTGATAAGAAAGGTTAAGAGTGCAGAAAGTAAAGGGGGAAGTTTTTATGATGAGTTTGAATATACAAATGAAATTGGAAAACTATAGTGAACAAAAGTCGAAGGAGAAATAAGTGTACCCAATAAAAAGGTATTAGAACAAGAAAGTGAACAGTTAAAGTTAGACATTCTAGTCAGCATATTTGAAAAGTGAAATTGAGTAATTGTAGTTATAAAATGAAGTGATTCTTGGCTCAAGTGTTTATAGGTTGAATGTCCAATAGGAAAAAGGTTTGATTATGGTCGTGTTATATAGCTTTGATTCACTGGAAAATATATACTGCTACACTGCGCAGTGCCTACTGGGAGTTAAAGACCATAATGGATTTGAGACTAAAATGTGTGAGAAAAAGGAAAGTGATTTAGGAAGACTGCATGGTTAGCTAAAGTGGAATTGGATCGGACAAATGAGATAGAGTAAACTGTATATCCGGATAAAGTGTGTGAACATGAATTGTCTTACGAGAATCGAATTTGAATATAAAGTGAATGACATATGATAAATGACTGCATTAGGTACATTGTTACTGATTATAGTGAAGTGGAGTTAAGTGTCACTGTATTGGTACCAAGGGAATGTAATTCGTCCCTGACGTGATTAAGGGAGGTACCAAAGAAATAGAAACGTACTCAATGGAACAGAAATTGGACTATATGGCATTGGGGAAAAAGTACTAGAGAAATAAAATGTGATAAGTGAATAGATTCGAAAATACCGAACTGAGTTATATATCGGAACCAAAGGTAGTGACAATTTTAGAAATGGTAAGTGAGATAGCTAAGAAAATGAGATCGCCAACTGATAGTTTTGTCAAATCCGTTTACTGTCCTAAGTGATAAAGAGTTAGCCAAATTAGTACCTGGACCACGGACTGAGAGTGGTTACTGTGATCACCCGAAAAGTGAATCATTAAGTGGAAAAGTATATGGGATATGAAGAATCATATGATTACTGTCATAGGGAATCGTTGACTGAGAATTTCGAGGACGAAATTCTTATAAGGAGGGGAGAATTGTAACATCTCACCCCCTCCTGGAAGGGTAAAATAGTAAAGTTGGCATATGATGAGATTAATTAGGAATAATTATTACTGTTTTATTAATAATAGGATTGATACACAGTATCAATTGTGTATACGGAATTACGGTAAATGCATTCATGACATTCCCAGTAATTGGGCCTAACGGCATTTTATTGTGATTAACGTGGTTATGGGATTTGAAAAATTACTCTGAGTGCGCTGTTAAGCGTTTTTGATTTTAAGGGATTTTTAGGAATTTTTCTGGAATTTTCCGGAGAAAGTTCCCGGACCGACAAAATCGCCGGTACCTGGCCTAAACATGTTTTGCGGTAGAAAAGGTAATTGTTGTGATTGAAAAATTATTTAGAGTGCACTATTACCTGTTTTATAATTTTAGGGAATTTCATTAATTCTCAAAAAAATAATTGGAAATTTTGGATCGGATAAATCGCCAATTAGCGAGCAAATTCGATTCTCGATAGCGTAAAATTGCTACCCACCGGTCTTGTAATATTGGGTATTTTATTTTGGGACTAAAAGTAGGGCCATTGGAGTGAAATGGAGTAAAATTTTGGATTGGATTAAACAAATTTATATTGACTTTTCTTTGAATTATGGACCTATCACCTTGTGCCATTGCAAAAGGTTACATTAAATGCTCCATCTCAATGCTTACGGATATGTATTGTTATTAAAGGAAAGGAAAGGATAATAAATTGTTTTAAAGGCTTTGTTAAGCCATCCGAAAGATATACAACAGAAACTCTCTTGATAGAAACCATCGAAATTTTTGCACTCTTCTCATCTTTCTCCATAACTTCAAGCTCCTCTCTTTGATTCCCTCAAAGTTAGAGGATGAGTTTTGTGCATGCTTGAGAAGGGAAAGAGGTTAGTACCTTGGTGTAGAGATTGGTTGTTGAAGCTTTAAAGGAGGCTTTTGAAGTAGGTATGTATCCATTTAAGGTTTAAGCTTTAAATGATGTTTTGATGATGTAGTTCATAAGTCATGATTAGTGGGTGCATTTAAAGGGGGTTATTGTTTATTAATGATGAGTGATGATGGTTAAATGTTATGAAAAAGATAGTTTGAATTGTTGAGTTATGATTTGAGGAAGCTAGCTTGAAAGATGTGTTGTTAATTTGATTTTGAAGTGAATATAGATAAGTAATAATTGAATTGAGGAATTGTGTATTGGGAGATATGAATTGATTACTAATGACTGGTTTTGAGCATTTTTAAGGAAACCTAGTTTAAGTGTGATTTTGTGAGTTTACTGATTTGAGGCAATTTTAACATTTGATGTGGACTGAATTGGTGTGAGTGAGCTTCTGAAAAGTTGTAGAGGAAGAGATTATATTGAAATTGATATTTGGTATGTAATTTTAGAAGTCGAATTGGGAGATATGATTTTTAAAAGCGATCCTACATTAGGTTATGAATGGTGATGATAACAGAAACTTCCATAACAATTTTGAAATTGTTAGAGATCGAATTGGTGTTGAGTGCTTCATGAAAATGAAGCTTATGATGTTATCTTTACAAGGATATAAAGTTCTGATTTTATTGACTTATATACTGGAAGTTATGCTTCTTGTAAGATTACTGCCCAAAGTGAAGGATTTCAGGGACAGTAACATTAGATGAATTAATTGACTTGGTTTGCAATAGAATTTGATTTTGGGTTGTTCATGAAAGTTGTAGAGGACATTGTGAACTTATTGAACATATTTTTGTGGTAATTTATTACTGAAGAATCAGTGAGTTATGAAATTGTCAATGTACTACCCTGTGTTGAGGGAAATTGTGAAGGCAGAAGGTTTGATGGCTTATTTGATACCCTTAGGGTTGGAATTGATTTTTATGGTCTTCTAGAGAATTGTAGAGCTTTTCATAAGCTTTCCAATGAGGTATAGTGGGCATTTTTCTGATTTGTGTGCTAAAAGTTAGAGTAGTTGGAAATTAAGTTTTAAATCTGGAAAAAAGGAAAGGGGCAAGGTAGTAGGAAGAAACTCGCGGCTCGCGAGGGCGACGTTCGCCTCGCGGAGGCGAGACAGCTAGCCGTCTCGCGAGGGCGACGTTTCGCCTCGCGAGGGCGAAATCAGACGGACTGGTCGCGAGGGCGACGCCTCGCCCTCGCGACGAAACGAGGTAAATCAGCCTCGCGAGGGCGGCGTCTCGCCCCCGCGAGGCAGGCGCATGGGAATTTCTGTTTTTGAATATTTTTTTTGGTATTAATTGATCCGATTGTTCTTTTGTCAATTTCTTTCCCGTCCGACGTCCGATTGACCTGATTCCAGAGGCATCGGATTCGTTGAATATTTAATTTCATATTATGAGAAAGCGGAATTTTAGGCGGAATTTGACGTAGCCCCTATTGACGGAACATGTAAACACTGTTTTATTTAATTGAGGACCTATAGAGGTCCGAATTGCGCACCGTCAGCGCCTATGGATTTCTAATTTTTGATAGAATTTTATTATGGGAAAATATTGAATTAGGACCGGGAATTCATGAACATGCATATCTCATCATCATGAGCACAAATTTCATATTTAGTGACTCGTACTTTTTCTGATTCATATAAAGGTCCAATTGGAGCGTCGATTGACCGACGTCACAGAGGTTTTCGGCATTAGCTCGGAAGCAATAGGTGAGTAACCTAGTTGGTTTCTCAAATTTCGATTGCTTACATGCTCAGCGTGAATTACGTGCAAAAGTGAATTGAATGATCCTTTGTATGAATCTTGGCATGTAATGTATGGGATTGTATTGTATGATTTTCTCGATCTTGATACTTTGGGCTTTATAGCCATCATCTTGAACAACGGCGATACATTGGGCTTTATAGCCATATTGTGGATTCTTGATACTTTGGGCTTTATAGCCAAATCTGCATATTTACTAAATCTTGCATCGCATGCATAATTGCATGATCGGATAATGGGCGTGCCCCAAGTTGCTATATTTTCTTGATAAGAGCTTGAGCTCTCATCTTTGTCTTGGCCAAGACCCACGAGCCCGAGGGAGAAATCTGACGCGCCCCCACCGAACACCGGTGAGCACTTGGGCACAATCTTGAATAATCGGAAAGAGTCACATATGCATTGCATTCGCATAAATATTTGTTTTGTGATAAGTCTGACTTCGTGATGGTATGTATTCTTGTGAATGGTTTATTGTTACTAGATATGGTTATTATTGCTTATTGGTAATTGGTGATTCTTTCTTTGTCTTCAGACGCCATGGGCGTAATGCATGATTTGAGTGAACCATCGATGATGGTTTCTCACTGAGTTCGCAAAACTCACCCAAAATTTGCATTTATTTTTCAGGTCCTGAAGAATACCCCGGTTGACACGGGAGTATGTCTACTGTAGTCGAGTAAAGGTTAGAGATCGGGATCGGTTAGGTATGCGTATTAGTGTTTTAGTAAATTGTATTCGCAATCAACGTATAACAAGGCATTGTATTTTACCGAGCCATTGTGGTAGTAATATTTTCTTGCATTGGTGATTGTAATTATCTTGGATGAGTGTAATAACTGAAACTGGTTTTTATTGAACACGGATTTTAATTACTTACTGTGTTTACCGTGTGAACGTGGAGTTAATGGCCCAAATAAAAAAAAAGTATATTGAATTTTAAATCGACTGATGTAGTACGTCACTCTCGTGGGACGCGGACTCGGATATCACCAATGATATCGGGTTCGGGTCTTACGGGAGTGGGGTGTTACATGAATGATCTTCTTTATAAGGTTAATATGAGTGCAAAAAATCAATAATAAATAGGTAAATGTTTAAGTTTTGTTTTTGAGTTAATGATCAAATTTGGATCATGCTTTGTTGGTGAATGTTTTGTATTTGAAATGGAGTTAAGAATGAGGAGTAAATGAAGTAGAAAAGGGTGATCTTTGTACAAGTTATGTTAGGTATAAAAATTTGGAAAGATCAATAACTACATTCGTTATGAAGAACTCGAATTCAAATTCTATTTATAAGAGTCTCAAAATCTAACTTGAAGTTGAAAAACTAGATATGCATTTGTGGAAGTTCGCGCGGAAAACTTCCTGCTTCGCCACGGAGAACTTGAAGATTTAGCTAGGATTTATTTCAGGTGAAGTTCACCGCAACCAACTCTAGGTTTCTTCACAGCAAACTTGTGAAATTTTCACGAGAATCCCTCTCGAAAGGAATTCGCTATGGCAAACTTTTTTCTGCATTGAACATATTTTAGTATTTTGGGCATATCTTGCTCTATAATTATCCAAATGGAATGATTTTTCATTTGTAGTAAACTAGAGACATAGGGCTATAAATTATCTGAATAAATAAAATTCCTAAATCAAACTCTAAAATTTTCAATTTCTTAGTGGAAGTTGAATGTAGGGCACTATCTCAAAATAGAAGCAACCCGAAAATATTTGGAGTATAACTTTACAATACTGAACCTAAGAGATAGAAAGACAATTCTCATAAAGGAAGTGTTCACAAATTACTTCATTTTCATTGTACGATTGATCATGCACTATAGACCCGGAGATGTGTTTTAGGAAGAATCTAGATTTTGATTAAATGAGTTATAATTTGGGATTTTAATGATTTTATTGAGATATAGACCATAAGGATACATGGTACTTATATGAGATTGGAAATGAGGATGTTTACATGATGAGAATAATAGAGTGATAACTAGGATTGTCATGACATACATGGTGCATATTTTATATACATATATGTGCATTATAAAACATTTACAATTGTGCCAATTTGTGATATGTCTATGTTTTGCATGATATAGAGGAACATATAGAGCACCATCATCCAGACGTTTCTAGATCTTGGAAACAAATGCTAATCTGGAGCATACTGTGAGTAGACCTAGATGGTCATATTTTATTAATGTTTTGTTTATATTATGAATTGAATGATTATACAATGTGAATATGCATATAAATGAAAAAGTGATTCTCAACGTAGATGACATGTGAAAGTGACTGATTGATCATATATGATTGATGCATTCCATTACATGAATGCTTAAAATATAAAGGCAGTTGTGACCAGAGTAACCACCGAAAAAAAGCTGAAAGCTCAAAATGTGAACAAGAACCTCGAGCTCATAAAGTAATTAAAAGCCAAAGGCTCACTATGTAAAATGAGCTCGGTATCTACAATAGATACGGGACAATTAAAGGCACATGGTCACAACAAAGTAACAAATTGAAAGTGTAACATCCCATCATCGATGGGAAGGGTAAAATAGTAATTTGGAATGGGTTATGAGTATGTAAAATTATCTCGGAATGATTATGCATAATATGGCCTCCATATATACATGAATAGAAATTTTTGCACATGCATATGGTTGTACATGCATTCATGACATTTCCCGGCATATGTGTCTATAAATGTGATTTTTGTGAAAAATAGGATTTTTGTGCTTGAAAATTTAATTGGACTGGATCTTTGTGAGTTTTAAATTTTGGGAGAATTTTAGAAATTTTTCTGGAAAATTTCTAGATCGAAAAAATTACCAAGTGGCAGACTGATTGGTTTTCGGTACTTGAAATGACTGTCCAATAGCACTGAAAATTTAGATGCATGATGGTAGGATTTATTAATTTGATCCATTGAAATTTTGGGGAGAAATTGGACTAGAAATTGAAAGTTAATTGGAGAGAAACTAATTGGAGGTTTAGGAAGGTGACATGTGGCAAGTGACACTTGTCACTTGCCTAACATGCCACCTTGTGGTATGGTTAAATAAAAATCCTACTTTCCTTGGTCTTTCATGACACTTCTCTTTTCCAATGGTTTTGGTGCTTTAAAATGTGTTTGTTCTCTCCTACATCTTCGTAGCTTTCTTCCTCCTTGGTCAAAAGAATCTGCTCATCCTTTCTACCTTATTTCTTCTTGGCTTGCTCTTCTTGTGTTTACAAAGAAAAATATCCAACCTAAGCCTTTCCCCCCTTATGATGATGATTGTCATGTGTATGAGTGGTGTGAATGGAAGGTAGAGATTTGGAGTATAGTTGAAAAATTGAAGAATTTACAGCTTGTTAGGTAAGATTTATGTTTTATGTTCTTAAATTGGTAGTTGATGCATTAATTGTGATGTCTTGAGCATTGATTTCATGGAAATTGTGATTTGATTGTATGGGTATAAATGCATGTTTTTGTAAGGATGAATGATATAGCATGTATAGTATTGATGAATTGTGTGTTTTGGATTGGTTTTATGGATGTTAGATGAGTGATTAATAATGAAATATGATTGAGTGTGTGTGCTAAAATTTTGTGGATTTATGTTGAAGAATTGGTTGTGGGTTGGTTATGGTGGAAATATGGAGTGAAATGAGTGAGAATTGATTGAGAAATGGTAAGGAAGATGTAGAATGTGAGTAAGGTTGAGAATCAGGAAACTTGGATGTGTATATGTTTCAAAGATTTGATCATAACTTTTTATATGGTTATGCTACTGAGATGAGGTTTGACTTGAATTAAACTTGAGAATTTTGGATAGAATTTTTATGAAGGAAGTGTTGTCCAATTGTGACTTGAAGGGTTCTAAAATTTGCCTTGAAAGTGGGCAATATGTGCAAAGTGAATAGTGTTGTTTCTAACATTGAATGATTTGTGACCTGAAACTTTGGGGAATTGTTCTAGGCTAAAGTAGACAGATTTTGTGAAATTGGTCTTCATGAAAGTTGAATATTTTCTTGTTAGCTTTCTATCACCACAAAGTATGACATTTTTCAAGTTTGAGGTTGAAAGTTATGACTTGTGAACTTTCAGATGGTTTTTCAAAGAATGAATGTGCTTTGTGTGTGAAATGTCTCTAAGTATAGGTTTTGTGATTATTGTGCTTCGAAGCTAATTCTGGACTGTTATGGTTTAAATTAGCTCAATTGATCTTATGAAAAGTTATAGAGGAATGTCTTAGCTTTGTAATGAGGTATAATATGCTAATTTTGGATGTAGGGATTGTAAGTTATGAATTTTTAAAGTATGGTTATGATTTAGGTGATATGTTGATTTAATACTCTTTAACAGGGCAGCCACAATCATGTGTGAATTTGATTTAGTTAGTGGTGGAATTTGTTTTTAAGTCCTTCATGAGAATTGTAGCATGTTTTCTTATCTTTTCATTGTTATAAAGTATGGAATTTTTAGGCAATGGGATAGGAAGTTATGATTTTTGGAAGATTGTGTTACTGTTGAGGATGACACTTATATGGGCAGAAGCTTTGGTTGAGAAATTGATCTGTTTATAGGTTGAATTTGCTTCCAAGTAATTCATGAAAGTTGTAGAATATGTGTTGATCTTTTTTTATATATAAATCTTGGAATTTTTGGCAAAGGTAATGGGAAGATATGATTTTTTACAAGAATATTGTACTGGTTTAGAAAATATGAGATTAGGCAGAAAAATTGATTTCATTTTTGATACCCTTAGAGGTGAAATTGAGTTTCAAGCCCTTCATGAAACTTGTAGGGTTTTCTGTGATCTTTCCAATGAGACCATATTTGTCATTTTTGGTTATTTGCGTGAAAAGATAGGGTTTGGGAAAGGAGAGAAGGTATTAAGTGGAAATTGAAAAAAAAAAGGATTAAAGGTGGAAGCTCGCTTCTCGTGAGGGCAACGCCTCGCGAGGGCGAGTGGAAAGCCTGTCCTAGCCTCGCCCTCACGAGGGCGAGGACGTTGAAGCGTCCTACGCCCTCGCACTGGGCTGAGTGCATTTCATTCTTTTTTATCTTTTTTAAGTCGTTTATTATTTTTGTTAATTCTTTTTGTCCCAATTTCATTCTTTTGTGAATAACTTTTTCACCCGACATCAGATTGTAAACGATCTAGAAGGGGGGTTGAATAGATCTTTAAAGCTTTTTGTAAAATTCTACAATAAAATCAGATGTCAATTCACACAAAAACAATTTAAACAAATTTAAATGTAAAGAGTAAGGAAGAAGAGCAAACACTGTTTTTATAGAGGTTCGGTGCTAAGATCTACGTCCTCTACCTAAGCTCCCACTTAGGATTTGGCAAACCACTTTACTACACACTTTTTAGTTTAGTGTGAACTCTTACAATACCACTTGACTTCCGGCTCAAGTTACCTTTATAAACAATTTGTTTTCCGGCACAAATCCTACCTCACAAGTGACCTTTCACTAATCACTCAACTAGCACGAGAAATGAGATAAAGAAGATAGAACAATGCTCAATACAAACTTAAAATAAGCTTAAGAGCAATAAGGAGCAATTTTGGAACAATAGTTGAATAATTTGGCTTATGGGACTTCAGTATATTTTTCCCTTGATCATCCACCCTTTATACTGAGTTTAGAGAAGAATATAGACGTTGGTAAACCTTCCTAGCCGTTGCATGATTTCATATAGCCGTTCCTTAACTTCCTCCTTTCCTTTTTTTGAATGATTCGAATAAATCTTGTTCAGCTCTGTCTACTAGTCGACTGGTCGAGTTGTTATAGTCGACTAGTGTTAACATATTTCACTGCAGGCTTTAACTTCGCTCCTCGATAAGTTGACTAGTGACATGATAGTCGACTAGTGTTCCTATTCAATTGATTTATAGTCAACTTGTAACATATTAATCGACTTATTTTAACCCCCATCTGATGATCTTCAATTTATTAGTCAACTTATGAAATGTTGGTCGACTTATTGCTGACTCCAATGGATATATTCAATCAAATCTTCTATAATCTTCATATTTAATGTCTCTAGCATGATGAAGATTATTTCCTTTTTGATTTCACCATGATTTATGCCTTGTCTTGATTTATTTCAATTCACAATACCTGAAATAATTTCTTAACCAATTCTATATATTTTATTATTATCAAAACATCAGTAAGATTTAGTTTGTCAACCACCATTGGTCCAACAATCTCCCTTGTTTTGATAATGACAAAATTCTTAGAAATTGTTTAAGAAATGAAAACAAGGAAACATTGATCAAGGTTTTTAAGCCTTGTCTTTTTATTTAGAAGTCTCCCCCTTAATCATATAAAATATTGAATATAATAACCTTGTAAAATTAATTTTGTAAGACTAAGTTGAAATCAAGAGAATCTTATATCAAAGAATTTTAACAATATAACTCCCTTTAATCAAGTAAAAGAATATCCAATTTCTAATTTCCAATTTTACTCCCCCTTTTTGTCATGATCAAAACAATTAATGGAAAATAACAAGAGATAAATCAGAAATAGGTAGTAGTATGAAAAACAGACACAAATTTAAAGATGAAAATTTATCGCAATCACAATAAACATAGAAGGAAGCCATCAAACATCAAGAAGTCTTAAGTTGTACTCAAAGATAAATTAGATAAAAATGTCACACATTAGTAAGAGCATAATAAAAGCTGTCGGTCTAGATGAAAATGCAGAACACATCACGACGAAGAGTCATCATGTCTACAGCCCAACTTATCAAAGATTTTTTTGATGCTTTTCTCCAGGCGAGTAAGCATACTCCTCTTCTCATTGACACTCTTATCCAATTGTATAAGCAGAGCCTATTGATCGTCGGCATGATCATTCAGTTCTTCCAGTTGCTCGCGAATCTCTCGAAGTCCATCTTGAGATGCTTCACCCCTTCTCACACTACGAGGTCGGGAGCTGCTAGGATGATCACTTTCTCTCTTAGACTGTTGCCTCCTAGATGCTTGTTCACCCTCAAAGGTCAAGCCTAGCTTCTCTATATGATAAGAATAAACCCAACCTCTCTCAATAGTCTTAACCAACTTCATGTTGCGGAGATTATAAGGAGTAAATCTCCAGCTTTGAGGAAAGGGAAAATGATCATAGACGTTCAAATTGCATCGTTGCAGCTTGGCCATGTGAGTTATCAAAGCTCCATATGGCATGCCTTTGTGTTTGCCTGTTTTGCCTTTCAGCTCACCCCTTAGTAAATTTGCCTTTTCCTCATCATTTGAATGATCAAGCTTGGAAAATTGATTTTTCTCCCTTCTTCCAAGTGCCACAGTATCTCCTTGTCCAAAGATGTTATATGATTGTTGCTCGCCTTCTTTGGATACACCACGCGATTTATAACATAGTGCAGCAGTCTATAGTTAAGAGGCAAGTCCATTGCCTCAAACGGTGGCGAATGGTCGGAATATAATCGAGCAAGTAAATCATCACCCTTTGCTTCAGTGTAACGAAAATTTTCTTCAACCTCTTCATCCATGTCACCATTTTCATGTCTTAAAATATCTAAATCTAACATGGAAGCACTAGGCCTAACTCCACCAGTAGGCAATTGAAACACTCTAGACAAGTAATCTTCACAAATAAACATTTCCTTTCGTTGAATATGTGATTTCAAGTGTGTACCAGTATCCACATTGCTCTGAATTACTAAAAGATTGGAATAAAATTCCCTTACCATGTCCTCATAAATGTTATCACTGTAGCCCAAGAAATAATGCAATCTATAACTAGTGATTTCTGAAAATAAATCCTTGTATTCACTATGCTCTAACTCAGTCCAATCAAATCTCATAGAAGGTATCAGTTGTAACATCCCGTTACCCATGCTAGGGCTAGAATTGTGAATTTTGAGAATTAGTGAGAAATTAGAAAAATGCACATCATGCGTTATTAATTGTGACATGCACATTTTGCACATTTATATGATTGTACATGCATTCATTGACATTTTCGGGTACAATTGAATTATTAATTGTGATTATAATGTGTTTTGGTGATTTTGGTATTAATTAGGACATTTTGGGATTTTTAGTGAATTTAGTGAAAATATTGATTTTTGGGCCAATTATATTGTGACATGTGGCATCATATGAGTGAGACAAATGGCTTCGTTAAAGAGGGTGTGTAAGGCATGCATAGTACCGAGTGTGAGTTTGAGTTGGGCAAATGTATTACATGTGTTCTTGGTGAAGAAACACTTGATTTCGAATGAGAACCTTGGGACTTTATTTGTTTTAATCTGTTCTCTTTCTTTGGATTTCATGGCGATTCAGGTAAGTTATGTTTAACTTGAGTTTTGTTATTGTTAAATGGCGTTTTGGTGGAAATGTATGCATGCATGCGATGTTAGAGAAGTGGGTTTCGGTGTTGAGCAGAGTAGATGAGTGTTTGAGAGTAGGAAGCTGTTAATATGTTGTTGAATGAACTCTAGATTGGAAGATTTGCAAATACTCTATTCGGGTTTTGAGATATACGAAATGATACATGCATGCATTGTGTCCGTTGTTTATCAGTAGAAGTGAGGTTGATGTTTAAGAATGAATCTTGAGTTTAATCTTATGTAAATGTTTCAAAATGGATTAGGAGTTAATTGGAGTGAAGTTTTAGAGATTGTTTTGGGTTTAGAAGTGAAAAGTCTGGAAAAAGAAATCGGATAAGACGAGTTGCAGAACTAGACGTCGCGACGTGTTTTTAATTTATTCGTCGCGACGTGTAGCTTAGTTTGTTTATTCGTCGCGACGTTCATTTTCTTCCTCGCCGCGATGTTCATTTTCTTCCTCGCCGTGACTTAGGTGACCCTCCCTTGATCTCGTCGCGGCGAACGCTGTAAAAATCCCGAAAAAATCAAAATTTTGGGTTGTTCGTCGCGACCTCATATTTTCCCCACGTCGCGAAGAGCATCCATCTTTTGATAGCTCGAACATGATTTAGTATTTTGACCATAACGTTCTCTATACTGATCCAATTTGGGTGATTCTTGATTCCCTGTAAACTAGAGACATAGGGATAAAACTTTTATGAAGAAATGGAGTTTTAATTCAGTCTCTAAGAGTTTCATATTTTTGTTGCAAGTTGAGGTATAAATTTTTCTGGAACTTATGAACCGTCGGTAATGTTTTGAGGATATCTCTCGGTATATTGATTCAAATTAAACGATTTTGGTGTCCTTAGAAAGCTAAGAAATGGGGGAACAACTTTACAGAAGGAAGTTTTGTCTAATTTGGTCATTTACCTGATCTAATTTGGTATGGAAAGTTGATCAAAATATGTTCTATAGGAAAAATCTGAAGTGGTCAATGAAGCTATGAGATTATTTGACATTGTTTGGTCCAATTCAATTGTAAGAATACATGGTATCAATGAGGGATTTGATTCCTAAATGATTTTTGATAAGGATCGCATTATTGCACCCCGGAATTGTCATTGAACATGTATTGTATATACATTCTATACATTGATATTTTTATGAAAGAACATTTGTGCAATTGTGCAAAGTGTGATATTTGTGAATGTGTTTTGCCTATTTTAGAGGAGCATATCGGACGCCAATCGGACATTGCCGGACCATCCAGGCAATAGCTTATTGGAGCGTACTGTGAGTCAACCTAGATGTTTTCCTAGGATTGATTTAATTTAATTTGTTTAAGCTTTCAATATTGTTTTATTGCTTGCGATCTAATTATGAATTCTGGACTTCAATTGTCCGAGGAGATCAATATTTGGGAATGTATTAGAAGTGCTCTGATTGTGACTTTGTTTACTATGAAATTTTGAACGTGATTATAAATGTTACGTGAATCCTCAACGAAAGTTGGATATGTGATTGTGATACATGCAATATTCAGATAGATGCATGTCATAAAATGCATGCTCAGATAAAGGCATTGTGACTTGAATTGCCGTATGAAACGCTTTCACGTAGAGCTTTGCTCCGTGATATATGTGTGTACACGTAGAGCTATGCTCCGTGATTCTGTTCTGATTGAGCCCTACGGGCCAGCAATTGTATAAGTATGTGATAGGCATTCAGTCACAACAATAAGAACGAATGTGAGTCTCATATGCATATGTTTTTATATATATATATATATATGATCTGTTTGGCAATGATTAAATGTTACACTTGATTGTGTGAGTTTTGAATTATAAATGTATCTGCTTATGAATGTTTGTGAATTATGTAATGTGTGCTTATGATCCGGTGAATTCATCAATGATGGTTCACTCATGGAGTTTGCAAAACTCATCAAAATTTGCAATGTGGCTTTTCAGGTATGAGTGGGGAGAACTAGTTCCTTAGTCAAGACTTAAGGAATCTTTTGGATAGAGTTATGGCTCAGAGGTGCATCGGTGACACCGAAGTATTCTAGCCTTATTTTGTCTTTTTTGGGCATTGTATAAGCTTTTATGCTTAGTCTTTTGGTGGTATCGATGTAAGCTTTATGAATGAAAGGATTTAAATGGTTTTAAAATTTAATTCTTGGAGTCGTTAGATGATGCCATGTGTTTATTGGATTGCCATGTGTAAGTCGGTTATGTTTTGCTCAACATACCATTGTCATAAGGTATGTACTTGAATGTCATTGGTGTTGGGTATTTGCCTTATGGTAGTGGGATGTTGCATTTTAATGTCGAGCGGGTTTGGCATCCTTAGGGAAGTAATATGATTCATAGTGGAGGATTCAGACAGTAATTGCAGCTTTTGTTTGTTATAGGTCATCTTCCATAGGGGATCATATTGGTGAGTCAGCTGACATGGAGTCTATAGGAGCCAACTTAGGGTCTCATGTACCTGAATTTTCTGAAATGCCTCCGAGAATTCCCGTGAATCGGGAAAGGAGATATGATAAGTTGAGAAAGCAAGGGGCTGTGGACTTCTACGGAAGTACAGATCCGGCTGAAGCAGAAGGATGGCTTGAGAGAACTGGAAGAGTGTTCGATCAGATGAATTGTATAGTAGAGGAGAAATATGATTATGCAGTCTCACTACTGCAAGGTCCTGCATACCAGTGGTGGAAGACCGTGCCGGGTAGTACCACCAGACCTTGTAGCTTGACCTGGGAGGATTTTCTGATAGCATTTCGAGAGAATTACATGCCAAAGATTTACATGGATCGGAAAATGAAGGAATTCTTAGATTTGAAGCAAGGCAAACTCTCAGTGGCAGACTATGAGATAAGGTTCAATGAGTTAATGGGGTATCGACATCGACCGATTCCGTGGCGAGGATAAATGTAGGCGGTTTGAGGATGGTCTGAAAATGGAAATCAAGACGAGGCTTGCCATCTCTAACTTGAGCAGTTTTACAAAACTCCGGGCAGCCTCGATCAGAATAGAGCAATTATTGAAGGATAGTCAGAGAGAGCTCAGCGGGAGGATAGAGGAAAGAGGCAGAATGAACCTCATCTTTGAATCTGGCGAAGCTTGAAGAGCGAGCAGATCGTCTCGATTCCAGTCTAGATCGAGACAATCTGGATTCCATGGGAGAGGTAGATTTGTTCAGTTTGGAGGAGGCAGAGGACAGATGTCGGCCAGTCAGTCGCAACAATTTCCTGAATGTGAGCATTGTGGTAAAAGACATGGTGGTGAGTGCTGGAGGATATCGGGAGCATGTTTTCGATGTGGCTCTTATGAGCATCAGTTAGGGATTGCCACGAGTTGTTGGAATCACGATGCTGGAGCTAGAGGAGGAACTATGGTGAGGTCTCGATTCAGTGAGCAGAAATGACAGATCTGTACTCGAGAGGCGAGGTAGAGGTCGGACTCGGTCAATAGGGCCAGTGTCGGGGCCGAGTGCGGAGCAATCACCATGAAACTCGAGGCCGTGGTTTATGCCATCACCAGACAGGAGGCACAAGACTCCCCAAATGTGGTAGCAGGTGTGTTGAATGTTTCTAATTTTGAAGCTTATGCACTGGTAGATCCAGGATCTACCCATTCATTCATCACCCCGCATCTGGCATCTAAATTGCATTGTGAGCGAGAGGTACTGAAATGTGGGTTAGTAGTGAGCACTCTAGTGGGTAGCACAACAGTGATCGGTGAGGTATGTAAGAGGTGTATAATTCGGATTGATCAGGCAGAATTAGTAGCTGATTTGATCATATTGCAGTTGAGAGAGATAGACCTCATCTTAGGCATGGATTGGCTCACTGCTCATAGGGCAGTGATGAATTGTTATACTAAAGAGGTAGTGCTTGAATCTCCAAATCAGCCGAGAGTGGTGTTTCGAGGAGTTAGTCAGGCAGTGCCAGCCCGACTAATTTCTTTTCTAAGTGTTTTGAGATTGATCCGAGGTGGATGTGAGGCTTATCTGGCCCATATAGTTGACACTCGGAATGAGCAAACCATTCGGGATATTCCAGTTGTCAGAGAATTTTTGGATGTGTTTCCGACTGAACTACCAGGATTACCTCCAGATAGGGAGACGAAGTTCACTATTGACATTATCCCAGGTACCGCTCCTATATCAATTCCTCCATATAGGATGGCACCTGTAGAACTGAAGGAATTAAAAACTCAGCTACAAGAATTGTTAGACAAGGGGTTTATCAGGCCTAGTGTGTCACCTTGGGGAGCTCCGGTTTTATTTGTAAAGAAGAAGGATGGAACTCTGAGATTATGTATTGATTACCGACAGTTGAATCGGATAACAGTTAAGAACAAGTATCCATTGTCGAGGATTGATGATTTGTTTGATCAGTTACAAGGAGCTCAGGTGTTCACAAAGTTAGACTTGAGATCGGGATATTACCAGCTGAAGATAGCTAAGGCGGATGTTCCCAAGAGTGCATTTAGAACCAGATATGGGCACTTCGAGTTTTTGGTGATGCCATTTGGTTTGACTAATGCTCCGGCAGCATTTATGACTTTGATGAATAAGGTATTCCAACCTTATTTAGATCAGTTTGTAATTGTCTTTATTGATGACATTTTGGTGTACTCAAAGTGTAGAGAAGATCATATGGCACATCGAGAATGGTTCTTGATTGATGAGGAGAAAGCAGTTATATGCCAAGTTCACTAAGTGTGAATTTTGGCTTGATCAAGTAATATTTTTGGGTCACATAGTGTCTGGACAAGGCATTCAGGTGGATCAAAAGAAAATTGAAGCAGTAATGAAGTGGGAGGCTCCGAAGAATGTGTTTGAGATCTGAAGTTTTCTTGGATTAGCTGGGTATTACAGAAGGTTTGTCGAGGGGTTTTCACTGATTTTGGCCCCTTTGACAAAACTTCTGAGAAAGAATGTGTCGTTCAGATGGAGTGATGATTGTCATAGGAGTTTTGAGGAGCTTAAGCATCGGTTGACTGCGGCACCAGTGTTAACTATTCCGTCTGGCTCGGGAGGTTATGTTGTATACAGCGATGCATCACATCAGGGTCTAGGATGTGTTCTAATGCAGCATAGTAAAGTAATAGCTTATGCATCGAGACAGTTGAGGTCTCATGAACTTAATTATCCGGTTCATGATCTGGAACTTGCTGCAGTTGTTTTTGTTTTGAAAAATTGGAGACACTATCTATATGGAGAGACATTTCAGGTGTTCACTGATCACAAATGTTTAAAGTATTTGTTGAGCCAGAAGGAGTTAAATATGAGACAGAGGAGATGGTTAGAATTGTTGAAGGATTATGATTGCACGATCGAGTATCATCCTGGCAAAGCTAATGTTGTAGCTGATGCTTTGAGTAGGAAATCATATAGCAGTGTGGCACAAGTGCAGGTATCGAGGTTACCTAGCCTAGTTCAGTTGAGGGCACTGAATGTTGATTTGAGTTTGGACCAGAATGATACATTGATAGCTACGTTGAAGTTGAGACCTGTTTTGGTTGAACATATCAAAGAGGCTCAGAGCAGAGATCCAGACTTAGTGAAGTTAATTGAGAAGCTGAAAGTGAAGCTGGATTCTGAGTTTGAAGTGAGAGATGATACCTTGAGGTTAAAGCAGAGATTATGTGTGCCAAATGTTGATAATCTGAGGAAAGAGATTTTAGAGGAAGCTCATTTAGCAGCTTATGCTATGCATCCTGGTGCTACCAAGATGTATAACACACTGAAATAGCATTACTAGTGGCCTGGTATGAAAAAGCAAGTAGTAGAATTTGTTTCTAAGTGTTTAACTTGTCAGCAGGTCAAGGTTGAGCATCAGGCTCCGGCAGGAAAATTGCATTCATTACCCATTCCGAAGTGGAAATGGGAACACATCATGATGGATTTCATTATGGGTTTGCCTAGGACTCCGAGGCAACATGATGCCATTTGGGTCATTGTGGATAGACTGACCAAATCGGCTTATTTCTTACCAGTGAGGGAGAATTATTCTTTAGATCAGTTGGCTCAATGATATGTGGATGATGTTGTGAGGTTACACGGGGTTCCAAAGGTTCATAGTATCGACGGGGATCCTAGATTTACCTCGAGATTTTGGGGTAGTCTCTGAGGCGACTTTGGGTACAAAAGTGAGTTTCAATCTGACCTTTCATCCTCGCATGGATGGTCGAGCGAGAGAACGATCAAGGCTATCGAGGATATGCTCGAGTTTGTGTTTTGGAGTTTCAGGGAGCATGGGATAAGTATATAGCTTTGATTGAATTCGCTTTATAATAATCGATTATCACAGCGAGATTGGTATGGCTCCATATGAGGCGTTATGCGCGAAAGTGTCGTTCGCCTATATTTTGGGATGAAGAGGGTCTACGAATTATCGAGGGCCCAGAATTGATTCAAGACACAGTTGATAAGGTGAAATTGATCCGTAGCAGAATTAAAATGGCACAAGATAGACAAAAAAGCTATATGGATCAACACAGGCGAGATATGGAGTATCAAGTTGGTGACAAGGTATTTCTGAGAGTATCACCTTGGCGAGGTGTCTTGAGATTCGGCAAGAAAGGTAAGCTAAGTCCGAGGTATATTGGTCCATTTGAGATCATTGAGAAAATTGGACCATTGGCTTATAGGTTAGCCTTACCTTCGGAAATGGCTCAGATTCATAATGTGTTCCATGTGAGTATGCTTAGGCGATACCGGTCGGATCCGACTCAGGAGATTGAAGTCTCTAGTAATCTGAGTTATGTTGAGGAACCTGTGAAGATCATTGGCTATCAGAATAAACAATTGAGGAACCGAGTGATCCCAATGGTAAAAGTCCTTTGGAAGAATCATTCGAGTGAAGAAGCCACATGGGAAATGGAGGAGCACATGAGGAGTCAGTACCCCTACCTATTTGATCATTTAGGTAAGAATTTCGAGGATGAAATTTTTGTTAGGAGGGGAGAGTTGTAACATCCCGTTACCCATGCTAGGGCTAGAATTGTGAATTTTGAGAATTAGTGAGAAATTAGAAAAATGCACATCATGCGTTATTAATTGTGACATGCATATTTTGCACATTTATATGATTGTACATGCATTCATTGACATTTCCGGGTACAATTGAATTATTAATTGTGATTATAATGTGTTTTGGTGATTTTGGTATTAATTAGGACATTTTGGGATTTTTAGTGAATTTAGTGAAAATATTGATTTTTGGGCCAATTATATTGTGACATGTGGCATCATATAAGTGAGACACATAAGCTTTAAAGAGGGTGTGTAAGGCATGCATAAGATCGAGTGTGAGTTTGAGTTGGGCAAATGTATTGCATGTGTTCTCGGTGAAGAAACACTTGATTTCTGAATGAGAACCTTGGGACTTTATTTGTTTTAATCTGTTCTCTTTGCTGGAGTTCATAGCCGATTCTGTAAGTTATGTTTAACTTGAGTTTTGTTATTGTTAAATGGCGTTTTCGGTGGAAATGTATGCATGCATGCAATGTTAGAGAAGTGGGTTTCGGTGTTGAACAGAGTAGATGAGTGTTTGAGAGTAGGAAACTGTTAATATGTTGTTGAATGAACTCTAGATTGGAAGATTTACAAATACTCAGTTCGGGTTTTGAGATAGACGAAATGATACATGCATGCATTGTGTCCGTTGTTTATCAGTAGAAGTGAAGTTGATGTTTAAGAATAAATCTTGAGTTTAATCTTATGTAAATGTTTCAAAATGGATTAGGAGTTAATTGGAGTGAAGTTTTAGAGATTGTTTTGGGTTTAGAAGTGAAAAGTCTGGAAAAGAAATCGGAGAAGGCGAGTTGCAGAACCGGGCGTCATGACGTGTTTTAATTTTTTCGTCATGACGTGTAGCTTAGTTTGTTTATTAAATCATGACGTTCATTTTCTTCCTCGCGCGATGTTCATTTTCTTCCTCGCCATGACTTAGGTGACCCTCCCTTGATCTCGTCATGCGAACGCTGTAAAAATCCCGAGAAAATCAAATTTTTGGGTTGTTCGTCGCGACCTCATATTTTCCCCACGTCGCGACGAGCATCCATCTTTTGACAGCTCGAACATACTTTAGTATTTTGACCATAACGTTCTCTATACTGATCCAATTTGGGTGATTCTTGATTCCCTGTAAACTAGAGACATAGGGCTACAACCTTTATGAAGAAATGGAGTTTTAATTCTGTCTCTAAGAGTTTAATATTTTGGTTGCAAGTTGAGGTATAAATTTTTATGGAACTTATGAACCGTCGGTAATATTTTGAGAATATCTCTAGGTATACTGATTCAAATTAAACGATTTTGGTGTCCTTAGAAAGCTAAGAAATGGGGGACCAACTTTACAGAAGGAAGTTTTGTCTAATTTGGTCATTTACCTGATCTAATTTAGTATGAAAAGTTGATCAAAATATGTTCTATAGGAAAAATCTGAAGTGGTCAATGAAGCTATGAGATTATTTTACATTGTTTGGTCCAATTCAATTGTAAGAATACATGGTATCAATGAGGGATTTGATTCCTAAATGATTTTTGATAAGGATCGCATTATTGCACCCCGGAATTGTCATTGAACATGCATTGTACATACATTCTATACATTGATATTTTTATGAAAGAACATTTGTGCAATTGTGCAAAGTGTGATATTTGTGAATGTGTTTTGCCTATTTTAGAGGAGCATATCGGACGCCAATCGGACATTTCCGGACCATCCAGACAATAGCTTATTGGAGCGTACTGTGAGTCAACCTAGATGTTTTCCTAGGATTGATTTAATTTGATTTGTTTAAGCTTTCAATATTATTTTATTGCTTGCGATCTAATTATGAATTCTGGACTTCAATTATCCGAGGAGATCAATATTTGGGAATGTATTAGAAGTGCTCTGATTGTGACTTTGTTTACTATGAAATTCTGAACGTGATTATAAATGTTATGTGAATCCTCAATGAAAGTTGAATGCCGGATTTAGATCCGATGAATATGAGTTCTGTTGGATATGTGATTGTGATACATGCAATATTCAGATAGATGCATGTCATAAAATGCATGCTCAGATAAAGGCATTGTGACTTGAATTGCTGTATGAAACGCTTTCACGTAGAGCTTTGCTCCGTGATATATGTGTGTACACGTAGAGCTATGCTCCGTGATTCTGTTCTAATTGAGCCCTACGGGCCAACAATTGTATAAGTATGTGGTAGGCATTCAGTCACAACAATAAGAACGAATGTGAGTCTCATATGCATATGTTTTTATATATATATATATATATGATCTATTTGGCAATGATTAAATGTTACACTTGATTGTGTGAGTTTTGAATTATAAATGTATCTGCTTATGAATGTTTGTGAATTATGTAATGTGTGCTTATGATCCGGTGAATTCATCAATGATGGTTCACTCATGGAGTTTGCAAAACTCATCAAAATTTGCAATGTGGCTTTTCAGGTACGAGTCAGGAGACCTAGTTCCTTAGTCAAGACTTAAGGAATCTTTTGGATAGAGTTATGGCTCAGAGGTCTGTCAGCTGACACCAGAAGTGTTCTAGCCTTATTTTTGTCTTTTTGTTGGGCATTGTATAAGCTTTTATGCTTAGTCTTTTGTTGGTATCAGTGTAAGCTTTATGAATGAAAGGATTTAAATGGTTTTAAAATTTAGTTACTGGAGTGCGTTAGATGATGCCATGTGTTTATTGGATTGCCATGTGTAAGTCGGTTATGTTTTTGCTCCAACATACCATTGTCATAAGGTATGTACTTGAATGTCCTTCAGGTGTTCGGGTATTTGCCTTATGGTAGTGGGATGTTGCATCAGTACCTCTGATTTAAGCACCGTGTAATAAAGATTTTGAGTTTTACGGTGGACAAACCTTGCTTAAACCTCCTCATTTTCTCGATTACCTCCTCCTCTTAAGGAAGACCCACGTATTCTTGGTCCTTGTGGAGGAGTGGTCGTCTTTTTCCCTTTTCCAGTAGATTTCCTTGGAGCCATGAAGAGATTGAAAGATTTAAGGTAGATAGAAGTGAGTTTCGGAAGTTAGGGTTTATGAGAGTCGAAAGGGGTTTGTAGGAGAAGGAGAAGGATTTGGAGAGTTAATCAATGGATATGGTGTTTGAGAGAGTCGATTGACAATGGGTATGGTGGATTTGTGAAAATCAGGAGAAAGTAGTCGACTAAGAGTGAAGATTTTGAGAGGAAGAGGACAAGAGCTATTTTGGAGATTTGGGGGAAAATGAGGTTTTTAAAGTGGTTCCAGAAGTCTTATAGTCGACTAGTATAAGAGTAGTCGACTAATAAAATTAAAAGCATAAGTGGGGGTTGTAAGAGGGAAAACTAGTCGACTAGTTGAATGCTGTTAGTAGACTGGTTTTAAAAATGGGTGTATTAGTCGACTAGTCGTATACTGTTAGTCGACTAACTTGAATAGTTCCTCTACCTCAGTCGACTTAGACTCCAAATAGTCGACTGGAAAGTTGCAAAACTCCAAATCAATCACACTTTAGCCTAAGTGTAGAACATGATGATCTGTTCTTCAGATGGAATTGCATATTCGCCTTATATTTTGACCATTTCAATGTACTAATGTATGCAGCAAGATAAAATCAACCAAGAGAATTTAAATCACACATACCAAGTTTCAATTTGATATTCACAAACACATCTTCCTTAAGGGGTTTAGTAAATATATCAGCTAATTGGTCACTAGAGGAAACATGCTTCAAACAAATGTCACCTTTCAAGCAATGATCACGTATAAAATGATGTCTAATTTCTATATACTTTGTTCTACTATGAAAAATTGGATTTTTACTCAAACAAATTGCACTGTTATTATCACAATAAATAGGAATATTTTTTACCAAAATACCATAATCAAACAATTGATGTTTAATCCAAAGAACTTGAGCACATGCACTCCCACCTGCTACATATTCAGATTCAGCAGTGGAAATAGCTACACTAACTTTCTTTTTGCTTGTCCAAGAAATCAAAGATGATCCTAAGAAGTGACATAACCCACTAGTGCTTTTTCCATCTACCCTACAACCACCATGATCAGCATCACTATAAGCATACAAGTCAAATGATTCACAACTGGGATACCATAAACCATGATTAATAGTTCTACTTAGATATCTAAAAATTCTTTTGCAAGCACTCAAATGAGAAATTTTAGGACAAGATTGAAATCTAGCACAAAGACATGTAGTAAACATAATATCAGGTATAGAAGCAGTTAAATATAGGAGAGAGCCGATCATACCTCTATAAAGTTTTTGATCAACATCTTCTTCATGTTCATATTTTTCCAAGACCACATTTGTTGCCATAGGTGTTGCCGCTACTTTGCATCCTTCCATTTTGAACTTCTTTAGAAGCTCTTTGGTATATTTTGATTGGTGAATGAGGATGCCATCTTTGTGTTGCTTGATTTGCAACCCAAGAAAGAACTTGAGTTCCCCCATCATGCTCATTTCAAATTCACTTTGCATTAAGTCACTGAATTCTTTGCACAAAGATTCATTAGTAGCACCAAACACAATATCATCAACATATATTTGACAAATTAGCATATCTTGATTAACATGTTTAATAAATAAGGTATTATCAATCTTACCATGAATATACCCATGTTGAGTTAGAAAAGTACTTAACCTTTCATACCATGCTCTAGGTGCTTGCTTTAACCCATAGAATGCATTCTTGAGTTTGTAGACATGATCCGAATGTTCATGATCTTCAAAACTAGGTGGTTGTTTGACATAAACTTTCTCTTGAATGTATCCATTGAGAAAAGCACTCTTGACGTCCATTTGATTTAATTTGATCCTTTTGTGTGACACAAATGCACATAATAATCTGATTGCCTCCAATCGAGCCACAGGAGCATAGGTCTCATTATAATCAAGGCCTTCTTCTTGATAAAATCCTTAAGCTACTAACCTTGATTTATTCTTGATTGCTTCACCATTCTCATCATATTTTATCCTATTTACCCACTTGACTCCAGTGATAGTTTTGTCTTTTGGTTGTGCTACCAAATCTCATACATTATTCCTCTTGAATTGATTAAGCTCTTCTTTCATAGCTAATAGCCAATTTTCATCTTCAAGAGCCTCTTTTATATTCTTGGGTTCCACTAAGGAGATAAAAACTTAATTGCTCATTTGCTCATAGACATTTCTCCTAATCCTTAAACCATCATCCAAGCTACCAATGACTTGCTCCATAGGATGGTTCTTTGTTTTTGCCCATGCTTTAGTGTTGGGAACATGATCTTTATCATCTAATTTCATTTCTTCAATCTTGGATTCAATTTCTTCAACTCCATTTCCTAGATTCCCTGCATCATCATCAAAACAAACCTTTCTCGGGGGTGAAATCATACAATTGAATTTAACATGGATGCTTTCTTCAACACACTTAGTTCTATTATTATAGACCCTAAATGCCTTACTAGTTAGAGAATAACCAATAAACACACCAACATCAGATTTTAAATCAAATTTTTCTAAATTGTTCTTCCCATTATTATGAATAAAAACTTTGCAACCGAAAGGATGAAAATACAAAATGTTGGGTTTCTTACTTTTCCATAGCTCGTATGGTGTCTTGTTTTTGTCTCATCTAAGATGCACTCTATTGATGACGTAGCACGCGGTATTAATTGCTTCCGTCTAAAAGGATTTAGGAAGATTGTACTCATTCATCATTGTTCGACTCATTTCTTCAAGTGAGCGATTCTTCCTTTCTACTACACCGTTTTGTTGTGGTGTTCTTGGTGTTGAGAAATTGTACTCCATTCCATATTTTTCGCAAAGCCTTTCGAATGGTTCACACACAAATTCACCTCCATGATCAGTTCTAATTGCAACAATTGTCAAATCCTTTTCATTTTGAACCAACTTACACCACTTAGTAAACTCGTTAAAAGCAACCCTTTTATTTGCAAGAAATCTCACCCAAGTAAATCTTGAAAAATTATCTACAATAACAAGAACATATAATTTACCACTAAGACTAACATGTATAGATGGTCCAATTAAGTCCATATGAACAAGTTCAAGAATGCGAGATGTACAAATTTCTTTCTTTCGTTTGAAAGATTCCCTAACATATTTTCCTTTCAAGCAAGATTCACATAAATGATCTTTAAAAAATTTGATCTTAGGCAAACCTCTCAGTATATCATTTTTAGAAAGCTTATAAATTAAAGGCAATGGAGCATGTCCTAACTTTCTATTCCATAGAAATGCATTTTCTTCTAATTTCACCAAACATTTTTCATTAAAAGAACTATCATTATACAAATCAACAAAATACGTGTTAACATGTCTCAAACCAATGAATGCAACATTTTCATCCTTTTTAACCATGCAATGAGATGATTCAAATGTCACATTAAAGTTCATATAACACAATTGAGAAACACTAAGCAAATTATGTTTCAAGCCATCAACAAGCAAGACATTGTCAATGGTAGGCAAAGGTTCCTTACCCAGTTTACCAATACCAATGACTTTACCTTTGTTGTTGTCTCCAAATGTGACATATCCATGGTTCTTTGGTCTGATTTCCGCAAATAGGTTCTTGTTTCCGCTCATATGCCTTGAACATCCACTATCAATGTACCGTGTGCTTGATGAATTTTCATTCCTTGCTTGTACCTGCAACATCAACATTCTTTCTCCTTATAGGTACCCAAGCCATTTTGGGTCCATTTTGGTTAGTCATATAAACCACATTAGGAGGTGTGGCACATTTCTCAACCCAGATTTTCTTAACATTGATACATCTCCTATACTCTTATATGCAATTTCTATATGACCTTCCTTTAAACATCTAGCGCATTTTGCAACCTTTCCATCTTTAGTGAATTTGGAAATCAAAGAACAATCTCTATCAAAAGTATCATATCCTAAACCATGTCTAGAAATCGAATATCGTTGTAAAGACAACATCTTTTTAAACTTCTCATTTCCATTAGCAAATTTTCCAACCACATAAGAAAACTCCTTTCTAAGTCTGTCAAGCTCACAAGTAAGATTTTCTTTTTCAGCAAGACATGCAGAATGATCTTCCTTAGGACAATCTAAATCATCAATAGTCTCGTGTAAAGCACTATTTTCAGCAACTAATTCTCTTATTTTCTTTCTCAATTTCTTGTTGATCTCAATAGCTTCTTCAAAATCGAATTGTAAAGCATTAAAAGAATCTCTAAGATCTTGATCAAAGAAGGTTACCTCATCTTCTTCATCACTTGTTGAGGAGCTATTTTCCACAAGCGCTAAGTTGTTTTCATCGTTACTTTGGTATGCTTCCTCATCATCACTCCAAGTGGCTACTAGGCTAGCTTTCTTTTTCCCTTTGTCATACTTGTCATTTGTCTGGAAATTTGAAGTCGAAGATGAGCTTTTGCATTCTTTAGCATGATGTCCTCTTTTTCCACATTTCCAACATTCTTCATTACTCTTCTTTTCTTCATAGCCCTTAGATCTTCTTTCCATTGTGTACTTCTTCCTTTCTCCATTTCTTCCACCACTTAATTCTTTCCTCCTATTTTTGAGTAGTCCTTTGAACTTCCTCAAATTTCTGGCATACATTGCTATTTCTTCGTCTTCTTCTTCTTCATTTATTTCTTCGTCACTTTCATTAAGAGAAGAAGCATTAACTTTTAAAGCAATTGACTTTTGTAACTTACCTCTTCCTCCTCTTGATTTGAGAATGATCTCATAGTTGATGAGAGATCCCACCAAGGCGTTGAATTCCAAATGATTGAGATCCTTAGACTCCATAATAGCAGTGACTTGAGAGTCCCATTCTTTCGGTAGTGAGTGAAGAATCTTTTTTACCTTTTTGCTATTCGTCATATGCTTTCCAAGGTTGCCTAATCCATTTATGATTTCTACAAAACGATCAAGCATAGTGGAAATAGACTCCCCTTCCTTCATGACAAACATTTCATAGTCATGGAGAAGCATGTTGATCTTTGTCTCTCGAACTTTGTTTGTTCCTTCATGAGTGATGCGAAGTCTTTCCCACATTTCTTTAGCAATGGTACAAGAGTTTACTTGATTTCTTTCCTCAACCGTGAGAGCACAATATATCAATTTCATAGCTTTTGCGTTGATGTAAGCTTGCTTCCAATCATTGTCGTCATACTCCAGCTCTGTTTTTAACTCACCATTTTCTTTCAAAGGTGCTTGTGGACCGAAGATGATGATATTCCAATACTCTACTCCCTCGCTTATAATATGATACTTCATAAGATTTTTCCAAGAAGAGTAGTTAGAACCATTAAACAAAGGAGGGCGATTATTAGTGTTACCTTCTTCCGCTAAATTGTTGTGTGCCATCCCTGGATACTTCTGCTCTGATACCAATTGTAAACGATCTAGAATGGGGGGTTGAATAGATCTTTAAAGCTTTTTGTAAAATTCTACAATAAAATCAGAAGTTAATTCACAAAAAAAACAATTTAAAAAAATTAAAATGTAAAAAGTTAAAAAGAAGAGCAAACACTATTTTTTATAGAGGTTCGGTGCTAAGACCTACGTCCTCTACCTAATCTCCCACTTAGGATTTGGCAAACCACTTTACTACACACTTTTTAGTTTAGTGTGAACTCTTACAATACCACTTGACTTCCGGCTCAAGTTACCTTTACAAACAATTTGTTTTCCGACACAAATCCTACCTCACAAGTGACCTTTCACTAATCACACAACTAGCATGAGAAATGAGATAAAGAAGATAGAACAATGCTCAATACAAATTTGAAATAAGCTTAAGAGCAATAAGGAGCAATTTTGGAACAATAGTTGAATAATTTGGCTTATGGGACTTTAGTATATTTTTCCCTTGATCATCCACCCTTTATAATGAGTTTAGAGAAGAATATAGACATTGGTAAACCTTCCTAGCCATTGCATGATTTCATATAGTCGTTCCTTAACTTCCTCCTTTCCTTTTTGTGAATGATTCAGATAAATCTTGTTCAGCTCTGTCTGCTACTCGACTGGTCGAGTTGTTATAGTCGACTAATGTTAACATATTTCACTGCAGGCTTTAACTTCGCTCCTCGATAAGTCGACTAGTGACATGATAGTCGACTAGTGTTCCTATTCAATTGATTTGTAGTCGACTTGTAACATATTAGTGGACTTATTTTAACCCCCATCTGATGATCTTCAATTTATTAGTCGACTTATGAAATGTTGGTCGACTTGTTGCTGACTCCAACGGATATATTCAATCAAATCTTCTATAATCTTCATATTTAATGTCTCTAGCATGATGAAGATTATTTCCTTCTTGATTTCACCATGATTTATGCCTTGTCTTGATTTATTTCAATCCACAATACCTGAAATAATTTCTTAACCAATTCTATATATTTTATTATTATCAAAACATAAGTAGGATTTAATTTGTCAACCACCATTGGTCCAACACCGATTGACCTGATTCTCGAGGCATCAGATTCGTGAATTATTTAATTTCATTGCTATGTGAAATTGGGAATTTTGAGAGATGAAATTGACGTGGATTGATTAGGTCAAAGTGAGGGGATCGAGTAAGTATTTTTTGGACCATGTTTTATTAATAATTGGACCTATAGAGGTCCGAATTGAGTGATTTTGGTGTCTATGAATTTCTAAAATTTAGATGAAAATTTTATGATGAGAATTTTTATAATAGTGCCGGGAATGTCACGAACATGCATTGTACACATTTTATTTACTCCATGTGCATTATTAAATATTTCTGATTTGACAATGTGTAATATTTGTGTATTTTAATTGTTATAAAGGAGCATTTAGATCGTCAACCCACCGACGTTGCTGAGACTTCTAGGCATTAGCTTAGAAGCTATTGGTGAGTGACCTAGACGGTTCTCTCAATTATTATTTTCTTAGAATACTGTGGTGAATAATAGTGGGTTTGAGAATTGTTTCTAATTGTGGATTCCGGACGGAAGGTCCTATGTATTGGGAAGCTATGACATAGAAGTGCTACTTATATGTGAATTAGTGAACTACTCGCTTATGATGTGGTAAATTTTGGAACATGTGTTCATTGTAACATATATATTGCTTCCTTGTTACATGTGCATTCTATGCATGAATGCCTGATCAGATAATGATAGTTATGACCGGAGCAGCCGCCGAGAGCTAAAAGCTTAATGTATTTGGGCCTCGAGCCCATAGTGATTCAGAGCCTCAGGCTCAACGATTAATGAGCCTATTTTGGGATAGTTTAGGCACTCGGTCACAACACCGTAATAATTTGGAAAAGTTTCACATACTCAGTTCATATGCATTTGATTTAATCTCTTTGATTGAGTGAAAGGAAAAAAGCCTTATACTTGTGTGAATAATCATATGGTACTTCTGAATGTGACATTATGAAATAACTGTGTTATGCTTGATTGTTGCATGAATTGAGTGAACCATCGATGATGGTTACCTCACTGAGTTCACAAACTCACCCAAAATTGCAACATATTTTTCAGGACCGAGAGTAGACTCCTAGCTCCAGTGGGACTTTTCCTGCCGTGTAGATCGTTTGGCAAGAGAAGTCATGACTCACAGGTCGATCAACTGGGACTTTTGGGATGACCTAGTTAGGGCTGATGTATTTTCCTTGTTATATAGCATTTTGTATTAGGTTTTTGGAATGATGTACAGACAATGAAAACTGACAGATATGTAAACTTTTAGTTTCTATGAAATGAAATTAGGAAACAAATTATGGTTTCAAAAGTTTCTGATTCTTATATTGATACTTTATTATGATGCCATGTGAAGTACAGTAGTGATCGTTCGTAGCTCACCCTTATCATAGGATATGCGTCGGAATGACCTACGGGCGACCCGGTGTGTACCCTGCGGTATGGGGGAGCTACATTTAGGTGGTATCAGAGCATGGTTTTGCATCTGTTGGGACTAGTCAAATATTTAGGCATGAATTATTATGAAAAATGCAGAAATTGATTGGAATTATTGTTTTGTTATAGGTCATCCGTTTTAGGTGATCAACCTAGGTGATCAGGTTGATCAACCAGCTCACCAAGGATCAGTCAGAGTCATTAGGATAATTACATGCCTAAGGTTTATCTTGATATGAAGATGCAGGAATTTCTAGAATTGAAACAGGGCAGGATGTCAGTGGCTGAATATGAGGTGAGATTCAATGAGCTCATGGGGTATGCTACTGTTTTGATTCCTACTAAGGCAGATAAGTGCCAGAAGTTCGAGAATGGCCTCAATATGGAGATCCGTACTAGGTTGGCCCGATCAGATATGGGCACCTTTATTGAGTGAGAGTCGCCATCGCATCTGAGTTGAGCGACTAAAGAGGCGTAGATAATTTGAGACCGGACAGGATCTAGAGGAAAGAGACCGAGTGACAGTCAGGACAGTTCTAGTAGGAGTTTTAGCAAGCGCCAGAGCAGAACCTTCAGCTCACCGGGAGGATCCAGGTACTCCAGATTTGATTAGAGAGGGAGGTTTGCACAGACTGGCAGTGGCAGTGAAAGGGGCACAGGGCAGATTCAGTATCCAGTTTATGAGCACTGCGAGAAGAGGCACAGTGGTGAGCGTTGGCGCCTAACTGGAGCTTGCCTTAAATGCGGCTCTATGGACATTTCGAGTTTCTATTGATGTCGTTTGGGTTGATAAATGCCCCGACAGCTTTTATGGCCTTGATGAATAGGGTCTTTCAACCCTACCTAGATCAGTTTGTAATTGTGTTTATTGATGAAATTTTGGTGTATTCGAAGAGTAGACAGGAGCATGCTGTGCATTTGAGGATTGTTTTGCAGATCATGAGGGAGAAGCAACTGTATGCCAAATTCAGTAATTGTAAATTTTGGCTGGAAGAGGTAGTGTTTCTGGGCCATATAATAACTGGAGATGGTATACAGGTTGATCTGAAGAAGATTGAAGCAGTGATGAAGTGGGAAGCTCCAAGGATGTGTTGGAGATTCAGAGCTTCCTAGGATTGGTGGGATATTATTGGAGATTTGTCGAGGGTTTTTCACTGATCTCAGCCCCTCTGACAAAAATTCTGAGGAAGAATGTAGCATTCAGATGGACTGAGGAGTGCCAGAAAAGCCTTAAGGAGCTGAAACATCGGTTGACTACTGCACCGGTGTTGGCTATTCCATTAGGGACTGGAGGTTATGAGGTGTATAGTGATGCATCGCATCAAGGATTGGGGTGTGTTCTGATGCAGCATAGCAGGGTGATTGCTTATGCCTCGAGACAGTTGAGATCTCATGAGGTAAACTATCCAGTGCATGATTTAGAGTTAGTTGCAGTTGTCTTTGCCCTGAAAATTTGGAGACATTACTTGTATGGTGAGACCTTCCAGATCTTTATTGATCATAAGAGTTTGAGATACTTGCTGAGTTAGAGGGAGTTGAATTTGAGGCAGAGGAGATGGATTGAGCTGTTTAAGGATTATGATTGTACTATTGAGTACCACCCAAGGAAGGCTAATGTGGTGGCAGATGCTTTGAACAGGAAGTCTCACATCAGTGCAGCTCAGATTCAAGTATTGAGGTTGCCTAATTTCATACAACTGAGAGCTTTGAATGTGCAGTTGAATCTGGAGCAGGATGGAGTTTTGATAGCCACTTTGAAGCTCAGACCGATGCTACATGATAGGATCAAGAGAGTCCAGGGCAAAGATCCTAATATGGTGAAGCTTATGGAGAAAGTGAAGATTGATATGAGTTCTGAATTTGAGTTGAGAGATGAGACATTATGGTTGGGACATAGGCTATGTGTGCCTGATGTGGATGATCTGAGGAGGGAGATTTTGGAGGAAGCTCATATTGTTAGCCCCAATTTTTTTTTTTAAATTAAGCATGATTAGATTAATTGAGTAAGTTATGTTAGCATTAATTGAGTTGACATTAATTAGTATGTGATAGCATTAAAGAGTTAGGTGGTGAGTTAATGAGATTAAATGTGTTAGTTGGGCTTTAATGAGGTAGGAAAGGAAAGGAGAATAAGATGGGTTTAAAGGATAAATGGGCTTGAGTAGTTTAAAGGGAATATAAGAAGGAAGGAAGAAGAAGTGAGTTGGGCTTTAGGCCTATGGGCTTAAGTAAGTTAGTAAGTAGTATAAAAGAGAAGGAATTAAGTGGGTTAGGAGAAGAAGAGAGGAAGATTTCGAAAATTAGAGGGAGAAGAGGGAGAAGTCGTGGAAGGTGGAGGGAAAAGAAGAGGTTATGTAGATTTTCAATTGAAGTTATGTTAAAATGGGTTTTTGTTTCTCTTGAAGTGGAGCAAGAGAGAGGAGAAGAGCAAGGAGAAGAGCACTCCTAAGCAAGGATTAAGCAAGATATAAGGTGGGTTTCATTTTTATCTTTATGTTAGTAAGTTTTAAATACTTTCTCAACTAATGAAATTAATGTTTTCCAACTACCTTGGGATGAGCATTGATTGAGCTTTGATTGTGTATAAATTGATTTATGATTGCCATTATGTGAAAGTTTGAACAGGATATGACATTGCTTAATATTGCTTGACAAGTTCATGAATTGAATGAGCATGAATATTAGTGAAATCATGAAATGTGAGTTAAGCATGAAATACATTTATCAAAATTCAGCTATTTGGATGCATGAAAAATCCATTTTCAGAAATCAGTCAGTGGACAAGAAAAGTCCAGATTTTGATGCATGAATTCATGTTATGTGGGTAATTAAGTCCACCCAGCAGAGTCACGTGCACGTTGACTAGTATAGGCTTCGCTCGCCTACCCGATTGTGGCAAGGATATTCCTTTTTGGACTCCTCAGCATACGACTACACTTGTGTAGTTCGTCAGTTATTGTGGACTTATCTTACCGAACCATTAGCTATGTGTTTATGTGTTAACATGTAATTGCAAGAATGATAGATGCATGAATCATGAAAGTTATGCTTTTAGCTTGATGAATTTATGAAATGCAAAGTTGTATGATTGTTTGATGAGAGATTTGCTAGCAATATGGATAATGAAATAAATTCAGCTTATTTGCATAAATATAAACATGTTACCCACGAGCGTAAACTCACCCCCTCCAACTCCGTCCCATCTCCAGGTGAGGAGCACGAGATCGACCATCGAGCTTAAAGGCATTGCTCCAGAAATAGATAATTTTTGTATTTCAAGTTAATTTTTGTAAATCAATGCTTTATATGCATTTTGGGCAAGTGATGCTTTTTTGCAAGCTTGTATTTTGGGATTTGATGTAGTGGCTTAAAATGCCCTCTAAAGCCTTGTAATAACTCATATTTTCATATGAATGCAAGAATGTTCAGTTCTAATGTATTTTGTACAATTCATGCATGTTTTAAAACAATTGCATCACTGTATGGTTTGAATTTGACAAGAAAGGGGGAAATGTAATTGTGTTATAGTTGGATATGATTAGAATGCTAGGAGTGTGTTGTTGCTATTGAAGTTGATCTTTTGGGATATTTGGATTGGTGTGTGTTGTGAGAGATTGAAGATAGAGGTTTGATGCAGGTACTTGAGTTGGATTTAATTGAATTGAAGTTTGGATAGTGAACTTTTAAAGGAGGTGCTGTCAAATTTTTGGTAAAATTTGACAAACCTTTATTGGTGATTTAGACTCTCTTAGAGTTTGAATTGAGTTGAGAGATCTTCTTGAAGATTGTTGCTTAAGATTAGAACTTTCAAATGGTGTATGATTTGTCTCATTTGGAGTTAGGTGTAAAAACTTATGGGGGTAAAACCTATATCGCCATCGCTCATGTAGCCTTCCCAATCGTTTCATTGGTCATTGTCAGAGCAGTGCATTCGAATGAGTTTTTACCTTGATAAATGATGGAGTTAACTTTTGCATCCTTCATGAGATTTGTATTTCATCTTGTTATCTTTCCATGGAGGTATAGTATGCACATATTGGAGCTAGGAATAAGAAGTTATGAGTTTTGAAAGGTGATAGTTACAAGTGATTTTGAAGTTGGGTTGAAGATGTGGAGTTTTGGAAAGTTCGATGTCCGTTAAACGGACAGCCTCAGGTACAAAAACACTCTTTCACCTGCCCATGTCCGTTAAACGGACTTGCATGTCCGTTTAACGGACAATTTGAAAGCATTTGGGACACTTTCACTCGAACGTGTCCGTTAAACGGACATGTGTGTCCATTTAACGGACAGTCACGGAACAATGGTGATTTTTTACTTATTTAGAGGCCGAATATCGTTTTGTCGTATGCATTAGAGTTGTAGATATAGATGTCTTCTTTCTAATGGTTTAAGAACGAACTTAATCCGACATCTATATAATAATTTATGGCCATTGCGCCAAGACAGTTTCAATTCGATTTTGGATGTGAACATAGTCCACCCTTTTGGGCATAATTCCCTCATCTGACCTCCAATTGAGGTGAGACTTGAACCAATATATTCCTAAGACATATAACTTCCACTCCATAAAGTTTGGTATCATTTGGAGTTGAAATAAGGAATTTTTCATTAAAGTAAGTGAGGGGTCGGTTAAGAGAGCATGTTTCAGGTATGAACTCTTTTAGGTTTTTGGAGTGTATCTTGAGTTATATAACTCCGATTAAGGTGATTCTTGCCTCTATACGAACGTGAGGGTTTAAGATATAATTGATATGAACAAGTTAATATGTGATTTTGACGTTTAGGTAGTGTACACTCATCATTTTTATGGAACAACAGCATATAGCACTGTAATGTAATAAGCGCAAGGTTTCAGGAATACGAAAGTTGGGCTCTGGGAACGGGGTCCGACACATATGGCCGCCCATGCTATGCATCCTGGTACTACCAAGATGTATAACACTCTAAAACAACATTTCTGGTGTCCTGGAATGAAGAAACAAGTGGCAAAGTATGTATCCAGGTGTATGACATGCCAACAAGTTAAAGCTGAGCACCAGGCTCCAGTGGAGAAACTCCATTCGTTGCCTATTCCCGAGTGAAAATGGGAACAAATCACCATGGATTTTATCATGGGATTGCCTAAGACTCCGAGGCAACATGATGCTATCTGGGTCATAGTGGACCGGTTAACAAAATCGGCCCATTTCTTGCTAGTGAGGGAGAATAATTCACTTGATCAATTGGCTCAGAAGTATGTGACTGAGATAGTGAGACTACATGGGGGTTCCAGTGTCTATAGTATCAGACCGGGATCCCAAATTTACTTCGAGGTTCTAGAAGAGTTTGCAGTCTGCTATAGGTACCAAGTTGAATTTCAGTATAGCATTTCATCCTCAAACAGATGGACAGAGTGATAGGATGATCAAAACTGATGAGGATATGTTTCGAGCTTGTGTCTTGGAGTTTAGAGGAGCATAGGATCAGTATATAGCCCTGATTGAAATTGCTTATAATAATCATTATCATAGTAGCTTCGGGATGGCACCATATGAGGCCTTATATGGAAGGAAGTGTCGATCGCCTTTGTATTGGGATGAAGAGGGTGTGAGAATGGTTGAGGGCCCAGAGTTGATACAGGATACAGTAGATAAGGTGAAGCTGATTCGGAGCTGAATTAAAGCGGCTCAAGATAGACAAAAGAGTTATGTGGATCAACATCGAAGGGATATGGAATATGGTGTAGGAGATAGAATTTTCCTACATGTGTCACCGTGGAGAGGTGTGCTGAGATTCGGTAAAAAGGGCAAGTTAAGCCCTAGGTACATTGGTCCTTATGAGATCATTAAGAGGATAAGACCTTGTTAAGTCAAAATGACTTTACATATATATGATTTTGATGAATAACAAAGAAGTAGTAAAAGAAGAAGCTAAATAGAAAATAGACAGAAGGAGAATAAAACACAGACGCAGATGAAGTTAAAAGAAAAACGAAGAAATACAGACGCAGATTAAACAAACAGACGCAGATGTATAACAGACACAAACATAGACACAAAGTGAAAAACAGACGTAGACGCAGACGCAGACGTAAAGTGAAAAACAGACGCAGACGCAGACGCAGATGCAAAGAAAGAAACAGGCGTAGATGCAGATGCAGACGCAAAGTAAAAAATAGACGCAGACGCAAACTAAAAAACAGACGCAGAAGCAGAAACACAGACGTAAAAATTACAGAAGGAGAAAAGCAGACGTAGAATTCAAAAAGAAGACGCAAGAATCAGTTTGAGTTAGTTACAGAACTCAACTGATTAACCATTTCTTTAAAGATTCAAGAAACAAGATTCAAGAAGCAAGAATCAAGAAGCAGTTGCAGAGAAAGGCTGTAAATATGAGTCGAAGTCAAAGATTGCAAAGTTAGCAAGTGCGAAAACAAAAAGAGAAAAAGCTGAGATAATTGATTTACGTACGCAAACTCTGTGCGAATTAACTGAGAGCTAATTTTACTGTAACAGCTCGAATTACTTTTGTAAGAAAGTAGTGCAGATAGCCTGCAGAAGCTAAAAGTGAAAGAATACTGAGTGTAGAGACCTGAAGAGACTCATAAAGAATACTTGTAAAAGTTGAAGAGATAGTGAAATCTCATAAAGAACTCTAAGGACTGGACGTAGCCCACGGTTTGGGGTGAACCAGGATAAAATCATCGTGTCAACTTCTCTCTACCCTATTACTTTTAAAGTTTAACGTTTTTGCTATTACTTCAATTCTGAAACAAGTTTTCATGTTTTGATTGATTCGAATTTACTGAAGTTTCGGAAAAAGAAGTTCGTTTTTACAAAACCACTTTGAAAGAATTTTTAAAAAGGGGAATACACAATTCAACCCCCCCTTCTCGTGTATTCATTATCGTTTTATAAGCATTGTACTAACGTGTGATTTATTTCAATTGGTATCAGAGCAAGGTATCCAAGAATCACTGTAGCAAAGTGTGGATTAAAGATAATGGCAGAATCACATGTATACATTGCATAAGGTGCCTCAGTCACTAGACCTCCAACATTCAACTGTGAAGATTATCACTACTGGAAAGATAGAATGTGGTTGTTCATAGAGTCTACTCATGTTGACCTTTGGGATGTAATAGAGAATGGACTATATACACCAGTAGACGAAGATAGAAATCTTATTCCACAGACCAGATGGACGGCTGACCAAAAGGCGAGAATTCAGCTCAACTCTAAAGCAAAGTTTTTCTTGACGTGTACTCTAAGCAGGAGTGAATATGACAAAGTTCACGGATGCGATACTGCGAAGAAGATGTGGGACACACTATCCATCGCGCATGAAGGCACAAACCAATTCAAAGAATCCAAGATAAGCATTCTTGTGCACCAGTACGAGCTTTTCAAGATGAAGGAAGAAGAATATATTGATCAGATGTTTGGAAGATTCTAGAAAATCGTCAATGGATGGAAAGCCCTTGGAAGAACGTACAATAACCAGGATCACGTAAGAAAGATCTTAAGAAGTCTTCCGAAGAGGTGGAGACCAAAGGTTACAGCCGTGCAGGAAGCGAAGGATTTGAGCGTACTAAAGCTTGACGAGTTGCTTGGATCACTGACGATTCATGAAGTAGAGCTTGATGCTGAAGACAAGCCCAAACGAGAAAAGTCAATAGCACTGAAGACCGGACAGAAGAACCAAAAGACTCAAAGAAGGAGAAAGTCATCAAAAGCATTGAAGATAGAAGAATCAAAGAATGATGACTCAAGCGAATCAGAACAAGAGTCAAGTGATGAAGATGAAGAATTATCGTTCATTTCTCGGAAGATAAGACGGATGTGGAAGAAGAAGTTCAAAGGAAGTCAATTCTTCAAGAAAAATAGCAAAGATGATGGCAAAGCAGAAAAGACATCTATCATATGCTACGAATGTAATCAACCTAGATATTACAAGTCCGAGTTTCCTACTCAAAAAAAGAAACCCAAGAAGAGTAGAGAAGGCAAGAAAAGCATGATGGCAACTTGGGAAGATCTAGACTCATCAGAGTCAGACACAAATTCCGAGTCGTCTGAACATGCTAATATCTTCCTAGTAGCCAAGGAAGAAAGTGATGAAGAGGTAACTTCTGAATACGATAACTTGCATAAAGCTTATTCAGAATTATGAGAAGATTTTAATGCTATTCTGAAACAGTACAAACTGTTAAAGAAGAAGTATGTAGAAAATCTTAAACATACAGAAGATATAGAGAGAGAAAATGCATGCTTAAAGAAACAACTAGTGGATAAAAAGAAAATTGTAGATAGATCCGATGAAATAAATCAGTTAAAGCTTAAAATTAAAAGTCTTTCATCTGATTTAGTTTCATTCATTGAGAGTACAAAAAGAATGAATGAGATGCTAGGAAAATGTAGACACCCTAGTGATAAAACTGGATTAGGGTTTACGAGTAATAAGTCTCATAATCATATAAAACCACTTTCTCAAAATAAAAGGTATCATCAAACACGTTTTCATCAACATTCTGGTAAAAAGCATCAAAAGACTCATTATGTGCATTTTACTAACCAAAATGGACCCAAGAAAATATGGGTACCAAAGAGTAAAATAGTTTCTCCTGCAGATATCCTTCCTTGGAAAATGCGACAAGCACCATTGGTATTTAGACAGTGGCTGCTCGCGACATATAACGGGAAGAAGGTCTATGTTTCTAGAACTTCAGTATAAGAAGGGAGGATCAGTAACTTTCGGAGACAACCAGTAGGGCAAGATAATTGGAATCGGTAAGATAGGTAAAGATTCCTTTGCATACATAGATAATGTACTGCTTGTTGATGGTCTAAAGCACAATTTGATTAGTGTAAGTCAATTGTATGACTCTGGTTTCATAGTCACATTCAATCAAAGTCTTTGTGAAGTCAGAAACAAAGATGAATCTATATTCTTTTCTGCCAAGAGAAGAAATAACCTTTACAAAATTGATTTAGAAGATTTTCAAGACCAAAATGTTTCATGTTTTTTATCTTCTGAAGAAGAAAAACTAATCTGGCATAAAAAGCTAGGTCATGTCTCTTTTAAACACATTTTAAAGTTGGTAAATTTTGATTTGGTAAGAGGCTTACCAAAAATAAGTTTTGACAAAGAATTTTTCTGTGAAAGTTGTTTGAAAGGAAAACAAGTTAAAACATCGTTTTCTTCTAAAAACTTTGTAACATCCTCTAGACCTTTGGAATTGTTACATATGGATTTATTTGGTCCAACTGGAACAATAAGTCTTGGTGGAAAGAAATATAGACTTGTTATTGTTGATGACTTTACTAGATTTTGTTGGATATTATTTCTGTCACACAAAGATGAATCTTTTAAGTGTTTTAGAACTCTCTCCAGAAAGTTACAGATTGAAAAAGGAGTATCTATAGCTAGTATTAGGAGTGATCATGGTGGAGAATTCGAGAATGAGAAGTTTAAGTTATTCTGTGAGGAAAATAGAATTTCCCACAATTTTTTACCCCCTAGAACCCCACAATAGAATGGAGTTGTTGAAAGGAAGAACAGGACGATTCAAGAGATGGCAAGGACTATGCTATATGAAAAGAATCTTCCTAAGTACTTCTGGGCCGAAGCTGTGAATACAGCATGTTATATTCAGAACAAAATAATGTTGCGACCCTTGTTGAAAAAGACTCCCTATGAGCTATGGAATGGAAGGAGACCAAACATATCTTACTTTCATCCATTCGGTTGTAAGTGCTCTATTCTGAATACAAAGGAATTGTTGGATAAGTTCGATTCGAAGACCTATTCAGGAATTTTCCTAGGCTACTCATTATCATCTAAGGCCTTTTGGGTGTATAACTCTATCTCAAAGACAGTTGAGGAAACCATCCATGTCAAGTTTGATGATCATTCTCAACCCCACAAGGAAGATGACATGGAGAGTGAAGATCCTTCAAAGAACTTAGATGATACAACAGAAACTCCATCATCAGGAACTCAAATAGATAAGATTGAGGATATTCCAGAAACTATAGGATTAAAGAGAGATTGGAAGTATAGGAGTTCTCATCCAGAAGAGCTGATTATCAGAGAGACCTCAGAAGGAGTTAAGACAAGGTCCAAATTCAGAAGAGAAGCTAATGTGGCGTTCATCTCTGAAATAGAGCCTAAGAAGATTGAGGAAGCCCTTCAGGATGAAGCTTGAATTTTAGCCATGCAAGAGGAGCTGAATCAGTTTACTAGGAATAAAGTTTGGTCCTTAGTTCCAAAACCCTCGAAGAAATCCATTATAGGAACCAGATGGGTTTTCAAGAATAAGCTAGATGAATCAGGCAAAGTAAGTCGAAATAAAGCTAGATTAGTAGCACAAGGCTATAATCAGCAAGAAGGGATAGACTACAATGAGACGTATGCTCCTGTAGCAAGACTTGAAGCTATTCGGATATTGCTGGCATACGTTGTTTGTCATAACATAAAGCTTTTTTAGATGGATGTGAAGAGCGCCTTTCTGAATTGTCTTATAGACGAAGAGGTGTATGTGAAGCAACCTCCTAGTTTTGAGGATGTTAAGAATCCAGAACATGTCTATAGACTTCATAAAGCTTTATACGGCCTGAAGCAAGCTCCTAGAGCTTGGTATGATCGTCTAAGTAATTTTATTTTAGAGAATGGGTTTACTAGAGGTCAAATGGATAAAACGTTTTTCAGAAAGGTTTATGAGAATGACTTTATCTTAGTGCAAATTTACGTTGATGATATCATTTTTGGTGCTACCACAAAGATGTTGTGTATGAGTTTTGAGAATCTGATGAAAAATGAATTTGAAATGAGTATGATGGGTGAGTTAAAGTTCTTTCTTAGGTTGCAAGTTAAGCAAACCGAAGAGAAAATTTTTATTCATCAACAAAAGTATGTGAAAGAAATGCTGTCCAAATTTGATATGAATAATGTGAAGCCTATGGCGACTCCGATGCATCCTTCAAACCTTTTGTCGAAAGATGAACTTGGTAAGAAGGTGGATCAAACCCTGTATAGAGGGATGGTTAGTTCTTTACTGTATCTTACAGCAAGTAGACCTGATATTCTGTTCAGTGTATGCTTGTATGCAAAGTTTCAGGTCGATCCTAGAGAGTCTCATTTTATTGCTGTTAAAAGAATTATTAGATATCTCGCAGGTACTACTGATCTTTGCTTAATGTTTGAGAAAGGTAAAGATTTCAGGTCAATCAGATATTGCGATGTGGACTATGTCGGAGATAGAATTGAAAGGAAAAGCACTAGTGGAGGATGTCACTTTCTTGGCGCAAACCTAGTTTCCTGGTCAAGCAAGAGACAAAGCTCGATAGCTCTATCAACTGCCGAAACCGAGTACATGTCTACCGCAAGTTGTTGTTCACAAACATTGTGGATTAAATATCAACTAGAGGATTATTCATTTCGAGAAGATGAGATCCCAATCTATTGCGACAACACCAGCGCCATAAATCTATCAAAGAATCCGATACAACATTCAAGAGTGAAGCATATCGAAGTCAGACATCATTTTTTGAGAGATTACGTTCAGAGGAAGGTGGTGACACTACAGTTCTTTGAAACAGAGTATCAATGGGTAGATATCTTCACTAAACCACTGAGTGAAGATTGGTTTAAGGAAATCAGACGGAACCTTAACATGGTTATGTTAAATGACCAGTCAGGCTAGAAGACCGTCAAAGTTAACTGTGTAAAGCAGAGGTTACAAATTGGTAACTTCTCTCACAAGGAAGTCTTGGAGGGAAAATTTTGACAGCATTGAGGATCCCAACGATTCTAGAACCCATCGGATAAGACCCTTTGAGTAGTCTGAAACAATAATCATTTCGATTACTTTTACTCCCAGACGCTTCAACTTTCTTTCGAAAAACTCTTGCAAATAACTTTACTTTTGAAGAATATCCTACCAGAAGCAGTCTCAAATCAGAAGCAATGGAGTCAGCTATGATTTTTGGAAGATATGTAGATTTCAAATCTCTGAGGAGTGACGGCATGAATGTTGAGCCAGAGATTGTAGAAGTTGGATGGAGAAATTTCTTCTAGATGCGAGAACCAGTATATACAGATGAGTTATATGACTTTTGGAAGCATGCGCAACTGGTTGATAACACAATCGTCTCCACAGTAGATGGAATAACTATTATTGTGACAAAGGAATTAGTGGAGAAGGTGACTGAATGCTCCTCAATTGGAGAAACCCTATCAAACAAAGTCGGATGGATGTCCAAGGTTAGTATGAAGGAGGAAGATGTCAGAAAACAGTTATATGGAACCAATGACCCATGGGAGAGGAAGACTTCAAGTCTGGTCCCGAAGGCTAGGGTTCTACATGCGATTTTGTTTAATTGCATCTTACCAAGAGTCGGGTCAAGACATCTTGTGACTACCTTGGATGAACAATGTTTGTTCTATCTGCTGAATCATCGTCCAATAGACCTGCCATTTTTTATTTTTCATTATATGATTAAGGGGATGAAGGATACCAACAGCTATCCTTACGGCATACTACTTACCAGGATTTTTAAGGAATCCGGAAGGATGGTATCTGTTAAGAGTACTATTAACTCTGATACAGTAAGAAGAATGGGATTGAAGGTAGTGGTGAAAGAAGTAGCAGAGTCTACAAAGAAAGCTAGAACTGAGGGGGAGCGGTCATTGAAGAAGTCTCCCGCCACTAGCTCTAAATCTCAAGCAAGTATGAGATTACCGATACATGAAAGAAGAAAACTATCGGGTAGACCGTTGATGAAACAGGCAATTCCTCAAAAAGAAGTGAGCCAGTTCGGAGAATATAAGAAGGTGTGCAGAAAAGAAAATGAGAGAATCTTTTGGGTGAAATCTCTAAAAAGGCGAAGAGATCACCAAGGATTCGAACCCTGAGACAACAGGAAGACAAGAGAGCCAGAGAGCAGAGTCAAGCAGAAATATCTGGATCTCGAGAACCGAAGGGAACAAGATCTCTAGTCTCAATTTTAGAAGAAGACTCAGCCAAAAAGGCTAAAGAGACTGAGAAGAAGAGAAAATCAGAGTCTGAGAAGGAAAAATCTCAAGTGCAGAAATCTTCAAGACTGACTGAAGCAGAAGAAAAGACTAAGAAGATTAGTCGGAAAAAGAATGTCTCCACTGCTGAGGAAGTTAGTCGAAAGAAAGAAACCTTCAATGTTGCTCAAAAAGAAAAAGAAATTGAGCATAGCAGAGTTCAGGAAATTCCCACTGCTCAACAGGAGGAACCAGAGGAGATAAGCCTGGTTCAGGAGAATCCTATTGAAGTGGAACCAGAGGCAGCAGCAAAACCAAACTTGGTTCAGGTACCACAGGAGAAATCCGATGAATCTGGTCCAACTGTATACAACTATTCAAGAATTTTGAGAAGACACAAGTTGAAGATCAGAATGGTTGAAGTTGTTACCAAGAGGAGGACTGCTATCGCTATCTGTAATCAACCAAGAAAGAAGGTAATGGCTGTCGTACAACCTATTTTGATAAATAGTGACACATGGAACTTACTGAAAGAAGATGAAAAGATGTTCTATGATGTCTTGAGGGATGCTGCTACTAAGCCATACCCAACGAAAATGTCCAGCAAACCGTGTACTATTTATCCGATCACAGAGAAGACGGAAATAAGTTTGTATCGGATATTCAGCCAAGATATCCTTTGGATTTCAATAAGGGGAAGACGAAGCTATTTTTTGAAGAAGAAGTTAGTGATGATCTGTCCGCATATCAAATTGCAGAAAAAGTGCGTAAAATTGATGAAGCATGTACTTCAAAAGAGAATAGAGACTGAGTTGGTTGCAGTTTTACGGATAAAAATGAACACTGTCCAGTAGGGGGAAGACTGCTTACAGGCACTTTCATTGAATAGCTTATACAGATAGTATTACGTATTAGACCACTTTCTAATACATTGTCTTTACATGATGAAGCTATACCCCTGCAAGGAAGACAGTTGCTCATGCTACCTGCCCCGTATGACTTAGATCTTCCTGAATCAAATACATTCATTCGTCCACCAACTATTGAGATTAATGAAGATTACATTCCATCCTCGGACGCATATGCTACAACAATTGCGTTCACTTCACCCTCAGCAGATAACGATCAATCCTCTTCACTGTTGGACTCACAAGCTGAAATCAGCAAATTACGCGGAGAAGTCAACTAGATAAAGGAGACAATGAATGATTTGAAGAAGATGATGACAGAATTGTTGAAGAGCCATCGTCCTTAATCATTTTTTATTATAACAAATAGGGGGAGAAGAGAATGAGCAGAGGAGAAGAGAATGTTCAGAAAAGAATCTCAAAAGGTGTGGCTGAAGCAGACGAAGAAAAGAAAGGAAGAAGAGAAAGAAGAGTTCTGAAGATTCTAAAGATAAGTTTTTTTGTGTTGTTTTAAAACATTGTATTTTATTTTTCTTTTTATGTGTATAATTTGTTATCATCAAAAAGGGGGAGATTGTTAAGTCAAAATGACTTTACATATATATGATTTTGATGAATAACAAAGAAGTAGTAAAAGAAGAAGCAAAATAGAAAATAGACAGACGGAGAATAAAACATGACGCAGCAGCGAAGTTAAAAGATGTACGAAGAAATACTGACGCAGATTAAACAAAATGTATACGTATGTATAGCAGCATACGCATACGCATACGCAGCGCAAAGTGAAAAACAGACGTAGACGCAGACGCAGACGCAAAGTGAAAAACAGATGCAGACGCAGATGTAGATGTAAAGAAAGAAACAGACGTAGACGCAAACGCAGACGCAAAGTAAAAAACAGACGCAGACGCAGAAACACAGACGTAAAAAATACAGATGGAGAAAAGCAGACGCAGAATTCAAAAAGAAGACGCAAGAATCAGTTTGAGTTAGTTACAGAACTCAACTGATTAACCATTTCTTTAAAGATTCAAGAAACAAGATTCAAGAAGCAAGAATCAAGAAGCAGTTGCAGACGAAGGCTATAAATATGAGTCGAAGTCGAAGATTGCAAAGTTAGCAAGTGCGAAAACAAAAAGAGCAAAAGCTAAGATAATTGATTTAAGTACGCAAACTCTGTGCGAATTAGCTGAGAGCTAATTTAACTGTAACAATTCGAATTACTTTTGTAAGAAAGTAGTGCAGATAGCCTGCAGAGGATAAGAGTGAAAGAATACTGAGTGTAGAGACCTGAAGAGGCTCGTAAAGAATACTTGTAAAAGTTGAAGAGATAGTGAAATCTCATAAAGAACTCTAAGGACTGGACGTAGCCCACAGTTTGGGGTGAACCAGGATAAAATCACCGTGTCAACTTCTCTCTACCCTATTACTTTTAAAGTTTAACTTTTTTGCTATTACCTCAATTCTGAAACAAGTTTTCAAGTTTTGATTGATTCGAATTTACTGAAGTTTCGGTAAAAGAAGTTCGTTTTTACAAAACCACTTTGAAAGAATTTTCAAAAAGGGGAATACACAATTCAACCCCCCTCTCGTGTATTTATTATTGTTTTATAAGCATTGTACTAACGTGTGATTTACTTCAGACCTTTGGCCTATAAGTTGGCTTTACCGAGTGAGATGTCTCAACTGCATGATGTCTTTCACGTGAGTATGCTCCAGAGATATCGATCAGATCCGACACATGTGATACCAGCTCAAGAGATTGAGGTGGCTAGCAATCTGAGTTATGTTGAGGAGCCGGTCAAGATTGTGGGATCACGGGTTAAGCAGTTGAGGAACAGGGTTATCCCATTGGTGAAAGTTCTATGGAGAAACCACTCAACTGAAGAAGCAACTTGGGAGACAGAGGAGCATATAAGGAGACAGTATCCTCACCTGTTCGACCAAGCAGGTAAGAATTTCGAGGACAAAATTTTTATTAGGAGGGCAGAATTGTAACATCCCACCACCGATGGGAAGGGTAAAATAGGAATTTGGAATGGGTTATGAATGTGTAAACTTATCTCGACATGATCATGCATAATATGGCCTCCATATATACATGAATAGAAATTTTTGCACTTGCACATGACTGTACATGCATTTCCTCGCATATGTGTCCATAAATGTGATTTTTGTAAAAAAATAGGATTTTTGTGCTTGAAAATTTAATTGGAGTGGATCTTTGTGAGTTTTGAATTTTGGGAGAATTTTAAAAAAATTTCTGGATCTTTATGATTTTTGAATTTTGGGAGAATTTTAGAAATTTTCTGAAAATTTTCAAGGGAAATTTCTGGACCGAAAAAATTGCTAAGTGGCAGACTGATTGGTTTCCGATACTAGAAATGATTGTCCAATGGCACTGAAAATTTAGATACATGATGGTAGGATTTATTAATTTGAGCAATTGGAATTTTGGGGAGAAATTGGACTAGAAATTGAAAGTTAATTGGAGAGAAACTAATTGGAGGTTTAGGAAGGTGACATGTGGCAAGTGACACTTGTCACTTGCCTAACATGCCACCTTGTGGTATGGTTAAATAAAAATCCTACTTTCCTTGGTCTTTCACAACACTTCTCTTTTCCTAAGGTTTTGGTGCTTTAAAATGTGTTTGTTCTCTCCTCCATCTCGTAGCTTTCTTCCTCCTTGGTCAAAAGAATTTGCTCATCCTTTCTACCTTATTTCTTCTTGGCTTGCTCTTCTTGTGTTTACAAAGAAAAATATCCAACCTAAGCCTCCCCCCCCCCCTTATGATGATGATTGTCGTGTGTGTGAGTGGTGTGAATGGAAGGTAGAGATTTGGAGTATAGTTGAAGAATTGAAGAATTTAAAGCTTGTTAGGTAAGATTTATGTTTTATGTTCTTAAATTGGTTGTTGATGCATTAATTTTGATGTCTTGAGCATTGATTTTAGGGAAATTGTGATTTGATTGTATGGGTATAAATGCATGTTTGCGTATGGATGAATAATATGGCATGTGTAGTATTGATGAATTGTGTGTTTTGGATTGATTTTATGGATGTTAGATGAGTGATTAATAATGAAAGATGATTGAGTGTGTGTGCCGAAATTTTGTGGATTTATGTTGAAGAATAGGTTGTGAGTTAGTTATGGTGGAAATATGGAGTGAAATGAGTGAGAATTGGTTGAGAAATGGTATGAAAGTTGTAGAATGTGAGTTAGGTTGAGAATCTGGAAAATTAGATGTGTATATGTTTCAAAGATTTGATCATAACTTTTTATATGGTTATGCTATTGAGATGAGGTTTGACTTGAATTAAACTTGAGAAGTTCGGCTAGAATTTTTATGAAGGAAGTGCTATCCAATTGTGATTTTAAGGGTTCTGAATTTTGCCTTGAAAGTGGGCAATATGTGCAGGGTGAATAGTGCTGTTTCTAATATTGAATGATTTGTGACCTGAAACTTTGGGGAATTTTTCTAGGCTAAAGTAGACAGATTTTGTGAAATTTGTCTTCATGAAAGTTGAAGATTTTCTTTTTAGCTTTCTATCACCACAAAGTATGATATTTTTCGAGTTTGAGGTTGAAAGTTATGACTTCTGAACTTTCAGATGGTTTTTCAAAGAATGAATGTGCTTTGTGTGTGAAATGTCTCTAAGTATAGGTTTTTTGATTATTGTGCTTCGAAGCTAATTCTGGACAGTTATGGTTTAAATTAGCTCAAGTGATCTTATGCAAAGTTATAGAGGAATGTCTTAGATTTATAATGAGGTATAATATGCTAATTTTGGATGTAGGGATTGTAAGTTATGAATTTTTAAAGTATGGTTATATTTTAGGTGATATGTTGATTTAATACTCTTTAACAGGGCAGCCACAATCATGTGTGAATTTGATTTAGTTAGAGGTGGAATTTGTTTTTAAGTCCTTCATAAGAATTGTATCATGTTTTCTGATCTTTTCATTGTTATAAAGTATGGAATTTTTAGACAATGGGATAGGAATTTATGATTTTTGGAAGATTTTGCTACTATTGAGGATGACACTTATATGGGTAGAAGTTTTGGTTGAGAAATTGATCTGTTTAGAGGTTGAATTTGCTTCCAAGTTATTCATGAAAGTTGTAGAATATGTTTTGATTTTTTTAATATAAATCTTAGAATTTTTGGCAAAGGGAATGAAAAGATATGATTCTTTACAAGAATGTTGCACTGGTTTAGAAAATATGAGATTAGGTAGAAACTTTGATTTCATTTTTGACACCCTTAGAAGCGAAATTGAGTTTCAAGCCCCTCATGAAACTTGTAGGGTTTTCTGTGATCTTTCCAATGAGACCTTATTTTTTGTTTTTAGTTATTTGTGTGAAAATATAGGGTTTAGAAAAGAAGAGAGGGTATTAAGTGGAAAATGGATTAAAAAAAGGATTAAAGGCGGAAGCTCGCTCCTCGCGAGGGCGAGCGGAAAGCCCGTCCTCACGAGTGTGACGCCTCGCCCTCGTGAGGGCGAGGACGTTGAAGCATTCTCACCCTCGCGAGGTCACCGAGCTAAATGCGATGCACTCAACCCATTTCCTTCTTTTTTTTATCTTTTAATTCGTTTATTATTTTTGTTAATTCTTTTTGTCCCATTTTCATTCTTTTGTGAATAACTTTTTCATCTGACAACCGATTGACCTGATTCTTGAGGTATCGGATTCATGAATTATTTAATTTCATTTCTATGTAAAATTGGGAATTTTTAGAGATGAAATTGACGTGGATTGATTAGGTCAAAGTGAGGGGACCGAGTAATTATTTTTCTGGTCTGTGTTTTATCAATAATTGGACTCATAGAGGTCCGAATTGAGTGATTTTGGTGTCTATGAATTTCTAAAATTTAGAGAAAAATTTTATAATGAGAATTTTTGGAATAGTGCCAGGAATGTCACGAACATGCATTGTACACATTTTATTTACTCCATGTGCATTATTAAATATTTCTGATTTGACAATGAGTAATATTTGTGCATTTTATGTGTAATAGAGGTGCATTTGGAACGTCAATCCACCGGCATTGCCGAGACTTTCAGGCATTAGCTCGGAAGCTATTGGTGAGTGACCTAGACGGTTCTCTCAATTATTATTTGCTTAGAATACTGTGGTGAATAATGGTGGGTTTGAGAATTGTTTCTGATTGTAGATTCCGGTCAGAAGGTTCGATGTATTGGAAAGCTATGACATAGAAGTGCTACTTGTATGTGAATTTGTGAACTACTTGCTTATGATATGGTAAATTTTGGCACATGTGTTCATTGTGACATATATATTACTTCCTTGTTACATGTGCATTCCATGCATGAATGCATGATCAGATAATGACAGTTGTGACCAGAGCAGCCGCTGAGAGCTAAAAGCTCAATGTATTTGGGCTTCGAGCCCACAGTGATTCAGAGCCTCAGGCTCAATGATTAATGCGCCTATGTTGGGACAGTTTAGGCGCTCGATCATAACACATTAATAATTTGGAAAAGTTTCACATACGCAGTTCATATGCATTTGATTTAATCTCTTTGATTGAGTGAAAGGCAAAAAACCTTATACTTGTGTGAATAATCATGTAGTACTTCTGAATGTGACATTATGAAATAACTTTGTTATGCTTGATTGTTGCATGAATTGAGTGAACCATCGATGATGGTTACCTCACTGAGTTCGCAAACTCACCCAAAATTGTAACATATTTTTCAGGACCGAGAGTAGACTCTTAGCTCCAGAGGGACTTTTCCTGCCGTGTAGATCGTTTGGCAAGAGAAGTCATGGCTCATAGGTCGGTCAGCTGGGGCTTTTGGGATGACCTAGTTAGGGCTGATGTATTTTCCTTGTTATATAGCATTTTGTATTAGGTTTTTGGAGTGATGTACAGACAGTGAAAACTGACAGATGTGTAAACTTTTGTTTCTATGAAATGAAATGAGGAAACAAATTATGGTTTCAAAAGTTTCTGATTTTTATACTAATACTTTATTATGATGCCATGTGAAGTACAGTAGTGATCGTTCGTTGCTCACCCTTATCGTAAGATATGCGTCGAAATAACTTACGGGCGACCCGGTGTGTACCCTGCGATATGGGGGCGCTACAAAAAGTGAGTCTCATAAGCATTACATATGCATATGATATGTATGATTTAAATAGTTTGATTGATTTTTGAACGTTATAAATGTTCGAATGATTGAATGATTGTAAATGGAAAAATGTAAATTATGTTTTTATAAGTTACGATATGTTTTATGTGATTGACTGAGCCATCGAGGATGGTCACTCACTGAGTTCGCAAAATTTACCCAAAATTTGCAATATTTTTTAGGCTCAGAAGAGTACCTCGTTAAGCAAACAGGAGTATAATTACTGTATATAGAATTTTCCATTAATTTTTGTATTAAGGAATGAATTTTGAGATTATTGTACAATGTGTATGTGAATGCATTTTTATTGTAATGACATTATGATTGTGAGTGTTTTATATCTGAAATGGGCCCTAGTGATTAATGGAATTTTGATGATTTGAAAAATGTTGGTAACTCTTGTAAATGAAAATATTTATGAAATAAAGTATGGGCCCAAATTTGAATACTGATTTCCTCATACGTGTGTGAAAAAAAATTATACGGAGTTTCGAGTGTCTAAGTTTGATTGACTGAGTGTGTTAGTATGCCAACCTTATGGGGCAACAGACTCGGATATCAGGTACATGTCTTGCGAGAGTGGGGTACTACAGTAATAATATAATTTTCCTTCTTAATGGAAGTGTGTAATGACATACTGCTTATAGAGAACAATAGCTCACATTTTCAATTGTTAAAGATATGATTTTCTAAAAGCAAATCTTATTGTATATGAAAAAGTAACAACTTAAGTATAAGAATTAGTTCCATAAAGATCGATATAGAAGTTATTTACCTATTATAGTCTAAGTATATAGATTATGTTCTAAAGGTGTTTATTGTATTAGATATTTGACACTTATGAAATATTTAAAATATCCTTTTTAATATGAGTAACATTCATTCAAAAGGTGAAAATTATAGAATGTATAAGTTTACATCTCGAAAATGGAGCTCAAACTACTTAATCAGACTTACTTCAACATAAATATCAACTTATACAAAGAATAATAAATATTTTCTTATAAATCTCAATAATTGAATAATTTGAATAAAACTTGAATGCAAATTGTAAGAAATTGTACACGAAGGATCGTATACATAGCTTAAAATAAAAATTACAATCCTATATTCATCTATTATGTTTAACAAACATACTAATAGTAAGAATAGGCAAAAATAAATACCTGAAATTTATAAGGATTAATCAGTAATGAACTTCAAAAATATGAAGTCTCTATGCACTCTACACTAAGAAATACGTCCCGCTTTCAACACTTGATATAGCTATGGTTAAATTTGAAGAACCCTTTCTTCAAGAATGGAGAAAACTATTTTCCTTTCCTTATTTCTCTTATTTATTTCAAAATACAAAAATAAATGAAAGAGTATCTATTTTTTCAAAACCTTTTCTTAGTAAGTTTTTTTAACTTTTTTTTTCAAAGCTTGAAAAAACTACACATGACCCTTTGTTTCGTTTTTTGGTTAAATATAAAACCAAAACAAAACCACCAAGGGCAAGGTCACCATCTGACGCGTTCTTTGCCATTTTTTAAAAAAATAATTTTATTATTTATAAAATGAAATAAAATAAAATAATTTTATTTTATTCATTTATTTTGTACAAGAGAATTTTCAATATTAATTATGTTTTCTGCTAGCAAAAATATAATAATATTCCATATAGATTATTTAATAAATTATCTCATAATAAATTAAATTATCATAAACATGAAATATTACACTGATAAATGTGTGACCACATAGGTTCATCACTAAGCCGATAGTAATTAATCCAAATAATTACTAATTAAGGTTAGCGTCTAACAACACTCCTCAACGACCATATAATGTGAAGTAATAACCTTACAAAGACAGAACCTAGTTAAGGATAATTTATTATTACCTTCCATCATTACAACTTCATATTATCCTAATGTAGCACCCCACTCCCGCCAGACTCGAACCTGATATCGATGGTGATATCCGAGCCCGTGTCCCGCGAGGGTGGCGTACTAAAACATTCACTGCAATTCAAACTTTGAAATCATTTGTCTTTTACAAAATCACCACACACTAAACAATTAAGCCCATCGAACAAAATCGCTAATCAATAACTCATGCGGAAATTCAATACATATAAAACATCACTACACTAATGCAGACGTGAAATGATCCCGACCTCGAATTCTGACTCGCTTGTGGTAAACATACTCCCGTTTGTCCAACAGGGTACTCTTCGATCCCTGAAAAATAATTACAATGTTGGGTGAGTTTGCGAACTCAATGAGAAACCATCATCGATGGTTCACCCAACTCATGCATATACACATAATATATCTCATAGATATATATTAACACAATTTTCACATTTTAGATCACTGCACACGCTTTACACTATTATACTACAACATAGCTCAATCATGTCACTTCACAATTATCACATATTACACACATTCTCAATTTCACTACACAGTCAAATGCATAATGTATGCAATTTCTCATTTTATGACATCATGTGATGAGCGTTATCTTGTCCCGATTCGGGCACTTTTCACACTGATCACATTTTCGGCGAGTAGCAGAGCCCTCTGGGTATGCACTACTGCCCACTCACATAAGGGATAGGAGAGCCCTCTGGGTATGCACTATGCTCTTTCACAATAATCGCATTTAGGGCAAGTAGGAGAGCCCTCTGGGTATGCACTACTGCCGTTTTGCCCCTAGGCCCTTTCATCGATATCGAGCTCAAAGCTCGATCACTAAGCTCCATCCACAACTGCTTAATTACCACTTATAATCATGCTTAGCATGCACTAACACTTGCATCAAATACTATCACATCTATATATATATCACTTCACTCGCTTATCACAATCAAAACACTTACTCTTAATTCTATGCACTGATTCACTATCATAAGTACTCACATTTGCAACATATACCGCACAATCACTCACAATCATTTATTCACAATCTCAGCACATTTATATTTCGCATTTATAATACGCACATTCATAACACATTTATTAACACTCTCTGCACATTCATTTCACATTTATAACATTTATTCAAATATTTATCACAGCACAGTTTATCACACAGAGGTTGAGGAACTAACTAGGTTACTCACCTGAACTTCCGAGCTACCTTCCTGGAAATCTCAGCACTGCCCGTGGAATATCGATCCATCGGAGCCTCAATCGAAGCTCAAATCCTCAACTCATCCGAAAATCCATCAACGTCGATCATCCACGATTTTCACTCTCAAAGCTCAACCATCTTCCCTTCCTCAACGATCAAGCTATGCTTTGAGAGGAAAGAGCAAAGAAGCAAGAATCAAGAAGGAGAAAGAAACGAAAATCATCAAAGGAGGAGGAGGAACATCGATGGAGGAGAATCGTGCCCTAGGGAGAAAATGAATTTCTTCTTCTCCTCCTATAATCTTAGGCCTTTTAAAGATAATCACTTAAGCCTCTTGTCTTTATCCTCAAATCTTTTATCTATTCACATTTATTTCCAGTCAAATCGCTCCAAATTTCAATGGCTTCACATATTAATTTCTAAAATCATTATTCAAACTTTTCCATTGCCAAAGGACAATCATTCTAACACTATGTAATCAATCGTCCGACACTCGGAAAATTTCCTATCGGACATAATCTCTCAAATTTGCGGAAAATTCGATGCCAATTGTTAATTACTCTAACACATATCCAATTCATATTTTCATGCCCAATTATTCCCAATTTCTCAATAATCAGATTCAATTCTAATTTTCTCACACATTCTCAATTTCTATCGGTATCACAAGCAATGCCGGGAAAATGTCATGAATGCATGTACCTATTAGTGCATGTGCTAAATGACTCAATCCTCTACAATTAGAGGCCAAATAAATACTCAGTCGATAATGCGCGGTAACCCATTCCAATTTACCAATATACCCATTACCTCGGTAACGGGATGTTACAATTCTCCCCTCCTAACAAAAATTTCGTCCTCGAAATTTCATATACGATTGATCAGGAAGGCAGGGGAGTTGCTCCGATCACTAAATACGGTCTCTCACTTATTTCACTATATAATCAATTTCTGTCAGATACACTGAATCAATACAATCGATCACTCTTTATCTCTCCTCTATCTTTACACTTATCATAGTTGATTCCTCATAATTACTCGCAATTCTTCACTTTTGCTATCAATAATACATATCACAGCCCATATAACGCTTAATAAACCCGAATCATCTTTTAAATTTTGAAACTCAATTTCTAATCCTTGGTTCTATTCATATCACAGTCACATAGAGGCCACTTTAAAACGAATCCAGTTTCCCCTATTTCCTCTATCTAATCTAAGTGTATCAAACCGATGTGATACACTTTGAAATATTTCATTTATCGATTAACAGATTATATCACTTTAGTGTTAAAACACTAATCTCATAAGATTCTAATGACCTCAATCCACTCAAATCATTTCCCTTTTTATAGGATTTCTCAATTCTATTTCGAATTCAATTACTCATTAACATAATACACTACACTCATAAAACAATTACTGTATTCGCAATTCAATCTAGAATACACATCGATCTCATGTCCCTATAGATTCCCAACACATCAGTTTCACATTTATCTCCAACATTCAGGGCTGTTGGTCACTCTCACATATAATCATACGACTTTTCATTTTGGACCATCAATTTCTCTTTCGATGCACTCTACGACAATATTAGGCTCTGATCGCTCTTTGCAATTTCTTTAACAGTCTCTTTAGTCTGTACTACACATATTTATTAATTACACTTTACATATCACTATCCTCAATAAGGTTCACAAATTTCAACACCCCATATAGGTCTTTGCCAATCCTTTATATACACAATTGATTTGGAATTTCGATAGCTCATACTACTTTCTTTTTGCCCTTTACCAGTTTGACAATTAACACTCAACAATAACACACTTATACGATATTGAATTTCTGCTCAATCCATTTTATTGCATCACTGTCTTAACTTTGCGACTACTCAATCGTTTAATTCCTTTTTCAAATCATTCAAATTCCCAAAATATCTCGATCATTATTGATTTGCATCTCCATAAACTTTTCTGTACAATTTATAATCTCCAAGCTCTCATAGCAACACTCAGTACAACAATTTCAAATAATTAATCATAGTATAGCTCACGAAGTTATACTTGCCCCCAAATACAGAGAATCACTTTGCACTATATCAACGATTTGCCTCATAACCCTATTCGGGGACATTTCACTAACTGTTGCAAAATCTCCAATTTAAAGCGATACGATCAATATTTGAGCCGAACATTTGTTTCCCAAATGTCTCTTTCATAATCTTCAGTCATACCATTCACGCATTTTCCTCAACTATGCCAATTTATCTTCTTCACTTTTAAATACATTTAATCGATCGTCGATGCTCATAGTCACTTCCCCATTTAAATACAATCGAGACACTTTACTCTTCAGTCATACAATAAATTCCTTATACCCATAATCAATTTGTATATCTCTCTAAAGATCGATTATCTCCGATGAGGAACAATTTTCTCATTACTTTCTCAGTTTCATCACAACATATTTTGACACAACTTCCTATACCTTAGTTCTCCACATAACCCACTTTATTGCCATCATTACACACTGGTTTGTTAACACATTCATCATATCTCTTTTGTACTTTTATATCACAATTACACAAAACATACACAAATTTATATTCTTCTCATACTCGCAATTAACATTTCCTTAAGATTCAGTAATTCTCTTACACAATCAGAGTCATCTTATCAACATAATGTACACTTTTTCAGTAACAAATTTTATCTCTTACACTTGAGTCTCCGCTAGGATTAGGACTCGTAATTAACTTTCACTTCATTTCAAAATTTATCTCACAATGATCACTCTCAAATCAAATTACCGGATGAACAAAACCTTATCAATCATTAACACTGTTCACCAAAACCTTGTCAATCAACTATTTCTCATCACTATCTATCAGTCACTCTTAATACCTCGAGAAGGTCAATTTTGATTATGCATAATTTTTCCAATAAAAGTAATTCATACCATGCATTACAAGATTAGAACATTCCTTGTAATGAGGCTCTGTAAGGCATTTAAACAATTTCATTTACGCTAATATCTTGTATGCACTGCTATAATCATCATATCATATCTGAATATACACTCACATCAATTGACTCATTAGTAGCCTATACTACTAAGAACACTTTAATCCCATTTAATTCTCGATAACCTTTCTTTGGTACCAGTTCTCAATCATGGGACTTTACTATACTCACACTCCTCTTTTATTCCCTCAATTTCATTGCTTATACTAACATCATTACTAGTTTCACTTCTTTCTCAATTGATCGCTACAAGCATTCTCATGTCTTGCTCTAACTCATCTCGAACTTGGGGCCACAGGAATTATAATCGGAACTTATTTAATAGGCCACCGATTTTCCTCCTATATCATATTCACTTACGCTCAATCATTTCACCCATAAGGGTGATCCCACTATCAAATGTACACTTACAAAGGACAATAAAATCTGAGCTCAACAACTTTCCTTTTGGCACCCGTCCTCATACAAGAAGATCGAATACAATCTCTATTCATTCCCAATTGATACAATCTCTATTCATTCCCAATTGATCAATATAAACACTTTCATTCTATAAGAATCGGACTGGCAATTTTCCACTAACTCATTAGTTGCTTCCCATGCTTTCTCCACAAATAAGACAATTACGCTTAATATTTTCGCTACCACGGGTTCCCATACTCGGTGTGTATTCACTTTGGCAATTCAATGAACTCTAATCACTTTTCATCTGTCTTTTCAATATTTTACATTTTAATCTTTTCATAATTCTCATACTCACGAACTTTTCACACTCAAATCAATATCATAATTATATACCATCATTCTTGATTTCTCACTAAGATAATGGATTCTCATCATAAATCATGATTCATAACTCTCGCCACGTAATCAATCCCAATTGTAACTTCTATAACATAGAACACTTTATTTTCATCCACTTTATACACTTGACCTCTTGCCATGTCTATCATACTTCTATTTTCATTTTCCTTTCTCAATCCACAACTATCACTTTATTTTTATCTCTTACACTTGAAATATTACAAATTATATCCACTATCAATCCACAACTCTATATTCGTATCTGTTCCACATGTAAGGATATACCACATTATGATTCTAATGCGGTATTTCACAATACATCTACCAATACCCATACACTTAATTTCCATCTGTCGAATCGAACCATTCACTTTTTCTTATTCTACGATATTCACAACTTCTCTTTTATCACATTATCTCATTCTAGCATATCATTATTTCCTCTCTATTACTAACCGCTTATCGACTGATACATGCCCATGCATGTGACTCATACACTAGACTGGAGATCAGTTGTCACTGTCTGCCGTGACATAACTTCAATGCATGCACTTGACACATTTTTCAGAATACCCATGTACAATCGTACTTCTGGGCTCTGATACCACATATGTAGCACCCCACTCCCGCCAGACCCGAACTTGATATCGATGGTGATATCCGATCCCGTGTCCCGCGAGGGTGGCGTACTAAAACATTCACTGCAATTCAAACTTTGAAATCATTTGTCTTTTTACAAAATCACTCACACACTAAACAATTAAGCCCACTGAACAAAATCGCTAATATGAATAACTTGCGGAAATTCAATACACATAAAACATCACTACACTAATGCAGACGTGAAATGATCCCGACCTCGAATTCTGACTCGCTTGCGGTAAACATACTCTCGTTTGTCCAACGGGGTACTCTTCGATCCCTGAAAAATAATTGCAATGTTGGGTGAGTTTGCGAACTCAATGAGAAACCATCATCGATGGTTCACCCAACTCATGCATATACACATAATATATCCCATAGATATATATATTAACACAATTTTCACATTTTAGATCACTGCACACGCTTTACACTATTATACTACAACATAGCTCAATCATGTCACTTCACAATTATCACATATTACACACATTCTCAATTTCACTACACAGTCAAATGCATAATGTATGCAATTTCTCATTTTATGACACTGTTGTGACTGAGCGTTATCACTGTCCCGATTCGGGCACTTTTCACATCGATCACATTTTTGTGAGTAGCGAGCCTCGGGTATGCACTACGCCCACTCACATAAGGGATAGGAGAGCCTCGGGTATGCACTATGCCCTTTCACAATAATCGCATTTAGGGAAAGTAGGAGAGCCCTCGGGTATGCACTATCGCCGTTTTGGCCCTAGGCCCTTTCATCGATATCGAGCTCAAAGCTCGATCACTAAGCTCCAATACTGTTGCTTAATTACCACTTATAATCATGCTTAGCATGCACTAACACTTGCACAACCACTATCACATCTATATATATATCACTTCACTCGCTTATCACAATCAAAACACTTACTCTTAATTCTATGCACTGATTCACTATCATAAGTACTCACATTTGCAACATATACCGCACAATCACTCACAATCATTTATTCACAATCTCAGCACATTTATATTTCGCATTTATAATACGCACATTCACAGGACATTTATTAACACTCTCTGCACATTCATTTCACATTTATAACATTTATTCAAATATTTATCACAACACAGTTTATCACACAGAGGTTGAGGAACCAACTAGGTTACTCACCTGAACTTCCGAGCTACCTTCCTGGAAATCTCAGCACTGCTCGTGGAATATCGATCCATCGGAGCCTCAATCGAAGCTCAAATCCTCAACTCATCCGAAAATCCATCAACGTCGATCATCCACGATTTTCACTCTCAAAGCTCAACCATCTTCCCCTTCCTCAACGATCAAGCTATGCTTTGCATAGGGAAAGAGCAGCAAGCAAGAATCAAGAAGGAGAAAGAAACGAAAATCATCAAAGGAGGAGGAGGAACGGTCGATGGAGGAGAATCGTGCCCTAGGGAGAAAAATGAATTTCTTCTTCTCCTCCTATAATCTTAGGCCTTTTAAAGATAATCACTTAAGCCTCTTGTCTTTATCCTCAAATCTTTTTATCTATTCACATTTATTTCCAGTCCAAATCGTCTCCAAATTTCAATGGCTTCACATATTAATTTCTAAAATCATTATTCAAACTTTTCCATTGCCAAAGGACAATCATTCTAACACTATGCAGTCAATCTGTCCGACACTCGGAAAATTTCCGGTCCGGACATAATCTCTCAAATTTGCCAGAAAATTTCGATGCCAATTGTTAATTACTCTAACACATATCCAATTCATATTTCCATGCCCAATTATTCCCAATTTCTCAATAATCAGATTCAATTCTAATTTTCTCACACATTCTCAATTTCTATCGGTATCACAAGCAATGCCGAAAAAATGTCATGAATGCATGTACCTATTAGTGCATGTGCTAAATGACTCAATCTTCTACAATTAGAGGCCAAATAAATACTCAGTCGATAATGTGCGGTAACCCATTCCAATTTACCAATATACCCATTACCTCGGTAACGGGATGTTACACCTAAAGTATGGTTTAACTATCAAACCTTATTAGATAACCAACTATGTTACATATTGATCATTAATAATTGGTGAATGACTTAAAAAACACTCCTTTTTCTCACTCATTCAATCACCCTGGCCAAAGTCTTGAAACAATCATTAAGATTAATGACGACATAGAACTCAAAATCATTACCTAGAGTCAATGAATCCCATCTTGACTTACCACTAATCAGATAGGTACTTAATTATATCCAACGATCATTCAACTAGCATTTTTACATACTAGGTGTCTGACGTCAAAACATAATAAATGACCTATTGATTACAATGATGATCTCAGGTCAAAGGAAAAGTATACATTTAAATCCTTATGAGAATATCCCACTTGACAGTTCATAGGTAGTATTAACCAATGTGAATTATCAGTTTGGTCAGTTCAATGATTATATCTCCATATGCATCATCTGTATATGTAACTTAGTAAATAAGATCTACTAATATCCATCCAATAGATACTATTACATTACATATTGATCTAACCAGATCATTAAAGTCTTTATTTGATGATCTTATGATCAAGAACACTTTTAGATTAAATCCTAAAGACTTGACTCTCATTATCATAATCTCCATTATGATGGCAAGTGTATAAATTTAATCAAGGACTTATCATATTAGAATAAAAACAACAAACATAATATGATAATATAATCATTTTCCATGTTATTAAACAAAGCTAATAATTAAAAAACAAAAAATGTTCAATCTATTACATAAAAAACGAGTCATGGGCATATTTCCAATAGTACCTTGTTCGTGCTTCAACTGGAAACATTTGAATCCTTTTTTCGATATGTCAACCATAAACTATTCAAACATCTAGCCTCTGATAGAATCCACGAGTAATTTCTCAATATTCTTTTGAGAGCAAGAATGAAGTACTAACTTCTAATCAAATTATAATTATAAATAATTATAATCAAATTATAATTATAATTATTTTATTTTAATTTTAATAAAATCAAATATCTCATATTTGATCCTTAAAGTTTCTCAAACTTTATAATAACTTAATTAAATTGAATTTTCTTTTACAAATTGCTCTTTGATGTATGACCTATTCGATTCCTAATATATTGACAATGATTATAAATTATAATTCTAGTTCACAATTAGAATAAGATAAATTAAAACTCTTTTAATTTATATTTAATTTTCTAATTAAATTATTTATAATCATATATCAAGATTGACATTTAGCAATATATTATGATCTCTAGCAATATATTATGATGTATAATTTAATTCTTTCTTCATTTAATGTTTCAATTGGACAGTGTATGGATACAATGTCTACTTTTTTTCATCCAATCATGTGCATTCCTGCTAATTAGTAATTGATTTATAATTAAAATTTGAAAATGCCTTTTCAAATGTTCATTCACTCTAGCCAGAGAATTCTATAAATCACTAATAATTAAGAACAACAGAACATTCTCTCTAATTGCTTTGGAGTGATGAATCCTTTATTGACTTACTCAACTGTCTCCATATGATTCATATTGCATCCAAGTACTACCGTGTAACACCCCACTCCCGTAAGACCCGAACCCGATATCGTTGGTGATATCCGAGTCCGCGTCCTACGAGAGTGACGTACTACATCAGTCGATTTAAAATTCAGTATACATTTTTTTTTCTCTTTGGAGCCCTTAACTCCACGTTCACACGGCAAACACAGTAAGTAATTAAAATCCGTGTTCAATAAAAACCAGTTTTAGTTATTACAGTTATCCAGTAATAATTATAATCAGTCAATGCAGTAAAATATACAATGCCTTGTTATACAGTGATTGCGAATACAATTTACTAAAACACTAATGCGAACCTAACCGATCCCGACCTCTAACCTTTACTCGTCGACAGTAGACATACTCCCGTGTTAACCGGGGTATTCTTCAGGACCTGAAAAATAGATGCAAATTTTGGGTGAGTTTTGCGAACTCAGTGAGAAACCATCATCGATGGTTCACTAAATCATGCATTACGCCCATGGCGTCTGAAGACAAGACAAGAATCATCAATTACCAATAAGCGGTCAATAATCATATCCGAGAATAAATAAACCATTCACAAGAATACATACCATCACGAAGCAAGATTTATCACAAAGCGGTCATTTATGCGAATGCAATGCATATGTGACTCTTTCCGATTATTCAAGACAGCCCAAGTGCTCGGTCGGTGTTGATGGGACGCGTCGAGATTTTCCCCTCGGGCTCGTGGCGGTCGATGCAAGACAAAGATGAGAGCTCAAGCTCTTATCAAGAAAATAGCAACTTGGGGCACGTCCATTATCCGATCATGCAATTATGCATGCGATGCGAGATGCGAGAATGTACGGTGTTTGGCTATAAAGCCCGGTGTATCGTTGAATCCACGATATGGCTATAAAGCCCAAAGATAGCGGTGTTCAAAGATAATGGCTATAAAGCCCATCTATCAATATCAAGATCATTCAAGACAAGTAAAATCATATAATACAATCATCCACTTTTATACATGCCAGAAATCATACAATTCACCTTTGCACGTAATTCACGTTAAGCATGTACACAACCAGAAATTTGAGAAACCAACTAGGTTACTCACCTATTATTTCCGAGCTAATGCCGGAAAACCTCTGTGACGTCGGTCAATCGACGCTCCAATTGGGCCTCTATATGAATCAGAAAAAATACGAGTCACTAAATATGAAATTTGTGCTCATGTTGATGAAATATGCATGTTCATGAATTCCCGGTCCTAATTCAATATTTTCCCATAATAAAGTTCTATCAAAAATTAGAAATCCATAGGCGCTGACGGTGCGCAATTCGGACCTCTATAGGTCCCCAATTAAATAAAACAGTGTTTACAAGTTCCATCGATAGGGCTACGTCAAATTTCGCCTAAAATTCCCGCTTTCTCAAAAATGAAATTAAATATTCAACGAATCCGATGCCTCCGAATCAGGTCAATCGGACGCCGACGGAAAGAAATTGACAAAAGAACCATTGTACCATTCAATATCAAAATAATAATTAAAATAAAATAAATAAATATATATATATATATATATATGGAACGCCATCATGGGGCGTAGACGCACCACGCGAGGCTGATTTATTTATCATGTCATGAGGCGAGGCGCGCCTCGCGACCAGCCTCTTTAAAACTCGCCTCATGAGGCGTAACGTCGCTTCTCATGAGACGCTGAGCCTGTCTCGCCTCCGCGAGGCGACATGTCGCCCTCGCGAGAGGCCCTTCTGCCTTGCCCTCCTTCTTTCCAAATTAAAATCCCAATTTCCAATTACTCTAACTTTTAGCATACAAATCAGAAAAATGCCCACTATACCTCATTGGAAAGCTTATGAAAAGCTCTACAATTCTCAAGAAGACCAAAAAATTCAAATCCAACCTTAAGAGTCTCAAGTAATCCATCAAACCTTCTGCCTAATCAATTTCCCTCAACACTGGGCAGTACATTGACAATTGCATAATTCACTGATTCCTTAGTAATAAATTACCACAAAAATATGGTCAATACGTTTACAATGTCCTCTACAACTTTCATAAACAATCCAAAATCAAATTCTATTTCTAAACCAGTCAATTAATTCATTCAATGTCACTGTCCCTGAAATCCTTCAATATAGGCAGTAACCTTACAAGAAGCATAACTTCCAGTATACAAGTCAGTAAATTCAGAACTTTATATCCCTGAAAGATAACATCTCAAACTTCAATTTCCATGAAGCACTCAACCTCCAATTCAATCTCTAACAATTTCAAAACTGTTATGGAAGTTTCTGTTATGATCAGCCACTCATAACCTAATGTAGGGTTCACTTTTGAAAAATCATAACTCCCAATTCTGACTTCTAAAAATTACAAACCATATGTCATTTTCAAGGTAATCTTTTCCTCTACAACTTTTCAGAAGCTTACTCACACCAATTCAGTCCACATAAAATGTTAAAATTACTTCAAATCAGTAAACTCACAAAATCACACTTAAGCTAGGTTTCATCCAAAATGCTCAAAACCAGTCATTAGTAATCAATTCATATCTCCCAATATATAATTCCAAAAATAACAAGATCAGTAGCAATGGAAAGATAATTCAATATGCTACAACTTCCATGAAGATCATTTTCCTAATTCCATCTCAATTAATTCATAAAATCAACAAAACTCAGATGTCATGGTTGCGGTTACTGTTCACAGACAATGGAACAGTAACTTTCCATGCAAAATTTCACCCTTCTAACAATGGAATTCAACAACACTTATTTCACACTAAATTGGAGCCAACAGTCCAAAGTTTCAGTGGCCACTAACCTTACCTCATTTTCGTTTCTACGCAATAAGTTATGAATAAAACAGTAACATCACTTATAATTCCAACTTTCCAGATTTAATGTTAACCTTAGTTCACCCACTTCTAATTCCTTTTTCACATCACTAGACATCAAAATAAATACAAATTAAATATTACTCCAGTCATACATATACTAGGGTTAATACTGAAAATTGGAAGCCTTAAATTCCTCAATTCAAAGACTCAAATAATTATCCATAATCAATTCAAAATCAAACCATATCATAAATTTTACTGCATCTTCACCTAGCCTCATACCCTTTTTTTCAAATCACAATAATCATCACTTTAATGTCTACATGAACCTTATACATGCTTTAAATCCTTATTTTAACTACCCCCATACTATCATGGCATTTAATTCCATATGCAACATCATTTAAAGATCAAACTTAAGTAAATACTTACCAACTTAAAACCTCCTTCAAACCTCAACAACCACTTTCCAACTTCTTCACCAAGGATCAATCTCCTTCCCTTCTCAAATATGCTCAAAACTCATCTTCTAGTTTTGATGAGATCAAAGAACTTAGCTTAAAGCTATGGAGAAAAAGTGGAGAAAAGAAGAGCTAAATTTGCGATGGTTACACTGAAGGAAGAGCTTTTTTTTTGTGTTTGTGTTTCAGATGAGTTATACAAAACCTAAACAATTTTATCTCTTCATTCCCTTTAAACTCACACATCCGAATGAGGAGCATTAAATGTGACTTTAAAAAATGGCAACATGTGATTGATCCACAATTCACAGGAAAGTCAATATATATTTATTTAATCCAGTCCAAAATTTTACTCCATTTCACTCCAATGGCTCTACTTTCAGTCCCAAAATAAAATACCCAATAGTACAGTACCAGTGGGTAGCGATTTTTGCTACCGAAACAATTTGTTCGCCAATTGGCGATTTATCCGATCCGAGAATTTCCCCGAATTATTTTTCTGAGAATTAATGAAATTCCCTAAAATTATAAAACAGGTAACAGTGCACTCCAAATAATTTTTCAATCACGAAAATCACCTTTTCTACCCCAAAACATGTTTAGGCTACCACCCATGATTTTGCGGTCAGAGAATTTTCTCCGAAAATTCCAGAAAAATTCTGAAAATCCTTTAAATCGAAAACGCTTAACAGTAAGACTCGAATAATTTTTCAAATCCCATAACCCCGTTAATCACAATAAAATACCGTTAGGCCCAATTCGGAATGTCATGAATGCATTTACCGTAATTCCATGTACACGATTGATACTTGTATCAATCCTATTATGCATGAACAGTTCTAATTATTCCTTATCAATCTCATCCTATGCCAACTTTACTATTTTACCCTTCGAGGAGGGGTGGATGTTACAATTCTCCCTCCTTATAAGAATTTCGTCCTCGAAATTCCCGATCAACAGTTCACTATGACAATAATCATATGAGTCTATATATCCTATACACTTTTCACTTAATAATTCACTTATCGAGTGATCACTATAACTACTCAAATCCGTGGTTCGATTACTATGGCTAACTCATACAAATAAATGGATTTAACAAGACTATCGGTTGACGTTCTCATTTTCTTAGCTATTTCACTTGCCATGTCTAAGATAGTCACTACCTTTGGTTACTGAGATTCAATACTTTTCCCCAATGCCATATAGTCCAATTTTTTGTTCCATCGAGTACGCTTCCATTTCTTTGGTACCTCCCTTAATCACGTCAGGACAAATTTACATTCCTTGGTACCAATCTGATGACATTTAATTTCAATTTACTATCATCAAGAATAATGTACCTAATGCAAATACTTATTATATGCCATTCACTTTATATTTAAAATCGATTCTCGTAAGACAAATCACTATTCAATAGTGTTCACACACTTTATCCGGATATACAGTTTACTCTGTCTCATTTGTCCGATCCAAATTCCACTTTAGCTAACGATGCAGTCTTCCTAAGTCACTTTCCTTTTTCTCACACATTTTAGTCTCAAACCCATTACGGTCTTTAACTCCCAAAGAGTAATTGCTGATGTAAAGATATATATTTTTCAGTGAATCAAAGCTCTATACACGACCATAATCAAACCTTTTTCCTATTGGACATTCAATCTATAAACTCTTGAGCCAAGAATCACTTCATTCTATACCTACAATTACTCAATTTCACTTTTCAAAATGCTGACTAGAATGTCTAACTTTGACTGTTCACTTTCTTGTTCTAATACCTTTTTATCGGGTACACTTATTTCTCCTTCGACTTTTGTTCACTATAGTTTTCCAATTCCATTTGTATATTCAAACTCATCATAAAAACTTCCCTCTTTACTTTCTGCACTCTTAACCTTTCTTATCACGATTTTTACAACTTCATTTTTCCAGAACACTTCACAATTACCCCTAATCTGCTTGACAATCATTGAAAATCCCAATATCTGTAATTGATCTGTTCATTGAAGCATTATCGTATTTACACGGTCTCTTTCCTCAAATTAACCCAAAGGTATCCTTATAGGAATCTCACAGTCTCGTGGCTTTCAATAATGAGAATGGCACTAATACCATTTATCACAGTCAGTTCAATTTATTTCATACTTGTTCAACATATTGTCGCAGTTCAATACTCGCTGCCCACTCTTTCCAATGTATGTATATCATCAGGATCAGATTCCTCAATTAATCCTATCGTTCTTTTCACTTTTCACTGTTCAACACCTCTAAACACATTCTCGTCTCTAATCACGCTTATTACCATTTTCTTACCTCGCATAAATCCTATTAGGGTCTTATTGACTTTACCGTACATCTTTTACCCTTTTCATTGAGTCTACAATGAGTGTATTTACAATTTCTTTATGAAGGTGTCACTACATCACCTCATTGTCAGTTTCCCTTTTTTTTTTGACCCTCTTGTCTTTATTCAGTTACTCTTTTCCATTTTCTCTTCTCATTTGTTTTCATATCATTCCTATCAACATATGTTAATACCTTGTCATCAATATTTAAACCTCCAAAATTTTCCATTTAATTTAGTATCTCTCTTCCCAGTTCGGGACTCTTTTATTCTTCGTTTCAAATCTAGATTCCTCAACTGTTTTGCATCATATATGGAGATCGATTCACTTCACATTGCAATAGAATCACCTCAAATTAAAATCTCACTCATATGTAATTCTTTACATTTCGTACATACAATGCAAATAATCTCAGAAGATGAGCTATGACCCAATTTCACTTTTAATTTTGTCCACAAAAGTCTCATCAACCAATGATTATCCTTAATAGCTTTTCAATCCTTCTTTACTATACGTACAATCTCAATCAAGACACTCTTATGTCATCATTTAACAGATCAGAACATTCCTTTCGCGAAGGTTCCTTGTGCTACCACTTAAATACTTTCTTTACCACTTATTCAAGAATCTGTACTACAAGATTCTATCCGAATCCAATTTGTAATCCATACAATTCAGACTTCCTTAAGACTCCTTTCCGCTTATACCCATCCTCAATTAAATGATCGATACGTAATCACTTTTCCGCTCCTCTCATACATGTACACTCGGTCCACTTTTATCTTACTTAACCTCTTAAGAACTTCACACTTATAATCACTATAAACATTTACCGCTCATTTCCTCTATGATTTCCATAGATCTGTAACATACATTTCATTTGTCACAATCAACATTACTGTCCAATAGATATCCCTAACAGTAATTCGACTTAAATACAATAACTCTTTTCATATACCACTATTGTGGTTTCATTCTTTTCAAGATCTTTATTTCATTCTCACCATATCATTTAACTGTATGTCTCATTCCCCTATCCGTCATGTGCAACTTGACCTTATAAGGTCATATCAATTTGGCTTATCAACTTATGATCATTATTCCTATTTTTCATTCCGTTTTCTGCTACTTATCTTCTATTTTCCTCAAACAGTCTATGATCGGGTGTTCACAGTCCCCAATACCCGACAAAATCGTTGATACCACTCCATTTTATCTCTATCTATATACCTATCCATTTACCATTTTTGTGTCCATATACACCTAATTCAGTATTTCTCGATACTCCATCAGTAGAAATCATCTCGTCTCTTTTTTCCTTTACGATTTTATCATACGAATTTCCAAACTCGTAGCATAATAGTCACATAATCATTTCAGTTTCAAACTTATGCGGTCTAGTTCATAACCATTTCCCGAATTCATTTCATCATCTGTACACTTTTATCTCACTCTAATAGGCACCGGCATCACTTTTTCGGTTCTTTCGGTTCTCAATAAACCATTACAAAGACTCTATTGAGCTTCTTTCCATTTCGCTATCATCATCCGCTTATAATATTTATCGATCTCCAACTCGAATATCGTGAATCAAAGATGCCCGATTGGATCATCTACATTTTCTTCAATTCCTATATTTCCCTTTCATGACATATACAATGTAATCGTAATTACCTAACCATCCCGAGCTTTTAATTTCATTTAGATCTCCTATAACATAAACTTCCCATATCTCTAATGGACCTCTCCAAGTTCTCAACATTTGCATTTTTCCGTCACCATAATATTGTCAATTTAATTCGAAATTCTTAATCGCCTAGGCCAACACAGTCATTCATTATCACATATGAGGGTTTCTAACCCAAAGACAATATCAACCTTCTTATCCATATTTTTTTTTCCTTTATCCTTTCCTAATTGATTCTCCCCTAATTGATTCTCCCCTTTTAGGGATTTACACTCTAATCCAAAGATCACTCTTCTCTCACTTAATCACTGACACTTATGCACCGTAGGATTTATCCTCGAGCGACTCGACTAGGATCGATTACCACGATTCCGCAATGACACGACTCAAATGCATGAAACCTATGTTCCAAATCGTGCCCAGATACATTACGCACTCTCGGGCTCGATACCACCTAAATGTAACACTTCATCTCAGAAGACCCAACCCGATATCGTTGGTGATATCCGAGTCCGCGCCCCACGAGAGTGACGTATTACATCATCGATTTAAAATTCAGATACATTTTTTTCTCTTCGAGCCCTTAACTCCACGCTCACACGGCAAACACAAGTAAGTAATTAAAATCCGTGTTTAATAAAAACCAGTTTCATTATTACGGCTTATCCAAGAATAATTATAATCACCAATGCGATAAAATATACAATGCCTTGTTATACAAAGTTGATTGCGGAATACAATTTACTAAAACACTAATGCGCATACCTAACCGATCCCGACCTCTAACCTTTACTCGTCGACAAGAGACATACTCCCGTGTTAACCGGGGTATTCTTCAGACCTAAAAATAGATGCAAATTTTGGGTGAGTTTTATGAACTCGGTGAGAAACCATCATCGATGGTTCACTCAAATCATGCATTACGCCCATGGCGTCTGATAAAATCAAAGACAAGAATCATCAATTACCAATAAGCAATCAATAATCATATCCAAGAATAAAGAAACCATTCACAAGAATACATACCATCACGAAGCAAGATTTATCACAAAGCAAATATTTATGCTAATGCAATGCATATGTGACTCTTTTCGATTATTCAAGATTGTGCCCAAGTGCTCACCGGTGTTCGGGGACGCGTGAGATTTCTCCCCTCGGGCTCGTGGCGGTTGGCCAAGACAAAGATGAGAGCTCAAGCTCTTATCAAGTAAAAATAGCAACTGGGGCACGCCCATTATCCGATCATGCAATTATGCATGCAAGACAAGATGCAAGAATGTACAAGTGTTTGGCTATAAAGCCCAAAGGTATCGTTGAATCCACGATATGGCTATAAAGCCCAAGATAGCGATGTTCAAGATAATGGCTATAAAGCCCATCTATCAATATCGGATCATTCAAGACAAGTAAAATCATATAATACAATCATCCACTTTTATACATGCCGAAATCATACAATTCACCTTTGCACGTAATTCACGCTAAGCATGTACACAACCGAAATTTGAGAAACCAACTAGGTTACTCACCTATTATTTCGAGCTAATGCCGAAAACCTCTCGTGACGTCGGTCAATCGACGCCCAATTGGGCCTCTATATGAATCGGAAAAAATACGAGTCACTAAATATGAAATTTGTGCTCATGTTGATGAAATATGCATGTTCATGAATTCCGGTCCTAATTCAATATTTTCCCATAATAAAGTTCTATCAAAATTAGAAATCCATATAGCGCCGACGGGTATAATTCGGACCTCTATAGGTCCCCAATTAAATAAAACAAGTGTTTACAAGTTCCATAATAGGCTACGTCAAATTCCGCCTAAAATTCCTGCTTTCTCAAAAATGAAATTAAATATTCAACGAATCCGATGCCTCTGGAATCAGGTCAATCGGACGCCGACGGAAAGAAATTGACAAAAGAACCATTGTACCATTCAATATCAAAATAATAATTAAAATAAAATAAATAAATAAATATATATATATATATGGAACGCGCCTCATGGGGGCGAGACGCCCTCATGAGGCTGATTTACTCATCGCGAGGCGGCGAGGCGCCCTCGCGACCAGCCTCTTTAAAACTCGCCCTCATGAGGCGTTAACGTCCTCATGAGACCATGAAGCTGTCTCGCCTCCATGAGGCGACATGTCGCCTCATGAGAGGCCCTTCGCTTTGCCTCCTTCTTTCCAAATTAAAATCCCAATTTCCAATTACTCTAACTTTTAGCATACAAATCAGAAAATGCCCACTATACCTCATTGGAAAGCTTATGAAAAGCTCTACAATTCTCAAGAAGACCAAAAAATTCAAATCCAACCTTAAGAGTCTCAAGTAATCCATCAAACCTTCTGCCTAATCAATTTCCCTCAACACTGGGCAGTACATTGACAATTGCATAATTCACTGATTCCTTAGTAATAAATTACCACAAAATATGGTCAATACGTTTACAATGTCCTCTACAACTTTCATAAACAATCCAAAATCAAATTCTATTTCTAAACCAGTCAATTAATTCATTCAATGTCACTGTCCCTGAAATCCTTCAATATAGGCAGTAACCTTACAAGAAGCATAACTTCCAGTATACAAGTCAGTAAATTCAGAACTTTATATCCCTGAAAAGATAACATCTCAAACTTCAATTTCCATGAAGCACTCAACCTCCAATTCAATCTCTAACAATTTCAAAACTGTTATGGAAGTTTCTGTTATGATCAGCCACTCATAACCTAATGTAGGGTTCACTTTTGAAAAATCATAACTCCTAATTCTGACTTCTAAAATTACAAACCATATGTCATTTTCAAGGTAATCTTTCCTCTACAACTTTTCAGAAGCTTACTCACACCAATTCAGTCCACATAAAATGTTAAAATTACTTCAAATCAGTAAACTCACAAAATCACACTTAAGCTAGGTTTCATCCAAAATGCTCAAAACCAGTCATTAGTAATCAATTCATATCTCCCAATATATAATTCCAAAAATAACAAGATCAGTAGCAATGGAAAGATAATTCAATATGCTACAACTTCCATGAAGATCATTTTCCTAATTCCATCTCAATTAATTCATAAAATCAACAAAACTCAGATGTCGTGGTTGCGGTTACTGTTCACAGACAATGGAACAGTAACTTTCCATGCAAAATTTCACCCTTCTAACAATGGAATTCAACAACACTTATTTCACACTAAATTGGAGCCAACAGTCCAAAGTTTCAGTGGCCACTAACCTTACCTCATTTTCGTTTCTACACAATAAGTTATGAATAAAACAGTAACATCACTTATAATTCCAACTTTCCAGATTTAATGTTAACCTTAGTTCACCCACTTCTAATTCCTTTTCACATCACTAGACATCAAAATAAATACAAATTAAATATTACTCCAGTCATACATATACTAGGGTTAATACTGAAAATTGGAAGCCTTAAATTCCTCAATTCAAAGACTCAAATAATTATCCATAATCAATTCAAAATCAAACCATATCATAAATTTTACTGCATCTTCACCTAGCCTCATACCCTTTTTTCAAATCACAATAATCATCACTTTAATGTCTACATGAACCTTATACATGCTTTAAATCCTTATTTTAACTACCCCATACTATCATGGCATTTAATTCCATATGCAACATCATTTAAAGATCAAACTTAAGTAAATACTTACCAACTTAAAACCTCCTTCAAACCTCAACAACCACTTTCCAACTTCTTCACCAAGGATCAATCTCCTTCCTTCTCAAATATGCTCAAAACTCATCTTCTAGTTTTGATGAGATTAAAGAACTTAGCTTAAAGCTATGGAGAAAAGTGGAGAAAAGAAGAGCTAAATTTGCGATGGTTACATCAAGGAAGAGCTTTTTTTGTGTTTGTGTTTGGATGAGTTATACAAAACCTAAACAATTTTATCTCTTCATTCCTTTAAACTCACACATCCGAATGAGGAGCATTAAATGTGACTTTAAAATGGCAACATGTGATTGATCCACAATTCATGTGAAAGTCAATATATATTTATTTAATCCGGTCAAAATTTTACTCCATTTCACTCCAATGGCTCTACTTTCAGTCCCAAAATAAAATACCCAATAGTACAAGCATCAGTGGGTAGCGATTTTTGCTATCGAGAACGAATTTGTTCGCTAATTGGCGATTTATCCCAGACGAGAATTTTCCTAATTATTTTCCGAGAATTAATGAAATTCCTAAAATTATAAAACAGTAATACATGCACTCCAAATAATTTTTCAATCACGAAAATCACCTTTTCTACCCCAAAACATGTTTAGGCGACCACCATGATTTTGCGGTCCGAGAATTTTCCGAAAATTCCGAAAAATTCCTGAAAATCCTTTAAATCGAAAACGCTTAACAAGACTCGAATAATTTTTCAAATCCCATAACCCTGTTAATCACAATAAAATACCGTTAGGCCCAATTACCGGGAATGTCATGAATGCATTTACCGTAATTCCATGTACACGATTGATACTGTGTATCAATCCTATTATGCATGAACAGTTCTAATTATTCCTTATCAATCTCATCCTATGCCAACTTTACTATTTTACCCTTCGAGGAGGGGGTGGGATGTTACAATTGACTAAATCATCCTAAAACAATTCATAAGTATCATCAAAACATAGTAATTCTGACATGATATATCTTGATAATCTCAAATCTAATTATCAATTATACAACCATCATTATGAGAAAATCCATAAACACATAAGTAATATTCCATTCGAGATTCTCATAGTTGGATTTGTTTAGTGACTTATTCTTTAATAATCACCCACATATTAGTTTAAGTATCTTCATACTTTAATTTATGAAATCAATTACTTTCTTAATAAGAAAGAAACATAATGTGTATTAGTTTTACCATTTTAACAATATCTCCTGTTGATAAAACTACAACAAGGAATAATACATAAATATAAATTGGGTTTCACGATTATGATCTCATCATAATTTCAATTATACAACAATTATTCCAGGGATTTTACCTTTAATATCAAAACATCAAATGTAATTAAATTAATACATAAAGATAAAGAAAGCCTTTTCTTTAAATAATAATAATGTCATACGTCAAATTGCATCCAATTGGTTGGCAGCAAGGGTATAAACTAGCATTAACTTCGCTATTGTTGTCCTTGTATTCTTGTCTTTGACCTTTTTTAGCATCGTAATTGTCTGATGAATTGCATACTTGTTCTTTCAATGTTCGTTAGATTGGTATATATGTTGGACCCTAATTTTTAAGTAGAATTTAGAAATAATAATTGAAAAGAAATGAGTGTTTTTGTGTTTATGTTCTGGTATCGATGTAATTTATACTTAAAGGAAAGTGATGAAGAAAGAATTGTTTGATTTTGATAAATTTGGAATTTGAATACATTTGGGATTTGAATAAATTTGTATGAGTTATAAAAAGTTAGAGTGAATGAGAGGAATGAAATAGAAGTTGGAAATCAATAAATAAAGAGTAAAAGTGTGAAAATTTGGAGAATTAAGAAAGTTGACTTTTGGATATAGAAAGTTTGACTTGAGAGTTGACTTTTTTATTTAGGCAGAATTTGAGAAAATGATCTTCAGGAAACTTGTAGCTCCTGTTGAAAGCTTTCTGTCGCCATAAAGTTTGATATTTTTCGATATCGGAAGTAAAAGTTATAGTCAGTCAAAGTTAAGGTTATTTTACGTTGACTTTGAAAATGTTCTTAAGTGTGAAAATTATACATACTGTGCTTTGAGGCAAATCGTCGGATTGATGTGGTCTGAATTGGAGTAAATGGTCTACATGAATGTTGTAGATTATATTCCCAAATTTTTATCGCCATAAAGTATGCAATTTTTCGATATCGGGGATAGGAGTTATGATCGACGGAAATTTGGAAGTTGTTTAGGAAGAGATGATTAGGACATAAATTTTAAGTAGATTTTTGACTCCCTTAGAGGACAATTTGATTTTTCTGTCCTGCATGGAAGTTGTAAAGATTCCTTTGAGCTATCTTTTGATACCAAATTTGTCAAATTTGGAGTTCGGGATCAAGAGATATGATTTTTGAAAAATTCGGATATATATATGTGTTTATACATATATACATGTCTCTATTCTTATTTCTTATTATGTCCCTATTTCAATCTTTTGTTTATATCTTTTCCGTTTGACATTCGATTGACATGATTTTCGAAGCGTTGGATTCCTAAAACAATTATCTACATTATCAATTGATATTTGTATTTTTATGAGATTAAATTAAGGATGATTAATTTAATCAAAGTGAGTTAGATAATTTTCTGAACATGGTTCAGTCTTTTGCGAAATTGGGGATCTGTAGAGATCCGATTAAAGTGATTCTTGAGGAAAAATAAAATTAAGTCATGGGGCTACAAATCATATGATAAATTAAATTTCAATTTAGCCCCTAAGACTTTCAATTTCTGACTTGAAGTTCAGATTCGTGTGTAGTCTTGGATTAGAGAAATTGGAATGTATTTTAGCCATAACTTTTGCTCTAGTAATCCAAACGAGGTGATTCTTGATTTGGATTAAACTAGAGAAATAGGGCTAAGATTGTTATGAAGATATCGACTTTCAATTTTGTGTTTAAGAATGACAATATTTGGATGGAAATAACGTGTTGGAAAATGATTTAACATAAGACATGTCCAAACTGTTTGGAGCATAACTTTTGGTATAGTGATCCAAATTAAATGATTTTGGTATCATTATTAAATTAAGACAAGGAGGAACATTTATATAGAAGGAAGTTTTGGCAAATTCCTTCAAATTGATGATTCGAAACTTGTCTTAAAGTAAGCTTGAATTAAGATGAGCATAGGGGCAATTTTAGAAGTTTACTTAAAGGGTTAAGTATGAAGGCTAACATGGAGGGGCAATTAGGTCTTTTCTCTTTCATTTAATGACATGGCCATATAAAAGCTAGGAAGCTGTCTTTTTTAGGGAGGCAAGCATGATTATTACCCAAAGATTTGAAAGAAATAAGAAGAAGAGAAGAGAGGATGAAGGTTTCGGCTAAAGAAAGAAGGAGAAGCAAGGTTTCGAATTTTTAGGGGCATCTACCATGATTTTTGAGTAGATTCAAAGGAAAAAAGATGGAAGAAAGTGAAGGTTTCCTTTCTAGCCCAACAAATCCAAAATTCGAAAGGAAAAGAGGTAAGAGAAAGCTTTTGAGTTTTGGATTTTTAGTGAAGTTTTGGTTTAGATGCCTTGGAATTGGTAAGAGTTTGTTGATTCTAAGCTCAATTTTAGAGATTACATGTTGTAATTGATTCAATTTTGGATGATAAATTAATTAGGGTTTATGCTCAATTTTAGAGATTACATGTTGTAATTGATTCAATTTTGGATGATAAATTAATTAGGGTTTATGCTCAATTTTTGTGATTCGGGGATTTTGGAAAATTTTGGTTTGGATTTATGGAAAATAGAATGGGTTTGTGTTTTATAAATTCAATTTTGAGGATTATGTTATTTATGAGGTTGAATTTGGGTGAATTGGTATAGGTAATTTTAAGTTGGAAGAAAGAAAGAAGCTATGGGCAAATTGACGATTTGGACAAGCTTCTAGCATCGATTCGAGGTGGGTAATATGTTTATTCTTTGAATTATAAGCTATATATGAGTTTTAAAAAAATCAAGAAAGCACAAAAGTTTATAAATTATGGTTTTTGCAAAGGATTGAATTAATTGGAATTTGGAATGATTTACGAATTGTTGAATTCATTTGTTTCCGAAGGATTTTACAAAAATTGTTACAAAGGTTAAATTGATTGTTTTAAATGATTTTGATAAATTGATGAAATTTCTGAAAATTTATTATTTATGAATGATTTGATCATTTATGAAAATTTGTTCATTCATTGATTTTGAATGATTTGATAAAATTGAAATAATTGTTAAAATTTTAATTGTTTGAATGTGTTAATAATTTGAAATTCATAAATTATCAATGTTAATAAATTATTATGAAAATTGTTGCATTGCTTGTTATGAATGATTTCACAGTGAATTATGTGAAATTGTGACATTTGTGAGTGACGTTATGTTTAAATATGACATGACATGAAAAATTGAATTTTCGAAATGTGCCTTCGGGCAATCCGTTTTCAAGTATGATTACGTGTTATGTGGGTTTGGTCAGGTTTCATAAGTGGGACAAGTACGTACTTGTCTAATTTTTTTAAAGGCTTTTCCCACCTGCCCGCTAGTGGCACTGGAGCTCCGATTTCGGACTCCCATAAGTCACGGCTACACCGGACCGCTATGCGGGAAGGTATAGTACGTTTCGTTCACGGCTGCACATGACCGCTATACGGGAATGTGCAGTACATTCTGTTTTGGACCGACCCAAACCGTTTTGCTATGTTATGAGTTTTGACTTGTGTTCATATGTGATGCATTTGTGATTTTTTTTAATTTTGTTTTGTGATTTGTGAATTGATGTATGAATTGTGTCAATTTTGAGAAATTGTAAAGGGCGGACTTGAGTTTTTCAATTACGCAGTTTTGGAAATTTACTAAGAACGAATTTTAAAAAGGTTGAAAGTTTCAGAAATAAGCTTTTGTTGAACTTTATTTTGTAAAATGTTTTAAACAATGGAAAAAGAGTTTTAGTACATGTTTTTGCTTATGTTCAATTTATAAACATATTATCCACGAGCTGTCTAGCTCACCCCTTTTCATCCCCATCTCTAGGTTTTGAGCAGGAGATCGGATGAAAGAAAGTCAAGTCATCTGTTCATTTTTGCTTATTTTGTAAATTATGGTATTTTGGATTTTTGGAATGGTTTGTAAATGGCTTGGAAAGCCATTCAAGTTTGTAGTGTATCTATTTCGGCATGTAAATGATATGAATTCTTGGGGGTTATGTATGAAATTATGTATTGAATTAAATTATGGATGGGATTGTGTATGATTATGGAAATGATTTGTGAATGAATACAAATGTGATTGATTTTTGGTTATGGATTGAATTAGGAATTTGAATATGGAATTGAGATATTGAATGTGATTGGGGATTGCCTGGTGACCGTGTATAAAGACTTGAATTATGATATTATGTATAATGATTATGATTTGTATATTGAGTTGAGAAATTAATAGGAATTTGATTTGTATAATGTGTTTTGGATATGGATATGTAGATATAGGATTACGTTTGTTGTGTTGAATTTCGGACGGGGAGTCCGATGATACCGGCTATTATGTGAGAATATAGAAGTGTATTTTGAACACTTTGCAGGTTTGGGTTAGTTAGAATGCAGCCGTTATGTTGCCGAAATTTTGTTAAATACAGAATATGTGTATGATGTGTGATTATGTTGACATGTGGGAGTATTTATGACAAAGGAAAAGAAATAAGATTTTGTTTAAATTGATTCTTATGATTCGTGATTGACGGATAGAAAATTGAGGTTATAGAATTTGTGAATTCCAAATTGAAGAAGTCTTTATTTTGGATAAGATTGAATAATGATGAAAAGAATGAAAAAGAAAAGAAAGAAAAAAAAAATTATACCCGAATTTTGGATAGGTTAAGTCTAAGGTTTCCAACACGACATTTTTTTCTTCTAAAAAGTATTGTTTTTCGGATGTCGGATCCGCTTTCGTTATCTCTGTATTTTATTTTCTTCGATTCGATCGTTTTTGCTTTCGTTCCGATTCGATATGTATTCGATTCCACTTTGTTAAGTGTTGTTCCGCTTTCGATTCGATTTGTTTTATTTGATTTCGATTCGATTTGCAATTCAACTTCGTTTTCGATTTTGTTTCTGCATTTTTGTTATTCGTTTTGCTTTTATTTTTGCTTCCCGCCAATTCGTCCTTCGTTATGTTTTTCCGTCTTTCCGGTTGGGATCCGGTCTCCAGATCGGGTCCCAACAATATAGTTCAATGCCTTATACTTTTGGTGTTTATATATTGTTATGATCACATCTTAGAACTAATCCATACAAATATCTATGGGCCATTTCCTACACCTTCTTGGAATGGTCAAAAATATTTTATTATGTTCATAGGTGATTACTCACATTATTGATACATTTATCTCATTCATGAGAAGTCACACAAATTGCAAATGTTAAAATTTGCAAAGTTGATATCGAGAATCAAATTGAAAAAATAATTAAAAGTGTAAGATCTAACTATGATAGTGAATATTATGGTAGATATGACAATTCAGGTGAATAATGTCCAGGTACATTTACCAAATTCATAGAAGAATGTGGTATTGTCCCATAGTACACTGTCCCAAGAAGCCATGGCATAAACTATGCTGCTGAGAGATGAAATGGAACATTGACATAGTAAGGAATACGATTATTCATACTATCTTACCAGATTCGCTCTGGGGAGAGGCATTAAAAACCAAAACTTACACTCTCAATAGAGTTCCAACTAAGGCAATGACTAAAACCCCATATGACTTATGGATAGGACAAAAGCCTAGTATAAATCATTTTCATATTTAGTATTATCCAACTAAGGCAAGGCCTTATAGGACAAGTAAAAGAAATTGAACTCAAGAATTGTCAGTAGCTATTTCTTTGGATGCTCTAAACGATCACAAGGATACAAATTTTATAATCCCATAAGTAAATCTATTTTTTAGATGGGAAATGACAAATTATTTGAGGATGTTGAGTTTGAAGGGAGAGATAAGTTAGAGGCATTGTCTTTGAAGAGGAGTTCATTTCTTTTCTTATAGTTGTTACTAACCATGATTAGGAAATCATTCCTAATATTATTCAAGAAGCAACTCCAAATTAACAAAACCATGTTGAAAATATCCTTAATCAATATCGATTGAATATTTATGAAAGATAAAACTCAACAACTTCAATAAAAAATGCCATTAAGAAGATCCACTAGAGAAATGAGAAGTGTAATTTTGGATGATTATATTGTCTTTCTCTAAGAAAATGATATGGATATTGGCATAGTTGAAGAAGATCCAATCAAATTCCCAAATTCCCAAAAGCCACTGAGAGTTCTATTCTCAAAGGTGGATTGATGTCATAAATGAATAAATGAAGTCTATGATAGACAATGATGTTTTGGATTTTGCCCCATTTCTTGAAGGTGTATAACCTTTTGGATACAAATGGATATTTAAGACCAAAAGGTATTTAAAAGGCAATGTAAAGAGATATAAGGCTCGTCTTGTTATGAAGGGATTTACTCAAAAGGAAGGAATTAATTATAAAAAAACTCTCTCATTAGTTTCTTCGAAAGATTCTTTTAGAATTATAATGATACTTATGACACACTTTGATCTTGAGTTATATTAGATGGATGTAAAGACAGTGTTCCTCAATGGTGATATTGATTAAACAATTTATATAGAGTGGCCTGGAAACTTTGTTTATAAAGATTCAAAGCAAATAGTTTTCCAATTAAAGAAATCAATCTATGGACTTAAGCAAACTTCTCTTCAACGATATTACAAGTTTCATCAAGTTGTCATCTCTTTTGATTTTGAGATGAATTTGGTTGATAAATGTATATATCACAAGTTCTATATGAGTAAGTATATTTTTTTAGTTTTATATATTGATAAGATACTACTTGCCAGCAACAATATAGACTAATTGCATGAAACTAAGAAATTTATATCAAATAAATTTGAGATGAAAGATCTTGGTGAAGTCTCTTTTATATTAGGGATTCAAATATATCAAGATCATGAGGTATTTTGGGTTATTACAAAAGAGTTATATTGAAAAGGTACTTAAAAGATTTGGCATACAAGATAATAAACTAGGTGATACCATTTAGTCATAATCATTGCCCTAAGAATGATTTAGAAACTAAAGAAATGTAAAAGATTCCTTGTAATTCGATTATAAGAATACCAATCTATGCTTAGGTATATACACATTCACATCTTAAATACATTGTTAGAATGTTAGGCAGATATGTAAGTAATTTGGATCATTGGAAAGCATCCAAAGGAGCTCTACGGTATCTTATCCTTGCTTATGCTCTTTAACTCTACCTACCAGCCTTGCTTATGCTCTTCATTCTCCTCTAAATCTACAACGTACATAGAGAAATACTCTATGATGCATTTTTAATGCCTCAACTGGACGACGATTAAAGAAAATTTTTGATAGATTACTGCTGATTTTTGTGGAACTCAGTACTGGTATATAGGCTCTATACTCAGGACGATGAGTTGAAGAGAATAAGATTTTCATCGATTAGAAATTTAATTTAAATTATTTTAAATATTATGATTTTTATATATTTTTTCAAATATTAAAATTTAATAAATATTTTACTGTAAATATTAAGGTTCAAATTTAACTTTTGTATTCTTGTACAAAAGACTTTGTAATGGCGGCATATATGAATTAGTTACCATTGGTTTTCACTCAAATAGTTGGGCTTAAAGAAACAATTCGATAATTGCTTGGGCACGGGGAACGTAGCCCGTGAGGCCTTCTCAGTAAATTGTACAATCTGTACAAAGTACTGCATTGTTTCAAGAAAAATAAACAATGCGTCGACAGCCCACACTGATGACACAACTATACATTAAGATTCCAAACCAAATGTGTAGACGTTTAGGCCTCCCTTTTCCAAACAATCGGTCCTGTTTTTTAGATCTCACGCCAAACTTGCATTGGACGTGCGCCCGACCAGAGACATTATACTTGTCAACTTTCCGTTTCCATCAGTTTCTCCTTCATAATTGTTAGTATCTTTTTTTGTTTTCTTCTTCAATGGTGTGCGCCTGCATATATATAGCTTGATTCACGCCTTCCATTGGAGTGAACATCTGCATTGAAAAGATTTACCTGACTAAATATGATGCATCGCTCTAGTCACATGGGAAGATGGGGTAAAGGGAAATACCCCATTCAAACAGACCTCCTGTCGCAACTTTTAGCTCATCCCTAAACTAGGGATGATTCTATGATTGTGACATTCCACTCCTATAGACTCCACTGGGACTTCATAGAATGGCATCCACAACTTAAACCGATAATTAAAAGACCACAAGCTTTCAAGCCACCCACACGGTAATCACCAACAAGACATCTACTCAAAAATAGAAAGAGCGCTTGGAATTGAAAATGAAAATAATCAGTCCTTTGCAACTTCAATGGCAATTCCATCAACAACTAAACTTGACTTCAATCACAAAACACTACGTCACATTACCCAGTTTTATATACAATTACCCCATCTTCACTTCACCTACAAAACAAAATTGCTATTACGCAAATCAGCTTTAAGGATGATATTGAAACAGGAAACAACTAAATCCAGCAAAGTTCTCAAATTCCCCTCTACGCCCATCTCAAAATTGAGCCCATTTACAGAAAACCGCCCCTCTCAATTCTACAAATTCAATCAGATGCGAGTGTACCTACCTCCCGTGGGATTACCCACAACAGAAAACAACCCACTATCACCCACCTCTGGCTCGTTCAAATACAAATCCTCTATTCCCCTAAACACAGCGTGAATCAAAACAATCACCAAGCCAATCAAAACCGAGACCACCACATTCAACCACACGCTGGTCAAAACCAATGCAACGATGGTGACCACCGAGAGCACCCCCAGCACGATTCGGTCGTCGATCGAACGGTTGAAAACGACCAGAGGCTCGTCGCGGTTATAGTAGAGGAACCACCACGCGACGAAGATGACCAAGAACACGATCATTGACAAGGGATGCCACAGGAGGCTGAGGAAGAGAATTAAGAGGACAATCATAACGTAGTTCACGCGGAAATAGGAAAGGTTACGTTTGATGCGGAGAGTGGCTTCGCCCAAGGTGTAGGGGCGCGTAAAGGAGGAGAGGTCGGCGAGTTGACGCCATGGGCGGCGCGTACCCAAGAAGACGGCGGAGGTGGAGCGTGTAAGGAATGTATTCGGGGCCGGGAAGGAGGTGTAGGGTGGTGAACTCGCCGACGACATTAGGAGATGAGTGAATAAGCAACTAAGACGATAGAATTGGAATCCTAACTAATTGAGAGAGATATGGAGTCAAAGTGATTGAGAGAGAGGAGGATTTGTTATTTTGAAATATGGGGTTTAGATATTTGTTTTTTCGTTTTGTTCGGTGGACGTTGTCGTTTTAAGGGCAGAGCACAATAGGATGCATTGGTGGATGGTAGTTAATAATATTAGTACTGAAATAGAGAGTGATCTGATCTTGGTAGTTGCTTCACAGTTTTCATTTTCTTTTCAATGCTTATTACCAATCTTGGAAAATAACGGAACAAGTGGCGATTGTGTTCTGGACTTTTCGTAAAGATCTGAACACTATGGGATTATGCAACCGACTAAACTCATGGGGTATATTTACATATTTATTTCTATGTGTTTCATTTCAATTTGAAGCTATTGCTTTCACATAAGCTTTATCTTGGTTGATATATTCTGGTTTTACTTCTGTGAAGGTAGAAATTGATTGTCTTCAATTAGTGTAGCGGTTAACAGTATCAATGATCTCGGATTAACCAATGATCTCGGAGCAATACCGGACAAGTGCAAATTAACAACTAGTGACTTTCAATCCTTTACTTTTAACTAGATTCTAAGGCATGTAAACAAGGTAACCCATTTGTTATCTAAATCAACTACTAGTTTTTCCAATAAGTTTAGTTGGGACATGCTGCCTAAGTTTTTTATTGACACTTTAATGTGTGATGCAGCTTTATCTTAATATATTCGAGCAGTTATAAAAAAAATTGTCTACGCAAACATAAATTTTTAATTGATATTTATTATTCAGGATAATTAAGTTTAAGATCGACTAATAATGCATTAATTGTAAAGGTGTTGGGCTGTAGTTGTTTTAACAAAAAAAATTCGAAAAAAATTCATTAATTGATTAATTATCTTAATTATGATTATTAAACTATCTTATCATTTCTTCATTTCAACCCGTGTGTTATCATATGTTCATTTAGTCAACTATCTCTTATAATTAAGCCTTTATTTTCTCCTAAGATCATGCACATTAATGCTACCTAAAGTGTATAAATAGGAGGATATATATTACCTTACAAATATAGAAATATAATGAGCATTTCTATATTTCTTATTTGTTCTCTATTTTTACATTATATCGGAGCCTCCTTCATAACAAAAATGAGTCAAAAGTCTAGATCCACCTCTATTATTTCTCTCAAGCATTTTTGTTTTCATTTTTTGGGTTCTTAAATCTACTCCAAAAATAATTTCCCATATACCAAATTGTTCATCTACTTAAGTAGATCATAACGTTGTAAGATTCACCACCAAACATTGTTTCACACGTTTTCACGCACCGAAGGTAACCACTGCCTTTGAAACCTTAATTGCAAGTGCTGCTGGAGTAAGAAGATGATCCAAAATGACATCGTTTGGCTCCAAGGAAAAACGACACCGTTTAGGCACAAAAAGGGGAGCAATCAGGTCAGTAGACACATCATTACCATGTCATCGCCACCTCAACATTCATAATCCTAATTGTCAGCCACGTCACTGACTTGTCATCATAGTTGTGCCATGTCATCTTTACATGTGTCCTTCTCATAGTTGTCCATGTGTCTTCTCCTCTTTCGTTCTGTTCAGTTCGATTTAGTTCAGAAGTAAGTTGACCGATATTTTGACCATCCATTTTAGTACTTTTTAATTTGGGTTCTCTATAACCCAGAATAATTTTTAAGGTTTTTGACGCTTTGAATCCAATTTTGATGTCATAAAAACAAAATTCCATCTCTATAAGTAGGTTTTCTCCTATTTTATTATCTTTTTTCACCATGGATGCCTTTAAACTTTCCTAATACATTCCCAACCTTATTAATATCATTTTTGATGGCTCTAACTATGATCTTTGGGCTGAGGAAATGTATAAGAAGTAAGTTAACCGACATTTTGATCATTCGATTTAGTATTTTTTAATTTGGGTTCTCTGCAAACCAGACCGATTCTTAAAGTTTTTTGACGCTTTGAATCCAATTTTGATGTCATAATAACAAAATTCCATCTCTATAAGTAGGTTTTCTCCTATTTTGTTGTCTTTGTTCACTATAGATGCCTTTAAACTTCCTTAATACATTCCCAACCCTATTAATATCATTTTTTATGGCTCCAATTATGATCTTTGGGCTGAGGAAATGTTTAGTTTTCTTAAGGGGAGACTCCTTCAGCATGTTATTACTAGAGAAATACCTAAACCTACTTAAAAGAAAGATGAATACATTGACGTATTTACTGACTGATTAGTGGCATGGGATGGAATGAACCATCAAATCATAACATAGTTTTGAAATGAATATCTCAAAGCTATCAAACTTGACTTTCGATGGTTTGACATAGCTCAAGAGTTATGGAAAATTTTAAATATTCATTACTCTGTAGTAGATGATGTCCATCGATTAAAACTGTATAGGAGGCTTTATTGCAATCAATAACAATCTGGACAAACAATATATAATTATGTGTATGAATTGCAAAAGGTTTGGGATCAACCAGCATTTATGAATCTTATTTGGACTAATACTGATGATGTCGTGCTCTATGTAAATCTTCAAGATCATCAACTTATATGGCATTTACTTATGACTCTCATGGATGATTTTGAACTCATTCGTAACTTTCTTCTTTATTGAGAAACTTTACCAAATCTTGACATTGTCATTAGGGAGCTTATCTCAGAGGAAAGTCGTCTTAATACGTGTTGAAAAATATATCCTGTCTTCTGATGTTGTCCTTGTAACTTATACTTCATCTCAAACTTCTCACAATATAGGTAAGAAGTTTTATAAAGGATTTTACAGCTATTGTAAAAAGCCCAGACATCATATCTCTGAATGTAAAAAACGGCTCAAATAGAACTCTGGCTATAGTAATTCTTCCAATTCTATCAAGCCTACTTCCATTGCTACTATTATAACTTAGGAGCAAATAGAAAGCACCTCTCCCAAATTATCTTTAAAGGACCTCCATGCCCTTCTCTAACAACTTCAACTAGATTATGGTATAGTCTCCTCCTCTTCCCTATCTGTCACATCAGGTACCTCAAACTTTTGATATCTTGATATGACCTCTGACTCCTCTATTCTTGAATCTTTAAAAATACCATCAATTCCACACATTATTTACAATGTCAATAATTCTACTAGGCATATACAATATATAGGTACTGTTCACACATCCACATTACATTTACCTGAAACCTTTCTTGTTCCCAAACTCTCATTAAATGTTATTCTGTTGGACAATTATGTGAACTTGTTGTCAACCTATCATTTTCAAGTTATGGCTGTATTATGTAGGATCCACATATAGGCAAGATCTTTGGAAAAGGGCATAATGTTGGGGGGCTATTTGAGCTTACTTCACTAAATCTTCCAAAACTTATCGTTGGTGTTGTCATCTCTCATATCTGATACTCTCGTTTAGGTCATCTTTCTACCTCTAGATTAGGGTTTTTAATCTCTAGCAATAATCTAGGTCATGTTAAGACTGGACATTTTGATTTTGTTCCTTATCAACTCTTTAAACATCATTTTTCTCGCTATACATGGATTTATATAATGCTCCATGTACTCTTGTTTTGCTAATACGATTTAAACTCAATTCTTTTGCAAGACTAAAGTATTTCGGACTAATAATGTGTTGGCCCCCAAATTTTTTTCTTAATAAATGAGCATGATTAGGTTAATTTTGGGATCTTGCTAGATTAGTGTACGTTGGAATTAAGTAGCATGTTTGTGTTAATGAGATTATGTTACATATTTAAATTGGATTAAAGTTAAAGTGATAAGTTGCATAAGGGGCACTTTGGGGAGATCACTTAAGTGGGAAGGCTTTAAGGCTTTGAAAGAGGGGAAAAAATGGGAAGAGGAAATTATTGGTTTGCATTTTAGAAGCCAAAAACATGGAGAGGAAACACAAAATAGAGGAAGCACAAAAACAAGAAAGAAGGTAGAGAGAGTGTCGTGAGTTTAGAGAGAGAAGAGAGGTTTGAGCTAGGTCTTGATTTTTCTCAGCCTTCAAAAGGGATTTTGAGAGTGATCAAGAAGGGAAAAATATAGAGAAAGATAAGAGCTTTCTTTTGAACAAAGCATTTCTTCATTTGGAGAAGATTTGAGGTGTTGGACCCCACCCCCCACACCTGGGCTAACATTTCCCACCCAGTGTGTGTTTGCGGGTTATACCGCGACATCCAACCTTAATCAGTACTGTCCTCTTTGGCTCAATGGTGAGAGGCGTCCACTTAAAGTGAAAAAAAACCTTGAGGTCTTGGGTTCGAGCCGTGGCTCACCTTTGACCAAAGAGGACAGTACTGATTAAGGTTGGATGCCGCGGTATAACCCGCAAACACCCGCCGTGGTATAACCCGCAAACACACACTGGGTGGGAAATGTTAGCCCAGGTTTGGGGGGTGGGGTCCAACATTAAAAGGCGCAGGCTCAATGGTGAGAGGTGTCCACTTAAAGTGGAACAAAATCTTGAGGTCTTGGGTTCGAGCCGTGGCTCACCCTTTACCAAAGAGGACAGTACTGATTAAGGTTGGATGTCGCGGTATAACCCGCAAACACCCGCTGTGGTATAACCCGCAAACACACGCTGGGTGGAAATGTTAGCCCAGGTGTGGGGGGTGGGGTCCAACATGAGGTAAGAGCATTTTAAGGCTTCGAATCTTTGGAAGGGGTTTTGGTTTCAAGAGCTTAAAAAATGCATGTGTTTAAGAGTTCTAGGATCAATTTATATATTAGCTTCTTTGGGGTCTCATCTGAAAATTTCTATTGATTTAGGGATTTTATTTATGTTAAAAAAGGGGATTAAGAAGGACAAGAGGAGCAAGAGGAGAGGCATTTTTGAACAAGCCAAAATCAAGGAATTTAAAGTGGGTTTCATTTTTATAGTTAAGTAATAAGTCAATAAAAGTTTTCTGTCAAGAAATGAAAGTAAATAAATTCTGCAACTACCTCATTCATGTGCACTTAATGTTTTTTTTAATTTTGCAAGATTATGCTACATACTTATACATGAGTTGTGTGATGACTTATGAAAAATTGTTTTTACAAATGATGCATGATTATGAAACCATATTTTTGAAAATGGTTTTTATGGTATGACAAGCATGTGAAAAGTAAATTTTCAAGAAAATGTGTCATTTTGGGAATCAAGCTTACAAGATTTTGAAACTTATGTGTTATGTGGGTTTGTGGTAGTCCCTCAAGAATCATTACGTGCACGTTGACCCAAGTATAGGCTTCTCCCGCTTGCCTGCTAATGGCATGGAGCTCTCTCAAGGACTCCTTCAAGAATTTACGACTACACAGGACTATTGCATTGGAAATGTGTATCTCGTCATGTTTTGGACTTACCCAAACCAATTGATATGTTTATGTATTCATGACAAGGTGATTTAAGTGATGCATTCATGATCTGCATACTCATAAATTTCTGCATTGAACTTGTTACAAATTATAAAATTATTACCCTCGGGCTCTAAGCTCACCCCCCAATCTCCTCCCACACATTCAGGTGATGAGCAGGTTATCGAGTAGGTTAAGAGTCAAGGCAGCACTCCTAATCTTTGATTATTTTGTAATTGAAGCAAGTTTGTAAAGCAAGGCTTTAGTTACATTTTAAGCAAACCATATATCTTTTGGTATTTTGAGAATTTGATGTATTAATGTATTTGCGGCTTGAAATGCCCATTAAAGCTTTGTAAAACTTTTATCTTTTGATGAGAATAGCATATGTTTGTATATTTACTCATGACCATCTCAAGTTTGTACGATGAAATTTTCAAGTTTCATAAAGGAAAAATTCGTTTTCTAACTTCAGGGAAAAATTTGGGTTAATCTAAGTTGAGTTAGGCAAAAGTATATTCTGCCTTTTTACTTCTTCTATGGTGACGTCATCTCTTTTTGTTTTTTTTTATGATGACGTCATCTTATTATGTGTTTTGTATCGTCTGTCTTTTGCTTCTTCTGTCTTTTGCTTCTTCTGTTATTTACTTCTTCTGTCTTTTTGCTTCTTTTGTCTTTTGCTTCTTCTGTCTTTTGCTTCTTTTGCGTTTTGCTTTTTTTGTCTTTTCACTTTTTCTGTTTTTTACTTCTTCTGTCTTTTGCTTCTTCTGTCTTTTGCTTCTTCTGTCTTTTCGCTTCTTCTGTCTTTTGCTTCTTCTATTTTTTGTTTCTTTTGTGTTTTACTTCTTCTGCCTTTTTGCTGCTTCAGATTTTTGCTTCTTTTGTCTTTCGCCTTCCCCTATCTTTTGTTCCATTTCCGACCCTCTTTAGAGGATAGAATCTGACCTCAAGATCTTCCTCAAAGTTGTTGGTCTCTAAGCCTTCTTTGAAATCGTCCTAAAAGGATCTTAATCCGATAATCCTAATGATAGTTATGCTAATTGTCCCAAGGCTGGTGAAAAATGATTAAGGTCAACTTCTGTTCGGATATGGTAAAAGTAAGTCCTCTTGGTGGGGGCACGCCACCCTTGCGGTACATCTGTCCAGATGTCACTTAGGATGTCGGGCTCGTGACTCATAAGAGTGGGGTGTCCAACACTTATGATATAAGAGCGACTAGGTTTAGGAGTATCCTAGGCTTTTGGTGGGTAGTCTAAGGCATGAAATGAACATGCATTATTTTTATGTAAGCAAAGTGCATGTTTTTTTTTAATTGTTTTGCATGATTTGAAATTGTTTTACATAAACTAAAGGTTTTCACTAGTTTTATATTAAAGGAGTGTAAAATGCCGCCTCGAAAGAGAACTCGAGGAGCTGTGAATCGAACTAGCTCTCACCAAGAGAGAACAGATGAATCTTATGTGCCGCAAGATGCTGGGACACACCCTGCTCCTGATTTTGAGGCATTTAGTGTGCAACATAAAGTGCCACCTCCTCCTCCTCCTATGTCTACTATGGACCTATGATTCTTTCAAGCCTTCGCTCAGGCTTTCACTTATGTCATGGGCCAGGGATCACAAGTTCCAATGCCAGCTCCAATGGAGAGGAATGGGCAGTATGATAAGCTCCACAAGCATGGAGTTGTATATTTCAAGGGGACCACTGATCCTGCAGAGGCGGAAGCATGGTTGAAGAGAACCGAGAGAGTCCTAATTCAGATGAAGTTCTCCGACAAGGAGAATTTAGATTATGTAGTTAGTTTGCTTCAAGGGGATGCACTTCATTGGTGGGAATCAGTGCCCCACAGTCAGGCTATACCTCTGGTGCTGACATGGAGGGACCTTTTGGAAACTTTCAGGAGAAAGTACTTCTCGAGGGTCTATATTCAAGAGAAGGCCAGGGAATTTTTAAATCTCGCACAGAGAGACATGAGTGTGAGTGAATATGAACTGATGTTCACCCAGTTGTCATGGTATGCAACCAACAATGTTGCCAAAGAGGAAGATAAGTGCCGTAAATTTGAGCGAGAACTTCATTTGAGGATCAGGGAGAAGGTGCTGATCCATTATTTCTGTGACTACCAGCAATTGGTAGATGCTGCACTTCAGGCTAAGAAACTGGAGAATATCAGGAATGAAGCGAATAGGAAGACGAAGAACAGAGAGCAGTCTAATAAGAAAGGAATGAGTGCCCCAAGGCCTGAGAAGAGTACAAGAAGTTACCCCACTCATAGTGAAGTGGGAAGCAGTAGTCCTATCAAGAACAAGCAGACAAGAGCAGTCTCGAGGCAAGCCTCAAGTATAGGAAACCCTGTGAGGACGGAAAAGAGGAGATACACGAACCCTCAATGTGAGCATTGTGGGAAGCTTCACCAAGGAGAATGCTTTAGGTTACTTGGAGCATGTTTTCGATGCGGAGAGAAGGGGCACATGATCAGAGACTATTCCCAAGTAACAAGGCAAGAGGGGTCCTAGTTGCAAGCCCTAAGAAGAGCAGAAACAGTGAAAATCAAATCAGTCACAAAGGTGGGAAATTCTGAAACTACAAAAAAGACTATTCCTCCAGGGAGGCCAAGGGGTCAGACACAGGCTAGAGTATTTTCTATGACCAGAGAGCAAGCTGCTGCCGCATCTGAAGTTGTTGCGGGTATGGCTCGGTTATTTAATTCTGAAATATATGTTTTGATTGATTCTGGCTCCATGCATTCATTTGTTTCTGCAAGCATGACATTACATGATGTTGATCTAAGGCCTTTGGATAGTCCTGTAATTGTTAGTGGTCCTCTAGGGAGGAATGTGATTATAAGTCAAGTTTATAGGGATTGTGGGCTTTTCATCGAGGGTGCTCAGCTGGTAGTGGACTTACTACCTCTAAATCTAAAGGGGCTAGATTTCATACTAGGAATGGATGCCATGAAGAAGTATCATGTAAAGTTAGATTGCAACTTTAAAAAGGCGAAATTTGACCTGGGCAACGGTGAGAAGGTGATTATCAGAGGGGACAGGAAAATACCATCATTGAGGATTATTTCAGCTTTGTTAGCTGACAGAATGATGGGAAAGGTGTGTGAAGCCTTTTTAACATATGATGTGGACATTGATGTGAATGAAGGGAGGTTAGAGGACCTTCCAATTGTTGGAGTTATGTAAATATAGTGCCCTAGAAAGCAAGCGTATTTACATGTAACTTTATCTTCTTCAGTTATAGTTTTGTAATGAAAATATTTATTATTAATAAAAAAAAAGAGTTTGGTTTTATCTGTATGAGCATTATGTATCTAGTCATAAGGTACCAAGATTCTTTTGTAAGTAATATACATATACATAGAGATGTATGGGAAACATGTAAATTATTAGAATATGAATTAATTGATTCACAGTTGAATAATCAAGTTGGTCGCTTGATTATGGTTTAAGTTGTAGTGTTGCGATTTATCTCCATATAAGTAAAGGAGTTTACTTCAAGGGAAGGATGAGTTTCATATCATGATAGTAGTTGACTATCGATAATGACACTATTAAATGAATCGAATCAAGTATATTTTCAAGAATAAAGTGGTAGTTACTTTAATCTTAAAACATACAACTTAAGCATTCGCTATTATGAACCATAATCTTGATGAGTGGTGAACTCATATATGTTTCATTATAATTCTTGATATGATCGATGGATTTTTACAGAATATTAATCCAAAGGTTCGCATGTTGGAATTATTAAGCTCAAACACGATCGTGGAACATTCACTCAAATAAAGAGTTTATAGTGTTATCATCTCTTCTAGATATTTTAAGGAGATTTGGTGATTAAACTGGCGCCAGTAGTTTGATGGACTATCTACCCATCAAGTCTTAACACTAAGAAGAGATCTTATGTGTTAATCACCATATAAAGTAAAATGAGAGATCTAGAAGGAAAAAACCAACATAAGGGCAAAACGGTAATTTTATCCTTTATTGTGCGGATGGCTATAATAAGGTTCTAAATAGGTTTTGCAATTGGACATATTCTCATAATATTTAATAATTCAAGAGTTCAACTAATTGTTTTTAGTGGAATGACATTTAGTTAATAAGCTAGAATTAATGCCAATGAGATTGAATTAATTCTGGGCTTATTGAAGCTTGAATTATCAAAGTCCAATAAGATTCCCCACTTGGCTTTAAGGAAGGTTATCAAGCTAAGTAAGAAATATAAATGGAGGTTAATTAGAAGCCCATAATTGAATCTTGGGCTTGGTCTAATTAAAGAAGCCCAAATGTACATTTAGTAATGGGCTTGGTTTTTGGTTTAATGTAATTAATTAGATTAATTATATTAAAACATTTTTTTTAAGAAGAAGATAGCAATTTTGGTTATTCCTAGGTTAAATGTGTAACCACACATTTGACATTAAAATGCTAAATGAAGATGGTCTTTATTATGGTTAATCATCATTAAATGGAGTTATGAACTTACCATTAAATGGTTTAATGGTTGTCTTTTAATGTTGGCTTGTAACCTATTTGCATTCATTGGATTAAAGATGCAAGATGTACATTAGATGGACCATCTTCCTTCTTTCTTCTTGGCAAAACCAAAATTGGGTATTGAATTTTAGGTTATGGTCTTTTCAAATAGCCATCATAAAGATAAATGAAGATAATCTCATTTATTGGCTATTTTATGAGTGATTAATGAAAGAAGTGATGTATTTGATGCCTCTCTCTCCTTCCATCTGTGCATATATGAAATTGGTAGGCAAGAAATAGTTCTTGCATGTTCTTTACACCTTCTCTCCTTTCATGAAAGAGAGAATCGAAAATACCAATTGAAAGAGTTTCAATTTTGCTTCTTCTTCTTCTAAGAAAATCTCCTCCAAACATTTCTTCTCCTTTTCCACCAAAGGATTTTGTTAACCTAATTTTCCTTGAAGAACAGGTGGTAAATCTAATTGGTTGAGGATACTATAACAAGGAGAAAGTAGATTGCTAAAGGAAAAGAGTCAAAGGCAAAGGATTTGGATACACGAAGAAGGAGAGGATAATAAATGATGATTTAAAGTCAGAATGAAGGAGTCGATAATACTCCTGATCTTGTTTATATTTTATTATCCTTATACCATATCATGTATGGATTGACATGTTGATTTGGATTTGTTACTTCCGATGCAAGTAATGATTTCTTAAAAGTTTTGAAATCTACCATTTTTTCAAATAAAGCATGTTTTCTTTTTCTGATCCATCACCAATTGTGAGGGAATTTCCAGACATATTTCCAGAAAATTTACCTGGTTTGCCACCGGTGAGAGAAATCAAGTTTGTCATCGACTTGATTCCCAGAACCGCACCCATCTCTATACCACCTTATGGAATGACTCCAGTTGAGTTGAAGGAGCTTAAGGAACAATTGGAGGAACTATTAGGGAAGGGGTACATAAGACTGAGTTTGTCACCTTGGGAAGCATCGGTTTTGTTTGTTAAGAAGAAGGATGGGACATGGCGGATGTGTATAGATTATCAAAGACTCAACAAGGTGATCATTAAAAACAAGTACCTTCTGTCCCGAATTGATGATCTGTTTGACCAGCTGCAGGGAGCAAGGTTCTTTTCTAAGATTGATCTCAGGTCAGGCTATTATCAACTTAGAATCAAGAAGTCTGATGTAAACAAGATAGCCTTTAAGACCCGATATGGGCATTACGAGTTCCTAGTCATGCCATTTGGACTGACCAATGCTCCAGCTACTTTTATGGATCTTATGATTAGGGTCTTCAAGGAGTATTTGGATCAGTTTGTCATAGTGTTTATTTAAGATATTCTGGTGTATTCCAAGAATGAAGGAGAACATGAGGAGCATCTTAGGATTGTGTTGCAGACATTGAGGGAGAGGGAGCTTTATGCCAAACTCAACAAATGTGAGTTTTGGCTTCACGAAGTGATATTCCTTGGACATGTGATTTCGAAAGATGGGATACAGGTTGATCCGAGGAAGGTTGAAGCGGTGGTAAATTGGCCTACACCCAAGACAGTGACAGAGATGAGGAGCTTTCTGGTCTGGCAGGATATTATAGGAGGTTCATTGAGGGGTTCTCTAGGATAGTTGCTCCGATGACGAAGTTATTGAGGAAGATTCAGAAGTTTATCTGGATTGAGGAATGCCATAAAAGTTTTAAGGAGATCAACTGCAGATTAACAAGTACTCCAGTTTTGATTTTGTTTGTGGGCGATAAGGGTTATACAGTATATAGTGATGCTTTGAGAAAGGGTTTCTGTTGTATGTTGATGCAAGAAGATGAGGTAATAGCTTATGCCTCGTGACAACTAAAACCTTATGAATTGAATTACCCGACCCATGATCTAGAATTAGCAGCAATAGTTTTTGCCCTAAAGATTTGGAGACAATATCTATATGGGGTTCAAACGAGAATTTTACCGATCATAAAAGTCTTAAGTATTTGTTGAGCCAAAAGGAATTAAATTTAAGACAAAGAAGGTGGTTAGAGTTGCTCAAGGATTATAACCTGTTGATTGAGTACCATCCAGGAAAGGCGAATGTGGTAGTGGATGCCTTGAGTAAGAAATCCTCTATATCTTATATTCATCCAGTTTATCTACTGCTATTGGAGAAGATGGCTAAGCGTAGGATAAGTTTGAAACGGGAGGAACCTGAATGTATTATTGTTACTTTCAAAGTGAGACCAATACTCAGGGAGAAAGTTAAGGAGTTACAAACACAGGATGCAGAATTGAGTAAGCTTCAAGAAGAAATTCAAAATCGTAAAAAAACCTGAAGTGGTAGTAAGGGAAGATGGACTTATGATTGTAGGAAATAGACTTTGTATCCCGAATGTTAAGGAGGCGAAGGATGAAATATTAGATGAGGCACACAATGCGCCTTATGCCATAAACCCAGGTAGCACTAGGATGTACAAAGATCTGAAAGAGCATTTCTGATGGAAAGGTATGAAGAGAGATGTAGCGGAATATGTAAGTAAATATCTAGTGTGTTAGCAAGTCAAGACTGAACATCAGGCGCCTTCCGACAAGTTAAGGCCATTTTTCATTCCTGAATGGAAGTGGCAAAGGATAACCATGGACTTTCTGATGGGTTTGCCCAAGACCAATAGGAAGCATAATGCCATCTGGATTATTGTAGATCGATTGACAAAGTCAGCCCATTTTTTGGCAATTAAACAGACGGATTCTCTTCATGTTCTGGCAAATCAGTATATTGATGAGATAGTGCGGTTGCATGAGATTCCAGATTCTATAGTTTCTGACAGGGATCTTTGATTTATTTCGAGATTTTAGGGAAGTTTACAAGAGTTTTTAGGAAACAAGTTGAATTTTAAGACGGCTTTTCATCCCCAGATGGATGGTCAATCTAAGAGGACCATTTGGACCCTTGAAGGAATACTTAGGGCATGTACAACTCTAATATGTTGGGATGAAGAAGGAGAGAGGAAGCTAATAAGGCCGGATTACTTCAGATGACAGTAGATAAGGTCAAGTTAGTTAAGCAAAGGCTTAAAGTGACTTAGGATAGAATGAAAAGTTATATTGATACACACCGGAAAGAGATGGAGTATGAAGTCGGTGAGAAAGTATTTCTTAAGACATCTCCTTAGAAAGGAGTCATGAGGTTTGGCAAGAAGGGCAAGTTGAGTCCGAGATATATGGGTCCCTATGAAATTCTTGAGAGAGTTGGACTGCTTGCCTACAAGTTGGCACTGCCACCAGAATTGTCACAGATACATCATGTCTTTTATGTATCCATACTGGGGAGGTATAGGTTGGATCCCTCTCACATCATTCAGACTACTGAGGTTCAGTTGAGAGATGATCTGATTTATGAGGAGATTCCAGTGAAGATTTTGAACACCAAGGAGAAGGTCCTCAGGAATAAGACAGTTCAACTGGTCAAAGTCTTATGGAGAAACCATTATGTGTAAGAGGCCACATGGGAGCCTTTGGAAATCATGAAGGAGAATTATCCACAACTCTTCAATGACTCAGGTATGAATTTCGAGGATGAAATTCTTTTAAGAGCGGAAGAATTGTTAGCCCCCAAATTTTTTTTTCATAAATGAGCATGATTAGGTTAATTTTGGGATCTTGCTATAATAGTGTACACTGGAATTAAGTAGCATGTTTATGTTAATGAGATTATGTTACATAGGTGAATTGGATTAAAGTTAAATTGATAAGTTGCATAAGGGGTATTTTGGGGAGATCACTTAAGTGGGAAGGCTTTAAGGCTTTGAAGAAAGGGTAAAAATGAGAAGAGGAACTTATTGGTTTGCATTTTAGAAGCCAAAAACGTGGTGAGGAAGAGCATAATAGAGAAAGCACAAAAAAAAGAAAGAAGGTAAAGAGAGTGCCATGGGTTTAGAAAGAGAAGAGAGGTTTGAGCTAAGTCTTGATTTTTCTCAACCTTCAAAAGGGATTTTTAGAGTGATCAAGAAGGGAAAATATAGAGAAAGATAAGAGCCTTCTTTTGAACCAAGCATTTCTTCATTTGGAGAAGATTTGAGGTAAGAGCATTTTAAGGCTTCGGATTTTTGGAAGGGGTTTTGGTTTCAAGAACTTAGAAAATGCATGAGTTTAAGAGAAAATGCATGATCTTAAGAGTGTTAGCGATCTAGAAGGGGGGGTTGAATAGATCTTTAAGCTTTTTGTAATTTTCTACAATAAAATCAGAAGTTAATTCACACAAAAATAATTTAAACAAATTTAAATATAAAAGAGTAGGGAAGAAGATCAAACACTGTTTTTATAGAGGTTCGGTGCTAAGACCTACGTCCTCTACCTAAGCTCCCACTTAGGATTTTGCAAACCACTTTATTACACACTTTGTAGTTCAGTGTGAACTCTTACAATACCGCTTGATTTCCGGCTCAAGCTACCTTTACACTTGATTTGTCTTACGACACAAATCCTACCAACACCACTTGATTTTCGGCTCAAGCTACCTTTACAAATGATTTGTCTTCCGGCACAAATCCTACCAACACCACTTGATTTCCGGCTCAAGCTACCTCACACGTGACCTTTCACTAGTCACTCAAATTGTAAGAGAAACAAGATAAAGATTGAAGAAAAAAGCTTAATACATGATGTAACAAGATAAGAACAATAATGAGCAATTTTGGAGCAATAGAAGAGTATGTAGGCTTGTAGAACTTCTCTATACTCTTCTTCCATCATCCTCTATTTATACTTGAAGAAATTTAGCTGTTGGAGCTCATTATAGCCGTTGCTTGATTAATATTACCGTTCCTTGATAATCTCCCTTCCATTTGTGGCTAATTGGACAGTTGGAATTAATGTGCTGTACCCATAAGTCGACTTGTCGAGTTGTATAAGTCAACTTGTGACCATAAGTCGACTTGTCGAGTTGTATAAGTCGACTTGTTATAACATTTTACGTAAAATTGCATCTCCGCTCTTCTATAAGTCGACTTGTGATGTGTAAGTCGACTTGTGGTCCTCGATAAGTCAACTTATGTATGATTAGTTGACTTGTGTTGTCTCAACCTGACAGATCTTCATATATTAGTCGACATATGATGTTTTAGTCGACTTATGTAAGCTTCAACGGTAATATCCACTCAAATCTTCTATAATCTTCATTATTTAAGCCTCTTTCACTTATAGGAAACTTCCATCTTGATTCTTCAATGATTTATCACTTGTCCATCTTGATTTGCATAATATATTGAATATCAATCCCAAAATACCTGAAACAATTTCTTAACCAATTCTATACATTTTATTATTATCAAAACATAAGTGGGATTTAATTTGTCAACCACCATTGGTCCAACAAAGAGTTCTAAGATCAATTTATATATTAGCTTCTTTGGGTTCTCATCTGAAAATCTCTATTGATTTGGGGATTTTATTTATATTAAAAAAAGGGGATTAAGAAGGACAAGAGGAGCAAGAGGAAAGACATTTTTGAACAAGCCAAAATCAAGGATTTCAAGGTGGGTTTCATTTTTATAGTTAAGGAATAAGCCAACAAAAGTTTTCTGTCAAGAAATGACAGTAAATAAATTCTGCAACTACCTCACTCATGTGCACTTAATGTTTTTTTAAAATGTTGCAACATTGTGCTACATGCTTATACATGAGTTGTGTGATGATTTATGAAAGGTTGTTTTTACAAATGATGCATGATTATGAAACCATATGTTTGAAAATGGTTTTTATGGTATAAAAAACGTGTGAAAAGCAAATTTTCAAGAAAATGTGCCATTTCGGGCATCAAGCTTACAAGATTTTGAAACAATGTGTTATGTGGGTTTGTAGTAATCCATCAAGAATCGTTACATGCACGTTGACCCAAGTATAGGCTTCTCCCGCCTGCCTGCTAGTGGCATGAAGCTCTCTCAAGGACTCCCTCAAGAATTTACGACTACACAGGACCATTGCATTGAAAATGTGTTGTTCGTCATATTTTGGACTTACCCAAACCAATTGATATGTTTATGTATTCATGACAAGGTGATTTAAGTGATGCATCATGATCTGCATACTCATGAATTCCTACATTGAAAATGACTTATAAATGTTTTTGCTTATTACAAATTATAAAATTGTTACCCACGGGCTCTAAGCTCACCTCTCAATCTCCTTCCACACATTCAGGTGATGAGTAGGTTATCAAGTGGGTCAAGAGCCAAGGGAGCACTCCTAGTTTTTGATTATTTGGTAATTGAAGCAAGTTTGTAAAGCAAGGCTTTAGTTGCATTTTAAGCAAACCATGTAACTTTTGATATTTTATGATTTTGATGTATTAATGTATTTGTAGCTTGAAATGCCCACTAAAGTTTTGTAAAACTTTTATCTTTTAATGTAAATAGTATATGCTTACATATTTACTCATGACCCTCTTTAGTTTGTACTATGAAATTTTCAAATTTCATAAAGGAAAAATTTGTTTTCTGACTTCAGGGAAAAATCTGGGTTAATCTAAGCTGAGTTAGGCAAAAGTATCTTCTAGCTTTTTGCTTCTTCTGTGGTGACGTCATCTCCTTCTGTGTTTTCTTTGTGATGACGTCATCTTCTTCTGTGTTTTGTATCGTCTGTCTTTTGCTTCTTCTGTGTTTTGTTTCTTCTGTGTTTTGCTTTTTTTGTCTTTTAGCTTCTTCTGTTTTTTGCTTCTTCTGTCTTTTGGTTCTTCTAGGTTTTACTTCTTCTGTCTTTTTGCTTCTTTTGTCTTTTACTTCTTTTGTCTTTTGCTTCTTCTACGTTTTGCTTTTTTTGTCTTTTCACTTTTTTTGTCTTTTTCTTCTTCTGTCTTTTCGCTTCTTCTGTCTTTTGCTTCTTCTATTTTTTGTTTCTTCTGTGTTTTGCTTCTTCTGCCTTTTTGTTTCTTCTATCTTTTGCTTCTTTTGTCTTTCGTCTTCCCCTATCTTCTATTGCATTTCTGACCCTTTTTAGAGGATAGAATCTGACCTCAAGGTCTTCCTCAAAGTTGTTAGTCTCTAAGCCTTCTTTGAAATCGTCCTAAAAGGATCTTAACCCGATAATCCTAATGATAGTTATGCTAATTGTCCCAAGGCTGGTGCAAAATGATTAAGGTCGATTTCTGTTCCGATATGGTAAAAGAAAGTCCTCTTGGTGGGGGCACACCACCCTTGCGGGACATCTGTCTAGATGTCACTTAGGATGTTGGGCTCGTGACTCACAAGGGTGGGGTGTCCAACACTTATGGTATCAGTGCAACTAGGTTTAGGAGTATCCTAGGCTTTTGGTGGGTAGTCTAAGGCATGAAATGAACATGCATTATTTTTAATTAAGCAAAGTGCATGTTTTTTTAATTGTTTCACATGATTTGAAATTGTTTTACATAAACTAAAGGGTTTCACTAGTTTTATATTGAAGGAGTGTAAAATGCCGCCTCGAAAGATAACTCGAGGAGCAGTAACTCGAACTAACTCTCACCAAGAGAGCATAGATGAATCTTATGTCCTGTAAGATGTTGGGATACACCCTGCTCCTGATTCTGAGGAACCTAGTGTGCAACATAAAGTGTCACCGCCTCCTCCTCCCATGTCTACTATGGACCTACGGTTCTTTCAAGCCTTCGCTGAGGTTTTCACTTATGCCATGGGGCAGGGATCACAAGTTCCATTGCCAGCTCTAGTGGAGAGGAGTGGGCAGTATGATAAGCTCCGCAAGCATAGAGCTCTATATTTCAACGGGACCACTAATCCTACAGAGGCAGAAGCATGGTTGAAGAGGACCGAGAGAGTCCTAATTCAGATGCAGTGCTCCGACGAAGGAGAAGCTAGATTATGTAGTTAGTTTGCTTCAAGGGGATGCACTTCATTGATGGGAATCAGTGCTCCATAATCAGGTTATGCCTCCAGTGTTGACATACAGGGCCCTTTCGAAAGCTTTCAGGAGAAAGTACTTCTCGAGGGTCTATATCCGAGAGAAGGCCAGGAAATTTTTAAATCTCCCCTAAAGGGACATGAGTGTGAGTGAATATGAACTGAAGTTCACCCAGTTGTCACGATATGCAGCCAACATTGTTACCAAAAAGGAAAATAAGTGCCGCAAATTTGAGGGAGGACTTCATCTAGGGATCAGGGAGAAGGTGCTGATCCATAATTTCTGTGACTACCAACAATTGGTAGATGCTGCACTTCAGGCTAAGAAACTGGAGAATATCAGGAATGAAGTGAACAGGAAGAGGAAGAACAGAGAGCAGTCTAATAAGAAAGGAATGAGTTCCCCAACGCCTGAAAAGAGTATAAGAAGTTACCCTACTCAGAGTGAAGTGGGAAACAGTAGTCCTATCAAGAACAAGCAGATACGAGCAGTCTCGGGGCAAGCCTCAGTTGTAGGAGGCCCTGGGAGGACGGGAAAGAACAAATATACAAACCCTCAATGTGAGCATTGTGGGAGAATGCTTTAGGTTACTTGCAGCATGTTTTCGATGCGGAGAGAAGGGGCACATGATCATAGACTGGCTCCAAGTAACAAGACAAGAGGGGTCCCAGTTGTAAGCCCCAAGAAGAGCAAAAATAGTGGGAATCAAATCAGTCACAAAGGTTGGCAATTTTGGAACTACAAAGAATACTATTCCTCCAGGGAGGCTAAGGGGTCAGACACAGGTTAGAGTATTTTCTATGACCAGAGAGTAAGCTGTTGTTGCACTTGAAGTTGTTGCAGGTATGGCTCGGTTATTTAATTCTAAAATATATGTTTTGATTGATTTTGTCTCCACGCATTCATTTGTTTATGCAAGCATGACATTACATTATGTTGATCTAAGGTCTTTAGATAGTCCTTTAATTGTTAGTAGTCCTTTAGGGAGGAATGTGATTATAAGTCAAGTTTATAGGGATTGTGGGCTTTTCATCGAGGGTGCTCAACTGATAGTGGACTTACTACCTCTAAATCTATAGGGGCTAGATGTCATACTAGGAATGGATGTCATAAAGAAGTATCAAGCAAAGTTAGATTGCAGCCTTAAGTAGGTGGAATTTGACCTGGGCAACGGTGAGAAGGTGATTTTCAGAAGGAGCAGGAAAACACCATCATCGAGGATTATTTCGACTTTGTTAGTTGACAGAATGATGGGAAAGGGGTTTGCAACCTTTTTAACATACATTGTAGACACTGATGTGAATGAAGGGAGGTTAGAGGACCTTTCAATTGTGAGGGAATTTTCAGACGTGTTTCCAGAAGATTTATCTAGTTTGTCACCGGTGAGGGAAATCGAGTTTGCCATCGACTTGATTCCCAGAACCGCACCCATCTCTATACCACCTTATGGAATGGCTCCAGTTGAGCTGAAGGAGATTAAGGAACAGTTGGAGGAATTGTTATCGAAGGGATACATAAGACCGAGTTTGTCACCTTGGGAAGCACTGGTTTTGTTTGTTAAGAAGAAGGATGGGATATGGCAGATGTATATAGATTACCGAAGACTCAACAAGGTGACCATTAAAAACAACTACCCTCTGCCCCGAATTGATGATCTGTTTGACCAGCTACAGGAAGCAAGGGTCATTTATAAGATTGATCTCAAGTCTGGCTATCATCAACTCAAAATCAGGGAGTCTAATGTAAGCAAGACAGCCTTTAGGACCCGATATTTGCATTACAAGTTCCTAGTCATGCCATTCGGACTGACCAATGCTCCAGCTGCTTTTATGGATCTTATGATTAGGGTCTTCAAGGAGTATCTGGATCAGTTTGTCATAGTGTTTATTGATGATATTATGGTGTATTCCAAGAATGAAGGGGAACATGATGAGCATCTTAGGACTGTGTTGCAGACATTGAGGGAGAGGGAGCTTTATGCCAAACTCAACAAATGTGAGTTTTGGCTTCATGAAGTGATATTCCTTGGGCAAGTGATTTCGAAAGATGGGATACAGGTTAATCCAAGGAAGGTTGAAGCGGTGGTAAATTGGCCTACACCCAAGACAGTGATAGAGATGAGGAGCTTTCTGGTCTGGCAAGATATTATAAGAGGTTCATTGAGGGGTTCTCTATGATAGTTGCTTCAATGACGAAGTTATTGAGGAAGAATCAGAAGTTTATTTAGAGTGAGGAATGCCAGAAAAGTTTTAGGGACCTCAAGTGCAGATTAACAAGTGTTCCAATTTTGATTTTGCCTGTAGGCGATAAGGGTTATACAGTATACAGTGATGCTTCGAGAAAGGGTTTAGGTTGTGTGTTGATGCAAGAAGATAAGATAATAGCTTATGTGTAACATCCCACCCCGACAAGAAGGGTAAAATAGTAAATTTGACAGAGGGTGACATTGATCGGAATGACTAAGGACTGTCCATGTACACTAGTACTAGTAACCAGTGAAATCTGTGCATATGAAATTACTGGTCATGCATTCATGATAATTCCCGGTAATTGGGCCTAAGGCAATTTTATTGTGATTAACGTGGTAGTTGGGTTTGAAAAATTTTTCTGAGTGCGCCATAAATTGTTTTCTATTTTTTGGGATTTATGGAAATTTTTCTGAAATTTTTCGAGGTTAAAACCCGGACTAGAAAAAAAATGTCGGGCGGCAGACCGATTGGTCAGCGGTCATAGAATTGAATGCATAGGGCATTGAATATTGGACATATAGCTATAGAGATTATTGGACAAGTGTTGAATTAGTGGAATTTAGATTAAAATTGATTATTAAAGAAGAACCAATCAAAGCTTGACACATGGCATTACAATAGCCATGTATTTATTAAAGTAACTTAGGTTTGTCTTTCTTTTAAGCTTGTTTTCACTCACACTCACGACACTCTCTCATTTTGGAGGCTTTTGGTGATTTTCTCCCCCATCTTCGTGCCTTCTTTGCTTCCCTTTCTTGGTGAGCTTTGATCACTCCAATTCCTTTGTTGTTGAACATCTTATACCTCCTCCACTTTGCTCTTCTTTCCATCAAAGAGGTTGTTCTTTTTCTAACTCTAGTGATGGTGGTTTACGTGGGTGATGAATCAAGTTAGGTCTTGGTGATTTTCTTGAAGAAATTTGAAGATTGGTAGTTAAATCAAGTAAGTTGCATGCCTTGTGTTTTGAATCTTGTATAATTGAAGTTAGAAATGATGAATTGTTCATGCATATGTTACTTGGAAAGAAAGAATTAAGTGCTGCCAATTTTTGTGTATTAGCCCTAGCACATGTATAAATGGTATAAGAACTGATTTGTGTTCATTTGGATGTTTCATGATGTGTTAATGGCATTGGAAATGATAGAACTAAGGTTAACGCCAAATCTGGAAAATTATGGTTTTCACTGATTGTACTGTTGTTAGCATAACTAATTGTGTAGGAATGCAAATGAGGTGAGGTTTGTGGCCACTTAAACTTTGGGATGTTAGCTACATCTTTGTGTCAAATATGCATTGTCCAATGTTAGCTGTAAGAGGGTGCAATTTGGCTTGGAAAGTTACTGCTCATGACTGGAATGAACAGTACCCGAAATCATACCCTTGAGTTTTGCTAATTTTTACGAATTAATTGAGAAGGAATTAGGATAAATGGATTAGATGGAAAATTGAATCCTATTAAGTTATCTTTCTAATTTCACTGATTTTACAATTTTTCGATATGTATAGTAGGAGTTATGGACTGATGAGTGTTGGCTGTTTTTATGCATTGACTGAAACCTAGTTGGATTGGCACATTTAGTGCACATTCGGATTTGGAAGAATTTTAGTAATTTTTGTGAATTGAATTGGAGTTGGAAATGTACTGAAGAGTTCTATATGACACATTGATCTTGAAAATGATATATAGCTTATAATTTTTGGAAATCAGATGTGGGTGATATGGAATTTCAAAATCGAACCTACATTGTGATGTTAAGTCTTGATTAGGTCAGAAACTTGCATAACAGATTTGAAACTGTTAGAGGCTGAATTGGAGTTTGGTTATTTCAGGAAGAATTGAAGTTTGAGGATTTATCTTTTCAGGGATATAAATTTCTGATTATCCTGACTTGTGTACAGGGAGTTATGCTTGTTATAAGTTTACTGCTCAAATTGAATCACTGAAATAGAATGGAAAATGTCCTGTATTTGAGTAAGTAGGCATTAAATTGACTTTTGGATTGGGAAAGAGGCAATAAGCCTTGCATTTTTGTGATACTGCTTTGAATTCTTTACGATTATCTTTGTTGTGAAAATTCTGTAAATTGCCATATGACATTCTGATTGTGCAATTGTGATAGTTTGTACGCTATTCGCGTAATGCATGAATTAGGTGAACCATCGATGATGGTTTCATCGAGTTCATAAAACTCACCCAAAATTTGCATCTATTTTCAGGTCTTGAAGAATACCTCGTTTGACAGAGTCTGTAAGCAAGTAAAAGATAGAGGTCGGGATCGGTTTTAAATGCGCATTAGTGTATTTCTCGATTTTACGTATTATTGTTTAAGTCAGTTTGTAAAATCAACAGACTGGAGTTAATTGTATTTATGAAAAGGGCCCCGAGTCCATTGAATGGTGTATGTAAATTGTTTCGTATTTGTTATAATGTGTATGTGTGTGAAGGAAAAAAAGGGCTATCTTGAGTTTTGGTGGTGAGTGATGTAGCACGACACCCTCGTGGGACACGGACTCGGATATCACCATCGATGTCGGGTTCGGGTCACTCGGGAGTGGGGTGTTACATTATGCCTCATGACAACTAAAACCTTATGAATTTAATTACCCAACCCATGATCTGGAATTAGCAGTAATAGTTTTTGCCCTAAAGATTTAGAGACATTATCTATATGGGGTTCAAACGAGAATTTTTACCGATCATAAAATTCTTAAGTATTTGTTAAGCCAAAAGGAATTAAATTTAAGACAAAGAAGGTAGTTAGAGTTGCTTAAGGAATATGATTTGTTGATTGAGTACCATCCGGGAAAGGCGAATGCGGTAGTGGATGCCTTAAGCAGAAAATCCTCTATAGCTTGTATTCAAGTAGTTTATCTACTGCTATTGGAGGAGATGGCTAAGCTTAGGATAAGTTTGAAACGAGAGGAACTTGAATGTATTATTGCCACTTTCAAAGTGAGACCAATACTCAGGGAGAAAGCTAAGGAGTTACAAACACAGGAGGCAGAATTGAGTAAGCTTCGAGAAGAAATTCAAAATGGCAAGAAATCTGAAGTGGTAGTGAGGGATGATGGACTTATGGTTGTAGGAAATAGACTTTGTATCCCGAATGTCAAGGAGGTGAAGGATGAAATATTAGATGAGGCACACAATGCATCTTATGCCATGCACCCAGGTAGCACCAGGATGTATAAAGATTTAAAAGAGCATTTTTGATGGAAAGGCATGAAGAGAGATGTAGCGGAATATGTAAGTAAGTGTCTAGCGTGTCAGCAAGTCAAGGCTAAACACCAGGCACCTTCAGGCAAGTTAAGGCCATTGTACATTCCTGAATGGAAATGGAAAAGGATAACTATGGACTTTCTGACAGATTTGCTGTTGGACCCCGAACTTTGAGTGGAAATTAGAAATATGAAAATGAAAGTAAATGAGTGATTTTTGTATATAATTTGCGTTAGAGATGATTTTGATATTGGAACATGAATTATGCATGGTTGATGAGTAGAGAAATGTAAGATATTAGGAAAAAAGCAAGAGAGGAACTTGGTGAATGACATGATACTATTGAATGTAAGAAATCATATGCATTGAGGTTAATTGTATAATAAAAATGTGTATGCTGATTCAAGGGAAATTCGGGAATAATTGAAATAGAATTGGCCAAAGTTGCCTTCTTTAAAGTTTTATCTTGTTCTTTTATCTTTACAACGAAACAAAGTATGCAAGTTTTCGAGATTGGAGTTAAGAGTTATGATTGATACAAGTTAGGATGTGGCATAAGATTTGTGTTTGTGATAGCTTTGATGTATGATGAGAATTTATGGCTTTGATGAATTATTTGAGACAAGATTTGAGAGATTGATGAGATTAATTTGATGTTTGAATTGTTATGAAGTGATTTTGCATGAAAAGAAGTGAAATTATGAAGTTTATAATTGTATATGTTGTTAGGAAGGAGGTAGGAAGCATGAAAGAGGGTTTGGAGGGGTTTTAGGAAGCCCCATGTCCATTAAACGGACTTAGAGTCCGTTTAACGGACCTTGTCAGGTCAAAAAGGAAACTTTTCATCACCCATGTCCGTTAAACATACATGGAAGTCCGTTTAACGGACCTTCTCGGGTGAAATGGTGCAATTTACCCGATACATATCGGGAAAAATGGCGATTTTGACACTGTTAGAGGCCGAATCAGACTTTGTAGTGTTCATGAAAGGTGTAGCTCTTGAAGTATAGTTTCAAATGGTATAAGAACGAAATCAATCCGATTTCTAGATTGAAAGTTATGGCCGTTGCGCCAAGAGAGGTTCAAATCGATTTATGGTTTAAGCATGGGTTATTCTTTTGGGTAGAACTCACTCATCCGACCTCCAATTGAGATGATTCTTAGACCAGTAGATTTCTAAGACATTTATTCTTCTGTCAATGAAAATTTGTATCATTTGGAGTTAAATTGAAAAAGTTTGATTGAAAAGTTATGAGAGGTCGGTTAGAAGAGCCTGATTTGAGTATGTGTACGCTTTAGCGTTTTAATCATATCTTGAGCTATAGGGCTCCGATTGGGATGATTCTTTCTTCAAAATGGTCAAGAGACCTAGAGCTTCATGTTTGGTATTAGAAAAAGAAATTGAATCAATAAGGACAAAGTTGATTTTCTTAGAATACGCTCATGTCTTATGATAATCGGGACGATTTGTTTCCTTCTGATTTTGCTAATTTCCTTTCTCATCCGACCTTGTCCAATATTTTGCTTATATCTTTTCCGTACAAAATCCGATCAACTTGGTTTTCGAAACGTTAGATTCCTAAGACAATTAATTAAATTTGATGGAAAATTATGAATTTTAGAGACTTAATTGAGGAAGATTGTTTGAATCAAAGTGAGTCGGGAAATTTTCTGAACATGGTTCAACACTTTAAGAAATTTGGGATCAGTGGTGATCCGATTGAAGTGATCCTTAAGGAAAAATAAAATTGAGACATGGGTCTACAAGTCATATGAAGAATTTAAATTTCAATTTAGCCCCTAAGACTTTCAATTTGTGAATTGAAGTTCGGATTAGTGTTCAGTCTTGGATTAGGATCATATAAAAATATTTTGGCCATAACTTTTGCTCTAGTTATCCAAATGAGGTGGTTCTTAATTTGGATTAAGTTAGAGAAATAAGCTACAATTGTTATGAAGAAATCAAGTTTCAATTTAGCCGTTAAGAATGTCAATGTTTGGAAGGAAGTGAATTGCTAGAAAATGTGTTAGTAGAATGATATGTCCGACATGTTTGGACTTTAAATTTTGGTGTAGTGCTCTAAATTGAATGATTTTGGAGGCATTATGAAATTAAGACAATGATGAACATTTCTCTAGAAGGAAGTTTTAGCAAATTCCTTCATTTTTTTGTGAGAATAATTGTCCAAAAGTAAGCATGACTTAAAGAAAAGCTCAGGGGCAATTTTGGAACACCACTTAAAGAGTTAGAGATTTAGCCTTGCATGAAGGGGCCTTATGGTCATTGGCCACTCATTTTAATGACATGGCTATATAAATAGAGGGGCTGCCGTTGGAATAGAAGGAAGACACGAAAATGGAACAAAGAGAGAAGAGAGAAAAGAGAGTTGTCATGGAGAAAGAGGGAAAAAGAAGGAGAATGGCTAGGGTTTCAAATTTTGGGGGTTTTATGCAAGGTTTTTCGTTGATTTATGAAGGAAAAGGGTGGAAAATGAAGAAATCTTCCTTCCAAGCTAAGAGAAAATCGAAAATGGAGAAGAATGAGGTAAGAGTCAATCTTTAATCTTTGATCTTTTAGTGAGATTTTGGTTTAGTTGGCACAAGATTGGTTTGGGTTTGTGAATTCTAGGTTCAATTTTGGAGAGTTCATGTGTTAATTGGATCAATTTTGGATGTTGATTTAATTAGGGTTTGTGGTTTGAATTGGGGCAAATTAAAGAAGGGATTGGAGAAATTGAAGCTCTAATCAAGCTCCAAGCATGGATATAAGGTGGGTAATGTGTTTATTTATCAAATTATAAGCTAATTATAAGTGTTGGTTTTATAAGCTATTGTTTTACAAATGATTGAATCAATTTCTTTTGGAATAATTTATGAATCGTTAAAGTCATTGTTTCCAAATGATTTACGAAAAATTCTACAATTGTTTTGGAAAATTTCCATAAATGACTTGAATTGTTTATTCAATGGATTCTTGAATAAATTGATAAAGTTGAAATACTCATTTGAGTTCATTGTGTTAAATTGATTGATAATTTGATTATGTGAACTAGTGTGATATGATGATTGAATGTTTTTGAAAGGTTATAAAGTGTGTATTCCTTGTTTGGGAAAAATTGAGAATTATTATATGAGCTTGTGTGTGTAACTTGTGTGATATTGTGAATGATCGATATTATGTTGAAATTGAGATGACATGAAAAGTTCAATTTCGAAATATGCCTTCGGGCAATTCATTTTTCAAGCATGAATATGTGTTATATGGGTTTGGTTAGGTCCCCTAAGTAGAGTCAGTGCACTGGTCTCATTTGTTTAAAGGCTTCACCCGCCTGCCCGCTAGTGACATTGGAGCTCCGATTTCGGACTCCCTTCATAGCTACACTGGACCGCTATGCGGGAAAGTGTAGTACGTTCTGTTCACGGTTGCACAGGACCGCTTTGCGGGAATGTGTAGCACGTTCTATTTTTGGACCGATCCAAACCGTTTGACGTGTTACGTGTTTTTGCTTTGTGTAGAATGTGGTGCATTTATATGTAATGCATTTCATGTGTTTTGACTTTATTCATGAATTGTAAAAAGGTTTGGAATTTCAACGAATGAGAAATTGTGGTTTCAGCTATGATAGTTTTGGAAACTGTTTGTAAATGTTTATGAAAGTTTTGAAATTGAGGAGTTTTTAAGAAATAAACCTTCAATGTTTTCCTAATGTGATAGTTCGATCAACTGAAAGTAAGGTTTGAAAATGTTTTGCTTATCATTTGATTGATAAACATGTTATCCACGAGCAACAAGCTCACCCCCCCTTCATTCCCATCCACGGGTGATGAGAAGAAGATCGGGTGAAAGAAAATGAGGGATTCTGTTTGTATGGGTTCCTATTGAATCATTGTTAAGTTTAGAATGTTGTGAGAAATTTAGAATGATTGTTCTTTGTGTATTTTGGATTTGGTATTAGCTTTGTAAATAGCTTGAAATGCCATTAGTGTATTGCAAGCGTTTAGTTCATGATGTATTTGGATTATGAAATTGTATAAGAACTTGATTTATGGAATTGGAAATGTATTGGCTATGGATGGTGCATATTGGTTTTGTATATACATTGAATTGAATTATGAATGTAATTGGGATATATATATATATAGATATGGATGAATGTGTTTGATGATGGGATATGAATTGTGATGATTTATAAATACGACTGGTTTTGGGTTTGATGGAAGTATTAATTTGTATATGAGTATAAATGGAAATTGTATATGAGTTTGAATGTGATGAATACGAATTGGATATGAAAAATGACTTGAAGTGGTTTAGAATTTAGGATTGCGTTTATGCTGAAATCCCGGACGAAGGGTCTGGTGGATTTTGATGTATGTAAAATTGTCTAGAAATTATAGAAGTGAGTTTTACACCTTGCAGGTTTGGGTTTTGTTCATGTGCAGTCGTTATACTGCGCAATTTTTGATAAGAAGATTGGTTATATGGTAAAGATAAAACAAGAATATATTTGTGATTAAAAGTCAGATTTTGAGAGATGTAGACTTGTATGAGTTTCCCAAAGGTGGGAATTATTTGTTTTGATTTGGAATAAGATCGACGAAAGATGAGAAATAAATAAGAAAAAGAGAAGAAAAAAATTTACATCGATTCGGATAGATTAAGTCTTAGGGTTTCCAACACGATAAGTTTTCTAAAGTACATGCTTCGGATGTCAGATCTGTTTTGATTTATTTCAGTTCAAATTGATCCGTTTGTTTTGCTTTTGTTTTCGATTCCATTAAGAATCCAATTTCTATTCGCATCCGTTTTGTTCGCTTTCGAATATGTATTCTCCATTGATTAGTATCCGATTTGTTTTTCGATTCGATTTCTTTGATTTTCGCATGCGATTCTGCTTTCATTTTGCGTTTTGCTCTGTTTTCTGTCTCTTCTGCTTTTCGCTTTCCAGTTGGGATCCGGTCTCGGATTGGGTCCCAACAATTATGGTATCAGAGCCTTGTATTATGGTCGTAACTGGGCGCATAGGATTGATAAACGTTTGTGATAAAATGGAATTAGTGACAATGTGATTTTTTTGCTGTGAATGACTTTTGCATGAATTATTTGAAGAACCAAGATGATTGTTCGATTTAGGTGATAAGAATTGTGTTTGGTTTTAGGTTTGTGAAAATGAAAATGAGATTAGAATTTCATGTTGAATTGGGTTGTTTGATTTTGAATATGCATTTGTGAGAGAAATATATGCATTTGTGAGAGAACTAAGGAAGATTTGAAAGATGAGTTAAATATATGTATTTGTGAAAATGTGATAAGAAATATTGTTGTTTGGATATGATATGGATGGTATTTAAGATAAGAGGTGAAAAGCATTATAAATATGTGTGGTGAGAAATGTGAATATGTGAATGACTAGGATCATTTGGAAGACATGAGTAAAGAAATTGTATTGCTTGGTGTTTGCTTAAGTATGAATTTCGAGGACGAAATTTTTTTAAGAGGGGGAGAAATGTTGGACCCCGAACTTTGAGTAGAAATTAGAAATATGAAAATGAAAGTAAATGAGTGATTTTTGTATATAATTTGCGTTAGAGATGATTTTGATATTGGAACATAAATTATGCATGGTTGATGAGTAGAGAAATGTAAGATATTAGGAAAAAGCAAGAGAGGAACTTGGTGAATGACATGATACTATTGAATGTAAGAAATCATATGCATTAAGGTTAAGTGTAGAAAAAAAATATGTATGCTGATTCAAGGGAAATTCAGGAATAATTGAAATATAATTGGACAAAGTTGCCTTCTTTGAAGTTTTAGCTTGTTCTTTTAACTTTACAACGAAACTAAGTATGCAAGTTTTCGAGATTGGAGTTAAGAGTTATGATTGATACAAGTTAGGATGTTGCATAAGATTTGTGTTTGTGATAGCTTTGATGTATGATGAGAATTTATGGCTTTGATGAATTATTTGAGACAAGATTTGAGAGATTGATGAGATTAATTTGATGTTTGAATTGTTATGAAGTGATTTTACATGAAAAGAAGTGAAATTATGAAGTTTATAATTGTATATGTTGTTAAGAAGGAGGTAGGAAGCATGAAAGAGGGTTTGGAGGGGTTTTGAGAAGCCCCATGTCCGTTTAACGGACCTTCTCGGGACAAAAAGGAACCTTTGCATCGCTCTGTTTAACGGACCTTCTCGGGTGAAATGGTGCAGTTTACTCGATACATGTCCGTTAAACGAACATTCTAGGGAAAGATAGTGATTTTGACACTGTTATAGGCCGAATCAGACTTTATAGTGTTGATGAAAGTTGTAGCACTTGAAGTCTAAGTTTAAATGGTATAAGAACGAAATCAATCCGATTTCTAGATTGAAAGTTATGGCGGTTGTGTCAAGAGAGGTTTAAATCGATTTATGGTTTCAGCATGGGTTATTCTTTTGGGTAGAACTCACTCATCCGACCTCCAATTGAGATGATTCTTAGACCAATAGATTTCTAAGACATGTATCGTTCTCCCCATGAAAATTTGTACCATTTGGAGTTAAATTGAGAAAGTTTGATTGAAAAGTTATGAGAGGTCGGTTAGAAGAGCCTGATTTGAGTATGTGTACGCTTTAGCGTTTTAATCATATCTTGAGCTATAGGACTCCGATTGGGATGATTCTTTCTTCAAAATGGTCAAGAGACCTAGAGCTTCATGTTTGGTATTAGAGAAATAAATTGAATCAATAAGGAAAAAGGTGATTTTCTTGGAATACGCTCACATCTTATGATAATCGGGACGATTTGTTTCCTTCTGATTTTGTTATTTTCCTTTCTCATCTGACCTTGTCCAATCTTTTGGTTATACCTTTTCCGTCCGACATCCGATCGACTTGATTTTCAGAACGTTAGATTCCTAAGACAATTAATTACATTTTTATGGGAAATTATGAATTTTAGAGACTTAATTGAGGAAGATTGTTTGAATCAAAGTGAGTCGGGAAATTTTCTGAACATGGTTCAGCACTTTAAGAAATTCAGGATCAGTGGTGATCCGATTGAAGTGATCCTTGAGGTAAAATAAAATTGAGACATTTTTCTACAAGTCATATGAAGAATTTAAAATTCAATTTAGCCCCTAAGACTTTCAATTTGCGAATAGAAGTTCGGATTAGTGTTCAGTCTTGGATTAGGATCATATAAAAGTATTTTGGCCATAACTTTTGCTCTAGTTATCCAAATGAGATGGTTCTTAATTTGGATTAAACTAGAGAAATAAGGCTATAATTGTTATGAAGAAATCGAGTTTCAATTTAGCCTTGAAGAATGTAAATTTTTGGAAGGAAGTGAATTGCTAGAAAATGTGTTAGTAGAATGATATGTCCGATATGTTTGGACTATAACTTTTGGTGTAGTGCTCCAAATTGAATGATTTTGAAGGCATTATGAAATTAAGACAATGATGAACATTTCTTTAGAAGGAAGTTTTAGTAAATTCCTTCATTTTGATGTGAGAATAATTTTCAAAAAGTAAACATGACTTAAAGAATAGCTCAGGGGCAATTTTGGAACACCACTTAAAGAGTTAGGGATTTAGCCTTGCATGGAGGGGCCTTATGGTCATTGGCCACTCATTTTAATGACATGGCAAAATAAATAGAGGGGTTGCCGTTGGAATAGAAGGAAGACACAAAAATGGAACAGAGAGAGAAGAGAGAAAAGAGAGTTGTCGTGGAGAAAGAGAGAAAAAGAAGGAGAATAGCTAGGGTTTCTAATTTTGGGGGTTTTATGCAAGGTTTTTCGTTGATTTATGAAGGAAAAGGGTGGAAAATGAAGAAATCTTCCTTCCAAGCTAAGAGAAATCGAAAATGGAGAAGAATGAGGTAAGAGTCAATCTTTAATCTTCGATCTTTTAGTGAGATTTTGGTTTAGTTGGCACAAGATTGGTTTGGGTTTGTCAATTCTAGGTTCAATTTTGGAGAGTTCATGTGTTAATTGGATCAATTTTGGATGTTGATTTAATTAGGGTTTGTGGTTTGAATTAGGGCAAATTAAAGAAGGGATTGGAGAAATTGAAGCTCTAATCAAGCTCCAAGCATGGATATAAGGTGGGTAATGTGTTTATTTTTCAAATTATAAGCTAATTATAAGTGTTGGTTTTATAAGCTATTGTTTTACAAATGATTGAATCAATTGCTTTTGGAATGATTTATGAATCGTTAAAGTCATTCCTTCCAAATGATTTACAAAAAATTCTACAATTGTTTCGGAAAATTTCCATAAATGACTTCAATTGTTTATTCAATGGATTCTTGAATAAATTGATAAAGTTGAAATACTCATTTGAGTTCATTGTGTTAAATTGATTGATAATTTGATTATGTGAACTAGTGTGATATGATGATTGAATGTTTTGGAAAGGTTATAAAGTGTGTATTCCTTGTTTGAGAAAAATTGAGAATTATTATATGAGCTTGTGTGTGTAACTTGTGTGATATTGTGAATGATCGATATTATGTTGAATTTGAGATGACATGAAAAGTTCAGTTTCGAAATATGCCTTTGGACAATTCATTTTTCAAGCATGAATATGTGTTATATGGGTTTGGTTAGGTCCCCTAAGTAGAGTTAGTGCACTGGTCTCATTTGTTTAAAGGCTTCACCCGCCTGCCCGCTAGTGGTATTGGAGCTCCAATTTCGGACTCCCTTCACGGCTACACTGGACTGCTATGCGGGAAAGTGTAGTATGTTCTGTTCACGACTACACAGGACCGCTTTGCGGGAATGTGCAGTACGTTCCGTTTTTGGACCAACTCAAACCGTTTGATGTGTTACATGTTTTTGATTTGTGTAGAATGTGGTGCATTTATATGTAATGCATTTCATGTGTTTTGACTTTATTCATGAATTGTAAAAAGGTTTGGAATTTCAACGAATGAGAAATTGTGGTTTCAGCTATGATAGTTTTGGAAACTGTTTGTAAATGTTTATGAAAGTTTTGAAATTGAGAAGTTTTTAAGAAATAAACCTTCAATGTTTTCCTACTATGATAGTTCGATCAACTGAAAGCAAGGTTTGAAAATGTTTTGCTTATCATTTGATTGATAAACATGTTATCCACGAGTAATAAGCTCACCCTCCTTCATTCCCATCCACAGGTGATGAGAAGAAGATCGAGTGAAAGAAAATGAGGGATTCCGTTTGTATGGGTTCCTATTGAATCATTGTTAAGTTTAGAATGTTATGAGAAATTTAGAATGATTGTGCTTGGAGTATTTTGGATTTGGTATTAGCTTTGTAAATGGCTTGAAATGCCATTAGTGTATTGCAAGCGTTTAGTTCATGATGTATTTGGATTATGAAATTGTATAAGAACTTGATTAAGTCTTAGGGTTTCCAATGCGATAAGTTTTCTAAAGTACATACTTCAGATGTCGGATCTGTTTTGATTTATTTCAGTTCAAATTGATCCGTTTGTTTTGCTTTTGTTTTCGATTCCATTAAGAATCCGATTTCTATTCGCATCCGTTTTGTTCGCTTTCGGATATGTATTCTCCATTGATTAGAATCCGATTTGTTATTCGATTCGACTTCTTTGATTTTCGCATGCGATTCTGCTTTCGTTTTGCGTTTCGCTTTGTTTTCCGTCTCTTCTGCTTTCTGCTTTCCAGTTGGGATTCAGTCTCAGATTGGGTCCCAACATTTGCTCAAGACTAATAGGAAGCATGATGTTGTTGGGACCCGATCCGGGAACCGGATCCCAACCGAAAAACGGAACGAACGAAGGAAATGGAATCGAATGGAAACGGAAATTTCACATCAGAATTTCGAATCGGAAACAAGATGCGGAAGCCAATAGCAAAACGAACTCGAATCACAAAGCAAGCGGAAGCAAAACAAATGCGAATCGAATACAGAATCGAAACGGAAACAAATCGAAAATCGAAAGAAGCAAACCGGAATAGTCAATAGTAACAAATAATAAGGCAATTCAATTACAGAGCTAAGCGCAAACAAATCCGACATCCGGAAATAAAAAACAGAGAAAAACGTCGTGTTGGAATTCCTTAGACTCAGACTATCCCGAAATCCGGTATATTTTTTTTCTTTTTCTCATATACATTTATTACATCTTTAGGCAATCTCATTCAAATCAAACAAACAATTTCCACTCTTGGAAATTCATTCTCATGCAAATCTCAACACTTGCTCATATCCGTACAAATCTCAAAATACATTTTTTTTAATCCCAAATTTTATCAAAATTTTGGCAGCATAACGACTGCATTTATCCTAACCCAAACCTGCAAAGTGTTCAAAACAACACTTCTAAAAGCCCAATAAATCAAACAATCATCAAAATCAACCGAACCCTCCGTCCGGGATCTCAGCAGAAACAAACGCAATCTTAGGTCTAAAACACTTTCATAATTCTAATTTCATTTACTAATCTCATGATTCAAACTCAATCTCAGAATCAAACATAAATATATATCCCAAAAATCATACAAAATTTCATATACAATTTCTTACTCTCATTTATTCATTCATAATCTTCATACATTCTGAAATACATACCCGAATATCCAAATTACTCAAAACTTAACTTATACAAATGTCGAAACTGACGTCTTCACATTCTTTCATCCGATCTCCTGTTCGAAAACTGGAGATGGGGATGAAAGGGGGGTGAGCTCGAAAGCTCGTGGATAACACATTTATAAATCGACAAATAAGCATAAATCATTTTTTTTCATAAGCTTTTTGTCAAAAGGGCTTATTTTTCAAACTTTGTAACTTTTCAAAACGGTTTCCTCAAACCTTTCAATTTTTCAAACTTTTCATAACAAAATTCACTTTTTCATTTCTGAATTTTAAGCATGAATGCAGAACACAGAAACAAGTCAAAAACACGTAACATATCAAAATGGTCTGATGTTGGACCCTACACCCCACCCGTAGGTGTTTGCAGGTTATACTGCGGCGTGTGTTTGCGGGTTATACCGCGGCATCCAACACAAACCACAATAACACATTAAATGATCTAGTTTGGTCCGAATAGACGTCATCGCACATTCCAAGATAGCGGTCATGTGCAGCCGTGAAGGGAGTCCGAAATCGGAGCTCCGTGCCACTAGCGGGCAGCCGGGCGAAGGCTATAACGAAAAGAGACAGTGCACTGACTCACAAGGGACCTACCAAACCCACATAACACATATTTCAGAATTGAAACTTTCAGATTGCCCGAAGGCACTTTTCAAAAATCTTGTTTTTTTTTTCATCGAACACAAACAATCTCACAATTCAAGTACTTCATACAATTCAATTTATTCACTCAATCAATGCAACAATTTGCATAATTTGTCAATGCATACACAACAAATGCATTTTCAGAAATTTCTATCAATTTATCAAATCATTTCAAACAATGAATTTAAGCTCGTAATAATTTTTCAAAAATCATTCGGAAACGAACAAAGTGCGAAAATCTTTTCTTTCACTTTCTTGAATTTTCAAAAAGTCATATATAACTTACAAATCAAAATATAAATATGCTATCCACCTCGAAATGATGCTAGGAATTCGTCCCGATCATCAATTTGACCAACGCTTCCTTTATTCTTCCAATTTAAAATTGACCTAAGTCATAAAATCCAAATTCCACATCATAAATTGCAAAATTTCCAAAATGAACTATCGGAAATTCATAATCATCATATTTCCAAGCTTTCTAAAACCAGAATTTCTAAAATCCCCAATTTCAAAATTTGACCTAAACCAATTCACTCAAATTCAATCTCATAAATTACTTAATTTTCAAAATTAATGTCACAATTCATCAATTCACACTAATTCCAAAATATCTAAATCCTCAATTTCAAAAATTCCCAAATCTTAAAATTGGCCTAAACCAATTTATCCAAATTCAATATCATATTCCGCAAATTCTTCAAAATTGGTTTCATATGTCACCAATTTATCATATTTCCTATAACTCTAAGCTATTAATTTCTAAAAATTCCAAATTCTAAAATTGGGCAAAATCTCTACTCACATAAATCCAAAATTAAATCCGACATACTTAACAATCTCTTAAATTGACTTCAAATACTACAAACCCATATCATAATCATGCTAAAACAACCAACAACACAAGAAAATCTCAAAACCCAAATTTTTCTCTTACCTCTTCTCCCTTCATTTTTGGATTTCTTTGCTTCCGAAGGAAACTTTCAAGCTTTTCTACTTTTTTCCCTTTGAAAACAACGAAAAATTCTCTTGAAAACTCTTAAAAATGCAAAACTTAACTCTCTCTCTCTACTCTCTCTTCTTTCTCCTACGACTTCCTCTTCTTTTTCCCCTCTTCTTCTTATTTTCTTCTATTCTTCTAAAATCTTCGAGAATTCTCCACCCCCATACGGCAGCCCATATGTATATATATATCATGTTATTTAAATGAGGGCTAAAAAGACCAAATTGCCCTTACACTTTACTTTTAGACATGCTTGCTTATGGGTCTGATTCTCACTATTAATTTGAAGGAATTTGTCAAAACTTCCTTCTAGAGAAATGTTCCTCTCACTCATACGAATCCAACGCCACTGACCGCGCTCAAATCGGATCACTACATCAAAAGTTATACGCAAAACAGTTCGGGTATATCCATATTCTAACACATTTTCCATGTACGATTATTTCCGTCCAGAAATTTACATTCTTAATCCCAGAATTGAAACTCAATGTCTTCATAACAATTGTAGCCTTATGTCTCTAGTTTAATTCAAAACAAGAATCGCCTGATTTCGATTCCCAGATCAAAAGCTATGCTCATAATACTCTCAGATGTTTCTAATCCAAAAATTTCACACAAATCCGAACTTAAATTCAGAAATTGAAAGTCTTAGGGGCAAAATTGACATTTCATTTCTTCATATGACTTGTAGCCCCTTGTCTTATCTTTATTCTGGCTCAAGCATCGCTTCAATCGGATCTCTATAGATCCCGACTCACTTTGATTAAATTAATCACCATTAATTTAATCTCATAAAATTACAAATTTCTTATGAGGATGTAGGGAATTGTCTTAGAAATCCAACGCCGCAAGAATCAACCCGATCGGATGTCGGACGGGAAAGATATAAGCAAAATAGTGAACAAATGTCGGATTTGGAGGGAATAACAAGCAAGAAGAATCAAAACGGCGTTGTTTTGGAGAAACAAAAACGGCGTCGTATGGGGCAAAACGCCCGCATGCTGGGCGCGGTGATCGTCGGCTTATCGTTCAATATTAAAATTGATCCTCGGAAACCGGTCAAATAAAATTTATACCAAGGATTGCAATACAGGATGCAACCTCAGGTCGACTCTCAAGGAACCAGTGTACTAACTGATCCTAGACTAGCCTAATGTTTGAATGATGCATGCAATTAAAGCAATAAAAAGGGGGTTTTGATTTGATTAACTAAAAATTAAACTAAGCCAAAGTAAGAATAAATGTTTTGGGATTTTAGAAAACTAAACGATTGAAATTAAACAAGTTTGAAATCAACTTACTAAAACTCTCCTGAAAATGTAGCTCGGGTCATCATCGTTCAAAATAATATCGAGGTTTGAAATCCACTAAATTTCGAAAGCTAAACCTTAACAACTCGTTAAGTCCAAAAATTAATTAATCAACTCGATTAATTAAAATTAATTAAAACCTTAGTGTATGCTATGGAATGATTAATGCAACAGGTTAATCAAATAAACACAAAATTAATTTAACCAAACACAACTAGGTAGATTAAATCAACTCATGCAAATCTGTTTAACATACATGAGACTTCATGTATTTGGCACAAACTTCAACAGAAATCGATCCATACCATAGATCATAGTTAACATCCTACTAAACTATAGCAAGATTCAATCAGAAATACATTGCAAAAATACCAACTCGGATCATTGCAAATACAAATCTGAAATCCTAACTATAATCGATTACCCCTTGTTTAGCTCACGGAACTCCAACCATTGCTACATTTCAGAAGATAGTACACTTAGCCGACCATGGTACCGGATGAAATCTTCGCTGTTGAAGGATCACCTCGGTTCATGTTTCCAACGACGAACAGAACGCAGATGAGAAAGCAGTGGAAGAGATGAATGAGACTGGCGTCGTCCGGCTGAAGCGGCGAATCTGCAAAACAAACAGAAAACGAAAACTATTAGAAGCGAAGGAAAGAAGAGAAGAAAACTCTGTGCGGCCGTCTCTGTTTTTGCCCTAAATGGCAAAGTTTTATAGGGATGCGTGCGGGCCGGGTCGGAACAGTGGAACTTTTGCCAAATATAGGCCGGATTATCCGACTTTCGCTGCGGCTAATGGCTTCGTTCGCTGCAGCGAACGTTGAATGGTCACTCGCCGCGGCGAAAGAATTAAATACCATTAATTCGCCTCGGCGAATGGAGTGTTTAGTTAAGCCAAATAATCTCACGGCGTGTTGACTTGTTGAATGTTGACTCCTTTGGTCCTACAAATGCAACCCATTCGCAGTATCAATTGTCCCAATAAAATTATGCAAAATTAATGACAAATGACAACAAAATACTAACAATGTGCAATTTATCAAAATCAATGTGCGGGACCAAAATAAGCATAAAATCATAAATCGAGTCAACAAATGCATAATTACTAAAGAAAACGGGCCTAATTTATAATATAAATTTGGTCCAATCAAATCCCCACACTTAAACCTTTGTACTCTCGAACAAAGCTTATAAGAGTCAAAAGGTACAAGAGTAAAAGAAAATTCTGCCCATGCTCAAACAACAACCAAAATTGACTCAATCCACTTTATCGTAATTCTAACGCAAGAAATTGAAAGAGTGCTAATAAAACAAACATTGAAAGAATTTAAGCACAAGAGATTGAACAACAGAGAATCACTCAGGATATGGTGTTTACGCTCGTCTCACTTGTATAGTAGGGGTATTTTTCTCTCAATCTGCTTAATACATCTCCTACCATAAGCTTGTATCAATTTTATTTATCCACTACAAGGACTATCAATTTGAAGATCAAGAGGTCTTTAAGGGTTGTAATGAGCGGAAGGCTAAATGAATGGATGATGTGAAATAAAGAAAAATATGAGCATGCGATAAAGTGAGGAATCGATGTCAACAAAGAAAACTAAAACACTACACTAAAATAAATTGAATACACACACTTTTTTTTTTTTGGCTATCTCATTTTGAGATGCTAATCCCTTTGGGATGCAACACATTATGATCCCTTTTCGATACACAAGACTAACACTTTTCATTTTTTTCAATGACTAATAACTAAACACGTATCACCGATCATCTAAGAATGTATGCAAATGCTCATAGCAAAAGGCTCAAGGGCTAGCAAGAGGAAAAAGTGTTTAAGGGTTGGTGTTTGGGGAAAGAGCTGAAAGAAAGAACGCCTATCATATCCACAAAATCTAGTCCATCAAGCTTTGAGTAAAAATTGACACAAGTTCTAGAGAAGAATGGACTAAGCGGATGCACACACAAAAATATAGAAGAAAAATTTGGCTCGAATATCCTTCCAACAAGGTTTTGTCTCAATGATCAATCTTAAGTCTTAAAACTTAAAATGCTACCTTGTTAGCATGCTCCCATTTACTTTGTTTTGAAAACTTCAAAAGTTAAAATTTTGCCAAAACCAATTATCGTTCAAGAATGGAGCATTTTCAAAACTCAAGTATCAGTTTGAAACTTATAAGGGTTTTGCATGCAAAGGCACAAAAGAACAAGTGCAGAAAATGTTTTGATTGAGTCCAAATTTATCGGTAAAAGCAACGGGCCCACAAAATTATGCACAAATTTTAATAGGTGTACAATGCGAGAATATAAAAGGGGCGGTTCCCCACACTTAAACATGGCATTGTCCACAATGGCGTGAGGCCTGTAATAGAAGCATGAAACCACTAGAACACAAAGAGAACGGGGATATATCATTAAGCTCAAAAAGAAATGTACAAAAAATAATAGGAGCCAAAGAACTAACTAAAAATTATAACGAAGAAAAGAAAATACAGGGAAAAGAACAACGACAAAAGAAACGAAAAGAAACAGCCTAAACTATTCTGCAGGATCATCAGCGGGCGGATCCGGAGGGGCAAAGATGGTCGTATTCGCCGCGACGAAGTAGTCGCTAGCCGCGGCGAACAAGCAGAAAAACCCTAGATTAGTCGTAGCGAACAACGATTCTCGCTGCGGCAAACTACCCAGAACAGTTACATTAAGGATCCTACTCGGTTTACAATCATCAATTAATCAATGCACAATTCACCCAATCTCTTCAATCTAATCATGCTTCATTAAACTAGGAAGAACATAGAGCTAACAGAGGGAAACACTTTATTCAAACGGAAAGAGAAATCCTACCTACTACTCTAAACCCATCTGGTTGGAGTTCTCCCCACACTTAATCAACACATTCATGCAAAGACAACATATCAAATCAAATCAAAGAACGTGCACAAATATATATCGAAAATGCAGAAGAGAAACACCGGTGCTCACGGTGGATCTTGTAGCTCGGGATGGACGGCAATCGATATCCAAGCTCTATGTCAACGACTTGGTTCTGGAAAGACTCCATGTCCATTCCCATATCCGAATAGGCACCTGCACTATCATCAAAATAATCTTCTCCAAGAGAGTGTCGAGAGGATGAATCAAGGTGTGGCGAAATCAACACATGCATCATCCACAAGCACATCAAGCATATTCACTCCTAGCAAGGAGTAGTCCTCGTTAGGGTGCTTCATAGCTTCATACATGTTGAAGCTAACGTGTTGATCACCAACCTCCATGGTGATCTTTCCTTCCTTCATGTTAATCATTGTGCTCGCAGTCCGCAGGAAGGGTCGTCAAGGATCAGAGAAGTGTCATGTACCACTTCGTGAGGTCATGTCTAACACGTAAAATCCGCAGGAAACACTAAGCCTTTAACCCGACGAGAATGTCTTCAAGAATTCCCACGGATGCCTAAATGACCTATCAGCTAACTGGAGAATAACAGATGTGAGCTTAATACTCTTCACTCCCAAGGCCTTATATACTGACTCAGGCATCACATTTATCGTTGCCCCTAGATCTAGCAAAGCTCTACCTATGGTCACTTTCCCTAAGGTGCAAGGGATGGTAAAAGATCCAGGGTCCTGACATTTTACTGGTATCTGCGGCTTAAACAAGGCTGACACATTTGAGCTCACCTGGACACGTTCATTAGGCCTAAATTTTCGCTTGTTCGTGCACAAGTCCTTCAGGTACTTGGCGTAGGCCGGCACTTTCTTAATCAAATCCAGCAGGGGCACATTGACTTCAACCTTCCCAAACAGGTCAATAATTTCCTTTTCATGTTTTAGCTCATTGACCTTCTTGCTCATCAGATATGAGTTCGGAAAAGGGAGGTCCTTTAAGTCGACTTCCTTACTGGCTGGTTCATTTCTGCTCGATTTATCCTTATCAGTTCTTCTTCCTAATATGCTCGATGATTGCTCTTTATCCTCAATTGTTGATTGCTTCTTGTTCCTCAACAATTCCTCTTCGCGACCACTCTCTGATCGCACAACTTGCTTCTCTCTCACTTGAGGCGCTTCTTCAACCTCAATTTCTTCGGTGCATTCTTCTTCTTCAGGAATGTCGAAATGCACTTTCTTTCCACTCCTCAGCTCAATTGCATTTAAACTCTTAGGGTTAATGACCGTGTTGGAGGAATGGATCCGCTGCTCTATTTGATTGTCACTCAAATTATTAGACAATTGAGTGACATACGAGTTCAGTTCTCGGCCTTGGTCTCCCATTGATCCATGCGTTTTCCAAGGCACTAAACGGGCAGCATTCTTAGCGGAGTCTGTTGGATGAGGTTTGCGATGGCGTTGAATTGAGTTCTTTGTCGAAGTTCGTTCCTCTTTCATCAACGCCATCATACTATGCAGCAGATTGGTTGGTGTCCTCCTTTGGTGGCGGCGGTTGTTGCACCGTCAACGCTTGTTGATCCCGAACTGGTTTGTAGATTGACCACTCCACTCCCTCGCTGAATTCGGTTTGGTGCTCTTTCCGTTATTCCTCCAACTAAAATTTGGGTGGGATCTCCATCCTCATTATACGTGTTGGAATACGGGTCCCATTTTCGATCCTGTCTACCTTGATACATTCTTGAGACTTCTTCATATCTGCCAGACAAACACTTGAAATGTGCATCATCGACCCATGACTAACTATCACAACCGGGTGCGACCGGTTGATTGGAAGGTGATGGGCGATGCACATTCAAATTCTTAAGTTCACCGTGATCGAGGATAACGGGAAGTTATCCGATGTTCAAAGGAATCTACCTTCGATTCGTGCTCTCCATCCTCTTAGTTTGAGCCGACATGGCTCCCACTTCATTCACGTTCACGGAATCACGGACACTATATCGTTGATGATTCAGGCCATTCTCTAATCAGGGCCCAAGCTTCAGTGCGGTGAGGTCAATCAACGAACCTCCGATGCAAAGATCCAACATTCCTTTCTCTTGATTCTTCACCCCATCATAAAAATATTGAACCAATTGTTCATCAGGGATCTGATGATGGGGGCACCGAGACAACAGATCTTGGAATCTGTTCCAAAAATCATACAGGGACTCGTCACAATCTTGTTTGGCAGAATATATCTCCTTTCTCATCGACGATGTCCTAGAAGCTGGAAAATACTTTTCCAAAAAAACTTTCCGCAAGTTGGCCCAACTGTGATAGGCATTTGCGACATGCCTTGGGAGGCTCATGTACCACTCCGGGCCTTTCCTTCTAACGACAAGTGGAATACCTTCCACAAAGACTGGTCCAGATGTGCTCCTACAGCTTCATACTCGACAAATCATGGTAAGGGCTTCAAGATGCATGTAGGGTCCTCTCCGCCAAACCGTGAAATTTGGGGAGAGAGTTGATCAATAAACCTTTAACTTCGAAATTGACGTCGAAGTTAGGGCAGGCAGCAGTGAAAGGATCGTAGTTTACGTCCGAAGTTGTAGCTTCGCGGATTGTTCTACGTCTAATGTTCGCATTGTTGTCATCTACGCGTTCCTGGTCACCGTTAAGACCGTGATCTCCATTTCGGGGTGGGTGACCGGGATATTCTTGTTGTTCAGCCATCTCAGATTCTAGTCGATCTAGTGCTAAGTCTTTCTTGCTCTCTCTTGTTTTTCCTAAGTTGTCTAAGGTGTCGCTCAATTTCAGGTTGAAATGAACTAGCCTAAGTCTACGGGCATGCACAAGAGAAGTTCACCTAAGATAGCTCACTAAAACGACAATGATAGATAAGGCTTCAATTCACTCGGGTGTTTGCGGCGACGTAAGAACTTCTTTGCGCGAACTAAGTAAAATTGTAACTTTCATTGCGGCGAATATATGAACTCATTGCAATGATCGATGAACTCGCTGTGACGAACAATGAACTCGTCACTGCAAGAAGCACAGACCAGCAAAGCAAACGAAATTAACTAAAAATTAAGCACAATAAACAAAAACAATCGGACTAAACACTTAGAACAAAGAGAATGAAATCACAAATGAATTAACACTAAAACACTTAAGCGAGCGAAATTAAGAATGAAATTATGCAATGCAAATAAAATGCAAACAACAAAATTAAAATCAAAACAAACCTTTGGCTAACCTAAAGAACCAATTAATTTGATTCCCGACAGCGGCGCCAATTTGATCGTCATTATCGCTCAATATTAAAATTGATCCTCGAAACCGTCAAATAAAATTTATACCAAGGATTGCAATACAGATGCAACCTCGAATTCGACTCTTAAGGAACCAAAGTACTAACCGATCCTAGACTAGCCTAATGTTTGAATGATGCATGCAATTAAAGCAATAAAAGGGGTTTTGATTTGATTAACTAAAATTAAACTAAGCCAAAGTAAGAATAAATGTTTTGGGATTTTAGAAAACTAAACGATTGAAATTAAACAAGTTTGAAATCAACTTACTAAAACTCTCCGAAAATGTAGCTCGGGTCATCATCGCTCAAAATAATATCGAGGTTTGAAATCCACTAAATTTGAAAGCTAAACCTTAACAACTCGTTAAGTCCAAAATTAATTAATCAACTCGATTAATTAAAATTAGTTAAAAACCTTAGTGTATGCTATGGAATAATTAATGCAACAGTTAATCAAATAAACACAAAATTAATTTAACCAAACACAACTAGGTAGATTAAATCAACTCATGCAAATCATTTAACATACATGAGACTTCATGTATTTGGCACAAACTTCAACAGAAATCGATCCATACCATAGATCATAGTTAACATCCTACTAAACTATAGCAAGATTCAATCGAAATACATTGTAAAAATACCAACTCGGATCATTGCAAATACAAATCAAATCCTAACTATAATCGATTACCCTTGTTTAGCTCACGGAACTCCAACCATTGCTACATTTCAGAAGATAGTACACTTAGCCGACCATGGTGCGGATGAAATCTTATTTGTTGAAGGATCACCTCGGTTCATGTTTCCAACGACGAATGTAACGCAGATGAGAAAGCGATGGAAGAGATGAATGAGAGGCTGGCGTCGTCCGGTGAAGCGGCGAATCTGCAAAACAAACGAAAACGAAAACTATTAGAAGCGAAGGAAAGAAGAGAAGAAAACTCGTGCGGTAGTCTCTGCTTTTTGCCCTAAATGGCAAAGTTTTATAGGATGCATGCGGTAGGGTCGAACAGTGGAACTTTTGCCAAATATAGGCGGATTATCCGACTTCATTGCGGCTAATCGGCTTCGTTCGCTGCAATAACGTTGAATGGTCACTCGCCGCGCGAAAGAATTAAATACCATTAATTTGCCTCGGCGAATGGAGTGTTTGGTTCACCCCAGCGAATCTCGCGGCGTGTTGACTTGTTGAATGTTGACTCCTTTGGTCCTACAAAATACAACCCATTCGCAATATCAATTGTCCCAATAAAAATTATGCAAAATTAATGACAAATGACAACAAAATACTAACAATGTGCAATTTATCAAAAATCAATGTGCGGGACCAAAATAAGCATAAAAATCATAAATCAGGAGTCAACAAATGCATAATTACTAAAGAAAACGGGCCTAATTTATAATATAAATTTGGTCCAATCATGCGGCGAGGGCGAGGTCGCCCTGGCGACGCGTCGCCCTAGCAACGCGAGCTGGACGCTCGCCATCGCTAGGGCGATGCGTCGCCCTAGCGATGGGGATACTCATTTTCCTTTTTTTTTTAACCTACTTAAAATCCGAAACTTTCAAAATTCATAACTCTTAATCCCGAACTCCAATTTTGACAAACTTAGTCTCTATAGAAAGTTAAAAGGAAGCTCTACATCTTCCATGAAGGACATAAAAATCAATTCGACTCCTAAGGGAGTCCATTTTCCGGTCAAAGATACTATCCTTTAATAATCATGCTAAAACCACAATATAAACTTGTAAAAATCATAACTTATTATTCCGAGATCGAAAAATTGCATACTTTATATCGAAAGAAAGATCAAAACAAACCCTTCAATTTTCATGAGGAACATCAAAGCTTAATTAACCTTTAACTAGGTTAATTTCTCAGTCAAAGATTCAGTTATAATGAAAGTCAAAAGTCAACATTATCACACATAAACTTTGACTGATCATAACTTCCACTCCCGATATTGAAAAATTGCAAACTTTATGGCTACAGAAAGCTCTTAACATAATCTACAAGTTTCATATTGAACATTTTCTCAAATTAAGCCTAAATCAAAAGTCAACTCTCAAAGGCCAAAAAGTCAACCTTTTTACAATTTTTCATCTTCTCACACTTTCTCTCTTTATTTCTTGATTTTCAACTTAATTTCAATCAACTCATCCACTTAAACTTGTATAATCCATACAAATCTATTCAAATTTCAAAATCATCAAACTTCATCAATTCTTTTTCTCATCAATTTCTTAAAACATAATCACATCTAATACAAACTTCCCATACGAACTTACTTATTTCATACTTTTTATATTTTTAAAAATTCACTTAAAGATCGGGGTCCAATAGATGCGATCTGGGTTATTGTTGATCGGTTGACGAAGTCAGCCCATATTTTTGCAATTAAACAGATGGATTCTCTACATGTTCTGGCAAAGCAGTATATTGATGAGATAGTGAGGTTGCATAAGGTTCGAAATTCGATAGTTTCTGAAGCTCGATTTACTTCGAGAATTTTGAGGAAGTTTACAAGATGTTTTAGGAACCAAGTTAAATTTTAACAGTACTTTTCATCCCCAGACGGATGGTAAATCTGAGAGGACCATTCTGATCCTTGAAGGAATACTTAGGGAATGTGTGATGGATTTCAAAGGAGCTTGGGACAAATATTTTCTATTGGTCGAATTTTTTTATAATAATTCGTACCATTCGAGCATTCAGATGGCTCCATATGAAGCACTGTATGGAAGGAAATGTAGGAATCCAATATGTTGGGATGAAGAAGGAGAGAGGAAGTTAATAGGGTCGGATTACTTCAGATGATAGTAGATAAGGTCAAGTTAGTTAAGAAAAGGCTTAAAGTGGGTCAGGATAGAATGAAAAGTTATACTGATGCACACCTAAAAGAGATGGAGTATGAAGTCGGTGAGAAAGTGTTTCTTAAGACGTCTCCTTGGAAAGGAGTCATGAGGTTTGGCAAGAAGGACAAGTTGAGTCTGAGATATATGGGTCCCTATGAAATTCTTGAGAGAGTTAGACTTCTTTCCTACAGGTTGGCGCTGCCACTAGAATTGTCACAGATACATGATGTCTTTCATGTATCCATGCTGAAGAGGTATAGGTTGGATCCCTCCCACATCATTCAGACTACTGAGGTTCAGTTGAGAGATGATCTGAGTTATGAGGAGATTCCAGTGGAGATTTGGACACCAAGGAGAAGATCCTCAGGAATAAGACAATTCAACTGGTCAAAGTCTTGTGGAGAAACCATTCTGTGTAAGGGGCCACAGGGGAGCCTTTGTAAACCATGAAGGAGAAGTATCCACAACTCTTCAGTGACTTAAGTATGAATTTCGAAGACGAAATTCTTTTAAGAAGGGAAGAATTGTTGGCACCCAATTTTTTTTTCTTAATAAATGAGCATGATTAGGTTAATTTTAGGATCTTGCTAGATTTGTGTAAGTTTGAATTAAGTAGCATTTTTGTGTTAATGAGATTATGTTACATAGTTGAATTGGATTAAAGTTAAAGTGATAAGTTGCATAAGGGGTATTTTGGGGAGATCACTTAAGTGGGAAGGCTTTAAGGCTTTGAAGAAGGGGTAAAAATGGGAAGAGGAAATTATTGGCTTGCATTTTAGAAGCCAAAAACATGGTAAGGAAGAGCAGAATAGAGCACAAAAACAAAAAAGAAGGTAGAGAGAGTGTCGTGGGTTTAGAGAGAGAAGAGAGGTTTGAGCTAGGTCGTGATTTTTCTCAACTTTCAAAAGGGATTTTGAGAGTGATCAAGAAGGGGAAAATATAGAGAAAGATAAGAACCTTCTTCTGAACCAAGCATTTCTTCATTTGGAGAAGATTTGAGGTAAGAGCATTTTAAGGCTTCGGATCTTTGGAAGGGGTTTTGCTTTCAAGAGCTTAGAAAATGCATAGGTTTAAGAGTTCTAGGATCAATTTATATATTAGTTTCTTTGGGTTCTCATCTAAAAATCTCTATTGATTTGGAGAGTTTATTTATGTTAAAAAAGGGGATCAAGAAGGATAAGAGGAGCATGAGGAGAGGTATTTTTGAACAAGCCAAAATTAAGGACTTCAAGGTGGGTTTCATTTTTATAGTTAAGTAATAAGCTAATAAAAGTTTTCTGTCAAGAAATGACAACAAATAAATTCTGCAACTACTTCATTCATATGCACTTAATGTTTTTTTTAAAATGTTGCAAGATTGTGCTACATGCTTATACATGAGTTCTGTGATGATTTATGAAAGGTTTTTTTTTTACAAATGATGCATGATTATGAAACCATATTTTTGAAAATGGTTTTTATGGTATAACAAACGTGTCAAAAACAATTTTTCAAGAAAATGTGCCATTTTGGGTGTCAAGCTTACAAGATTTTGAAACCCATGTGTTATGTAGGTTTGGGGTAGTCCCTTAAGAACCATCACGTTCATGTTGACCCAAGTATAGGCTTCTCCTGCCTGCCCGCTAGTGGCATGGAACTCCCTCAAGAATTTACGACTACACAGGACCATTGCATTGGAAATGTGTAGCTCGTCATGTTTTGGACTTACCCAAACTAATTGATATGTTTATGTATTCATGACAAGGTGATTTAAGTGATGCATTCATGATCTGCATACTCATGAATTTCTGCATTAAAAATGACTTATAAATTTTTTTTCTTGTTACAAATTATAAAATTGTTACCCACGACCTCTAAGCTCACCCCCAATCTCCTCCCACACATTCAGGTGATGAGCAGGTTATCGAGTAGGTCAAGAGGCAAGGCAGTACTCCTAGTCTTTGATTATTTTGTAATTGAAGCAAGTTTGTAAAGCAAGGCTTTAGTTGCATTTTAAGTAAACCATGTATCTTTTGGTATTTTGGGAATTTGATGTATTAAAGTATTTGCGGCTTGAAATGCCCACGAAAGCTTTGTAAAACTTTCATCTTTTGATGCAAATAGTATATGTTTGCATATTTACTCATGACCCTCTCAAGTTTGTATGATGAAATTTTCAAGTTTCATAAAGGAAAAATTCTTTTTCTGACTTTGGGGGAAAATCTGGGTTAATCTAAGCTGAGCTAAGCAAAAGTATTTTCTGCCTTTTTGCTTCTTCTGTAGTAACGTCATATCCTTTTGTGTTTTCTTTGTGATGATGTCATTTTCTTCTGTGTTTTGTATCGTCTGTCTTTTGCTTCTTCTGTGTTTTGTTTCTTCTATCTTTTCGCTTCTTCTGTCTTTTTCTTTTTCTGTCTTTTGCTTCTTTTGTGTTTTACTTCTTCTGTCTTTTCGCTTCTTCTTTTATTAGCTTTTTCTGTCTTTTGCTTCTTTTGTGTTTTGCTTCTTTTGTCTTTTCGTTTCTTCTGTCTTTTACTTCTTCTGTTTTTCGCTTCTTCTGCCTTTTCGCTTCTTCTGTCTTTTGCTTCTTCTGTCTTTTGCTTCTTCTATGTTTTGCTTCTTCTTTCTTTTTGCTTCTTCTGTTTTTTGTTTTTTCTGTCTTTCGCCTTCCCCTGTCTTCTGTTCCATTTCCGATCCTCTTCAAAGGATAGAATCCGACCTCAAGGTCTTCCTTAAAGTTATTGGTCTTTAAGTCTTCTTTGAAATCGTCCTTAGAGGATCTTAACTCGATAATCCTAATGATAGTTATGCTAATTTTCCCAAGGCTGGTGAAAAAAGATTAAGGTCGACTTCTGTTCGAATATGGTAAAAGTAAGTCCTCTTGGTGGGGGGATGCCACCCTTGCAGGACACCTGTCCAGATGTCACTTAGGATGTCAAGCTGGTGACTGACAAGGGCGAGGTGTCCAACATAATGCAATGGAATACAAAGATACAAATTTCATCAATTTTCTTAATTAACAAGGGACTATCATTCAAAGATCAGGTCTAAACACATCTCAACAAAATAGTCGAGCCGAACGCAAACATAAACATTGCTGATACCACTCGAGCCCTACTCACATCTTCTTTTCTTGAAATCCTTTGGTGTAGCGCCCCCTTACCATAGAGTACCTACCGGAACGCCCGTAGGTCATTCCGGTACATATCCTACGATAAGAGACCACTACTGACAACTACCACTAAACTCCTCATGGCATCACAATCATAAAGCAGTACGAAGAAATTAACAACTTTTTTAAAACCAAACTGGATTTCATTTCATTCACTCAAAATTTAGAAATTTACAAACTGTCAGTATTTTCAGTCTGCACATGTTCCAAAATACCGTACACTACGTACCATACAGTAATGTACAAAGAACAGATCTAACAATAAGTCTCCAAAAGAAAGCCCGGTGACCGACCTTTGAGCCATCGCCTCTTGCCAATCCACAAGACACGGCTCTACAAATTCTGAGGGAGCTATCTGCCTACACTTAAGCCTGAAAAATAGATTGCAATTTTGGATGAGTTTATAACTCAATGAGAAACCATCATCGATGGTTCTCCCAATTCATGCATCACATAAACATGATACAGTATGCATCCAGTAATCATATAATTACAATGCTAATACAATCACAGTAATAGGCATACAACACGATCAGAAATGTAAGCGAATCCGTTACGGTCATATTACAAGATATACATACATCAGTACCATGTCAAATATTCAGTCCAAGATGCAATGCACATGTGACTCTTTTCGATTTATTACAAGATTGTGACCGAAAGTGCTTTAGCGGTGTTGAGAGTCGATGACGCGTCTAGGAAGAATTATCTCCCTTCGAGCTCTAGGCTCGCAGTATCAGTATCAGTAGCGACTCGGTTCACATTTATTCTTTATCAGTTTATGCATCTGTGCATGAGTGCACATGTTCAATTGAACAGTTACATAACAGTCTAGAATTTCCAATGAGCAGTAATTTACGGTCAAAATCATGTAATCCAAGTAATCCCCGTAGGGCAAATAAGTCACAGTAGACACGTAGATTGAGGTAACTACCTAGGTTACTCACCTATTACTTCCGAGCTAATGCCGGGAAGTTTCTGCCCCGTCGGTCGAACGATGCTCCACTTGGGCCTCTATAAGAATCAGAGAAAGAACGAGTCACTAAATATGCAATTTGTGCACATGTAGGTGAAATATGCATGTTCATAAATTCTTGACCCTAATCTCATTTTTTTTCCATCATAAAAAATCCGTCTAAAAATTAGAAACCTATTGGCGCTGACGGTGCGCAATTCGGACCTCTATAGATCCCCAATTAAACAAAATAGTGATTAAATAGACCTTTACCCGGACCCACGTCAATTTCCCGTCCAAAAAGCCCGAATCTCTCAGAAAATGAAATTCAATATTCTATGAATCCGATGCCTCCAGAATCAGGTCAATCGGACGTCGGACGGAAAAGTTATTCACGAAAGAAACCAAAATTCAACAATTAATATATATATATATATAGCCCTTATTTCCTTCTCTTTTTCCTGTTTTCCAACCAAAATTCAATCTATCATATCTCTTTCTACGAATTTCAGAAAAATGCAAACTATACCTTTTTGGAAAGATAATGAAACCCTCTACAAGTTTCATGAAGACCCCAACAAGCAATTTTACCCATAAGGGTGTCAAAAGTTCAGTCAAAACCACTGCCTACTCAAAACCTATCAAAATAGTGCAGTACATTGTAAATTCATTAACCTTCTGATTCTTCAGTAACAAATTACACAATAAATAAGGCAGTAAGATCACAATGTTATCTACAACTTTTATGAACAACCCAAAATCAGATTCACTTCCTAACTATGTCAAACAATTCACCAAAGCATCAGCCCTCAGAATTTTCCCAATCTGAACAGTACATTTCACAACAGTATATCTCTTAGCACAAATGTCACCAAATTCACTACCTTATATCCCTGAAAAGATAAGATCTCAAAATTCAATTTTCATGAAGAACTCAACATCCAATTCGATCTCTAACAATTTCAAAACGGTTTTGCAAGTTTCTGCCATGATCAGCAATTCACAACCTAATGCAGGTTCAGTTTTTGCAAATTCATTTCTCTCAAATCTGACAACCAAACATTACATGTCATATATCATTCTCAAGATAATTTCTTCCAATACAACTTTGCAGAAGATCACTCACACCAGTTCAGTTCACATAAATTACTACAATTGCTCCAATTCATAATGTGCACCAAATTTGACATTCCAGCTAGGTTTCATTCAATGCATGAAAACAGTCAATAGTCATCAGTCCATAACTCCTACTCTACATATCGAAAAATTGCAAAATCAGTGGCATTGGAAAGATAACTTAATAGGCTTCAACTTTCATTTATTCTATTTGTTCCAATTTCTTTTCAATTAATTTAGAAAAATTAGTAAAACTCTAGGTTATGGTTTCGGGTACTATTCATTCCAGTCAATGGCAGTAACTTTCCAAGTCAAATTTCACCCTCTGAAGATTAAAATTGGCCAAAACCTATTTCACACAAAAATGTAGCTAACATCCTAAAGTTTAAGTGTCCACAAACCTCACCTCATTTGCATTCCTATACAATTATTTATGCTAACAACAGTACAATCGGTTAAAACTCCTAATTTCCAGATTTGGTCCAACCTTAGTTTCTATCATTTCCAATGCCATTAACGCCTCATTAAACATCCAAATGAACACAAAATTAGGTCTGACCACATTCATACATATACTAGAGCTAACACTTCAAAATTTGCAGCACTCAATTCTTCATGTCTAATTACCATCAATCATTAAGATTCAATCACAAATCAAGTTTAAACCATTTATTCCTACTACTTTATCAATTCTTACATCAACCTAACCTTATACCCATCATTTCAAACAATAATATACATCAATTTAATGCATCCATAAGCATAATAAATGCACCAAACCTCCCATTCAATGTTTCTACCTACCATGTTTCATAAATTCATACTTAAAACATCATTTAAAACTTAATGAAAGAACTTACCTAATTAGCTTCCAACCTTGAATTCTTTTCAATTCTTTCCTAACAATTGCTAACCCCTTCTTCTAACCTCATGCAAGAGAGTGGTCTTCATGGTAGGCAAGCAAGTAAGTTAAGTGTATGAAGAAAGTTAAGGAAGGTTTGATAAGAGAAGAGAGAAGAAGAAAATCGATGGTGGTGGGAAAGAGATGAGTTTTTTTTTTCGGTGGAAACAAAAATCCAAGCAATTAAAGCTTGTTTTCATTCTTTTCTAAGGTGATAACCATGGGTGAGATGATAAGGATGCATTAATGAGAGGCTAGGTGGCTTTATGCCATTAGTCTAACAATGTAGAAAGAAAAGTCAACATATTAATACTTTAATCAATTAAACCTAGTCCAAAATTAACCCAATCAATTCCAATGACCCTAATTTCAATCCCAAAATAATATACCCAATAATACAGTGTCATTGGGTAGTAATTTTCGCTACCAAAAATCGACCGATTCACCAATTGGCGATTTTTCCGGTCCGGAAATTTTCTCCGGAAAAATCCAGAAAAATTCTTAAAAATCCCTTAAAATAGAAAACAATTTATGGTGCACTCAGAATAATTTTCTAAACCCAAAAATCACGCTAATCCTAATAAAATTGTCTTAGGCACGAAAACCGGGAATGTCATGTATGCATGTACAGTAAATTTCTGTGCACAATTATGACTATGTAGCAATCCTATTATGCATGAGCAGTCCCATGAAATCCTAATCTAGCACATCCTATGCCAATTTACTATTCTACCCTTCCAATTGAGGGTGTGATGTTACATTTGGGGAGAAGTAGCCTTTATTGTTGTCTATAGCATCAATCACATTCCATCTCCTATCATAGGTAATATCTCTCCACATGAGCACTTATTCAACCATACTCCTAATTATTTGTCTCTTAAAGTTTTTGGATTAGAACCATATAAACACCCTAAACTTAAACCTAGAGCATGTTTATGTTTTTTTTTTCTAGTATATGGGATAAAGCGCAAAAGATATAGATGTTAGGATCCACTATCTCAAAGGCTTCAAATCTCAAGACATCTCCTTTTGGGAACATAAATTATCCTCCACAATATCAAAATTTCGAGTTACTGAGCCCACTTAATTTTTTTTTGTAATTATACCATACCTTTGTTGTAACATCCCATTACTTGTGGGAGGGTTAGAATAGTAAATGTGAGAGATCTATGACAGGCTTAAAAATGCTTCTTTATGCTCATGCGTAGTATGCCATACACATATATATGTGACTCGTGAATTTATCTACACATGAAAATAATTGTACATGCATTCATGAATAATTCCGGGTATAATTGGATTGATTTGTGAATTTTTGAGAATTATGAATGTTTGATATGGGAAATATTAGTGATAAGTGGAAGTATGGTATTTTTGAATTTTGAGGAAAATAGAAATAAATTTTGGGAATTGTAGAAAATAGAAAAAAGAAATTAAAAGGGACCTTTGGAGATAGTTGGATTGTAAAGATGATAGTTAAGGGAGTTAGTTTCGAAAGAAACTAAGTTAGAACTTAGGTATGGGGAGAGTGACAAGTGTCACTTAGGCTTTTATACTCTTGCTAGAAGTAGGTTACTATTCTTTGAGAGTTGACAGGTTAAGTCTTGTCCAAGTCCCTTCTTTATTATCCTATTTTTCAAACTTCATTTTGAAACACAGAGTTTTCCATCAAATACTTTCTAAAAGACTTCTGTGTTTTTCTTTTCCTTCATCAAACCTACTTTGCCATTTGTGTCCTCTACCCTGAGAAAAATAAGAAACTGGTCATTGTACTAAGTGAAGTACATAAAACTTGTGGAGTTTAGGGCTTAACGATTTTGGAGTTTTCAGCAGGTAAGTGGTGAAGAAATCCTTTAAAGTTGGGGATTTGTGAAATAAAGTTGATAAATTACTATCATCTACATGAAAATGGCATTTATGTGTTTGTTCATAAATACTGGGTGAGTGGGAGGAAATAAATTCAGTTATAGTGTTAAATTAGTTTTTGAAAATTTTTTTTGGTGTTTTGATGATGTAAAATATTGAAAGGTTAAAAATATGGAAAAATGTTCACTGAGTGTGCTTTAGTCTGTTAGCCATAACTTTTCCTCTAGTTGTCCAAAAGAGATGATTTTTAATTTGGATTAAACTACAAATATATGGCTAAATTTCTTATGAAGACATCGAATTTCAGTTCTATCTCTAAAAGTCTCAAAATTTTATGAAGTTATGAGGTTGGTCCAGTACGTTGGTGTGTGTGTGGAAAATTCATCTTCGAAATTTAGGGGCAATTTTGGGATTGATTTAAAGAGATTTTAGCCAATATGCCTATAGAAAGTTGTATATCTTTCTTTTATCTTTCCAACGGTATACAGTATGAAAATTTTAGACATCGAAGTCAAAAGTTATGATCCTTCTAAGTGGAGATGTTCTAGGGAAGAAAATGAAACGATAGAAATGAGATGGAAGAAATGAAACGATAAAAATGAGATGGAAGAAATGAGACGGAAAACAATGAGGCGGAAGAAAATGAGACGAAAAACAATGAGACGAAAGAAATGAGATGGAAGAAAATGAGACGGAAGGAAATGAGACGGAAGAAATGAGATGGAAGAAATGAGATGGAAGAAATGAGACGGAAGAAAATGAGATGGAAGAAAATGAGATGATAGAAATGAGACAATGGAAATGAGATGATGGAAATGAGACGATAGAACTAAGAAAAAAGGAAAGTGAGACGATAAAAAAGTGAGACGATACAGAAGTCTGATGATAGAATTAGCCTTTGAGGTCTCATAAAAGTTGTAGATCTCAAAGTCCTCTTTCTAATAGTCCAAAAATGAAGTCATTCTGAGACCTTCAGTGAGGGTTATGGCAATTGCGCCGAGGCATGTACAATATGCATAAGGACATGAAAATGTTGGATTCTTTTGGCCATAACTTCTTCTCTAGACATCCAAATGATTTGATTCTTGAACCATTAGATTCGTGAGACATTAATCTACATCTACACAAAGAATCATAGCCCTACGAAATGAATTGAGAATGATTAAGAGAAAAAGTAGAACTGGTACAATGAGGGTACTCCTAAAGAGTATGAACTGGTGTTATTCTACTGAACATACTTCAGTATTTTGATGATATTTTGATCTGTAGGATTCCAATTGAGGTGATTTTTTATTTGGAGTACACTAGAGAAATAGATATACAAATCTTATAAAGAAGTTGATTCAGTTTCTAAGGTATTCAATTTCTAGATAGATGTTGTATATAGTAAACTGTTTTTGATTAAAAACAGTCCAAAAATGTTTGAGATATATCTTCCATATTACTAAACCAAATCGAGTGATTTTGGTGTCAATGGAAAGATAAGACATAGGGGAACACTTTTTTAGAAGAGAGTATGACCAAATTATCTCAATTTCACCTTCTGATTGTATATGAACAGTAGACCCGAAAGGGTATTTTGGAAAGTCTGAAAGTAAGCCAGTGAGTAATGAATTGTGATTGCAATGGTTCTAAAGAGGCATAAACTTATGTGTTAGTTATACTTAAATGAGTTTTTGGTATAGGGATGGTGTTGAGAAGAATTTATGGAGTGATACTCGAGATTATCATGAACATGCATTGTACATAATTCATTTAATACATGTGCATTATTGAACACTCTTAATGGTGCAAATTGTGATATCGTGTATGCTATTTATTATAGAGGAAAAACTGGAACGTCCACTTCTAGATGTTGCTGGATCTTCTAGGAATTAGCTTCAGGAGCAATCTGTTAGTAACCTATATGGTCTCACTTAATTACTTGTTTGCCTAATTCATGTTTTGAATGATAAATGAATGTATTTGATTGTGGATTCTGAACAGAAGGTCCGATGATTGTGTAAGGTAGATTGAGATATTGAAGTGCTGATTGTTTGTGAATGTGAAGACCTATGTGCTTATAATTATTGAAGTGAATCACACGTTAGTACAATGCTTATAATACGATAACGAATACATGAGAAGGGGGGTTGAATTGTGTATTCTCCTTTTTTTGAAAACTCTTTCAAAATTGTTTTGTTAAAAACAAGTTCTTTTACAGAAACTTTGGCAAGTTCGAATCAATCAAAACTCTTTCAAAACTGTTTGGTAAGTATTCTTTTCGAGCCTCTTCAGGTCTCTACACTCAGTATTCTTTTACCCTTGGCCTCTGCAGGCTATCTATACTACTTTCTTACAAAAGTATTTGAAACCTGTTACAGTAATACTAGCTCTCAGCTAATTTGCACAATAATCTCACAGACAAGCTTTTTCGTTCGCGTACGTAAATCAATTCTCTCAACTTTTGCTAACTTTGCAATCTTCGACTTCGACTCTTATTTATAGCTTTCGTCTGTAACTGCTTCTTGATTCTTGAATCTTAAATCTTGAATCTTGAAAGAAACGGTTAATCAGTTGAGTTCTGTAACTAACTCAAACTGAATCTTGTGTCTGCTTTTCTTTCTGCGTCTGCGTCTGTTTCTCATTTCTGCGTCTGCGTCTGCTTTTTTACGTCTGCGTCTACGTCTCATTTCTGCATCTACGTCTCATTTCTACGTCTACGTCTGCTTTTTTGCGTCTGCGTCTGCCCTTTTTTTTTCAACTCCGTCTGTATTTTCAACTCCGTCTGTTTTTCATTTTACGTCTGTATTTTCAATTGCGTCTGTTTTTTTTCAACTCTGTCTGTTTTTCATTTTGCGTCTGTATTTTCAACTCTGTCTGTATTTTTCAACTATGTCTGCATTTCTCAACTCCGTCTGCGTCTGCTTTTCTTCTTCTTTGTTATTCATCAAAATCATATATATGTAAAGTCATTTTAACTCAACAATCTCCCCCTTTTTGATGATAACAAATCATATACGTAAAAAGAAAAACTATCTTCAAAAACATATCTTCATGAGTATTCTTTTTTCTTCTTCATTAGTATACCTCTTTCTCCCCCTATCTTTTTCATCGACTCCTTCAATCACACCCTTTGATACTCTTTGATTTCTGCCTTCCATTCTCTTCTCCCCCTATTTGTTATAATAAAAAATGATCAAGGATGACGACTCTTCAACAGTTCTGTCATCATCTCCTTTATTTCATTCAGCATCTCCTTTAGTTCTTTGACCTCTCTGCATAAATGCCTGATTTCAGCTTGAGAGTCAACCGGTGAGGATAGTTGATCATCATCTACAGAGGGCTCTATGAATGCAATTGTTGTAGCATATGCGTCTCAGGATGGAATGTATTCTTCAACAATCTCAAAAGTGTTGGAGTTATGTAAATATAGTGCCCTGGAAAGCAAGTGTATTTACATGTAACTTTATCTTCTTCAGTTATAGTTTTGTAATGAAAATATTTATTATTAATAAAACAAAAGAGTTTGGTTTTATCTGTATGAGCATTATATATCTGGTCATAAGGTACCAAGATTCATTTGTAAGTAATATACATATACATAGAGATGTATGGGAAACATGTATATTATTAGAATCTGAATTAATTGATTCACAGTTGAATAATCGAGTTGGTCGCTTGATTATGGTTTAGACTGTAGTGTTGCGATTTATCTCCATATAAGTAAAGGAGTTTACTTAAAGGAAATGATGAGTTTCATATCATGATAGTAGTAGACTATCGATAATGGCACTATTAAATGAATACGGAATCAAGTATGTTTTCAAGAATAAAGTGGGCGTTACTTTAATCTTAAAACATACAACTTAAACATTCGCTTATTATGAACCACAATCTTGATGAGTGGTGAACTCATATGTGTTTCATTATAATTCTTGATATGATCGGAATGGATTTTTACAGGTATTAATCCGATTGTTCGCATGTTGGAATTATTAATTGAAACATGTATCGTGGAACATTCACTTAAATAAAGAGTTTATAGTGTTATCATCTCTTCAGATGTTTTAAGGAGATTTGGTGATTAAATGGCGCGAGAGTTTGATGGACTAGCTACCCATCAAGTCTTAACACTAAGATGAGATCTTATGTGTTAATCACCATATAAAGTAAAATGAGAGATCTAGAAGGAAAAACCAACATAAGGGCAAAATGGTAATTTTACCCTTTGTTGTGCGGATGGCTATAATAAGGTTCTAAATAGGGTTTGTAATTGGACATATTCTCATAATATTTAATAATTTAAGAGTTCAACTAATTGTCTTTAGTGGAATGACATTTAGTTAATAAGCTAGAATTAATTCCAATGAGATTGAATTATTTACGGGCTTATTCGAGCTTGAATTATCAAAGTCCAATAAGATTCCCCACTTGGCTTTAAGGGAGGTTATCAAGCTAAGTAAGAAGTAGTTTGGAGGCTTTAGAAGTCCATAATTGAATGATGGGCTTATACTAATTAATGGTTAATTGGAAGCCCATATGTTCATTTAGAAATGGGCTTTTTTGGTTTAATGTAATTGATTAGATTAATTATATTAAAACAATTTTTTTAAATGGAGAAGAAGCAATTTCAAAATTGTGTTAGGTTAGATGTGTAACCACACATTTGACATTAAAATACTAAATAAAGATGGTCTTTATTATGGTTCATCATTATTCAATGGAGTTATGAACTTACCATTAAATGGTTTAATGGTTGGCTTTTAATGTTGGCATGTAACCTATTTTCATTCATTAGATTAAAGATGAAAGATGTGCATTAGATGGACCATCTTCCTTCTTTCTTCTTGCCAAAACCGAAATGGGTATTCAATTATAGGTTATGGTCTTTTCAAATAGCCATTTTAAAGATAAGTGAAGTAAGTCTCATTTATTGGCTATTTGATGAGTGATTAATGTAAGAAGTGAGGCATTGGATGCCTCTCACTTTTTCCATTCATGCATATTTCAAAATTGAGATGTAAGAAAGGGTTCTTGCATGGTTTTTACACATTCTCTCCTTTCATGCAAGGTAGAACCGAAATTCCTAAGTGAAAGAATTGAAAGAGTTTCAATTTTGGTTCTTCTTCTACGAAAATCTCCTCCAAATATTTCTTTTCCTTTCCCACCAAAGGATTTTGTTAACCTAGTTGTCCTTGAAGAACAAGTGGTAAATCTAATTGGTTGAGGATACCACAACAAGGAAGAAGATAGATTGCTAAAGAAAAAGACTCAAAGGCAAAGGATTTGGATATAAGAAGGAGAGGATAGCGCAGCGAGGATTTAAAACTGTAGCGAAGGAGTCGGTAATTCCTTTTATCTTGTTCTTGGTTTTATTATCCTTATACCATATCATGTATGGATTAGCATGTTGATTTGGATATATTGCTTCCGCTGCAAGATGATTTCTTAAAAAGTTTTGAAATCTATCGTTTCTCCATACTAAGCATGTTTTCTTTTTCCGATCCAACAATTGGTATCAGAGCCGATTTTTCATGCATGATTTCGGTTCCTATATGGTGGATGCATGGGTTGGCAATCTTTTTATGTATACTGCATATTTTTATGTGATAGAAATATATATGGTGTATGTTGCTCTTTTGGTTGTCCATAGAAGTTAAATTTTATCTTGTAAGATTTCTTCATTTGGTTGTAACAAGGAGGGTGGTCTATCATCACCATGTTTCCTCCTTGGTTTCTTTTTTTTTTTATTTGATTTTGTAATGTACAAATTGATGTAATGATGAAGAAGGAGCAGCCATGGATTGAAGAAATGGAAAGGTAAAATTTTCGGTGTATCCTTTTGTGTTTTGACATAAGTTTTGTGAAAACTAAGTTGCTGGAATTTTTGTTTTAATGAATCATATTTCAGTTATGATTGGAAAACAAGTGGTGGTTTTTTTGTTTCAAAGAATCCAATTTTGGTTTTGCTAAAATAGTAAGTGCTGTTTTTAATTTTCATGAAATGAGTTTCAGTTTTAATAAAACAAGTGCTGGGATTTTTTGTCAAAACAAAGATTTGGTTTTCTAAAAATCTAGTGCTGGAATTTTATTTTTCAAAATGACAAAATTCTAATTTCATAAATGCCATTACATTTTGTTTACCGAATGGGCCGGATCATGTTAGCGAAGAGTTCGAAGTGGAAGATCCAAGATGAAGAAGCATATTTTGGGCCTAAAAGGCTTGTAATTATTTTATGTTTCTAGGATGGACAATCAAAAGTGGCTTTATTAGTTCATGTGATGAATGGAGAAATGAATGCTTGTAATATGTGATATTATGTTATTGCATGTCATTTAGAAAATTGCCAACCCTAGGCCTTGCCATACATTCATTATGTATGAGATATATAATGAAACAATATAGGATGGATAATAAATTGCATCTAGACAAGATGGTATTTAAAACTTAAAGCCCAAAAAGATTGAGTGGGAGAGGATGCTCCTGTGAGAGTCCACGGTCTCCAAATGATGGCCCGTTTGCATGTGGTGAAGTGTTACTCCCCATCGGAGGGCATGGATCCTAGATCTTGCATGGTTTGGGTCTCCTTAAGGATAAGTCCATAATGATAGCAAATGTGACCTCCCACCGAGGCATGATTTGTAGGTATCTTTAGTGAATGAATCAAATGGTTATACACTCAACATTTTTATCAATAAAGCGCCCACCGTAGCTCTGTTGGTAAAAGTATGGACCAAATTAAGGCGCTTCTTAAAAATTGAGCATGAGATGCTTGGTAGTTTTTGAGTGGGAGGTCCCGATTTTTCTTTTAATAGATAAGATGACCCACCGTCACTTAATCATTATAGATAAGGAAAATAACGTTGTATAATGTTTTAATTTTTAAGTTTTGTTAAATCTATCATCATGCATACATGCATCATGATTTTATACAAAGTTCCATAAATTGTTGACTAGTATGCTCATGTTTTAATAATTTATATTTTAGACATAATCAACCACAAAATGAATCCACTCACCCTACTCTTGACTAATAACAAATTGGAAAATGGAGACAAGTTTAATGAATGGAGACGTAACCTTGACATTGTTCTTCAATATGAGCGTAATTCATGGGTGTTAACTAAAATGAGCCTACACCTCTAAGTGGAGATGCAACTCTGAGCAAGTCCAACAACATGAGCGTTGGCGGAATCTCGACAAGACTACTAAGTGTTATATTAAAGCTACATCGTGGCATGTTGCAAAAGCAAATTGCTTGTATGAAAACTGCTAGTGCAATGGTCCATCACCTACATGAGATGTTTGGTGTGAGGACTAGGTCTGCAAGAGTGAAAGCTATCAAACCTTTCATAATCTCGATGAAACACAGTGAACCGGTGCGGGATTACATGATGAAGGTAATCTCTGCGGTCCTTGAATTTGAGATGCTTTAGGCGGATATGGATGCGGACACGCAGATGATTATGATCATCAATAGCTTAAACTCTTCTTTTCAGCAGTTTAAGTTGGACTATGAGCTCAACAAAGCAAGGATTACACCTTGAGTGAGTTGATGAATACCTCCAGAGCACGGAGGAAATATTGAATATTAAGGCTTATGGGCCGAAGCTAATGTAGCTTCTTCTTCTAAGCCCAGGTAAGGGCAAGGAAAGAAGAAGGGTCGATGAAAAGAAGGCCCAAATATGGGTCAAGGCCAAACCCATGAAAAAGAAGGCCAAAGAGAACATCAAAGGAAAGTGTTTCCTTTGTGATGAGATGGGCCTTTGGAAAAGAAAGCATCCGATCTACCTAGAGTCCTCAAAGCAAACAAGGTATGGGCTTCCTAAGTTTGTTAGGAACTAGAAATGTGGCGATTTATCTACTTCTTGGATATTAGATTAGGAGCCACTAACCATGTTTGTAATTCTTTGCGGGGTTTCAAAGAAAGGAAAAGACTTACTAAAGGTCAGTTTCAAGTTAAGATAGCAGATGGTTCCTATGTTTCAGCAGAATCAGTGGGAGTAGTTATCTTGGACTTTCCTAGTGGTTATAGGTTATATTTGGAAGATGTTTGTTACATGCCAATGATTGTAAGGAACATGATTTCTGTTTTTTGTCTAATAAAATCTGGCAATTCCTTATATTTTGAAAAGGTTGTTTCAATATATGAGAATAAGGATTTTATTTGTGAAGCGATAATTAAACAGGATTGTTTTTATAGAACCTATGAAAGGCTCACTAAACACCACTGTAATTGATAAAACCAAGACAATCCAATATCTCTAGCATTAATTCAAAGTATCATGGCATATAAGGATGGGTCATATCAATCAAAAAGACTTGACAAGCTAGTAAAGGATGGGATCCTTATGGGCTTGGATAGTGATCCATTACCCACTGTGAATCTTGTATTGAAGGAAAAATGACAAAAGCCTCATTTCCTTCTAAAGGAAGCAGATTTGAATCCACATTGGACATGGTACATCTTGATGTGTGGGCCCATGAATGTACAAGCTAGAGGAGGTTATGAATATTTCATAACTTTTATAGATGATTACTCAAGACATGGCTATTTGTATTTGATGCATAAAAGAGTGAATCTTTTGAAAGTTCAAAGAATTCAAAGTTTGGTGAGAAGCAACTTGGCAAGCCATTAAAACGACTTCGATCGGATAGAGGTGGTGAGTATTTATCCGGAGAGTTCCAACAATATTTAATTGACAATGGAATTGTTTCCAATTTGTCGACTCCTCGTACACCTCAAAGAATGGTGTAGCAGAGAGGAGAAATAGAACTCTATTGGAAATGGTAAGATCAATGATGTCTATGCTAGCCTTCGAGAATCGGTTCAGGGATATGCCATCTAAACGACTACATATCTTCTTAACTTTGCTCCATCCAAATCGGTGCCTAAAACACCTAGGGAGTTGTGGGTGGCGAGTGCCTTCATTGAGGCACTTGAGGACTTGGGGCTGTCTAGCCCATGTTCTAAAGCCTGAATCAACAAAGATGGAACCAAGGTCAGAAGTATGTTTGTTTATAGGATATCCTACGGAACTCGAGGGTACTATTTTTACGATCCTTATGATAGGAAGGTATTTGTGTCGACAAATGCAAACTTCTTAGAGGAAGAGTTTGTGAGAAATCACAAAGGAAGAAGTGAAGTAGTACTAAAGGAGTTAGCAATTTCATCCAAACCAAGAGTTGTTTTGGATATGATGAACAAGATGTCGAAATGGATTCAAGAGTTGAATCGAAGTGCAACCCGAACATCAAGATGTGCCTAGGCGTAGTGGGAGGGTTGTGAGACAACCAGATAGGTATCTGGGTTTAGGAGAAAGCTTAATTGCCATCTCAGACCAAGAAGAAACAGATCTCGTTACGTATACACAGGCTATTAATGATGTTGATGCAGGAAAATGGCTCAAGGCAATGGAATCGGAAATAGATTCTATGTATACTAATGAAGTCTGGGTCCTTGTAGACCTACCACCAGGTCTAAAAATCATAGGGTGTAAATGGATCTACAAAAGGAAAAGGGCATCGGATGGAAAGGTAAAGACCTTTAAAGCTAGATTGGTAACTAAAGGCTATACTCAAAAGGAGGGTATAGACTACGAGGAGACTTTTTCTCCGGTTGCCATGCTTAAGTCCATCAGGATTCTTTTGGCCATAGTAGCCTATTTCGATTATGAAATATGACAAATGGATGTCAAGACCGCATTTCTGAATGGAGATCTTGAGGAGACCATTTATATGGCCCAACCAGAAGGATTCATTGAGCTAGGTAATGAGGATAAGGTTTGCAAGTTGCAAAGGTCCATTTATGGATTTAAGCAAGCATCTAGGTCTTGGAACATTAGGTTTGATAAGGCTATCAAAACCTATGGGTTCATACAAAACCTAGATGAGTCTTGTGTTTACAAAAGAATACAAGAAGGTAAGGTTACTTTCCTAATCTTGTATGTTGATGACATTCTGCTCATTGGGAATGATGTGGGAATGTTATCTGCGGTTAAGGGATGGCTGAATGAACAGTTTTTAATGAAGGATTTGGGAGAGGCTACCTATGTTCTAGGGATCAAACTTATAAGGGATCGTAAGAACAAGAAGATAGTTTTGTCTCAACTAACCTACATTGAGAATATGCTCAATAAGTTCGTCATGCAAGATTCCAAGAGGGGTTTCACTCCTACTAGACATGGAATCAAACTTTCAAAGGAACAAGCACCTAAAACCCAAGAGGAGGTTGAGCGATGCGTAACATTCCATATGCTTGGCGGTTGGTAGTTTGATGTATGCAATCTTGTGCACTAAACCGGATATCATTACTTGATGGGATTTGGTAAGTAGATTTCAGTCCAATCCAGGAATGGAACATTGGACTGCGGTTAAGTGTATACTTAAGTATCTTCATAGGATGAAGAACTTAATGCTTGTTTACTCTGGAAGTAATCTTATTCCGACGGGATATCGGATTCGATTTCCAATCGATGTTGATTCAAGGAAATCAACTTCTGGTTCTATATTAACTTTAGGAGGTGGAGCCATAGTTTGGAGGAGTGTCAAGAAATCTTGTATTGCTGATTCGACTATGGAGGCTGAGTATGTTGCTGCTTGTGAAGTAGCAAAGGAAGAAGTCAGCTCGGAAGTTCCTAAATGATTTGGAGGTAGTTCGAGGCGAAAAAGCCATTACACTTTATTGTGATAATAGTGGGGCGATGGCTAAATCTAAAGAACCTCGGAACCACAAAGTCGCCAAACACATTGAGCGTAAAGTATCATCTCATAAGGAGATAATACAACGTGGAGAAGTGGATGTGGTAAAGATTCCTCTGAGTAAAACCTTCTGATCCATTCACAAAGACATTGACTCGAAAAGAGCTTTGAGGGTCACCTAGAAGGGATGGGAATGAAGGATATGTCAAACTTGCTTTAGGGCAAGTGGGAGATTGTTGGAGTTATGTAAATATAGTGCCTGGAAAGCAAGTGTATTTACATGTAACTTTATCTTCTTGATTCTGATTTTGTAATGAAAATATTTATTATTAATAAAACAAAGAGTTTGGTTTTATCTGTATGAGCATTATATATCTGGTCATAAGGTACCAAGATTCATTTGTAAGTAATATACATATACATAGAGATGTATGGGAAACATGTATATTATTAGAATCGAATTAATTGATTCACAGTTGAATAATCGAGTTGGTCGCTTGATTATGGTTTAGGCGTAGTGTTGCGATTTATCTCCATATAAGTAAAGGAGTTTACTTAAAGGGAATGATGAGTTTCATATCATGATAGTAGTAGACTATCGATAATGGCACTATTAAATGAATCGGAATCAAGTATGTTTTCAAGAATAAAGTGGGCGTTACTTTAATCTTAAAACATACAACTTGACGATTCGCTTATTATGAACCACAATCTTGATGAGTGGTGAACTCATATGTGTTTCATTATAATTCTTGATATGATCGGAATGGATTTTTACAGGTATTAATCCGATTATGCATGTTGGAATTATTAATTGAAACATATATCGAGAACATTCACTCAAATAAAGAGTTTATAGTGTTATCATCTCTTACAGATGTTTTAAGGAGATTTGGTGATTAAAGCTGGCTAGTAGTTTGATGGACTAGCTACCCATCAAGTCTTAACACTAAGATGAGATCTTATGTGTTAATCACCATATAAAGTAAAATGAGAGATCTAGAAGGAAAAACCAACATAAGGGCAAAACGGTAATTTTATCCTTTGTTGTGCGGATGGCTATAATAAGGTTCTAAATAGGGTTTGCAATTGGACATATTCTCATAATATTTAATAATTCAAGAGTTCAACTAACTGTCTTTAGTGGAATGAAATTTAGTTAATAAGGTAGAATTAATTCCAATGAGATTGAATTATTTCTGGGCTTATTGAAGCTCGAATTATCAAAGTCCAATAAGATTCCCCACTTGGCTTTAAGGAAGGTTATCAAGCTAAGTAAGAAGTAGTTTGGAGGCTTTAGAAGTCCATAATTGAATGATGAGCTTATACTAATTAATGGTTAATTGGAAGCCCATATGTTTATTTAGAAATGGGCTTGTTTTGGTTTAATGTAATTGATTAGATTAATTATATTAAAACAATTTTTTTTAAATGGAGAAGAAGCAATTTCGAAATTGTGTTAGGTTAGATGTGTAACCACACATTTGACATTAAAATACTAAATAAAGATGGTCTTTATTATGGTTCATCATTATTAAATGGAGTTATGAACTTACCATTAAATGGTTTAATGGTTGGCTTTTAATGTTGGCATGTAACCTATTTGCATTCATTAGATTAAAGATGAAAGATGTGCATTAGATGGACCATCTTCCTTCTTTCTTCTTGCCAAAACTGAAATGGGTATTCAATTATAGGTTATGGTCTTTTCAAATAGCCATTTTAAAGATAAATGAAGTAAGTCTCATTTATTGGCTATTTGATGAGTGATTAATGTAAGAAGTGAGGCATTGGATGCCTCTCACTTTTTCCATTCATGCGTATTTCGAAATTGAGATGTAAGAAAGGTTTCTTGCATGGTTTTTACACATTCTCTCCTTTCATGCAAGGTAGAACCGAAATTCCTAAGTGAAAGAATTGAAAGAGTTTCGATTTTGGTTCTTCTTCTTCTAAGAAAATCTCCTCCAAATATTTCTTCTCCTTTCCCACCAAAGGATTTTGTTAACCTAGTTGTCCTTGAAGAACAAGTGGTAAATCTAATTGGTTGAGGATACCACAACAAGGAAGAAGATAGATTGCTAAAGGAAAAGACTCAAAGGCAACGGATTTGGATATAAGAAGGAGAGGATAGCACAGCGAGGATTTAAAGCTGTAGCGAAGGAGTCGGTAATTCCTTTTATCTTGTTCTTGGTTTTATTATCCTTATACCATATCATGTATGGATTAGCATGTTGATTTGGATATATTGCTTCCGCTGCAAGATGATTTCTTAAAAAGTTTTGAAATCTATCGTTTCTCCATACTAAGCATGCTTTCTTTTTCCGATCTAACAAAAAGTTGGTGGACGAGCGGATAGATTTGGCTCCGAAAGATCTAAATCGTAAGGAACAGGTAGCATGAGCACTTGTCTTCCTTTCAGGGGTATGCCTTCAGCTTGAATAGACAGTGTATTAGATAGAGACCTAATACGTATTACTGTCTGTACAAAGAACTCAATGAACATCCCTGTAATCAGTCTTCCCCCTTCTGGACAGTCTTCATTCTTATCCATAAAACTACACCCAGCTCCGTCAGTGGTCTCCATTGAAGCGCATGCTTCATCAATTCAACGCACTTCTTCTTCAATCTGATCTGCGGATAGATGATCACTGATTCCTTCAGGATATAGCTTCATCTTCCCCTTTTTAAGGGTATGGCTTTGTAGCAGCATCCCTCAAAACATCATAAAAATGCTTTTCGTCTTCACTCAGTAAATGCCATGTCTCACTATTTATCAAGATAGGTTGTAGGACAACCTTCACCTTCCTCCGTGGTTGATCATAAATTGCAATAGAAGTACTCCTCTTGGTCATTATTTCAATCAGTCTGATCTCCAACTTGTCTTTCTTCAAAAATTCAGAATAGTTGTGTATAACCAGACTAGGTTCATCAAATTCTTCCTGTGTTACTTGCACCAAGCTTAAATCTTCTGTTGCCTCTGTTTGAACATCAATAGGAGTATATTGAACCAGGCTAAGCTCCACTGGTTCCTCCTGTTGAATAGTAATGGGAGTAAACTCAATTATGCTAAGCTCAATTTCCTTTTCCTTTTGAGCAGCATCAATTGTATCCTTCTTTTCACTAACTTCCATAGTAGCATTCACACTCTTCTTTTGACTAACCTCCTTAGTCTTCTCTACTACATCAGTAAGTCTCAGAGTTTTCTGAACTTGAGATTTCTGTTTCTCAGACTCCGATTTCCTCTTTTTCTTAGTCTCCTAAGCCTGTTTGGCTGTATCTGCTTGTAAGATTGAGACTAGAGATCTGGTTGCCTTTGGTGCGTGAGATTTTGAGACTTCTTCTTGGCTCTGTTCTCTGGCTCTCTTCTCTTCTTGTTGTCTCAGAGTACGAATCCTCGGTGATCTCTTCGCCTTTTTGAAAATTTCACCCAGAATATTCTCTCCTTTTCTTTTCAATGCACCTTCTTCTGTTCTTCAAACTAGGCTAACTTCTCTTTGAGAAATCGCCTATTTAATCAAAGGTCTTCTAGACAATTTTTTCTTTCTTCTATGGGAATCCTCAAACTTTCTTGAGATTTAGAACTTCTAGCGGGAGACTTCTTCAATAATCGCTCCCCCTCAGTTCTAGCTTTCTTCATAGAATTTGCTTCTTCTTTCACCACAGTCTTTAAGCCCATTCTTCTTATCGTATCTGAGTTAATAGAACTCTTGATAGATATCATACTTTTGTGTCCTCTTTGAAGAATGACTCAGGATTCCCTAGAAATCCTCGTGAGTAGCATGCCGTAAGGATAACTGTTCGTATCCTTCATCCCTTTAACCATATAATGAAAGATTAGATATGGTAGATCTATGGGTCGACGATTTAGCAAGTAAAACAGGCATTGCTCATCCAAGTTAGTCACTAAATGCCTTGACCCTGTTTTAGGTAAGATGCAGTTAAACAAAATTGCATAAAGAACCCTAACCTTCGGGACCAGACTCTAGGTCTTCCTCTCTGACGGGTCATTCACTCCATACAGCTGTTTACTGACATCTTCTTCCTTCATACTCACTTTTGTCATCCATTTGGCTTTGGTTGACAAGGTTTTTCCAACCGATGAACATTCATTCACCTTCTCTATTATCTCCTTCATCACAACAATACATATCCTATCTACTGTGGAGACAATAGTGTTATCTACCAGTTGCGCATTCTTCCAAAAGTCATATACTTCATCAGTATACACCGGTTCTGGCACTTGGAAGAAATTTCTCCATCTAGCCTCTACAATCTCTGCCTCAACATCCATTTCGTCACTCCTCAGAGATTTGAAGTCCACATGTCTTCCATAAATCGTAGCTAACTCTATTGATTCTGATTAGAAACTGCTTCTAGTAAGGTGTTCTTCAAAGGTAAAGTTGTTTGCAAGAGTTTTTAGAGAGAGATGAAACGTCTGGGATTGAGAGTAATCGAAATGATTATAATTTCAGACTACTCGTAGGGTCTTATCCAGTAGGTTCTAGAATCATTGGGATCTTCAAGGCTATGAAACTTTCCCTCCAAAACTTCCTTGTGAGAGAAGTTACCAGCTGTAAATCACTGTTTCTGACGCCGTTAACTTTGACGATCTTCTAGCATGAATGGTCATTTAACATAACCATGTTAAGGTTCCGTCTGATTTCTTTAAACCGTTCTTCACTCAATGGCTTAGTGAAGATATCTTCCCGTTGATACTCTGTTTCAATGAACTGTAGTTGCACCACCTTCCTCTGAACGTAGTCTCTCAAGAAATGGTGTCTGACTTCGATATGCTTTACTCTCGAATGCTGTATTGGGTTCTTTGACAAATTGATGGCGTTGGTGTTGTCACAATAGATTGGGACCTCCTCTTCTCGAACTGAATAATCTTCCAGATGATATTTAATCCACAATGTTTGTGAGCAACAGCTTGTGACAGACATGTACTCGGCTTCGACAATTGATAGAGCGATCGAGCTTTGTCTCTTGCTTGACCAGGAAACTAGGTTTGAGCCAAGAAAGTGGCATTCTCCACTAGTGCTCTTCATTTCAATTCTATCTCCGGCATAGTCCATAACGCAATATCTGATTAACCTGAAATGTTTACCTTTCTCAAACATTAAGCAAAGATCAGTAGTACCTGTAAGATATCTCTAGGATCAGCCTGAAACCTTGCACAGAAGCATACATACACTGAACAGAATATCAAGTCTGCTTGCTGTAAGATACAGTAAAGAGTCGTTCATCCCTCTATACAGGATTTGATCCACCTTCTTACCAAGTTCATCTTTCGACAAAAGGTTCGAAGGATGCATCGGAGTCGCCATAGGCTTTACATGAATCATATCAAATTTACACAGCAATTCTTTCAAATATTTTTGTTGATGGATAAAAATTTTCTCTTCGGTTTGTTTAACTTGCAACCCAAGTAAGAACTTTAACTCACCCATCATACTCATCTCAAACTCATTTTTCATCAGACTCTCAAAACTCATACATAACTTCTTTGAAGTAGCACCAACTATAATATCATCAACGTAGATTTGTACCAAAATGAACTCATTCTCATAATCCTTTCTGAAAAGCGTCTTATCAACTTGACCTCTACTAAAACCACTCTCTAAGAGAAAAGTGCTCAAAAGATCATACCAAGCTCTAGGAGCTTGCTTCAGGCCGTATAAAGCTTTATGAAGTCTATAGACATGATCTGGATTCTTAACATCCTCAAAGCCAGGAGGTTGCTTAACATACACCTCTTCGTCTATAAAACCATTCAGAAAAGTGCTCTTCACATCCATCTGAAATAGCTTTATATCATGAGAAACAACATATGCCAGCAAAATCCTAATAGCTTCAAGCCTTACTACTGGTGTAACACCCTACTCCCGTAAGACCCGAACCCGATATCGTTGGTGATATCCGAGTCCGTTTCCCACGAGAGTGGCGTACTACATCAGTCGATTTAAAATTCAGTATACATTTTTTTTTCTTTTCTTTTTGGAGCCATTAACTCCACGTTCACACGGCAAACACAATAAGTAATTAAAATCCTGATTCAATATAATCCCGTTTCATTATTACGGTCATCCAATAATAATTACAATCATCAATGCGATAAAACATTAATACCACAATGGCTCAAGAAAATATAAAGCCTTGTACAAACGATGATTCGGAATACAATTTACTAAAACACTAATGCGGAACCTAACCGATCCCGACTTCTAACCTTTACTCGCTCTACGAGATATACTCCGTGTCAACCGGGTATTCTTGAGACTGAAAAATAGATGCAAATTTTGGGTGAGTTTTGCGAACTCGGTGAGAAACCATCATCGATGGTTCACTCAAATCATGCATTACGCCCATGGCGTCTGATGCAATCTGATAATCATCAATTACCAATAAGCAATCATTAACCATATCCAGATGTGAGAAACCATTAACAAGAATACATACCATCACGAAGCGGTACTTATCACAAAGCGGTCATTTATGCGAATGCAATGCATATGTGACTCTTTCCGATTATTCAAGTTGTGCCCAAGTGCTCATCGGTGTTGATGGGGACGCGTCGTGATTTCTCCCTCGGGCTCGTGGCGGCCGAAGCTGAGATGAGAGCTCGAAGCTCTTATCAAGAAAATAGCAACTTGGGCACGTCCATTATCCGATCATGCAATTATGCATGCGATGCGAGATTGATAAATGTACGGTGTTTGGCTATAAGGCCCAAAGTGTATCGATAAATCAATGATATGGCTATAAAGCCCAAAGTATAGCAAAGATTCAGATTTTGGCTATAAAGCCCAAGACAAAGAAAATCAAGAAACATACAATAGTCCACTCTTATACATGCCAAGATTCGATAAAGTAATCATTCAATTCACTTTTGCACGTAATTCACGTTGAGCATGTAAACAACCGAAATTTGAGAAACCAACTAGGTTACTCACCTATTACTTCGAGCTAATGCCGGAAGTCTCCGTGACGTCGGTCAATCGACGCCCAATTGGGTCTCTATATGAATCGAAAAAGTACGAGTCACTAAATATGAAATTTGTGTTCATGTTGATGAGATATGCATGTTCATGAATTCCGGTCCTAATTCAATATTTTCCCATAATAAAATTCTATGAAAATTAGAAATTCATAAAGCGCCGACGGCGTAATTTGGACCTCTATAGGTCCCCAATTAAATAAAGCAGTGTTTACAAGTTCCGTCGATAGGCTACGTCAAATTCCGTCTAAAATTCCCGTTTTCTCATAATATGAAATTAAATATTCAACGAATCCGATGCCTCGTAATCAGTCAATCGGACGCTTGACGGAAAGAAATTGACAAAAGAACAATCGGATCAATTTATACCAAATAAAATCAAAACAATAATATATAAATATATATTCAGAAGCCTGCCTCATGGGCGAGACGCCCTCATGAGGCGATTTCACCTCATTGCGTCGCGAGGCGGCGTCGCCTCGCATGACCAGCCTCTTTAAATCTTGCCTCTCGAGGCGCAACGTCGCCTCGCGAGGCTGAAATCATCCTGCTTCGTCACGAGGGCAAGCCGTCGCCTCGCGACCAGGCTAATTATCTCGCCTCATGAGGCGAGAAGTCGCCCTCATGAGGCGGCGAGTTCCCCGCTTGTCCTTTTCTTTTTTTTTCCAGATTTCAATTCCTAATTTCCAACTACTCTAACTTTTAGCACACAAATCAGAAAATACCCACTATACCTCATTGGAAAGCTTATGAAAAGCTCTACAATTCTCAAGAAGACCATAAAATCAATTCCAACCCTAAGGGTGTCAAATAATCCATCAAACCTTCTGCCTACTCAATTTCCATCAACACAGAGCAGTACATTTACAATTTCATAACTCACTTATTCTTCAGAAATAAATTACCACAAAATATGGTCAATAAGTTCACAATGTCCTCTACAACTTTTATGAACAACCCAAAATCAAATTCTATTGCTAAGCCAGTCAATTAATTCATTCAATGTCACTGTCCCTGAAATCCTTCACTTTGGGCAGTAATCTTACAAGAAGCATAACTTCCAGTATATAAGTCAATAAAATCAGAACTTTATATCCTTGTAAAGATAACATCATAAACTTCATTTTCATGAAGCACTCAACACCCAATTCGATCTCTAACAATTTCAAAATTGTTATGGAAGTTTCTGTTATCATCAGCCATTCATAACCTAATGTAGGATCAGTTTTTGAAAATCATATCTCCCAATTCTGACTTCTAAAATTACATACCAAATATCAATTTCAAGATAATCTCTTCCTCTACAACTTTTCAGAAGCTCACTCACACCAATTCAGTCCACATCAAATGTTAAAATTGCCTCCAATCAGTAAACTCACAAAATCACACTTAAGCTAGGTTTCATCCACAATGCTCAAAACCAGACATTAGTAATCAATTCATATCTCCCAATACACAATTCCAAAAATAGCAAGATCAGTAGAAATGGAAAGATAATCAAATATGCTACAACTTCCATGAAGACCATTCTCCCTAATTCCATTTCAATTAATTCATAAAAATCAACAAAACTCAGATGTCATGGTTGCGGTTACTGTTTATAGCCAATGGAACAGGAACTTTTCCATTCAAAAATTCACCCTTCTATCATTGAAATTAAACAACACCTATTTCACACTAAATTGAAGCCAACATCCCAAAGTTTCAGTGGCCACTAACCTTACCTCATTTGCATTTCTACACAATAAGTTATGAACAAAAAAGTAACATCAATTAAAATTCCAACTTTCCAGATTTAAGGTTAACCTTAGTTCAACCACTTCCAATGCCTTTTTCACATCATTAAACATCACAATAAATACAAATTAAATCTTACTCCAGTCACACAGATATTAGGGTTAATACTGAAAAATTTACAGCATTAAAATCCTCAATTCAGATACTCAATTAATTATCCATAATCAATTCAAAATCAAATCATATCATTACTTTCAATTCAGTCATCACTTAGCTTTATGCCCCTTATTTTAAATCATAATAATCAACACTTTAATGCCTACATGAACCTTATACATGCTTTAAATCCTTATATTAACTACCCCATACTATCATGGCATTTAATTCCATATGCAACATCATTTAAAGATCAAACTTAAGTAAATACTTACCAACTTAAAACCTCCTTCAAACCTCAACAACCACTTCTAACTTCTAACTTCCACACCAAACCTTTCCTTCTCAAGCATGCACAAAACTCATCTTTAAGCTTTGATGGAATAAGAGATAGCTTGAAGATGTGGAGAAAGTAGAAAGAAGAGTGCAAAATCGATGGACTTTGTAAAGAAGAGTGAAGTTTCGGATGTTAATAACCAAAAGCCTTAAAAACAATTTCTCCTTTCCTTTGAAACAACACATATCTGTAAACATGGAGAGAAGCACTCATTGTTGCCTTTTAAAACAATCCATTTCCTTTCCTTGTTTAATAACCATACACGTCAAAGCAAAGAAGAGAGGCATTAAATGATGCCCTTTTAAATGGCAACAAATGATTGGTTTATTTTTATAAGAAAATTCAAAGTATATTTATTTAATTCAGTCCAAAATTTTACTCCATTTCACTCCAATGGCCCTACTTTCAGTCCCAAAATAATATACCCAATAGTACAGTACCAGTGGGTAGCGATTTTTGCTCGAGAATCGAATCGGATTCATTAATTGGCGATTTATCCGATCGAGAATTTCAATTATTTTTTCGAGAATTAATGAAATTCCCTAAAATTATAAAACAGGTAACAGTGCACTCCAATTAATTTTGCAATCACAACAATTACCTTTTTTTACCCCAAAACATGTTTAGGCCAGTCATCGGCGATTTTGCCGGTCCGGGAACTTTCTCCGGAAAATTTCAGAAAAATTCCTAAAAATCCCTAAAAATGTAAAACGCTTAATAGCGCACTCAGAACAATTTTTCAAATCCCATAACCACGTTAATCAAAATAAAATACCGTTAGGCCCAATTACCGGGAATGTCATGAATGCATTTACCAGTAATTCAGATACACAATTGATAATTGTATCAATCCTATTATGCATGAACAGAATGATTATTCCTTATCAATTCCATCATATGCCAATTTTACTATTTTACCCTTCCAGGAGGGGGTTGGATGTTACAATTCTCCCCTCCTTATAAGAATTTCGTCCTCGAAATTCTCGTCAACGATTCCTATGACAAGAATCACATGATTCTACAAATCCCATACACTTTTCCACTTAATGATTCACTTTTCAAGTGATCACAAGAACCACTCTCGGTCGTGGTTCGATTCGATTTGGCTAACTCGTTATCACTTAAGATGCGAACGGATTTTGATAAGACTATCAGTTGACGTTCTCATTTATCTTAGCTATCTTACTTGCCATGTCTAAGATAGTCACTACCTTTGGTTACGGTATGTAGCTCAGTACAGTATTTTCGAATCTATTCATTGATCACATTTTATCCTTTCAATACTTTTTCCCTAATGCCATATAGTCCAATTCGTATTCCATTGAGGACATCTCCATGTCATTGGTACCTCCCTTAATCACGTTAGGGACGATTTACATTCCTTTGGTACCAATACAGTGACATTAATTCCAATTCACTATCGATATAAGGTACCTAATGCGGTCATTTATTATCGCCATTCACTTTATAATCAAATTCGATTCTCGTAAGACAATTCACTATTCTATAATGTTCACACACTTTATCCGGATATACAGTTTACTCTGTCTCATTTGTCCGATCCGATTCCACTTTAGCTAACCATGCAGTTTTCCTAAGTCACTTTCCTTTTTCTCACAATTCCATTATGGTCTTTAACTCCCAGTAGGCCCTGCGCAATGTAACAGTATATATTCTCCAGTGAGCCAAAATTCTATAACACGACCATAATCAGACCTTTTTCCTATTGGACATTCAACCTATAAACACTTGAGCCAAGAAGCACTTCATTCTATACCTACAATTACTCAATTTCACTTTTCAAATATGCTGACTAGAATGTCTAACTTTGACTGTTCACATTCTTGTTCTAATACCTTTTTATCGGGTACACTTACTTCTCCTTCGACTTTTGTTCACTATAGTTTTCCAATTCCATTCGTATATTCAAACTCATCATAAGATTTCCCCCCATTTACTTTCTGCACTCTTAACCTTTCTTATCACTATTCTTACAACTTTTTTTTTTTTAAACACCTCACTATTACCCATAATCTGCTTGACAATCATTGAAAATCCCAATATCTGTAATTGATCTGTTCATTGCAGCATTGTCGTATCTTTCCTCAAATTAACCCAGTGTATCCTTATAGGAATCTACAGTCTCCAAGGCTTTTAATCATGAGAATGGCACTAATACCATTTATCACAGTCAGTTCAATTTATTTCATACTTGTTCAACATATTGTCGCAGTTCAATACTCACTGCCCACTTTTCCCAGTGTATGTATATCATCAGTATCAGATTCCTCAATTAATCCTATCGTTCTTTTCACTTTTCACTGTTCAACACTTCTAAACACATTCTGTCTCTAATCACAGTTACTACCATTTGCTTATCTCGCATAAATCCCTATTAGGGTCTTATTGGCGTTACTGTACATCTTTTACCCTTTTCATTGAGTCTACAATGAGTGTATCTACAATTTCTTTATGAAGGTGTCACTACATCACCTCATTGTCAGTTTCCTTTTTTTTGACCCTCTTGTCTCTATTCAGTTACTCTTTTTCATTTTCTCTTCTCAACAGTTTTCATATCATTTATATCAACATATGTTGATACCTTGTCATCCATATTTAAACCTCTAAAAATTTTCCATTTTATTTTAGTATCTCTCTTTTCAGTTCACATTGCAATAGAATCACCTCAAATTAAAATCTCACTCATATGTAATTCTTTACATTTTTGTACATACAGTGCAGATAACCTCAACAATATGAGCTATGTCCCAATTTCACTTTTAATTTTGTCCCTACCTCTATCCATTTGACCGTTCGTCTTGATACCATCTTTATACGGTTCACGAAAGTCTCCTCAATCAATGATTATTCCTAATTGTGTTTCAATCCTTCTTCACTATACGTACAATCTCAATCAAAACACTTTTATGCCATCATTTAATAGATCAGAACATTCCTTTCGCGAAGGTTCCTTGTGGCAGTCACTTAAATACTTTCTTTCACACTTATTCTGTAATCTATACCAGAATCACTTTTCAGTTCCTCTCATACAGGTACACTCAGTCCACCTTTGTCTTACTTTAACCTCTTAAGAACTTCACACTTTAATCACTCTAAACATTTACCGCTCATTTCCTCTATGATTTCCATATATCTGTCACGTACATTTCATTAGTCACAATCAACATTACCGTCCAATAGATATCCCTAACAGTAAATTGACTTAAATACAATAACTCTTTTCATATACCGCTATTGTGGTTTCATTCTTTTCAAGATCTTTATTTCATTCTCACCATATCATTAAACTATATGTCTCATTCCCATATCCGTTACGTGCAACTTGACCTTATAAGGTCATATCAATTTGGCTTATCAGCTTGTGATCATTATTCCATATTTTTTTTACTTCTGTTTTCTACTACTTATCTTCTATTTTCCTCAAATAGTTTATGATCGGGTGTTCACAGTCCCCAATACCCGACAAAATCGTTGATACCACTCCATTTTATCTCTATCTATATACCTATCCATTTACCATTTTCGTGTCCATATACACCTAATTCAGTATTTCTCGATACACCATCAAGGGAAATCATCATCTATCTTTTCCTTACGATTTTATTATCTTGATTTCCAAACTCAGTAGCACAATAGTCACATAATTATTATATGCGGTCCAAATCCTAATCATTTCACTAATTCTTGGTTTATCTATACACTTTTATCTCACTCTAATAGGCACCTTGGGCATCTTATTTTATTATTTTTTTTGGTTCTTTCAGTTCTCGATAATCCGTTCTAAGACTCTATTGAGCTTCCTTCCATCTCACTATCATCATCGCTTATAATATCTACGATCTCTAACTCGAATCTGATGAATCAAAATATGCCCGATTGGACCATCTACATTTTACTCAATTCCAATATTTCCCTTTCATGACATATCTGATAAAGCGTAATTACCTAACCATCCCGAGCTTTTAATCTCACTTAGATCTACTATAACCAATAAGCTTCCCATATCTCTAATGGACCTCTCCAAGTTCTCAACATTATCATTTTACGTCACCATAATATTGTCAATTTAATTGAAATTTTAATCGATCCCAGCCGACACGGTCATTCGGCTATCACTTATAAGGGTTTCTAACCCAGTACAATTTTCAATCTTCTTATCCATTTTTCCTTTATCCTTTCCTAATTGATTATCCCCTTTGGGATTTACACTCTAATCCAGTATCACTCTTCTCTCACTTAATCACTTGACACTTATGCACCCGTAGGATTTATCCTTGAGCGACTCTGACTAGGGATCAGTTACCACGGTCTGCAATGACACGACTCAAATGCATGAAACCTATGTTCCAAACTGTGCCCAGATACATTACGCATCATCTGGGCTCTGATACCACCTAAATGTAACACCCTACTCCCGTAAGACCCGAACCCGATATCGTTGGTGATATCCGAGTCCGCGTCCCACGAGAGTGGCGTACTACATCAGTCGATTTAAAATTCAGTATACATTTTTTTTCTTTTCTTTTTGGAGCCATTAACTCCACGTTCACACGGCAAACACAGTAAGTAATTAAAATCCGTATTCAATATAATCCCGTTTGATTATTACGGTCATCCGATAATAATTACAATCATCAATGCAAGAAACATTAATACCACAATGGCTCAAGAAAATATAAAGCCTTGTTATACAAAGATGATTGCGGAATACAATTTACTAAAACACTAATGCGCATACCTAATCGATCCCGACTTCTAACCTTTACTCATCTACAGAGATATACTCCGTGTCAACGGGGTATTCTTGAGACTGAAAAATAGATGCAAATTTTGGGTGAGTTTTGCGAACTCGGAGAAACCATCATCGATGGTTCACTCAAATCATGCATTACGCCCATGGCGTAAAGATATAATCTGAGAATCATCAATTACCAATAAGCAATCATTAACCATATCCGAGAACGATAAACCATTAAATAATACATACCATCACGAAGCGGTACTTATCACAAAGCGGTCATTTATGCGAATGCAATGCATATGTGACTCTTTCGATTATTGAATTGTGCCCAAGTGCTCGGTCGGTGTTCGCTGGGGGCGCGTCGAGATTTCTCCCTCGGGCTCGTGGCGGTCGATGCTGATATGAGAGCTCAAGCTCTTATCGGTAAAAATAGCAACTGGGGCACGTCCATTATCCGATCATGCAATTATGCATGCGATGCGAGATTCGATAAATGTACGGTGTTTGGCTATAAGGCCCGATGTATCGATAAATCAATGATATGGCTATAAAGCCCAATATAGCGATATTGATATTTTGGCTATAAAGCCCGAGACAAGAAAATCAATAAACATACAATAGTCCACTCTTATACATGCCAAGATTCGAGCGGTAATCATTCAATTCACTTTTGCACGTAATTCACGTTGAGCATGTAAACAACCAGAAATTTGAGAAACCAACTAGGTTACTCACCTATTACTTCGAGCTAATGCGGGAAGTCTCCGTGACGTCGGTCAATCGACGCCCAATTGGGCCTCTATATGAATCGAGAAAAGTACGAGTCACTAAATATGAAATTTGTGTTCATGTTGATGAGATATGCATGTTCATGAATTCCCGGTCCTAATTCAATATTTTCCCATAATAAAATTCTATGAAAAATTAGAAATTCATAGGCGCCGACGGTGCGCAATTTGGACCTCTATAGGTCCCCAATTAAATAAAACAGTGTTTACAAGTTCCGTCAATAGGGGCTACGTCAAATTCCTGTCTAAAAATTCCCGTTTTCTCATAATATGAAATTAAATATTCAACGAATCCGATGCCTCTGTAATCAGGTCAATCGGACGTCGGACGGAAAGAAATTGACAAAGAACAATCGGATCAATTTATACCAAATAAAATCAAAACAATAATATATAAATATATATTGAGAGCACGCCTCATGAGGCGAGGCGCCGCCCTCGAGGCGATTTCACCTATCTTGCGTCGCGAGGCGAGGCGCGCCTCGCGACCAGCCTCTTTAAATCTAAGCCCTCGAGGCATAACGTCGCCTCGCGAGGCTGAAATCATCCTGCTTCGTCGCGAGGGCAAGCCGTCGCCCTCGCGACCAGGCCAATTATCTCGCCCTCGCGAGGCGAGAAGTCGCCCTCGCGAGACGGCGAGTTCCCCTGCTTGTCCTTTTCTTTTTTTTTTCCAGATTTCAATTCCTAATTTCCAACTACTCTAACTTTTAGCAAACAAATCAGAAAAATACCCACTATACCTCATTGGAAAGCTTATGAAAAGCTCTACAATTCTCAAGAAGACCATAAAAATCAATTCCAACCCTAAGGGTGTCAAATAATCCATCAAACCTTCTGCCTACTCAATTTCCATCAACACAGAGCAGTACATTTACAATTTCATAACTCACTTATTCTTCAGAAATAAATTACCACAAAAATATGGTCAATAAGTTCACAATGTCCTCTACAACTTTCATGAACAACCCAAAATCAAATTCTATTGCTAAGCCAGTCAATTAATTCATTCAATGTCACTGTCCCTGAAATCCTTCACTTTGGGCAGTAATCTTACAAGAAGCATAACTTCCAGTATATAAGTCAATAAAATCAGAACTTTATATCCTTGTAAAGATAACATCATAAACGTCATTTTTCATGAAGCACTCAACACCCAATTCGATCTCTAACAATTTCAAAATTGTTATGGAAGTTTCTGTTATCATCAGCCATTCATAACCTAATGTAGGATCAGTTTTTGAAAATCATATCTCCCAATTCTGACTTCTAAAATTACATACCAAATATCAATTTCAAGATAATCTCTTCCTCTACAACTTTTCAGAAGCTCACTCACACCAATTCAGTCCACATCAAATGTTAAAATTGCCTCCAATCAGTAAACTCACAAAATCACACTTAAGCTAGGTTTCATCCACAATGCTCAAAACCAGACATTAGTAATCAATTCATATCTCCCAATACACAATTCCAAAAATAGCAAGATCAGTAGCAATGGAAAGATAATCAAATATGCTACAACTTCCATGAAGACCATTCTCCCTAATTCCATTTTAATTAATTCATAAAAATCAACAAAACTCAGATGTCATAGTTGCGGTTACTGTTCATAGCCAATGGAACAGGAACTTTCCCATTCAAAAATTCACCCTTCTATCATTGAAATTAAACAACACCTATTTCACACTAAATTGAAGCCAACATCCCAAAGTTTCAGTGGCCACTAACCTTACCTCATTTGCATTTCTACACAATAAGTTATGAATAAAACAGTAACATCAATTAAAATTCCAACTTTCCAGATTTAAGGTTAACCTTAGTTCAACCACTTCAATGCCTTTTCACATCATTAAACATCATAATAAATACAAATTAAATCTTACTCCAGTCACACAGATACTAGGGTTAATACTGAAAAATTTACAGCATTAAAATCCTCAATTCAGATACTCAATTAATTATCCATAATCAATTCAAAATCAAATCATATCATTACTTTCAATTCAGTCATCACTTAGCTTTATGCCCCTTATTTTAAATCATAATAATCAACACTTTAATGCCTACATGAACCTTATACATGCTTTAAATCCTTATATTAACTACCCCCATACTATCATGGCATTTAATTCCATATGCAACATCATTTAAAGATCAAACTTAAGTAAATACTTACCAACTTAAAACCTCCTTCAAACCTCAACAACCACTTCTAACTTCTAACTTCCACACCAAACCTTTCCTTCTCAAGCATGCACAAAACTCATCTTTAAGCTTTGATGGAATAAGAGATAGCTTGAAGATGTGGAGAAAGTAGAAAGAAGAGTGCAAAATCGATGGACTTTGTAAAGAAGAGTGAAGTTTGGATGTTAATAACCAAAAGCCTTAAAACAATTTCTCCTTTCCTTTGAAACAACACATATCTCAGTAAACATGGAGAGAAGCACTCATTGTTGCCTTTTAAAACAATCCATTTCCTTTCCTTGTTTAATAACCATACACGTCCGAAAGCAAAGAAGAGAGGCATTAAATGATGCCCTTTTAAATGGCAACAAATGATTGGTTTATTTTTATAAGAAAATTCAAAGTATATTTATTTAATTCAGTCCAAAATTTTACTCCATTTCACTCCAATGGCCCTACTTTCAGTCCCAAAATAATATACCCAATAGTACAGTACCAGTGGGTAGCGATTTTTGCTCTGAGAATCAATAGGTCGCTAATTGGCGATTTATCCGATCAGAATTTCAATTATTTTTCTGAGAATTAATGAAATTCCTAAAATTATAAAACAGGTAACAGTGCACTCTAATTAATTTTACAATCACAACAATTACCTTTTTTACCCCAAAACATGTTTAGGCGATCCCATGATTTTGCGGTCCGAACTTTCTCGGAAAATTTCAGAAAAATTCCTAAAATCCTTAAAATGTAAAACGCTTAATAGCGCACTCGAACAATTTTTCAAATCCCATAACCACGTTAATCACAATAAAATACCGTTAGGCCCAATTCCGGAATGTCATGAATGCATTTACCGTAATTCCAGATACACAATTGATACCGTGTATCAATCCTATTATGCATGAACAGTAATGATTATTCCTTATCAATTCCATCCTATGCCAATTTTACTATTTTACCCTTCCAGGAGGGGGTGGGATGTTACAATTCTCCCCTCCTTATAAGAATTTCGTCCTCGAAATTCTCAGTCAACGATTCCCTATGACAGTAATCACATGATTCTACAAATCCCATACACTTTTCCACTTAATGATTCACTTTTCAAGTGATCACAGTAACCACTCTCAGTCCGTGGTTCAGTTACTGATTTGGCTAACTCGTTATCACTTAGTACAGTAAACGGATTTTGATAAGACTATCAGTTGACGTTCTCATTTATCTTAGCTATCTTACTTGCCATGTCTAAGATAGTCACTACCTTTGGTTACGGTATGTAGCTCAGTACAGTATTTTCGAATCTATTCATTGATCACATTTTATCCTTTCAATACTTTTTCCCTAATGCCATATAGTCCAATTCGTATTCCATTGAGGACATCTCCATGTCATTGGTACCTCCCTTAATCACGTTAGGGACGATTTACATTCCTTTGGTACCAATACAGTGACATTAATTCCAATTCACTATCAGTAACAATGTACCTAATGCAGTCATTTATTATACGCCATTCACTTTATAATCAAATTCGATTCTCGTAAGACAATTCACTATTCTATAATGTTCACACACTTTATCCGGATATACAGTTTACTCTGTCTCATTTGTCCGATCCGATTCCACTTTAGCTAACCATGCAGTTTTCCTAAGTCACTTTCCTTTTTCTCACAATTCCATTATGGTCTTTAACTCCCGAAGAGCCTCTCAAGAATGTAATAAAGTATATATTCTCCGGTGAGCCAAAATTCTATAACACGACCATAATCGACCTTTTTCCTATGGACATTCAACCTATAAACACTTGAGCCAAGAAGCACTTCATTCTATACCTACAATTACTCAATTTCACTTTTCAAATATCTTTGACTAGAATGTCTAACTTTGACTGTTCACATTCTTGTTCTAATACCTTTTATCGGTACACTTACTTCTCCTTGATTTTTGTTCACTATAGTTTTCCAATTCCATTCGTATATTCAAACTCATCATAAGATTTCCCCCCATTTACTTTCTGCACTCTTAACCTTTCTTATCACTATTCTTACAACTTTTTTTTTTTTAGAACACCTCACTATTACCCATAATCTGCTTGACAATCATTGAAAATCCCAATATCTGTAATTGATCTGTTCATTGCAGCATTGTCGTATCTTTCCTCAAATTAACCCAGTGTATCCTTATAGGAATCTACAGTCTCCAAGGCTTTTAATCATGAGAATGGCACTAATACCATTTATCACAGTCAGTTCAATTTATTTCATACTTGTTCAACATATTGTCGCAGTTCAATACTCACTGCCCACTTTTCCCAGTGTATGTATATCATCGATGTCGATTCCTCAATTAATCCTATCGTTCTTTTCACTTTTCTTTGCTCAACACTTCTAAACACATTCATCTCTAATCACGATTACTACCATTTGCTTATCTCGCATAAATCCCTATTAGGGTCTTATTGGCGTTACCGTACATCTTTTACCCTTTTCATTGAGTCTACAATGAGTGTATCTACAATTTCTTTATGAAGGTGTCACTACATCACCTCATTGTCAGTTTCCTTTTTTGACCCTCTTGTCTCTATTCGATTACTCTTTTCATTTCTCTTCTCAGTTTCTATATCATTTATATCAACATATGTTGATACCTTGTCATCCATATTTAAACCTCCAAAATTTTCCATTTTATTTTAGTATCTCTCTTTTCGATTCGGGACTCTTTTATTTTTCGTTTCAAATCTAGATTCCTCAGCAGCTTTTACATCATAAGCGGAGATCGATTCACTTCACATTGCAATAGAATCACCTCAAATTAAAATCTCACTCATATGTAATTCTTTACATTTTGTACATCTGAGGCAGATAACCTCAACAATATGAGCTATGTCCCAATTTCACTTTTAATTTTGTCCCTACTTCTATCCATTTGACCGTTCGTCTTGATACCATCTTTATACGGTTCACGAAAGTCTCCTCAATCAATGATTATTCCGAATTGTGTTTCAATCCTTCTTCATTATACGTACAATCTCAATCAAAACACTTTTATGCCATCATTTAATAGATCAAAACATTCCTTTCGCGAAGGTTCCTTGTGGCAGTCACTTAAATACTTTCTTTCACACTTATTCTGTAATCTATACCGTAATCACTTTTGATTCCTCTCATACAGTACACTCGGTCCACCTTTGTCTTACTTTAACCTCTTAAGAACTTCACACTTTAATCACTCTAAACATTTACCGCTCATTTCCTCTATGATTTCCATATATCTATCACGTACATTTCATTAGTCACAATCAACATTACCGTCAATAGATATCCCTAACGATAGAATTGACTTAAATACAATAACTCTTTTCATATACCGCTATTGTGGTTTCATTCTTTTCAAGATCTTTATTTCATTCTCACCATATCATTAAACTATATGTCTCATTCCCATATCCGTTACGTGCAACTTGACCTTATAAGGTCATATCAATTTGGCTTATCAGCTTGTGATCATTATTCCATTTTTTTTTTACTTCTGTTTTCTGCTACTTATCTTCTATTTTCCTCAAATAGTTTATGATCGGTGTTCACAAATTCCCAATACCCGACAAAATCGTTGATACCACTCCATTTTATCTCTATCTATATACCTATCCATTTACCATTTTCGTGTCCATATACACCTAATTCAGTATTTCTCGATACACCATCAGTGGAAATCATCTGTCTATCTTTTTCCTTACGATTTTATTATACTGATTTCCAAACTCGTAGCACAATAGTCACATAATTATTATATGCGGTCCAAATCCTAATCATTTCACGAATTCTTCAGTTTATCTATACACTTTTATCTCACTCTAATAGGCACTGGGCATCTTATTTTATTATTATTTTTTTTCGGTTCTTTCAGTTCTCGATAATCCGTTACAGTACTCTATTGAGCTTCCTTCCATCTCACTATCATCATCTCGCTTATAATATCTACGATCTCTAACTCGAATCTGATGAATCAAAATATGCCCGATTGGACCATCTACATTTTACTCAATTCCAATATTTCCCCTTTCATGACATATCTGATCAAAGCGTAATTACCTAACCATCCCGAGCTTTTAATCTCACTTAGATCTACTATAACCAATAAGCTTCCCATATCTCTAATGGACCTCCAAGTTCTCAACATTATCATTTTACGTCACCATAATATTGTCAATTTAATTCAGAAATTCTTAATCGATCCAGTAAACCACGGTCATTCGGCTATCACTTATAAGGGTTTCTAACCCAAAGACAATTTTCAATCTTCTTATCCATTTTCCTTTATCCTTTCCTAATTGATTATCCCTTTGGGATTTACACTCTAATCAAAGATCACTCTTCTCTCACTTAATCACTTGACACTTATGCACCCGTAGGATTTATCCTCGGCGACTCGACTAGGGATCGATTACCACGATGCTGCAATGACACGACTCAAATGCATGAAACCTATGTTCCAAAGCGTGCCGGATACATTACGTACTCTTGGGCTCGATACCACCTAAATGTAACACCTACTCCGTAAGACCCGAACCCGATATCGTTGGTGATATCCGAGTCCGTGTCCCACGAGAGTGGCGTACTACATCAGTCGATTTAAAATTCAGTATACATTTTTTTTTCTTTTCTTTTTGGAGCCATTAACTCCACGTTCACACGGCAAACACAGTAAGTAATTAAAATCCGTATTCAATATAATCCCGTTTCAGTTATTACAGTCATCCAGTAATAATTACAATCAGTCAATGCAGTAAAACATTAATACCACAATGGCTCAGTAAAAATATAAAGCCTTGTTATACAGTGATTGCGGAATACAATTTACTAAAACACTAATGCGCATAACTAACCGATCCCGACTTCTAACCTTTACTGCGTCACAGAGATATACTCCGTGTCAGCGGGGTATTCTTCAGACCTGAAAAATAGATGCAAATTTTGGGTGAGTTTTGCGAACTCAGTGAGAAACCATCATCGATGGTTCACTCAAATCATGCATTACGCCCATGGCGTACAGTATACAGTACAGTAATCATCAATTACCAATAAGCAATCATTAACCATATCCAGTAACAGTAAACCATTAACAGTAACACATACCATCATTTAAAGCAGTACTTATCACAAAACAGTCATTTAATGCGAATGCAATGCATATGTGACTCTTTCCAGTTATTCAGTATTGTGCCCAAGTGCTCAGTCAGTGTTCAGTGGGGACGCGTCAGGGATTTCTCCCCTCGGGCTCGTGGCTCGGTCAGTACAGTATGAGAGCTCGAAGCTCTTATCAGTAAAAATAGCAACTTGGGGCACGTCCATTATCTGATCATGCAATTATGCATGCGATGCGAGATTCGATAGAATGTACGGTGTTTGGCTATAAGGCCCAAAGTGTATCGATAAATCAATGATATGGCTATAAAGCCCGGTATAGCGAGATTGATATTTTGGTTATAAAGCCCGAAGACAAGTAAAATCGGTAAACATACAATAGTCCACTCTTATACATGCCATTATTGATAAAGTAATCATTCAATTCACTTTTGCACGTAATTCACGTTGAGCATGTAAACAACCGAAATTTGAGAAACCAACTAGGTTACTCACCTATTACTTCGAGCTAACGCGGGAAGTCTCCGTGACGTCGGTCAATCGACGCTCCAATTGGGCCTCTATATGAATCAGAAAAAGTACGAGTCACTAAATATGAAATTTGTGTTCATGTTGATGAGATATGCATGTTCATGAATTCCCGGTCCTAATTCAATATTTTCCCATAATAAAATTCTATGAAAAATTAGAAATTCATAGGCGCTGACGGTGCGCAATTTGGACCTCTATAGGTCCCCAATTAAATAAAACAGTGTTTACAAGTTCCGTCAATAAGGGCTACGTCAAATTCCCGTCTAAAAATTCCCGTTTTCTCATAATATGAAATTAAATATTCAACGAATCCGATGCCTCTGTAATCAGGTCAATCGGACGTCGGACGGGAAAGAAATTGACAAAAGAACAATCGGATCAATTTATACCAAATAAAATCAAAAACAATAATATATAAATATATATTCAGAAGCACGCCTCATGAGGCGAGGCGCCGCCCGCGAGGCGATTTCACCATCTGCGTCGCGAGGCGAGGCGTCGCCTCGCGACCAGCCTCTTTAAATCTCGCCTCGCGCAGGCGTCGCCTCGCGAGGCTGAAATCATCCTGCTTCGTCATGAGGGCAAGCCGTCGCCCTCGCGACCAGGCCAATTATCTCGCCCTCGAGGCGAGAAGTCGCCCTCGCGAGACGGCGAGTTCCCCTGCTTGTCCTTTTCTTTTTTTTTCCAGATTTCAATTCCTAATTTCCAACTACTCTAACTTTTAGCACACAAATCAGAAAAATACCCACTATACCTCATTGGAAAGCTTATGAAAAGCTCTACAATTCTCAAGAAGACCATAAAAATCAATTCCAACCCTAAGGGTGTCAAATAATCCATCAAACCTTCTGCCTACTCAATTTCCATCAACACAGAGCAGTACATTTACAATTTCATAACTCACTTATTCTTCAGAAATAAATTACCACAAAAATATGGTCAATAAGTTCACAATGTCCTCTACAACTTTCATGAACAACCCAAAATCAAATTCTATTGCTAAGCCAGTCAATTAATTCATTCAATGTCACTGTCCCTGAAATCCTTCACTTTGGGCAGTAATCTTACAAGAAGCATAACTTCCAGTATATAAGTCAATAAAATCAGAACTTTATATCCTTGTAAAGATAACATCATAAACTTCATTTTCATGAAGCACTCAACACCCAATTCGATCTCTAACAATTTCAAAATTGTTATGGAAGTTTCTGTTATCATCAGCCATTCATAACCTAATGTAGGATCAGTTTTTGAAAATCATATCTCCCAATTCTGACTTCTAAAATTACATACCAAATATCAATTTCAATATAATCTCTTCCTCTACAACTTTTCAGAAGCTCACTCACACCAATTCAGTCCACATCAAATGTTAAAATTGCCTCCAATCAGTAAACTCACAAAATCACACTTAAGCTAGGTTTCATCCACAATGCTCAAAACCAGACATTAGTAATCAATTCATATCTCCCAATACACAATTCCAAAAATAGCAAGATCAGTAGCAATGGAAAGATAATCAAATATTCTACAACTTCCATGAAGACCATTCTCCCTAATTCCATTTAAATTAATTCATAAAAATCAACAAAACTCAGATGTCATGGTTGCGGTTACTGTTCATAGCCAATGGAACAGGAACTTTCCCATTCAAAAATTCACCCTTCTATCATTGAAATTAAACAACACCTATTTCACACTAAATTGAAGCCAACATCCCAAAGTTTCAGTGGCCACTAACCTTACCTCATTTGCATTTCTACACAATAAGTTATGAATAAAAAAGTAACATCAATTAAAATTCCAACTTTCCAGATTTAAGGTTAACCTTAGTTCAACCACTTCCAATGCCTTTTCACATCATTAAACATCACAATAAATACAAATTAAATCTTACTCCAGTCACACAGATACTAGGGTTAATACTGAAAATTTACAGCATTAAAATCCTCAATTCAGATACTCAATTAATTATCCATAATCAATTCAAAATCAAATCATATCATTACTTTCAATTCAGTCATCACTTAGCTTTATGCCCCTTATTTTAAATCATAATAATCAACACTTTAATGCCTACATGAACCTTATACATGCTTTAAATCCTTATATTAACTACCCCCATACTATCATGGCATTTAATTCCATATGCAACATCATTTAAAGATCAAACTTAAGTAAATACTTACCAACTTAAAACCTCCTTCAAACCTCAACAACCACTTCTAACTTCTAACTTCCACACCAAACCTTTCCTTCTCAAGCATGCACAAAACTCATCTTTAAGCTTTGATGGAATAAGAGATAGCTTGAAGATGTGGAGAAAGTAGAAAGAAGAGTGCAAAAATCGATGGACTTTGTAAAGAAGAGTGAAGTTTCGGATGTTAATAACCAAAAGCCTTAAAAACAATTTCTCCTTTCCTTTGAAACAACACATATCTGTAAACATGGAGAGAAGCACTCATTGTTGCCTTTTAAAACAATCCATTTCCTTTCCTTGTTTAATAACCATACACGTCCGAAAGCAAAGAAGAGAGGCATTAAATGATGCCCTTTTAAATGGCAACAAATGATTGGTTTATTTTTATAAGAAAATTCAAAGTATATTTATTTAATTCAGTCCAAAATTTTACTCCATTTCACTCCAATGGCCCTACTTTCAGTCCCAAAATAATATACCCAATAGTACAGTACCGGTGGGTAGCGATTTTTGCTCTGAGAATCGAATTTGTTCGCGATTGGCGATTTATCCGGTCCGAGAATTTCCCCGAATTATTTTTCTGAGAATTAATGAAATTCCCTAAAATTATAAAACAGGTAACAGTGCACTCTAATTAATTTTGTAATCACAACAATTACCTTTTTTTACCCCAAAACATGTTTAGGCGATCACCATGATTTTGCGGTCAGGGAACTTTTTAGGAAAATTCAGAAAATTCCTAAAATCCCTAAAATGTAAAACGCTTAATAGCGCTTTTCAGAACAATTTTTCAAATCCCATAACCACGTTAATCACAATAAAATACCGTTAGGCCCAATTACCGGGAATGTCATGAATGCATTTACCGTAATTCCGTATACACAATTGATACTGTGTATCAATCCTATTATGCATGAACAGTAATGATTATTCCTTATCAATTCCATCCTATGCCAATTTTACTATTTTACCCTTCCAGGAGGGGGTGGGATGTTACAACTGGAGCATATGTCTCATTGTAGTCTATTCCTTCTTGTTGATTATAGCCTTGTACTACTAATCTAGCTTTATTCCGACTTACTTTACCTGATTCGTTTAGCTTATTCTTGAAAACCCATATGGTTCCTACAATGGATTTCTTCGAAGGTCTTGGAACTAAGGACCAAACATTATTCCTAGTAAATTGGTTCAGCTCCTCTTGTATGACTAAAACCCAAGCTTCGTCCTGAAGAGCTTCCTCAATCTTCTTAGGCTCTATTTCAGAAATGAAAAGCCACATTAGCTTCTCTTCTGAATTTGGACTTTGTTCTAACTCCTTATGAGGTCTCCCCGATAATTAGCTCTTCTGGATGAGAACTCCTATATTTCCAATCTCTTTTCAATCCAATAGCTTCCGGAATATCCTCAACCTTGTCTACTTAAGTTCCTAATGATGGAGTTTCTGTTGCATCATCTAAGTTCTTCGAAAGACCTTCACTCTCCATGTCATCTTCCTTACGGGCTTGGGAAAGATCATTAATCTTAACATGGATGGTTTCCTCAACTGTATTTGATGTAAGGTTATATACTCGAAATGTATTAGACGATGATGAGTAGCCTAAAAAAATTCCTGCATAGGTCTTTGAATCGAACTTATCCAATAACTCCTTTGTATTCAGAATAGAGCACTTGCAACCGAATGGATGAAAGTAAGATATGTTTGGTCTTCTTCCATTTCATAACTCATAAAGAGTCTTCTTCAACAGAGGTCGCAACAAGATTTACATTACGAATATAACACGTCAGATTCACGACTTACGCCTGTAAGTACTTAAGAAGATTCATCTCACACAGCATAGTCCTTACCATCTCTTGAATAATCCTATTCTTCCTTTCAACAACTCCATTCTGTTGTGGGGTTCTAGGAGCAGAGAAATTGTGGGAAATTTCAATCTCCTCACAGAATAATCTAAACTTCTCATTCTCAAACTCTCCACCATGATCACTCTTGATACTGGCTATAGATACTCCTTTTTCAATCTGTAACTTTCTGAAAAGGATCTTAAAACACTTAAAGGATTCATCTTTGTGTGAAAAAAACAATATCCAACAAAACCTAGTAAAGTCACCAACAATAACAAGTCCATATTTCTTTCCGCCAAGACTTATTATCCTAGTTGGACCAAATAAATCCATATGTAACAACTCTAAAGGTATAGAAGATGTTACAAAATTTTTAGGAGAAAACGATGTTTTAACTTGATTCCTTTTCAAACAACTTTCACAGAAAAAATCTTTGTCAAAACTCATCTTTGGTAAACCTCTTACCCAATCATATTTTGCCAACTTTGAAATATGTTTAAAAGAGACATGACCTAGCTTTTTAAGCTAGATTAGTCTTTCTTCTTCAGAAGATAGAAAACATGAAACATTTTGATTTTGAAAATCTTCTAAATCAAATTTGTAAAGATTATTTCTTCTCTTGGCAGAAAAGAATATAGACCCATCTTTGTTTCTGACTTCACAAAGATTTTGATTGAATGTGACTAAGAAACCAGAATCACACAATTGACTGACACTAATCAAATTGTGTTTCAGACCATCAACAATCAGTACATTATCTATGCATGCAAAGGAATCTTTACCTATTTTACCGATTCCAATTATCTTGCCCTGCTGGTTATCTCCGAAAGTCACCAATCCTCCCTTCTTATACTGAAGATCTAGGAACATAAACCTTCTTCCTGTCATATGTCGTGAGCAACCACTGTCTAAATACTAACGATGCTTGTCGCATCTTCCAAGGAAGGATATCTGCAAGAGAAACTATTTTACTCTTTGGTAACCATATTTTCTTGATCCTTTCTGGTTAGTAATATGCACATAATGAGTCTTTTGATGCTTTTTACTAGAATGTTGATGAAAACGTGTTTGGTAATACCTTTTATTTTGTGAAAATGCTTTTTCTCATAATGAGACTTATTATTCGTAAACCCTAATCCGGTTTTATCACTCGGATGTCTACATTTTTCTAGCATTTCATTCATTTTCTTTGTACTCTCAGTGAATGTAGCTAAATCAGATGAGAGACTCTTAATTCTAAGTTTCAACTGATTGATCTCTTTAGATCGATCTATAACTTTCTTTTTATCTTATATTTGTTTCTTTAAACAAATATTTTCTCTCTCTAATTCTTCTGTATGTTTAAGGTTTTCTACATACTTCTTCTTTAACAGTTTGTACTGTTTTAGAATAACATGAGAATCCTCTAGTAGTTCTGAATATGCATTATACAAGTTATCGTATTCAGAAGTTACCTCCTCATCACTTTCTTCCTCGGCTACTAGGCAAATGTTTGCATGCTCTGATGTCTCAAAGCTTGTATCTGATTCTGATGAATCTAGATCCTCCCAAGTTGCCATCATGCTTTTCTTGCCTTCTCTACTCTTCTTTGGTTTCTTCTTTAGAGTAGGACATTCAGACTTGTAATGTCCAGGTTGATTACACTCGTAGCATATGATAGTTGTCTTTTTGACTTTACCATCATCTTTGCTATTCTTCTTGAAGGGTTGACTTCCTTTGGATTTCTTCTTCCACATCCATCTTATCTTTTGGGAAATGAAAGATAATTCGTCATCTTTATCACTTGACTCTTGTTCAGATTCGTTTGAGTCATCATTCTTTGATTCTTCAATCTTTAATGCTTTCGATGACTTTATCCTTCTTTGAGTCTTGTGATTCTTCTGTCCGGCCTTCAGTGCTATTGACTTGTCCTGTTTGGGCTTGTCTTCAGCATCGAGCTGTACTTCATGAATCTTCAGTGATCTAAGAAACTCGTCAAGCTTTAGCACGCTCAAATCCTTAGCTTCCTACACCGCCGTAACTTTTGGTCTCCACCTCTTCAAAAGACTTCTTAAGATCTTTCGAACATGATCTTGGTTATTGTACGTTCTTCCAAGGGCTTTCAATCTATTGACAATTGTTTGAAATTTTCCAAACATTTGATCAATAGATTCTTCTTCTTTCATCTTGAATAGCTCGTACTAGTGCACAAGAATGCTTATCTTGATTCTTTGACTTGGTTTGTGCCTTCATGAGCGATGGACAATGTGTCCCACATCTCCTTTGCAGTGTCACGTCTGTGGACTTTGTCGTACTCACTCCTGCTTAGGGCACACGTCAAGAAAAATTTTGCCTTAGAGTTTAACTGAATTCTCGCCTTTTGGTCAGCCGTCTATCTGGTCCGTGGAATAAGATTTCCGTCTTCATCTACTGGTGTATATGATCCATTCTCTATCACATCCCAAAGGTCGACATGAGTAGATTCTATGAATAGCCGCATTCTATCTTTCCAATAATGATAGTCTTCTCCGTTGAATGCTGGAGGTATAGTGACTGAGGCACCTTCTACAATGTATATATGTGATTCTACCATTATCTTTGATCCACACTTTGCTATAATGATGCTTGGATACCAGACTCTGATACCAATTGAAGTGAATCACACGTTAGTACAATGCTTATAATACGATAACGAATACACGATAACGAATACTCCAAAAGTTATACTCCAAACATTTTCGGACTATTCTTATGCTAAAATATTTCCCTAAGCTTGACTTCCATCCAAAAATTGACAATCTTAGAGACTGAATTAAAATTCAATTCCATCAGAACATTTGTATCTATCTCTCTAGTTCAATCCAAATCAAGAATCATCACATTCGGATGACTAGAGCAAAAGTTATGGCCAAAATACTTTCAGCTCTTACTAATCCAAGACTGAACATTAAACCCAACTTCAATTCAGAAATTGAAGGTGCTAGGGTCCGAATTAAAATTCAATCCCTTCAGATAACTTGTAATTCCATGTCTCTAATTTATTTAGGAACAAAAATTAACTCAATTGGATCTCTACAGATCAAGAAATCACTAAAATACATAAGCATGTTCAGAAAATGTCCAAGTCATACTGTTTAACTAATCCTGTCACTTTGATTCAATCAATCTTTTTTAAATTAATCTAAAAAATCCACAATTTTCATGGAGAGGTAGAGGAATGTCTTAGGAATCGAACGCTTTAAAAATCAAGTCATAAAGGTAGTTATGACCGAAGTTGCCAGGATGTGGAGTACAATGTAGGAGATAGAGTATTTTTAAGAGTGTCACCCTGGAGGGGAGTT